>CAJZCY010000001.1:0-1200000 GCA_914969975.1 Anopheles atroparvus | reverse complement strand
TGCCATGATAATTTGAACAGTCGTAACAGCCATAAAGATTCTGGAACAGGCATCGTTTTAAGTTAATTTCAATACATACATTGTGTGTTCCCTTCTCTAACAAATGCGACGGGATTTATTCAAAGGTACTCAGACTAAGATATAGAAAATGAAGTTTAGCAAAGAAACAGAAGAATCAAAATAACGAGCCTAAGTTCACAAGAGTTGAGAGAAGGGTAGCTATGCTGTCCAAAATATCGCACGGATACTCGACCAAACTGAGCCAATCCTTATATGTTATATATATATTATATCCTTTAGTCGTGAGAAAGCAGTTGTTGAGTCCAGACCGAATAAATATATGCCTAAGTAAGACAATGATAAGTATTATGCAATTACAAACTGCTCCAGTACAAACCATTGAGCAGTTCTAATTTGGGCGAATGGCATCGATATTATTCGGAACGCTTTAGCTTAGCCTATGTTTAGTAACGATGAATTATTTTACTTACAAATCGATGCCTAACTACAAATGTTCCATATCTTACCTGCAAAGATAAAAAATAATATTTTTTTAGAATAATACACAGTATTGACAACCACATTCTGTCCATCAACGCAAAAAATAAATCTTTTCATACATATACGGCTGATGCTGATTTCAGTATCAGTATCCTCTAGTATCGATAGATCCTCTATTATCGATCTCAAACGTTTCTACCAGAATCAGACCTCCTACATTGTTTGAAGGATTCATCTACACCTACTATTGCCCTACTAAGCAAAACGTGAAGCTCGCTAGGCATTTAATTCTGCCAACCCTAGGGGGTTTCCATTGGCAATTGGAGATTTATTTGAAATTAGATACTGAATAAATTTATACGGCGTGATTTTGCAAGCGATATAAATATCGTTCTCCTACGTTACCCAACCCAAAACGCCACTGCGGCCACATGCGATAAAACGGCACCAACTAAACGCTGCCCTTCTCACCGGCAGCCGTTTGGTAGCCGAATTCAGCGCTGCTTCCGGTTATCCGCTTCCGAAATCGAGGTACCTTTTACACGATTTTTTACGGAGCCAAAGCAACACCGGCAAGCGTGAATTGTTTATCTATTGGCTCGGAACTTGGAGAAGAAAACGTGCGCGCATACCAAAAACAACAATTGCCACTATGAACGCTTTGACCCCAGCAGAGATCGGCGCTCAGGCGTTATCCTTCTTCCTATCGCAATTGAATGCACGAGAGAGCACGAAATCACACACGCCTGTGATTCCTGCGACATTTCAATTCCGGCCCTCGTCCCGCAGCACACCATCCAGTTCATTTTTGTGTCGCATGTGCCCGGCAGGCAGGCGGCAAGTACCGCGTGTGGAAGGCTGGTTGCGGGACTTTGGGACTCCATATTGCAACCGCTGGCGTGGTAGGTGACCGTAGAACGGAGTAAAACGCGAGCACATCCCCGAACCTTCTGCCTCCACCAAAGCACCTACCATCGCAAGCGAATGAAAAACCCGAGGCCGTATAATTTATGAAACCATTCCAAGTTTATCAGTGTTGGAATTTATTTATCATCAACCTTCCAATGCGGAGGCGCGTGCTTTCCTCTTTCTAGTCAAACCGATTCTCTCCGTCCAGTTGGGGCACACAAAGACCGAATCTAATAGCGTACAGCGCATCCCGTACCGATAGCGTTCATTGCGTTTAGGTTACCGAAAAGTGGCAACAGTAGAACTCCAACCAAAGCTCCATGTGGTCATTATTTGACCTACCCATGGTCGATAGGGAAAGTCTGGCCTCATATTATCCCGATTTCGAATAAAACTCTGCACAAATGATGAGTACCATTCTCCACTTTACTAGGGAAAGGAGAGAATTACCAAACACCGGATGTACAAGGACATGGAGGAAATGAGCGGTAAAGAGTGACAGCACGCGCCACGGAATGTACAGCACAATATATGGTCCACCAGGAGGATCGAAAACAACGCCAAGCGAGCAAGGATTAGTACACCATATCCTGAGAAGCAGCGAGACGTATTGCGAGAGGAAGCGAGGTAGTGGAGAATTTATCACACTCTTCTCTGGCCCACCCGCCCCGAGCAGAATACACTTGCGTTGCATCGGAAAGCCCCTCCGCCGATCAGCGGAACCTTATGGTGTGATTGTGGCGGCGTGTTGTGGAGGTTCTCCGCCGGAAACGCGGGGATCGAAAATATATCTATTGAACCCTCGGGATGAACACGATGGGAAAAGAGCGCTGATACACCAGCCCTAAAGGGCGACTGCAGTCACAATTTGTGGCCGTATGTGATAGCATGACGGTGCGTGGCTAAAAGGAAACAAGCGAATTAAGTCCCATTCGCTGTCTCTTTCTTAATTTTCTCTCTCTCTATCTCTGTGTCAAACACAGTCTAACCTTTTCTCTTTCACTCTTTCGCTCTCTGTCCTTTATCCGAACGACCACGTTCACCAACAAGGAAATGCACCGGATAGGCGACCAGGATGCCGAAAAATGAGAGCAATTAATAAATCCCGTTTTAATGCGTTTGTTATCACATTAGCCCATATTGAGTTATAAATTATATTATTAAAATATTATGCTTTACGATTATGTTATTTTATTCACAGCATCGTTACGAATTTGCTGTCTAAAGGGGTGTGAGAGGGTGGGGGGGGGGGAGGGGGTGAGTTTGGGGGAGGGGAGACAGTAAGGCTATAAAAAATACCGATTCTCAATATATGTGACTCCGAATCTAGGTAAAGGAACAAGAACAATGGCAAATGTGGGGAAGGGGAATCGATTAAAATCACATTATATCTGAGCTCTCGCACTGATGCACTTTCGTAATGAAAGTGCACATTGCTGTTTTTTTTTTTTTTTTTTTTTTCATTTGCCTTCATATATGGACCATAATTATTTGCCAGTGTTGCCTAGATGCGGGTGTGCTGTCCGCAAATTTTTTTAGTGGACATTATGGACATTGGTTGCATACTTTCCAGCTTCCTCACTCCCTCCCGTATGACCATCACAGGTAAGAATTACAGCTGCATTGCAACAGCTTCAGAGACAGATGCACCATTGCCATCGAACAATCGACAAAGACACGCAAAAACACTTTTTCAGGTACGGATATGATTTACGGCCTAAATTAGAAAGTAAATGAAGGGCCATGAAAGAGGAACCAACATCCTTCAAGAATTAGAGAAAGTGCTTGCCTAGCAAGTACCCAAGGAATCATAAAAAGTAAGGTTAAAAAATCTGCCTTTGGCAAATAGAGTTAGCACGCTTTTGTCTTATCCCACATACCCACAATACAATACACACGAATTCATGCTTTAAGCAAAGAAAAGTTAAGAATCTCTGCTCAGACTACGTCGCGGCGCTATAAGGACGTGAAATCTCGAACAAGAAGCGTTTCCTACCAGTCGTTTTATTATACACAAACATTCTTTCATGACGATTGTTCTACGCAAACACATACACACGCCAGAATTGAAAAAGATAGTTGGCAAAGGAAAAGCCAATGTTGGATGGTTATAAAAAGAGGAGTCGCAAAAAACCGTGTTCGGTTGTGAGAGAAAGCGAATGAGGCATAAAAACACACCAGCTTAATTTATATGCAATGCAGTTCAGTTGTATATCCTTTTTAAATAGTAAATTATGGTCACCATTCTAGCGTCTTTTACAATTGTACTGCCTACTCTCTGTCCTGCACGAGTTGAAAGAGAAAAAAATAGGTGAACGTAAGGTTTATGGGAAGAAAGAGAGAGAGAAAAGATTTATGCATTCCAAAATATTTCCTTATTTCCAAGGGACGACGTGATTGCGAAATCTACGTAAAATCTGGTTTTACGATCAACTTTGTGCCTCAGAAATTCGAATGCCGGAAGCAGATGTTTGTTTTGGTTCAATTAAAAGCAACGAATGTGGATGCCTGAATCATTTACTTTACCAACAATATTGTAAAATTAATGCGAAGCTGTTAAAAAACTGGTCTTTTGCCAAGGGCCTAAACAGTGGCCTTGAAATTTTAAATCTCTTTAAATAAACGTCCAGCCATTTTTTAGGCAACAATGCAACCTTGACAAATAACCTCTTGGTTGCAAAGTGTGCTAAAAAATCTATCATTCTCTTCCCTTTTTAGGTAAGGTCAACAAGCTCAATAAAAAAGCAACACATGAAATCTGTATGGGGCCCTTCCCTGCAATTTCTGCAACAGAAATAGTCCCAAGGGCCTGGTCACATCGAAGGACTTCTTGTCTACTACTGCTTAAAAAGTTTCGTCATCGCACATATTGTTTTGTTTTATTACTAAACTGCCAATTATTGGAAGTGAAACCTCCAGAACGGAACCAAAACCATCACCCTTAACCAGAAAAAACTACTTCCAATTCGTAATATTCTTTAGGAAATGTGAAGGCTGTTGTCCCACCACCGAATAAAAATTGACGGAAAGACCCAACAACCCAACAAAAAAGCAGAGAAAATAAGCACTAAAAAGACATGTAGTTTATTGCCAAACCTTTCTCCATTTTGCGAAACACACATTACAATCTGCGTACGCATAAAGGACAAAAACTGTATGAAGGAAAATGTGTTGGTCTTACGACTACAGTACGTGGCTTCTCGATGCACCGCAAAACGAGACGCTTACAAAAAGTTACCCATTGATAAACATGTTCATGAATAATGGATATTCAAGAAAGAGCCGCCCCTCACCACAAGGATGGCTTGCAATATTCTTAGCCTTTTCTCAATCACAGTGCCAAGGGACTTTTCGCTGTCCGAATATGGCTAGCGACTTTTCCTTTCGCTTCAATATGAATTCAGAAATCGAATTTTAAATCTCTCTTGCTATCTCTTGGGCTAAAGAAAGCTGAAGCGGAACAAGAAATTTAACTTCCCCAAACCCTTAGCTTCATTTATTTTATGGGTAACGGGTTGATTCGTTTTATTGCCACTGCGTCAGTATACAGGCGACTACAGGCGGTAGTAGAAGGATAATTTCGGTGTTCATGGTACTAATTTGACACGTAATTTTAATCGTTCGGATAACTATAAACGCCAGAGTCATCAAGCAGCCGTTCCTGCAAAATGAATTCAGACACGTAAGACACGTGTCTAGGAATCGCTATCAGTTACCAGGAAAGTTATTATCTTTTGTACGGTGGCGCATTTTAAAAGTTCAAACTGCATGAAATATCCACAACAGCGAAATGATGTATTGGCCCCAAATTTAATATGGACATATGTGTGAGTTTATACGCATTTTCAAGCATATTACATACCTATCGGGTTACGTTGGGGAGAAAAGGTCTGATTGCAGTCCGTGAACGATGTACATAAACTATATTGGCATCAGCTTTCGATAAATTTTTCGCTTACGAAAATTGAGATCAAAACATGTATCATGTGCTACTCTTATTTTTACTGCAGTGTTACATCTTGTACTGTTAACGTTTGATTAGGATACGTTTTGTGTCGAATCGAAGTTTCTATAGAATATGAATATCAGGGTAATGCATTTTATGATTATCCTATTTTTTAAATGCAGCACAGTATTGAGCTAAATTATGTAACGCAATGGTAAATTTTGTAATAAGGCATACATGCGTCTGTTGCTCTTGGTATTGAACAAAGATTCTTGTTGAACCGTTCAAAATTAAATTCAACACGTTAAGTGGAAAACTCCCGTACAGTGATCCCCATCCTCCTCAGCCATCTGAGTACGTGCCCTCTATTTGTATCTTATCTTCCATCAACGAGAGGCACACATTTCTACGTTTTTTACGTTGATTAATTGAAGTTCTGTCGAGCGCGAAAGCCGGCTCGAACTCGTCCCACGATGACGTGGGTTTGATTCCAAACCCCTTTCTACGTATGTTAAAAGGGAAACTCCTAAGCCCTAAGTCTCCTAAGCCCTAAAAATGGGTAGAAATGATCAAATTGGTCGTTACTCCAGCAAATATTCTTCTTTCATTCATCAATCATTTAAAGCACGTAAGAATCATAGACAATTATATATTTAACATTAAATGTAGCTTTCCACTTTCTCTTTCTTCATGGATAATGTTATTTTAAAACGGTTTTTAAATACACTTCCAGGATACGGCGCATACCCCTGGAAAGGAAAGAGTAATACGAAATGAATTTAACAATTTAAAGCCTAAAGTCAAAACGAATACGAAATGTGCAAAATCCTATTCCAAGCTCCTTTTTCACGCAGCTAACACATCCTTTTTTGCTGAATTGCTATTGGCTTGAAGAATTTGCAACACTTAGCTATGCTAGCTAGCTATCTTATCGTTAATATCTTCTTATTATTTAATTCTACCATTATTTAATTTTTCCGTGATTCAATTCTCTCACCGTTTGTTTTCCTTACATGTTTGCTCCAGGAAACGCCCAGCCCGGGATGACGGGCAAAATTGATGCAAAAATTACTAAAACAAAGTACCGGCAAACACCGTCCGGTGGTTTAAACCTGCCCCACGTGAGCCATGAACTATTAACATCATCACAAATCGGCATCGTCTGCCAAATCGATTCTTAGCTACCAACGTTGTCGGAACCCTCTGCAGCGAAAGGCAACCTCGCAAATCGCGTCTGTTCTCCTTGACGCGTTTCTGCCACGGAACACGGTCCGCAACATGACCAGCAAATGCACCGTTCCGGCAAACATGCAAAATAGATTGCATAGCAAACTCCACAACCTTCATGACAGGCATTTGAAACACCATAGTTGGCAATGCTCGCAGTGGCTGTCCTTCTCTGGTTCCTTTCTATCGAAGGCCCTTGCACCGCCACTTACAGGGAGCTTAAAGGATCTCCGTTCCTCTTAGAATTTAACCCTCATCTCCCGCGTTTTCAACCATCGCTGTATCTCGTTCGTTCTCACCACATTTCGCTACAACAGGAAAAAGACCTTTTCATACTGCAGATAGCCGTGCAAACCACCGCCATACCTGACAAAAATGCAGCCAAACACTAACCATCGAGATTCAGCGTCGACGTCAAGATAGATGCTTCAATGCTGCGGGTTTTTTCTCGGGTGAAGAGAAGAATCCTGGATTTGCAATGGGTAATGCAACGCACAAAACCTTTCGCATCGCATGGTTTAATTAATTGACAGTTTGAAACCTTTCATAACTATTAAAACATAACTATGGATTAAGTTCACGAGTTACACATTTTTTCTGATATGTTCAGTAACAAGAAAATTATTACTAATATTTTGAATTATAAATCGCTTCATATCGGTTGCTCATCGTGGACATTCCTAGCGTTTCCCATTTTAAAAGTCTTTCGTTAGGATAAATATCACTAGTAGCAGAATACCCGATATGTGAGTAACACAAGAACCTTCAAATTCCACATGATTGAACGCAGATCCGTGGCTCGAGATCACCACCGACGTCTAGCGCTGAGGATTACTACTAAAGTGCCGGTATTGCGACGAAATACGCTAGTTGCTAGTTTGCCATGCAGAAAAATGCGGATGTTCCATACGATCGAGCAACTGGAAGTGGGTTGGACGATACTAGACCCTCCATGGAGGCCGCATGTCCAAACCTCGCTCACACAATCAAACTCAAGACCACAAGCACACGGTGGAGGAACATTGCCGTGTCCCGGCAATGTGGCTCACCTCAGGATCGGATCGGCGACCGGTCGACCGGCGACACGGCATTGCGCCTTAGCGACCCATTTCACCCCAAAACCCGCAGATTCAATAGGATACGGAGTTCCGCATTCAAACGACCCAAACAACATCGTATGGTTCCCTCGCGCGTCCAGATCTACTCCTCTTTCTCTATGCACTCTGCGCTCCGTGCAGAGCTCCAACGAGAAAAGAAAATTGCATCCATGAACTCTACACAGAGCTGACATTGCGGTAGAAATTTCGTTCCAGTCATAGCCAGAGCGTAGCCGAGACATAACTTGGGCAAGACAAAAAAAAAAACTGCACCTCATGTGGTTGGAACCGTTTTGCTGGAAAACCACCGTCACCCTCTTTCAAAGCTACGAAATGGACAACATGAATAATGTTAAGATAATCGCATTTCGTTGTGTGTGCTCCCCCTTTCCTTAAAGGAAGTCGCTTTCTCGCTATCATCATGTCATTCTTCTCGCAACTGAATGTCGTATTTTAGCTTTGCTTTCATCGCACCCTTACCTGATGCCGTCCTCGGGGATCCGCTACACCACTTGCAAGTGTGTTTCCTTAAGCAAACAATGAATCGCAAAGAGACGGAACACAAATGCCTGGGCCCTCGCTTTGCAAAAAAAAAAAACAAAACGTCTTGTAGAGACGCGTGGAATAGTCAGCCCATGGCCAACAGAAAAACGCGAGCAAAAAAACAACAACGACAATATGATATGCTGATGGAACGGGAGCGAGAGAGGGAGGGTGGAGGTTTAACTTCCTAAAACATTGCAATTGGTGCACGGTAGCATGAAAAATATGCCAAAGGTATACACCATTTCCCTCTTTCCCGTGGTGATTGCTCCTGTGTACGCTCACTTGAAATAGCTGATCGAAACAAACCGTAGGACATCGCCATGATCGTGTGTGAGGGATGAAAAAATAATGCAAACCACCTCAAATGCATATTCAATTATAAAAAGAATAAGTGAATCACGATCTGCCCATGGTGAACGTCTTTCAAACTAAAGGGGCTATATTCCGAAGCAATTTTCCCACACAGAATAAACAAAGAGGAAAAAATAATTAAATAGAGCTAGAAACCGCAAAGCGACGACACATCCACACGTAACTGATCGCCTGCATGGGTCGGTTTGCATTAACCAAATCTCTGCATGGATCCACTACCGAAGGCCCTTTTTCGTATATTCCTCGCTCCCCCACCCGCTTTGTTTCGGAAAGTTTATCTAGTTTTCATCTCTGAACCCCACATCTCTAGAGCTTTGAAGCGTTTTGTCAAATATAGACTTTGTATGTGTGTAGCGTAGCCTTTCTTGGCTAGCGTGTTTCTCCACCATCCAGGATTGTAGGTCCCAACCGACGAGAATACACCCCCCCCCCCCCCCCCCCCCCCGTTCCAATCACACTCGCTGCTCTCGATGGGGGGTTCCCGGTAGGGGTTTTCTGGGTCTGGGCATTCTTGCCTTTGATTGGTCGATTTTGGTCACAGTTTTAAAAGCTTCGATCCGACAACTGACCGATCTATATATTTAAGACAGATATCGTTGTATTTTGTGCTCTGTTTTACCGCTTTGCTTTTCGCTCAAATTGATATATATCGATAAGTTATGCGGCTGACATCTTTATGAATAATTTATGTATTTTAATTTCGTACAAGCCCGTCAGCCAGTCTAAAGTTTTAATCAGCGGAATACCAAAGTGGAAGCCATTTTTTCCAATTCTCGTTATTTCTTTCTGTTGCGTTGTTCATGTTCTCTACTTTGAACCATCGTGCGATTGTCAACGTAGTTATCTCAAGAAGGTAGAGTTTTACTGCATCTGTTGCGTTGATTCTAGATGCTTATGTATGGGAAGAGGTGGTAAAAATATATTTCATTTCATGGGCCGTGCCGATGCTGTTACAAAGCAACGACAAAAGTTAAATTTAATTTTTCAAAAGAAGCATCGTTTATTCCTGTTTTCAGCAAATGGCGGTGATCTTAGGCTTATTGTCAACTAATCCAATTTTATTTGTTTTCGTTCCTTCAAGAATATGTTATAATTGAGATTCTGGGTTTATTTTCTTCATCTATGCTTTCAAGCCAGCATTGACAAATTATATTTAGAATAAAATTCAGTTTTTCCTCATGCTATTTGTTCATATCGAACACAAAAGAACGGATGCACCCAGAGAGGTAAATCATGTCTTCAAAGTTTACCAATGTCCCATAGAATATGCATTTTATAATTAAAAATTACCTGTTCCACCATTCTGGCCATTCGAATTCCGGTTTCATCCATATTTCATATTCCCAATTATTTTCCAATTGTAATATTTTGCAAGCGACCAACATCCTGGCACTTCTGGTCGCCAGTCCGTCATCGTGTAAAGGTCGCCAAGTGTATAAAGGTTGCACTCTCGCCGCACCACGAATGCCATCATGGCGCGCAACGTTGGCTGGCTACTGGGAACTGCAGCAGTGTGCGTAAAAGCGAGAAGAAATATTCCACCATTCTCATCCAGGACCACACTGTTGCGGAGGCTTTCCTGGCTTTCCGCTTCAGTCAACGGGTAAAGGCAGATGGACGGAAGGAAGGAAAAGAAAATATATTTAATTGCCTCGCTATCTATCCGACCCTGAACAAGTTGCTGGCGGATGTATGTCCATTGACCAACAGAGGCAGGACAGAATGCCTTTCGGTGAGAAAAATTACGCCACCACCGATCAGAGAGTTGAAACGGACAAAATTATGAAATTGTAAGCGAATCCGCATGAGTCGCCCACCAAGCACACATTCACCCATATAAATGTAAGCCATCAAATCGATGCAATGGCGTTTGGTGGAGGAAGGGCATCACCCCTTTCTACTGATAAACACAGTCCCGCCACTCATAAAACATTCGGATGTGGCATGTACACTTATCAACCAACCTGCTGCTGTTGCCGCTGGCTAAGTTCTGTGCGTTGACGCCGTGATCAACGTTACACACACATTGCTCTTAAAATTGGCGCAGCCATCATTATCACCCTTTGGCAATGCGGTAAATAAAACAAACATGCTCACTCACGCCGTAGTAGCCGATGGTATAATGTGCTCACGCTGTAAGTCGCATTTCTTTTTTCGAACTTAGCCGAAAACTAAATCGAGTATGCTCTTATTACAGCACACCCAATAATCCTGTACCATAGTTCAACGTAGTACAATGCATTAGTTCAACCTTGCAAAAAGGGATTTCGAAAGTAGTTCACAAACCAAAATTATGAAGGGATGATGAGGTGAACATTAGATCGCTTTTTTGTTAGATTCATATTCCGTGAATAATTGCAAACCAATCCAGAAGCAAACATCTTCATAATTAACTGCTGAATATCCTGTTTACATTTGAACGTAATTCGTTTTCAAAAACAATAGGCTAATGGAAGCATCGTTATTTACCAGCCCTTATATACTGCTATTAGGAAAGTTACCAAAAGTCATTATACAGTTGTACAACTTTTTGAGTGTTCTTCAGACTAGCTGTTGCACATTTCTGTAGCGATTCACCAAACCGGCGCACTGAGAATCCACAACACACACGCACTCGAAGAAGAAGTAAGCGTGGAATGAATCCCCTAAAAATCAAGGGATGAAAATTTTCGAACACTGCTGTATCTCCAAATTTATATTCTGATAAATTTATTGACTATATCTCCAAACAACGAGCACGAAATGAAATGCTGTATGCCTGTTGTTACTTCTATCTAGGGCTTTGCAGCTTCATTGCAATGCCATTAAAGGAGCCCAAGTCTTGCTTTTGTGACAGCACGCCTGCCAACGAGGAGGAAGGATCGGATCCAGCCTCCGGTTATATGTCATTTGATATGCTTTTATGCTTTTATTGAGCCCGTACTATGTACATTTCATCCCGTGCGACATTGGAATGGTAGTTTTATGTGGGATTTCCTGATTTTCGATGCCATTTTCAACTCCAACTCCGCACGCAATGGAACAGAACGCCACCCTACCGAACCATATTCATCGACGGTTGGGGCTGGTTTAAAATTCCAAAATTGCGAACGTTCCGGGATAGAAAACTTCACGACTCCAAAATGGCATCGAAATTGATTGTTGTCCTGTTCTTAGGTACCCAGTAATGATTCAGGATGTTTTACACGCAATCCAAATTTCGATTGAATTTTCATTTCGTTCTTCTTTCTTGTCTTAATGACCAATTTGGTCATGCCTACCCATTTTTTTAGGGCTTACGAGTCTTGTTTACCCTTTATAGTACGTGAATAGTCAATCATTCGTACCGTGGGAGGTCCGGTCTGGATTCGAACCAACGCCATCGTGAGTCATGCTCGAGTCGGCGAACACGCTTGACTATCCCGGAATTTTCATTTATAAAATACCGATTAATAAAAGGTTCATTGATTTTTCGTTAGATATGGATTGTATAATCTATTCGGTACACGAAAACGTTCGTCGAACAGAGCATAATTTAGATGCAAAAGTTGTTTCTTTATAAAGCAGATGGATGGCTCTATAATACACATTTTATCATTGCATTAGTGGCAGACAGCTCGACAATACATTGTATAGAATCCTGAAATAGGATTTAATCCTATTGCATACAAAATGTTCCGATCCGGGCGCGCTATAGTTCTTAAAAGTAAGGAACAATAAAGAAATCTTACAAGTAATACATTTTAAATATTAAATCTTCTCGACAAAAATCTTGCACACTTATTTCACACTGCACACTTACATACTTATGTCAAAATGAATGTCGATAGCTCTATCGATGGATTATTACGTGCATTTGATTTCACACCTTTTCTTGTTGCACAATTATTTACGCTGAGTGACATCGCGTTTTTGTTGGACTTGAATTTCGATAAGCATTCATCTAAATTAAATTTAGCTAAGCAGTGCAAAAATTACCTAAGAAAATAAAGGCGGAAACGACGCATAAATAAAAACGAAGATTGGAAGGTTTGGCATAACAGTCAAAGTAACACATAAATGTTGACACTTAACTAGCTTGTCGAATAAACTGTTTCATATGTATTTTTCCTTTCATATTTTGTTCAAATAAAATCAAAGGAAAACTACACGCTTGCACACGCAATACACACTGTCACTCGAAACTCAAAGTTACCTTATCAATTTTTTTTGGCTCAAGGTTAAATCCTTGGTGGCTCCGGATTAATTAAAGGGTGTCTGCCTTTTGCGCTGAGTACATTTCCAATATGCCCCCAGAGAACGTTTTAGACACACTATGTGATAATTGCCTTGATAGCCAAACAGCTGACGAACACACTGACTGTACACGAATACCAACACTTTGTGGTGCCCTCACACTTTCGTTGTGTAGCAAAAGGAGGAATTTCTAGGGCGCCAAGAACGCCAAGAACAAGACAAAGTTAGGTGCTGGCAAATTTGACACCAAATTATAATATTTTCAGACTGAATTACACCACCAGATTATGCAGGACCAAAGTTATGCATCGTAAGTTGTGCACGTGAAAGTTTGGTGAGAAATAGGTTTGGAATCCCAAATTATTATTCCAACCATATATCAACATCGGTGTTGATTTTTTTAACTTTCCTGGTTTATAGGAGCCTTACGCAAAACATAGAAGTAAGAAAGGAATACGAAAAACGAAAAAAAGGAATTGTGAATTTATTATTCACAATTGATGGTTGAAGTATTCGTGTTTCGTATACAATTACACATTGTAAGGTTTTGCCAAAGTCAGAACTTAGTCAACAATATCGACTTGCGAAATCGAAATGAAGAAAGACTGATGAAACAGTTCAGGACCAATTTATAGAGATTTTGGCAGAATTTATTTTTCTTACATTTAATCGGTATCAATTGAACAGCCATGCCACAAGGCGTTCCTCAACAGATAATGCATATAAAACTTTCTCACAGACCAACGTCTATACGTTTATTGAAAAGTATTGCTTATTGTGCACATGTTACGTCAAGCCGGTGTATAAATACATTTATTACACTGAGATAAACAATGCATAGACGATACCTGCCTTCACTCCTATGAAAATGACGCAGTGACAACAGCAGGGAACCAAGAGATTGGCTAAATTTTTATGATTTGGCATGACAAATGTTACGTAACTTTCACCTAACACAATTTTTCGTGCGCTCTTTGAAAGTTAACTTTTTTTCTCATTTGAAAAGGTTTTTTTTATTGCTTGTCCATCATATCGGGCAACTGTCCGAAAATTGTCCATATTTTTATTGCACCAGTTGGACATACAGGTAGAGAAGCTGATATGAACCTGCAAAAACAACCTTTCACTTTTTCCAGCAAACCATCGCTTTCAAACATAGCCTACACCGAACAATGTTTGGTCACTTTTATGATACCAGCAGCCGGCACTTTCTTTGGATTTAGTTTTAGCGAATTTAACGCACACTTTGTTGCACCTTTTTCAATGTCCCTCGTTGCGAGACGACATCGTGAGCAATGTTGGGTTCTGACCGTGTCGAATAACCTTTAAACAAAAACTGAACCATCTTACAGAAGCGAAACATTCCTATGCATCGATCCTAACTCAACCATAGGAAGTGTTCGTGAAAAGAATAAGAGTTGTGGATATGTGGATGACGAAAAAGAAATCTAGCTATAGCCGGGAAATAATTGCCCAAAAGCAAAGTCTCAAGGATGCTAAATCACGACTTCTCCCTTCTATATGATGGCCAATCCTGTGCCATTTGGGCCGGTCACAACTCGAGCTATATATTAACCCTTTTTTCGTACCAAGCACGTTATAAGCTCTCCAACAAAGGAACGGTAACCAAGCGAAAACACAAAACAATCTGAAATTCAAGTCAACAACACAAAAGGCAAAATAAAATCAACCATGATCCTTCGTGATCTTCTAACGTAAGCGTTGTGGAACATGTTTATAAAAAAGAAGAAATGCATAAAGAATTTCTTTGAAACAATACCAGAAGACATGGGCTACGCAGTGTAGAGATTTAAAATGTTTTCCCCTAAGGAATGAAAGATGCATCTCGTTGTTCTCACTCCAACTCCAATTCTGGGAAAATGATCGAAAATGTATAGGTTGAAGTTGAAATGAAGATTGGAAGAAACCGAAAAGAGCACCGAGGAGGAGTGTTTCCATAAAATAGTCCGTTTACTACAGCAACTACGACCACCCGCGATATACCTAGCGGTATCAGGGGTAACACATAAAATTGATCGATTGGAGATCGATGCCGCTGCCACACTATGATCCAAGTTTTTTTTTTCAAGCTTCTTCAATTTTAACCTGCCATTTATTCGCCAGGTTTCATTAAAGTTGGCACCGAAAGGCACCATGAAATCGAAAATTAATACAAACTATTTCCCGTACAAAAAGTGGATAATTTGGTTTGATTGCTACAATTACGATGGTGATGGAGTTTTTATACGAAAAGAGCAACATTTCAACATTCACCATCATCATATTCCTGCTGTACTATGCTGCACAAACTGTTCCGGCCGGCAGCAAAGTAGGTTCTCCGCTTCGTTTTTTTTTTCTCTTCCTAAATGCATCGTTTATGCCAGGGTAAATGGCAATGGCGAAATATTGTTGCAAAATCGCCGTTTCAAAGGTTGCAAACACATCGCCCCGCCGGCATACCGACTCCGAGGTCCGGAGGGCCGGTCATCATCGTCGTTTCCTTCTGCAGCTTCTATCACGCTGTTCGCGAGATTCGCTAAACACTCTCTCGAGATCGTAAAACTTAACGAAACTGCTGGTGTGTTGCGGCGACTCAACGAAAGGCACGTTTTGATTAGTGTGTGTGTGTTTTAGGGGAGAGTACCTACGAAACGAATTGGCGGTTTAGTACCGAGCGTTCATTCAAGGGCATTTTGAAGTCAATCGGAGCTGCCATATTGCATTCTCTCGCGCGATCTGAACCGATAATGTTGCCATCCTTTGCTGACCGACTTCCACTATGCATTTCCATCGCGCGCAGCCACATGCAATAGTTGTTGCTCTTTCTTGCATTAAACCTCTCTCGACGACAAGCTTCTACCATGCTGCTCGTTGGATGTCAAGTTTATGGTTTGTTTTTGTATCACGCTACGTCTCTTTGGGTCTGATTCTCGATTCCGGTGCTGAAGCTTTACCTTGCGTCCAATGTGTATTGTGCGGCTTAACGCAGTTCCAATTCGAGTGCTATTCAACAATCACAACTGTGCCAACTTAATCAGTTTATCATCGTGTCAACAAAATTAAAAGATTTCAGTGAAATTCTAAATCCTTTTTCACACCACAAGAGTAACAGCCGAATGACGAGTTATTAACTCAACGACGCCATAACTTTTTGCTCTCGTTTCACGCACACTATTCTGTTGGGAATTGTACAATGCAATGGAATGACAATGTGTGAGTGCAAATTGAAATAGTGACACGGCGTTACGAAGCAAAATGAAACGTTACGACCAACAACGCATGGGCCATTTCAGTCTGTTCGGTAGGATCACACATATGGTAAATGGAAAACAAATACTTACATACTTCGATGCTTCAGTTCATATAATTATTCTTTGATAATTTTAATTCTCATTTCGCAGTAACGACATCGTTGCAAAGTTTTTTTTAAACAATATTAAAACTTTTATTGTTATAAAGGAAAAACAGAAACATTTAAATCCATAAAGTGACATTGAAGTGTACTACGATGCATTTATGATAATTTTCAAGCAAATCTGTAACTTTTGTCTGAACTCTGAGCGTTCTGAATTATTGTGAATACTTATTATAGATGAATTTTCTTAATTTCTATCGTGTAGGATTGCATGACTATGTTCAGTTGTTTTTGAATAATTTGAAATGTGTCGAAAATATTTTTTCAATTGAAATAGTGTAACTAAAACGGTTTGCTGTACAAACTTCACACCATTGTCGTTAAATATTTTAATACACTTTTTATCAAGTATGAAATTTCTATTATCAAAGAATAAAACCAAACATAAAATAAGAGAACTATAATTTTCATAACAAACCAATATCACTCTTCAACGGCAAATGAGCGTTGAACATGAAATAAACAGCCAACATTATTACTAGGCCGTTCACCTTTAAGCTCAAACTACAATCCTACTCGTGGTCGAATGCTATGGCCGTAACCGGGGGTGCACAAGCAAGGACAACAGCACACTTTCCTACTTCTCTTTCCGGGAGAACCATCTTTTCATCCTACCTGTCTCCTTCAACTACCTTTCCCCACAACCAACCAAAACATCGGCGCCAAAACTGTGGTTTGTCCTAGTGAAATACATTCCGCACAAATACAACCGACCAAGAAGGCCTTACAACTGTACGAGGCCCAACCATTATGATGTAACGATGGGACTAAAATTACGGTATCATCAGAGAGTACACAAAAAATTGGGGAGAATTTCTACAAATTTAAGTTCACCACGTACGTTGTGCCCTTCTTTCACATGGTATTGGTTGTCGGAACAATGATAAAAGGTGTATGATAAAACGCCCAGGACCTCGTGGCACGAAAGACCAGCGCGGGGGAGGCCCGCTTTTAGAGGAAAAAGAGGCAGAACAAACTATGTCAACACATAAATCATCCAAACTTCTTCTCCCGACGACCATTTCGTTGCTTCGTTTTTGTCACCGGCTTAGATATACTAGCAAACACATGATGTTGGGTCCTTGTCTTGCAAGGCTTGTTTTCAGAAGCAACGCGCTATCATGCCTCAACCACTGCTCCATTCCCTCACCCACCCGACCGACTCCTAAACCGGTTCGATCGACCCGCACAAAACTGCTCGAATCTCTGCCGTTGGCTGCAATAAATCTTTGACCGTCATCGACGTCCCCCTCTTTCGCTCTTGCCGGCGTATTCTGCTATCATTTCTCATTCGTTTCATGACTTTCACACACAGGCATACCACGTTCGCGTCTGCTTCACACGTACGCACGACTTACGCTACCGCGTGCTACAAACTGTTCAAAATCAGAAGAGTATCGGAATTTCAGTAGCCCAAAATGCTTTATGATGGGTAGATTCTGACGCTGTATGCAACAAATCCGTGGAACAGAAAGAGAAGACGAAAATGAGCGGGTGAGCGAGAGCACGTCAGAGGAGAACAGAGTGAAAAAGAGAATTACAGATAAGCAGGGATGGGCGAAAGAGTGAGCGCGAAGGACCGTGGCGTAGATAGATTGAGGCTCGAATAGAAATCGTTCGTTGAAGACGAAGATGTATTAGTACTGCATAAGCGCAGCCGAGAAAAGAAGAGATCTAAAGATATTTGCGGCAACGTTTCCCGGGAAGAAAGCAAAAATCAAGAAGCTTTCGGCAAGGAACAACGGGATGAGAGGCAAGAATGGCGCGACGGGTAATAAAAAAACAACCATAAACAGCGCGGGAGAGAGCGTGTTGGAGAATAAACTATACATTAGGGCGTGGTTAATGCCATTATTTTTGCTGCTTCTGTTATTAGTATTCCTTTCGCCGTCGTCAGCAGGGGCGGCGGGCGAAAGAACTGAATTTCGGCAGAAGCAAAGGCAGTGCCCCCCGTACATCGTTTTAATAGCGATTTTAGTTTAGCGCCCGGTACGTTATTTCGGAGGTGTGATTTAAAGAGCGCCTACTGCCACCAGGGACAGTGCGGCAAATGGACTGCTTCTGCACCAGTCATAAACCATTGGTACGTGTGACGAATTGGTCTTTAATGGTGTTCTGACACTTTGATCAACACTGAAAAAGTTAACGGTACATGCAGTGAGCACAGAACGCATGAAGCTCACCGAAATCGATTATCGATCAAATCAGGACCTCAAGTTTATTATTTTGAACTGAACTTCAAATCACGGTGAGTTTTAATCAAGTTTATTTTGAGCAGCTATTGAATTCCATCATACAATAATTGAAATAAAACAAGACATTACCCGAGTATTAATGTACACACTTGGGCTATAATGACCAAACTAACCGATAATAATAATAGTGATATTATTATTTAGTTTTGAACTTCTACCAATAATAATTAATAAACAAACCATTTTACAAACAGCGTTACTTACAAAATTTCCTGAACATATTAGACAACACGACTGAGTTGATTAATAAAAGGGTACGGAATACTTTAGGCTGTGAAGAGAAATCTCTACTATCAATCAACGACCCACTGAGACGCATCGTGTACTGCATATTTGATTTCCTTTTATGAATGCTTCTTAGATTTTTATGAAGCTTAACAGCACATTTCGCAGGATTTAAACGGTCCCGTACGAAAGTCGGTTACAAAAAGCTCACCCAAAAACAAGCCATTAGCTCCGCCTTATAGCCGCATTATGGCCAAGGCAAAGTGTCCATTAAAATTATACTAAAATTCCACCATTTATTTACAACTTCCACGCCTAATTTGTGTAGTACAAGGCTTAATGCCGGGAAAAGGTTGTTTCTTCATGTGCTTATAACAATGACGAATTTATTAAACCCCTTGTCGTCCATATTCATGAGCATGCACTACTAAAGACCATTACGGTAATCATTATTTTCTCACTTCCTAGTTTCCGCATGACTGACGTGGAGGAAACCTTTCAGGAAATACGAAATCCACGACTTTATCACTGCGGCTTCATCACACTTTTGAGGGTGCTAGTAAATGAAAATGAATTTTCATGAATTGGTATGTTCATAATCAGCACTGGGCGATTTGGTTGGATATTTTGTTCCTGCACTGCTCTCTGGAACGGAATATACCTCTGTGCGCATTTACAGAAACTCTGCTCAAAAATCAATTTCCTTCAATTATGGTTTAAAAACCATTTAGCATAATCTGCTTTTTATTTATTTCATAGTTCTTCATGGTAAATCCATTGGCACAAGAATATTTACAGATGAAATATCTACTTCGCCTGTTTTACATTAGATTCCCGGTACTACAATACGTACAAACTAGATTTTCAGTTAGGAAAGATAAACCCACCTTTGATTGATGAATTGCCGTTCAGGGCATGTGGTTGTATGTATCGTGCTGTTAAACTCGTCTGACTGACGTGCCACTGATTTTCAACCGTTGCAATCGAGAAAGAGAAACAACAGGAATCGATAGGTTACAGCACCTCATCGACCTCAGATTATAAGCCTGAGGGTTTTAGTCGCTGGTGAGAGACTAGCTCTTGATACCTCAACGTAGGCACGAAGCCGCCGTTTGATTGATCTCGAAACGCTACTAGTATCGATTCTGCCTTGCATGATTCAAGAATAATTTATAGCTCTCTGGTACGCCACTCGGTGCTGTTCATCGATGCCAAAGATCCAGACAACCAAATCAAAATAAAACCTTTGCCGCCGTTTCAGAAGCAATGTGTATTGCCTTAGAAAGAAAGAGGAGATTCACTGACAGAAACAAACAAATAAGGAAGGCTTTACCAGTAGAAGCTACGTTGGATATTGGAGTTGGAGCTGCCTTGGAGTACAGTTAGTTTTGTTTTACAAATGCGACTATTATATGTTTACTATTATAATAAAGATCTATCTTCCAAGGATTGGAATTGAACACTACTTTGCTTTTCTATTCATCACGGAATTGTTGGATTATTTCAACCGTTTGGTGTTTGGATGGGAAGAATGATGCAACCATACAATACAGGCATATTGTGTCTTCAGTGTACGATTCAATTACGATTTACTTTAAAGTTCGAAGCGCTTGCACGAGTTAATGCAAAACAAAAGAGTTTTTCCGATGAAGACCTTTGAACCACTGTGAGGAACTCCTTTCCTTGAATGCCGACTGATCTTGTTGAAAAACACCAATATCTTCCTCTAATGCACCGCTACGAGCAGTCACGCTGTGAGACGCGTAATAGGCAGTAGTTGGCGTGATCCGTAACGTAAACAAATTCCGCTGCCGTTATATAACAACGGATTTGAAACATTTTTGTTTACGCACACATACCCACATGCCTCCTCCACAAACTTGCTCTTGAGTGGCGCCTTTCGTCCATCGTACCCCACCGTTCAGGCTGGGAGTTTGGCCCTTCGGTAAGATAAACAAATGAGCGAAGCTCGCCCACTTTGCGGCTGCTTTGCATCCTACCCCATGACCGAACCGATTTTCTATTGTCTTATGCTTCGTGTTGTTGGGAAAACGATTTGGCCTTTTGAAATTGTTTGAAGTACCGACCGTTTGATTTTTTCAGTAAACAACCGTACACTAGGCGCACTCCTCAGAAACCAATTTCAGCGGAAATAAAAAAAAAAATGAACCGAGTGAACAGGAAATCTATTTTTTTAAACAATCGGGTTTCAATGTCAATCTGCTCCGCCGAACAGCTGATTTTTTGTAATGTATTTCGAGTTAATGAAGTTCAAGAATTTGATTAATTTCAATATTTGAAACTTAGCACTAATCTTTGAACACATTTTTTATCTATATCAGTATCAGTACGTAAATAATTGTTTTAAAGACGATAATCAATCACTAAAAAAATCTAAGACAGTAACATTCAGTCAGATTATTTAGATGTAATACACGTTGCCAATTCAAACATTTCTTCGGCTTACCATTGCTGATGCTTACCTCTGAGTAATTATAGTCCAGAATTGTTCAACCAACTAACATATGATTTACGCATGTTAAATGTTGTTTAGTATGACGCGTAACACACTTGCACCAAACGGATTAGTAAGTAGGCAGCTTAACTTAAAGAATGGATAATTATACCACAAATTGAAATCATACCAATTAATTGATCAAACGATAATGTTGATTATTTTATTAAATTTAATAATAAGATAAAAATTTAATAATTTAACGAAAGTATAACTGCAGGTTACGACAACCAAAATGGAATGAAAATATGAAACGAACCTAAACCACAAACTATTCAAACGGACATGAATCAGAGGAATTAACTTATGCATAGTCGAAAACCTAAAAATAATCTTAAAACATACAATAATAATAAAAAAATAAGACAAAAAGCAACTTACCTATCCAGTCTGGTAGAAGTGTGCCCGCAAGAGATTCAGAGTATCTCTTACCTGTAAAAAAAGAGAGAGAAAGAGACAAGAGACCGGTTAAAGCTATTCCAAATCATTATTATCGAAAAAGAAGTTCTTTCCATCCTTTCCAATATGCAAACTACATAAGTATTTTATGGTAACGAGAACACGGGCAAGAAGAGAAGGTTATTTCTTTTACTTTAACAACTCAATATGACCCGGCAACGATTGTGATGATCGCATACGAACACCTTGCCTGTCCTGCCTTATCCTCCTAAGTTCCCTTTTTTCTGCTTATATGCATATCACACAACATTTTGGAATTAGTTTTCATGATATTATTATTCAGCAATTGCGGCTCACTAATGGAATGTCTATGCCTGTTCGGAATGATGAAATGAATCATCGCGTCCAATGCCCATTTGAAGCTTTGCTTTGAAATCTAAAAAGAAGATAAATGTCTCTTGATAGTTGAAGCATGAGACCGGTTTGGAAAAGAGAAGATCCATCACGGTCAGTTTCAAATCATGATGATTGATAAAATAAGCAATACAAATCTAAACAAATAAAATTGTTGTTCTGACTTCTACAATGAAACATTATTCACGCAAAAAATCATAACTCTTCCACAATGCTCATAGGAAATCCTGCCTCACTTGTCGTCTAGAATAACAACGGATGCAACATAGATCAAAATTACGAGAAAGCGTTGGCGTAAACGCAGTTGCCAACAGATTCGGAATAGTTAATAATTTCAACTTCAGCCCAAGAATCCTCAGCCATTGTAGCGCCCTGCCAAAGTGACTTAAAAATATCCATATTGCTCAGAAGAATATAAATCTATGCTGTATCTTCAACATATCGTCAAAAGGATATTAAACGCAGGACTTGATTTTTACTTTATCTGTGAGAAACATAAAGACTGCCTGCTGTGATTTGATTCCCATGAATGCCGCGAAATGTGTCATGCAAGCAAGATTTATTGCATCTCTCTCCAAGAGCGATCGTCCTACAAGCGCTTCTTACCTTATTCACAGTATTTACATGCTTTTCGTTGAATGACAAATATGTGTTTTTCTTTTTTTTTTCCTTTGTTTATATTAGTCGATAATTTTAGTAACAAAATCAACAGACAGAATATGGTAAATAATATTATTTTTATAGTTATACAAACAAAAATTATTCAACCGGAAAATATTTCAGTTGGCACAAAAGCGAGACAATTTTAAGAGTGGGTTCGAATCAATTCGAACGTTCATAAACGTAAAACCCGGGGAGTACTTCTATACAATAATCGTTTCAACATGCAGGAGTAATGTTTGTGCCATACTATCCGATTAAGTGATTTCATAAATGAATCGATTATAAAGGAACTGGTTAATATTATGAAATGTATCGGAATTTTGCTAACGGATCTCATGGCAATGCTCTTCATCAGCTGTTTTAATATGAGTTCCTCAGCAGCTAAAGCAGAACGTGAGATGTGATTTTTTCCTTCCGAAAGTGAGTCACGGACGGAACTCATGGCTCACTGTGTGAAATAGCGAGTGAGAAAATCGAATATCATCGAACGAGCATCTTCTCAGGGCATGTAATGTTCATTGTGTTTGGGATCATCCAACCAACTCGGATAAGATATGCAGGAATTTAGACAACTTAAGCCAGTCTTTGAAGGTTACGACGTTTCATTGGCCACGTCCTGTCAAATCACATCAACCACCGAGCAAGGCAAAACTGGATCACTTTTTTATTGATCTAAATTTATAGAAATTTTCAATTTTAGTAATATTTTACCAGATTTTTGGAGTATCAGAGCTTGTTTTTAAACCTGACTAACAAACCCTAGTATCATTTGAATTGTTTTTCACAGAAATTTACATAAATCATTTTACCATCATGTGAGCTCTGTGGCCATCTCACCGATTTATTGATTCTCGCCACGTAGCATCACACGGGTATTAAACTAAAAACCTTTCCACACCAGTCACCCTCTCTTTAATTCTCTCGCACTGTACCCTGCAGTTCTCTTCGTTACTATGGCTGGCCACTCTATACTCCTCCGTTATTCCTCTCGCTAGTTGTATTCTTATCCACCAAACGTTTATTTATTCTTATTTTGTTTGCTTTTCCTGGTAGCAAACTTCTCTCTGTGCAATGTTGATTGTGGCGCCACCGGTGTTACTCAATCTAGGCAGACAGTCAGGGTGGAGAGATGGTTCACGCAACCTGATCTGAAAGCATCGACTTTCCACCGTGTGGCTGTGCTCAAGTACAAAAGTTAAACCCGCCGCCAACAAATCGAAAGGTCACAGGTTTCCTTCCAAAGGGATGTTTTGTTCACATCATCAGTGCCGAACCTACTTTTATCATACCAGACACTACAAACGACGATGCTCGCCTGGAATGAGCGAGATAGTGAAAGCAAGAGAGTGAAAACAGAATATAAAAAGAATAATTGGGAGAGTAGGTGAATGGGAAATGTTTTCCACGCTGCGTTGTAATTGACCGCGCCGACGGAACTTGCTAGGCGCCATTTAAATTTTCCGCGCCATGCTGGGCCGCCGAACGTCTGTCTGATCAGTAGTTCCGGCATGATCGGAACTGCGTACTCTCAACTCTCATAACACCGAACACCAGAAGAAAGAGGTGAATTAAAAAGAAACTAATAGAAGGTGACGGCACCACCAAACATTTTTTCCTCGCGGCCGAAATCGTGTTTGAGAGCAAGCGAAGAAAAAAGGATGTTACGCAATTATTTCGATTTTTTAACAGCATATTTTTTTTTCATGTGTTTTGATCTATAATAGGATTTTGATTTAGACTATTTTTTTCAAGATTTATCTATACAAAATGAAAATAAGATCCTTATCATCTTTTATTATGTTTTGAGCCAAATTTTATATAAATTTCCTGTAAAATGTATTCTTAAGGTCCAACATAAAAGATATATTTACGAGCGATATTCTTGACGAAGTCTTTTGATAATTGTACAGCTAATTTTATTACTAAGAAACCATTTACAGTAATGTTCGTTCTATTAAATAAATAAACAAACTCCCCGAAATTGACTAAGCTTAAAGCATACTTTACACAATATAAAAAGCAACATGTATCAGTAACGAAATGGTATTGCTAGAGTTTCCCGAGGGATGAAATTCTTCTGGTATGCAATTTATAGGGCAACTACGCCCCGTCCAATATCTTTGATTGTATGCAATAAGGTTTTCCTTGAAGGTTCTAATTTTAATGAAAATAAGTTTGAATTTTTTATACTGGGAATCATTGAAGCTGATTATATAATGTTTTCAAATGTACAGAGAAGCCGGTTTACCAAAGCGTTAACACGCCACATATGTCATGGTCATGTGAAAAACATATCATTTAAGATTTATGCTACACACTTCCATCGACTGTTGAAAATTGAATACGCTTAAATTGAAATGGCATATCGTTGGAACTCAAGGAAATTCTCGGAGTTAAACATGCTGCCTTTTATAAGTCTCTATCACATTGTTCGAAAGCTGCGTCACAAACAGTCTTATTCCATTACATAATTTTGGAGCATGAAGGTTTCGAAGCATAATAATAGCACTTCCATTGTTATGTCGCAAATGATGCGGTGGCATCCAGGCAAATCCAAGGATTTTAGAATTTGCACATATAATTTGTTCGCTGAAAAGTTTTCAATGATTCCCCGGCTACACACTTTAAAACAATTGCTCATAGTAGGCTGCGAAAGAAGCGCACGATTGCTTTCATAGCCTCCTACGTTTTGGAAAACTCGAAATTAAGAATTTTCTAATTTTCAAGCTTTTCCTTCGGAATTTTCCAATTTTCTTTTTTCCTAAACCATCGTTGAGCAAAAACGAACAAATCATCCGAAGACATCATCAAGATTGGTTCAGCCGTTTTTGAGTTTTAGCGTAACAAACAAACATACATCCATTTTTATATATATAGAAGATAAACAAACATAAACTGGACCGATGGAGCAGTAATCTCTAATGGAATGGTTTTCACCGTCGGAAATTGATTAAAGAATCTAGGTATGATGCTTCTCCTATAGGTCAATGTAAATTGCTTCACGTTCCAAGAGAAAAAATCAGAAGTGATCACTTCTCTCGCGCCCCATAACAATAACAACACATAGGTCCACTAATAATTGCAGCGACCACGTGAGGGCGTGTATTTTAAATAGCTGTCGACATTGCTCGTCGTCGTTTGGGTGCGTGCACGACACCGTTTCTTTGCATTTTTGCATTTACTATGATTTAAGGCATGCATTTGGCAACCAAATTGATTGGTACGAAACTAAAAAACATTTTGTTGATTTTCGATTAATGTCTAAGGGTATAAATGAGTATACATCAAATTAAAAACAATCAAACATAAAATGTACAGAAGAATTTTTTTATTTTGTATCATAACACAAAAAGGGGACGTACTTAATAAGATACACGGCTAATTTATCACATGCTAGCATCTCAAAAAATTTCCAAGAACGAACTTCTCTTCAGCTTATCCAGAATCCACATAGAAACTATTCAGTCTGCATTACTTTTCTCTTGCCATCAACGACGCGGTTCTTCGGTAGCCGAAATTGTTAACGGTGTGAGAAAATTATACACGTGTTCTATCATGGTTATTAAATCATTTACTGTTGTTTAATGGTGTTAGCATTCTCCACTTCCGTCTCATAAAAAACTGCACCGCATCCTCATTCAATCTCTACTCCCCGTTCATTTCATTCCTTTCCACTGTACAATTTCCACCAGTTTCACATCATCTCAAAGTGCGCTTCATTTCCACTCTTCTTGTGCCGACAGAGAGCTCGAAATTGTGATGGTAGACAAAGCCATTTATTACCTTAGAACACACAACGTCGCTCACCCTAAAAAAGGACAACCTAGAGGAACGAAAAACGGAAACAAACCAAGCAAACTAGACACAAGTGCCACGTTTTCTAAACCCCAGTTGCCGTAGATTGGAGCGACGACGGTTAGCAACACCCAGGAAGTTGTGTCGTGCAGTGATGACGCTAATGCAATTTGTCCGTGGCACGATGACGTTAGTTTTTAATTTAGCTCCGTTTTTCTGAAACACCCCGGCGCCAGATTTCTGCCTTCTTCCTTCACACCGTGGCATGTGTGTGCATTGGAATGTGCTTTGGGAAACGGATGTTCCACACCACACTTGACGCTCCGAGCATGGCGAAAAAAGGAATCCATTTACACCCCCATAAAGTTGCTACACAGGCTTCTATCGATAGAGGATGTTCATGTTCGCACTCGATTTTCGTTGCCGTAGGTCATGCAAAATGACTGTTTCTGTTGCGTGTTGTCATCAATACAGTACTCTCCTTTCTGTGCCATTGTTCAGGGCTCGCCAATCATAAATGACGTTGAAATGGAATGATATTATGTGAGGTTTGTCGTCCACGAGCCAGTCTGTGGCTGTATGGCGTTCTTTATTTTCTTTTGCGGGTTTGTTATTGTAATTTAAAAATTAAAATTTTTAGCAAGATGTTTTCAATGACGTGAAATGAAATATTAACATTTCTATTTGTTTTTTCTCTTTATAACTTTAAACTAACCTACCCAATATTTGTGAATGTTCCAGGTTTATCTTCCGTTTGTTACAACGGAACCGGGGTGGACGTCAGATTTTAGATAGCAATCTTAATGGTTTGGTGAGCAAATATTGTTTTTCACTCTTGTTTCTAAATCTAACAAAGTACGTTCAGGACACTCACTTGTCTCGCACATACCACACGGCCGGCATTTTCACCTCACAGGCAGTGGTGAAAACCCCTCCATTTGTTCGTTGGCTGCTGCGTGTGAATGAGTGATAACGATCCCCAGCAACGTCAAACGGAATGAAAACGCAACGGTGCAATAAAAAGGAACAAAGTGTAATCAACACAACCAGAGGAGCGACCACACAAGAACACCAAGAAGTGCAAGACAAAGCAACAGCCGGCGTGCCTAAACCTCAACCTCACTAGCCAGCACAGTACAAGAGTTAGAAAGTGAGAGTGAGACGGGAAAGACCATCGAAAGGAGCTCACCTTACACAACCAAAAAGTGATAGTTTTACTGTATCCAAATGAGACAACATCTGTCGCATAGTCTCACCTTCTTGTTTGTTCGCTCTCTCTCTCTCTCTCTCGTTCTCCTTTTGTCCGTTGTTTCGCAGGTGAGCAGACCGAGGCAACTCACAGCCGTTCAGGTATGAGTCGAATCGTTAGAAAACGACCATTTTATCGGAACCGTCGTCGGAGATAGAACACCAGGCACATCGCCATCCGGCCAGATGCGCAAAAATAAACGCACTACCAGTTGCGTGTAAAACATTCAAACAAAGACGCGCTCTCGTGTAAAAGTCTCTTATCAAAGATACAACACTAGAAGTTTATCAAACAGTAAAGAGATCACGTTTCTGTAAAATGATTCGTTGGCAAACGATGCACGATTCTCATAGTTATCTGTGTATTTCAACAAAATCGAAGATAGTGAACGTGAGTGCTTTAGCGATTTATTGATTGACTGGCCGCGAATTGCGAACCGCGGGCAGCCCACTTCCTACCAAAGCCAGAAGGACAGCCAAGATTCATAACGACCCACCCGTTCGTGCAATGTAGTGACGATTCTAAAAGATAAATGCCACAGACAATTTTCAAATTGCCGACGGTAAATTGTGTACCGGTTTGACCATCGGTAGAGTCAGGAACGATTACAGCGCGATTTGCTCAACGTTCCCCGTTTGTAATTATTCATAAATAAGCCTTATCGGATTAACGCTCGTTTTCCGATGGTCGACTGACCACCAGATTCGACTACTGTTCCCTCCGCTCAGAAGCGCTGGACCTGCAATGACCGTTTGTTTGCACAAAGCTGAAATGTAAGGCACCAGAAGAAGCCTCCACC
Source organism: Anopheles atroparvus (assembly GCA_914969975.1). Taxonomy (NCBI): domain Eukaryota; kingdom Metazoa; phylum Arthropoda; class Insecta; order Diptera; family Culicidae; genus Anopheles; species Anopheles atroparvus. The sequence goes on along the minus strand of CAJZCY010000001.1, from coordinate 1,171,458 downwards.
AATTGACCACTAGCGGCGTCTCGTTTGGTCTCGTTTTTTGTGTAATTTTGTTCTTTTTTTTTTTTAGTCGACTTGCATTGTTTTTCAAAGGCACATGATCAAGTATGAAAATAAAATAAGGGGTTTAATAGGGTAAAACAGGGAGGAACGGTAGATGGCAAACCGCGTTCCACCGGCAAGTGATACTCTCGAAGCCTGGCGTGTGAAGATGGCAAAAATACCACACTCTACACCATTGTTTATGTACTCGGAAGGGCCCCGAAATGAAGTGTTTATTACGATGTATTATCGATGATAAATTACGATTCACACTGCTGCCTGCCCATTCCATGGGCAGCTCCCTGCGATGAGCGGTCAAACTGCATGTGGGTGGATTTACAACTCGTTGTTTGCTCAGTCGACCGGATAATGTGATAATTAGTATTTACCTATGAGCAAGTGCGTGAAGCTGAAGGTTGCATGCAAAATACAAAGCCCGCACCAAGAAGAACCTTCTCTAGGTATCCATAATGATCGTTAATTGAGCAATACGCGTTTTTTTACAGAAAAAATAGCGTTTATTTTATGCTTTTTTCCAAGAAGAAAATTAGTTCAAATCAAAATCAAATCAAAATATATTTTAAAAATTTCCAAAGATGCCTTTACAGATATAATTAGATGCTTCCTTAAATGGGTTAAGAATATCTTTCAACGACAGGATGACGTAATTTATTAGATTTTTATTTTTATTTTTCCTCAAAGTCACAACCGGCATTTGGACACATGCTTCATATCCTCAAAATTACTTGACCTTTATTTTCAGGGCTGAAACACAACCGTGTGGATAACTTACAAAGTAATTAAAAAAATCCAAGGTCGTTCAAGGGCCGGACCACATGGAGATACGTCAATAAATGTTCAATGAAAACTATGGTAAAAAAACATGAAAATGTGTCTAATTGTGTCGTCACGTAACAAAATCATAAAAAAACGACCGATGACTACCTTCCCTTTTTATTGCCCTTCAAAAACTCTATTGGTCTGACCGTGTCGTAAAGCATAAGAACTATTAATTTTCACATGGGCTTTTACAGCAACATTTCATTGCCTGACACTCCTCTTCCGTGACACCCCGCTTGCTCAGGTTCAATGTATTTAGCTGCTGCGGCAGGCAGAAGTAGGGGAATGACAACGTTGCGGTCAATGAGACAAGAAGAATTTCTCGCATAAGAGCCGACAGCTTTCTTCCTATTGTCTGATTTAACCTGGAGAGTTCAAGCTGCATTGTATGTTATGCTCTCCCAGTCATACAAGCACACTTTTATGATGTTAAATATGATTAACTTCCCTGCCTACATGCTTTGTGATAGCTTTGTGAGGGGTTTTTTTTAGAAACATTCGCAAGGTTTTTTTGGATTGGATTTGGCAAACGTTGATACAATTTCTGCACATATAATTTTAATTCGACGCATTGCCACGTACAAAATGAAGTGCAGAGTAATTAGCCTAACAAATCAACTAAGTAATAAATAATGTCACAGAACAGAAAAAAAAAATCACTTGATTTGATGGGGGATTGATATAATAGGGAACATTATTATACAATAATAATGAACAGAGTAGTGGGTTTGCTTGTTTATTTTGTATCGGAGTTCGAACAAACGCACACACACAAAAAACATGAGTTCATGGTCATGCGGTAATATATTAAGAAAAAGCGAACTGTCTACAACATTTCGCTTAAAATTGTATTAGAAACAGTAACAATTGCTGTAGTAGAGCAAAACGACGGCTATCAACGATCTACGATGTTGCTCGATCGTATTAGTGAATCACATGCTACCGAACTGGCAACACTGGTTCGCCACCACTATGCCATCAGCATCGCAAACTAGCAATTACAGTTTGGATCACTTGGTAGGTCGTTTGGTTCGTTGTCTGCGCACCCCTCATACTTCATCACATTCCCCTATGTCTTTCATGCCAGGCGCTGTCGTATTGGAATCTTCTTCACTCTTTCTGGATTTGTGTATGAGATTGTTTTCTTGTTCTTTCATTTGAGCTTTTGGATGCCTCCTTAGGTTTCATTTCCCCCGACTGGAGGTTATCAATGCCCGATTCTTCGATTTCTGATTTTTCGAACCACAATCTTCCACCACTAACGCTAACCTCCTCATTTACCTTGGCCGAGGTATAAGCCCTACCTTGGGATCGCAAGCGCTACAGGCAGCATCACTGCCGAAATGGAGCGTGCGGAGTAGTGCCAGAATATGGTTTAAAAAAAAGGCACTGACAAGAAGGAAAATTCGAACGAATTCAACAAGAAGACACTTCTCCAAGACGGACCAAAACTGAAGAGGATGAATTGGCTTGCAAATGGGTATTTCTTGATTTATCTCCTGTGTTCCGTTTCACGTTTTTTCATCATCGTGGCGATCGGATGTTGCGCTATTACCCATATTTCGGTTTCGATGGGTTAACACCAGTCGAAATACTCCGACAAAGCCACTAAAAGGCAGTCGCGAGAGGAAAAGTAGCCTCAACAACACAGGGCAAAACAAAACAAAACAGAAAAATACGTGAAGATAAAATTAGTCGAAACCACCAAATCCGAACACGGTTTTCGGAGATTGGCCGCGATTATTTCTTCGCTGTTAGCGGACAGTACGTAACAGAGATCGTCATCACCTTCATAACATTTCTTTGCGGTGATACAATTCACAGGTGATAGAAATAATGCAAACATGCCTCTTCTATTTCGTAAAGCAGCAATTTCAAGAATTGAAAACCGGACTCTTGACTATCGAGTTTCCCTGGCTACCTCTTTCAATTTTCGTACAAAACCTAGCCCTTGCGAAATCCTGTGTGCCAACCGTACGTTTTCATAACAAAATTTCTTCAGTGACAAGGAGTGTGCTGACATGCATTAAAGTCGAGGTAGCATCAGACAAGAATAGATGATCCTTTTTGGACATTTTAAATTCTACTATTACACACAAATCGACTGTAGTTGGAATGGTGGAGAAAACGCGAAATGAAAACAGTACCAATTTTTGGAACTCTACAATTTTATCACAATATTTGAAACTCTGCCAATATCAGCTATCAAATGACATGAAATTATGTTTTCCTCAAACCAGTGTTCTCTTTCTCCTAAACGCTTTCCGTGCGCATTTTTTTTGTTCAGCAGTGTTGTCATATAACATTTTCATCCACACAAACTGACACTTTACACACCACTACAGTAAGGTATTCTGCACATTCGACTGACAGTAAGCAACATTGCACAGTTTCAACGTTACTTCTTTCTTGCTTCCATCGCCCACATCATCAACGATCAACGGTGTTGCGAGGAATCATGCCAGTCGCGAGTGTGGTAAAATTATGCATGTGCCCCTCCCGATGAAGGATTATGCTACCCCTTTCCTAACCAAATTTGTGTGTGATCTTTACTCTCACACCATTGCTATTCCCCTTTTATCATACGTCTGTCTTTGCATTTTTTTTTTATTTATTAGTCACACACGCTGCGTGACGTGGCAATCGCTTCGCTCTGCGTTGGTTTAGATGGTTGTGATGAAAATTTATTGAACACAGTCCTTATTAATGTGAGAAATTTTACTGTCCCAACCGTTTATACCTTTCCTTCCTCGGTTTGAAATGCTTATGCTATCGATCTAGACTAGCCTGATCGTAATGCATCACACGAATGTGATAACTCGAAAAAAATGATCGCACGGTACAATAAATGTATTTTCCAGTTTCACGTGTACTGTCCTTATCTAGTAATGATTATTGAACCAATACTTTCGCCAAAAATAACTTATTCAATGCGTAGGATGAAAACATTTTTGTTGGCAGCTGTCGTAAATATGCATTATGGAGCAAACCCCAATCAATCCTCATGTGTCATAAAGATATCGCACATATTTGAAATTGATCTTACCCTCATCGATCCCTATAGATATTTACTTGGTATTTAAAAACCTCCTTTTGTTCTTGTGAAGCGGGGTAGCAACATTGAACATATTGCAACCACCTGACGAAGGTTTGTCAACAAAGGAGACGACCATCTAAAATATGTCCCACTGGCAGAAAAACATAGTTTTTCGTTTTTTTGCATCCTCTGCATATTTGCGAGGCAATAATAATGATGTCGGCTGGAGAAAAAACGCCATGTAACGAGGAAACGAAATAATAAAGCAACAAAACGAACATGCCGCGGCGAGATTGAAGCCTATAGATTAACCCTTGAAACGAATGAAAAAAAAAACAACGTAAGTTGCCTGATGCTCAGCTCGTCGCTAAGGGAAAACAGGGGGAAGGTACTTTTTGGCATCATCTTAGCATTGGCACACGACGAGGTTTTAAGCGACCTGTACTTGAATAGAATTCTCCACGGCGGTTAAAGTGTGCTGTATCATAAACAAAATTATTGTTATTGAAGCAAGTCGGCGAACGATCGTGCGATGGATCTGGAATGATTTTCACTCGAATGTATTGTATTCAGTCCTTCTAAACCCATCGTACCACACTATAGGAATCACAGTTTTCAGTTTAATTTTCTCCCAATCTATATTCTGCGGAGACCATACTAGATGCAAAAGTTAAAACGCTTAGAGTGATTGCCCCGCTCGCGATCAGTCGATCGAATAATAATAGTGAATGGATGGAAAATCGGTAATATGAAGTGATGCCCAGGTTCAGCGAACCCCTATGATGTGATAGCGCTTTGAAGAATCGTACTGCGTGCACAAAAATCAGACGATACCGCGGTCTAGCAATTTGCCGTTATATGTATGGTAGAATTACTAGGACATTGTCATGATTAGACTACTAAGTTTATTATTTTAACATTTGGGTGATCGATTCGACTCCATACAGCACAGAGCAATCATTGGAATATACCGGTGCAACTCGTGGTAAAATGGTTATGATAGTTAGAGTGCACAGGTACAAGCGATCGATCAACAACTAATATTGAAGAATAAAAAACTTTGCATTGAAGCTGATTATAACAATTTAGTGATCGATGTACCGCTCTTCTTATAGGCCGTTTAACTGACGGTTCTAAATTAAAATGCCAAGTGATGAGCCGTGAGTAATCAGTATGGATCTCGTATTCCAATGACAGGTTCTCTTGGCAAGGGCTCGTTGATTAGAATATGCTCGTCCGCTTTCCAAGGGAAAAATAGATTTCGAACATTTTGTGTGCATTATAAATATCATAAGTACATTTAGCGAAAAGGTCCGGGATAGCCAAGCTTGTACGCCTGCTCGAACATGACTCACGATGGCGTGGGTTCGAATCCAGACGGGCTCCCCCGGTACAAAGGATTGACTATCCACGTACTATGAAGGGGAAAAAGTCTCGTAAGCCCCAAAAATGGATAGGCAAGTTGGTCGTTACGCCAAGAAAGAAGAAGAAGTAGCACATTCAGCGTGTGCGCTTTCTAAACATTAGTATTGATAACCAACTTGTTATGAAACATTATAATACTAGATGGAATTCATATCAACAACCTACAAGAGTATACCGAATGCCTTGTGGAGGACATCTCAAAGGGAAAACTATATCTTTTAAAAAACTTTTTTCGATCATCATATTGCTCAATTGCACGTTTGGCTTCGAGGAAACTACCATTATAACACAAATTCCAAAATTTTGAGAAGTATTCTTTTGCAAATTTGGACGGTTTTTATAGATGCCGATGACTACTGTTTTTCTCAATACTTTTTTCTACCAGGGCTTGTGAAGTCGACGAAAAGCCTGACAGATTCAAAAACTTACCACTGATCCGACTGATCTGGGATTGAATTCTATAGCGTTATATTGAAGCAAAGCAGCTACCAGCAATGACATGACCACACACACGTACACACGCCGCATAATATTCAACAATCGGCGTGCTACAATCGCGCGCTTAACAGCATGCAAATATTTAATGAAAACAAATCATAAATCATATCTTGATAAACTTGAGAACGCAGGTAACTCACTGGTAAAAGAACGTGGACTAGCAGGAGGGCGATGTCGCTGCGCGGTAAGAGTTGAACTATCAAGAAGAAATCAAGTCGAGAACCCAACAAAAGCCAAACCCGCTCCATCACATTAAGGAGCTTATTGGCGCTGCGACTTGCCGTTCGGGGGCTATTGCCACGGAGCTTTGGTGTTGGTGTTGGTAAACCGATGTCTCATGACACTGACCCCCCCTGCATCGTTTGCTCCATCGCATAAAATGCCTTCCCTGGTCGACTGTGCACCACTAAAGTGCTGTCGAACAGCATGTTCCGCATTCTCTGTACGCTGCGGAGAAGTTCCACGGCGTATTGCCCCAGCCCGCCCGTGTGTGTTAGCGGGGAGGAAGGAAGTTGGTCGCGCGATTCGATGTTTTATTATGTGTTGTTATCTTTTTCTACTGCGATCCATCATCTTCCGTGCTTTTCCACCTATTGATCCCAGAGAGCGACAAAAAAAGTCAGTTCACGTGGTAGATAATGATGATTGTAAAGGTATGCGTGATTTTTTTACAATTTTTTCGCGCGTGAGTTTTGCTGGTAGTTGTAATTGAAAAGCTCTTTTCTTTACTTTCTGTACAAGCGTCAGGTCCGTCTCCCTCTTCTAAAGAGTCTTCCTTTTTCCGGGATATACTTTTCATTGTTAGCGGATAGCGCGCCGGACTCGTTCTTATCTCTCTTCAAGGACGATTCATCCGTGTTACAAGAAGGAAAATCCACCGTTGGAATCCACCACCACCTAAGGCCCTAGTGTAATATAGTTCACTGGTGCAGAGGAAGAGTCTACGTACATTGACCGACCCACCGACCGAATGAAGAGGAATGTGCAGGCGTCTGCGTATTGGTAGCTCGTGAGGAACGAAGAAATACCCGAAGCTTCTCAAAAGCAACATCGCTCTACTTCGGCCTTCTCTTCCTTATCCCCCCACACCTTCCCCAACCCTACAATCGGGCGAACTGGAGCCCCTCTTACGTTTTCTGAAGCTGCTACAAGGCTGTTTTCGGAGGAATGATTTATTGCCCCGGTTTGGCGACCAAGAGAGAGCCTCACGTTGCAGTTCTTCTCGCTCGCTCACACCGTTCGCACAAAGGGAAGTGCTGTTTGCATCAGCACACGTCACGTTAAGGGAACTGGTGTCGGAGTGAGTATCACTTTGAAAAGAATCCTGGGGACTCATAAAGTCCGATGCTTAAAACGGACCGCAGTGCGCCCACCCGTGGATTCATTAGGGCAATTAATTCAATGTCGATTTGGCTGCCCGTGAAATGCGCCAAATGGGGTATATACTAACCAGTGAGGGCTCCTAACGGGCCCCCCTCAGGTGTGATCATTATGTGTTCCACTCTACCATTACCGGGAACAGACTAGCATAACAGGAGAAGTGTTCGGTCCAGTTTTCAATAACACTTTCATTAAACTCTCACGTATAACGTGGCTCGTACGGTACGCCACGCATTACCAGCCGACCCCCATGGATTCATGATCATTATAATCGTTAGGATCGTGATCGTCGTGAGGCGCAAGTGAAATGATTCTGGTGCGAACATTCTTTCTACCTGTCTGTTCTGGATCTTCAACTTAGATGAGAAATGACGATCGAAGTAAAATCGGAACTTATTAACAACACTGCCTTCTTGTTTGAAGTATCTGTGTTGCTGCGTTGCAGGTGTATCCCCGTATGTCTTCAGAGAGGTAGTGAATTGATAAGAGAAAATGATACACTGTGTGAAAAGAATTATCAAGCAACGAAAATATACCCTTATTTCCGCATCTTTGCCTTAGATACGCAAATCAAAAAAATAAACCCATGTGAGTTTGTAGCATCAGAACCTTCATCAGGTTCAGGCTTCCCGCTTTACCATAATATGAGGTGATCGATTACGGTGAATGGATAAAGAAGAATGAAGTGACCGACCGTGGCATGCTTCGTTGAACGGAAAAGCACCACACAAGCTCTCGTTAGGCTTCTGTTTTCCGCAAACATTTATAAAATGTAAACTCCGTCATGAATATTCATTTGCGAAATTAATTGTTTTCGTGTCAGTCATACGTACAACTAACAAAATGGCCAAACGAAACATAGCTCTTGCAAAAACTTTATACCCCCTCGAATCATCAATAACCATATGTATTCGTATTCTGATGCAAAAAAAAACAGAAAAAGAAAACTGCCGAAAAATAGTGAGCATGTAGAACATGGAGGTAGAATATGTTTAGCAAATGTGTCAGCGAATCTTATTTAAGAATTTGATGCTGAGGGGAATCTTTAATCTAAACCACCGCCAGACTTTGCACAGTTCTAATTATAGAACCGAAAGATTCTAAGTTTTCAGTTATTGCTAAGATTTGACAGGCGTTAAGATTTGGCCCGCAATTTAAAACGGTGTTGACCAATGTAACGTTCTTGACTTGTTCTTGAATTAAATAAACCTTCCTGGATTATGGTTTCACTGTAGTATTTTTGTTTCTAACAGTTCCACATTGTAAGATTTCAAGAAAAACTTTAGTCAAATTGCAGACCGAGTAGAACAAATAAGTTGTTGTCAAGACTCGTGTAGGAAACGATGAGTCGCCACTAAACTAAAGCAAAAGGTACAAACCACGTTTAACAACAGCAATACGCAAAACATGCACCATTTGTTTTACGAGCTCATTCTAGTGATGCATGAGTAACGCACAGGTTTCTATACGCTACAGCATGGTTGGGACACGTCGGAGGGATCGATAGAGGTGAAGTTGTTTTGATCAAAAGCCGTCTAAAACAGCACTTTCAAAAAAATGCACACAAGATTCTTTGTCTTTGCATTTTTCATTTTTGGATAAGTACGCCACTTTCAACAATGGTTTATTTAAACCTATTTTTCGCCCCAATGAATCAGAAGCCTTTAAATAAGACGATGACGTAATCGATCATATTTTGCTAGTGACGGTTTTTTTTTATTCCAACTATGATGTTAACCTTACTCCTCATGCATATAGGATGTAGAATTGGGGTCCCCCCTGTCCCTTCCAGGGAAAATGCTGATGGCGAAAAGGAGAATACATTTGTTAAGTGCACGTTCTAAAACCCTTTTCGAACGGGGACTCGCTCGCTTTGTAGCCACAGCCACGCTTTGTAGCCACAGCCCTTCTTCCTGCCTAGCAGACGCTTCGGCAAATGTTTATCACATGCATGCATGTTTTTGTTTTTCTTTTTCGTGGATCGAATTGTTGTCGCTTCTGACGCATAGTATATGTGTGGGTGTGAAGATGATTTTACGGCTCTTCCAGAATACTAATTATCATGCTCTTTTCCCGACGGCGTGCTCCACTGCACAATCGATTTTACGTCAACAATGGAAATCCGTAACAAACAAGTTAAACAGTTAAGCAGAAATTTAATTTCGTTATAAAGTGATTGAATCGAATAATCTTGGGCATTTCTATTAAAATTGCCTGCGATAAAGCTATGAAAGATTCAGCTTCCAATTACTATAATTTAAATTTTTCATTTATATTTATTGTGACACTGCAGTCTTCGACATTGCACATTTCTGACAAAAAAAAAATCAGTAAAACGGGTTGATTGAAATAAAAGACCTAATAAATGAACAAATCTAGGAGAATCAGCTTATCCAATAGGAAAATAATCTTATAAGATTCGTTTGGATATTGTAATTCATGCTACCATTACATTATTCCTAAAATTTAGCGAACATCTAACATTTCACTGAATTCAGAAGCTGGTACTAAAACATTGTCATATTATTAATTTATCTATAATCTTATTATTATAATTATTAAGAATTTAATGAACGAAATGAGTCATTTTTTTGCACACACCAGCTTCATGGAAGGTTTATCTAAGTATGGTAAAAGTACAGTGTTTATGTGAAAAAATGAAAATAAAAATTAATAAAAATTACATCCATTAAATTAAGTTCATATTCGAATCCGTGTAATAAATTTTATATTTCTATAGAATTTCCACATCAAGAATTGCATATTAAAACGGCATACGTAAGTACTTCAGCACGTTGCCTGTTAGCGTGTTTACGGCGAAAGGATATTTCTTCGAAACATTTTCATGGAGAATACATTACTTCCATGCCTCGTTTCAACCTTCCAGGTTTTATCGCGTACCTTACTGCAGTCTTTTTGTTTCAGTTTAGTTTGTTCTTCCTTACAGTTTTAAACGGACTGGGGGAAGAAGAACAATAATAAGTTCCCCTTTTCTTTAAAAAGAAAACTGTTAAATCCTACTGGAATGTATCTCTTCTCGTAGCAGCTGGCATTGGAAAACGCACGCAGCCCATTTTTCTATGGTTTCCTTAGATGCTATTCTTACCTAAGCAACGAAGCTGACTACCGAGACCGAAGGAAGAAGAAAGAGATCACGCAGGAATGATGTTGAAATGCAGTCGAAGTGCACATGTTGCAGCAGTACATAAAATGTTGCTGAGTGATGCCTTCGTTCGAGAGTTCGTCTCCGCCCAGCTATGGCCACACAAGTGCAAACATACGCACAAATACAATGAAGCCTTTTTTTTCTCTTAAATCTTCCCCGAAATAGATTCAAGATGATTGAAGATGGTGGAATGTACAACGTGCTATAGCTCTTAGAAATCTTCTCGTGTTCTTTCACCGTGCATGAAGCAAGGATGTTCAGTTGAACAAAACAGAATATCGCTCTCATTTCTTCGACGCATTTTTCACACTCTTTTCTTTTGTTATGAAACGCAAGCCAAAGGTTGGTTTGCAACGAGAGAGTTACGAGGCAGAAGAAATGAAGAGAACAGTGCTCACCCTGCATGCATTTTGTGCCAGATCTTTCCTTGACACTAAAAGGGAAGAAAACAAAACTAAGAAAGCTCCAGAAAACTTCCTGATAAGATGTAGGATGTCCAAACACCGGACCAAACAAAACCGAACACAAAGATGAAGATGCAAGCTGATGAATCTCTCCCAACTATTTTAAAACAAAGAACACATGAAAGCGAAAGCTCTTTCAGGAAAATTAAGTAGAATGAAAAAGAGTTAAAGAAAAAATGAAGGCCTATCAGGGTTGGGGCCGACAGCGGGGATTATTCAATCGCACGACAGCTCAATTTTCGCTTTCTTTTACAGAAACACGGAGTGGATCCCAATGGCATAAAAATCCCTTCACAACAGCAGAGTGGGCACGCGCACCCTGCTGGTGGCGCTGGAGTTCGAAATTAATAAAATTTAATCACGTCTTTGAACGATTAAACTACGTCAATTACAATCTCCCTTCCTCCTTAGCGAACCCACCACTGCTCGTCCGCCAACTGAACCTCGACTGCTGCAAGAGAAGAAGCAGAGATTGTGTGTGTCTTTTATGACTTGCTTTCCTTTTTACCCATTGCTTATTCAACATTGGAAGAGATTTTTGCGTATCAATAAATTTATCAACTGGTTACTCTTTAGCTGAAGGAGACAAAGCTTTTCCTTTTTCTGAATGTTTGTGCCAAAAACAGTTTTCTGCAAAAGCATTCCGGCAGACACTCGATGCACCTGTCTGATCTTGAGGGCGGCAATCAGAAATGCACAATCTTTATTGAGATCATTTTGTTACATTTACTAATTGGACTTTTATTGTGCTGCTTTTCACATTGTTCAGTTGCAGTAGAGAGTAAATCGGATAACTACTGAAGATCGTGACCTTAGAAGACATCCTTTCATTTTTCACGAAAATCTTAACAATATTTTAAATTTTTTTGAATACAGCAACGAGTTTTGTCCATTAGAAAATTGAATGAGACATTATGTCTTGAAGAAGCATGCATGGATTATCTACATTGTTTTGGATGCTTGTCGAAAAACATTAAATGATACTCGGTTATTAAACCGTGACATGCTCTGCTTCCAGTTGTTGAGCCATTTGTTCACATAATTCATTTATTATAGCGAGCGTGTGATAGGGTGTATTAATACGCCCGTCTGATCACAGGTATCATCGGCCACTGGTGCAGAAAAAAAGGAAACAATAAGAAAAAAAAACTTTTACGATTCTTCAAAAGGGCGACAAGACACGATCTACCTTCCATCCTTCCCATCAGTTTAAGTTGGCACATGTTTGAGGATGTTATTGTAATGGAGGGAAAGAATATAGAAATTGAATTATATTGCTAAACACGCAGGCGTTTAAAAAAGGTCGTCTTGCTCCTCTCGTCAAAAGATGGGTTATGCTGGCTCCTACAACTGAATTCAGTTAGACGCGGTTTCGAGCAGATGTTTGTACTAATCCACCTAAGACTTGATTTGCACTTGATCTCAAAGTATTATAAAGCAAATTTCAGCATTAATAAAGATCGCCAACTAGCCACCTGAAGAGAACCGATAAAACGTAGCTAAAGAATCTGATAGAATATCATATGAAAGAAAAACGAACATTCCAAAGGATGAACGTACAACAACCCCGTTTTTTCCGTGGGGAAACTTGTTCAGCAAAAGTCATAAATTTTCATTCAAATTATGGAGTAACACACCAAACCGCTACCACCGTAAAAACTCCGCCCGAATACCGTAAACGAACGATCGCACACGATCGCAAAACGAGCGGATCGCGGAACTCCGACGGAGGCTGCTGAATTGCAATGCCCAGGAGCTGTTGTTGGCTTTGGATATCAAAGGCAAGATCAACTGACTAGAGACGCACTTTTTTCTCAGCGATCACTCGTGTGAGTGCCAGAATGGGTGTCCTGGGCGCTGAATATAGAAGTTTAATCCTTTCAAATTGGAAGCTTAATTGTAACTAACAGCGGATCGGAGTCAGCGAGGCAGTCCCGAAACAAGAAACAGGTTTTTATGCCCCTTGGAAGGATTTTTGTTCAGCCTTTGTTGCTACTTTTTCATTCTTTATTTGGCAACCTTTTTCGTTTCTATGGTGAATCAAACAGGGATGGATGCTATAGTGCATCCCAAATCACAATAACCAGACATAAACATACGTTTTTTTTTATTGCCTACGCGTACCGGAACCGACATGATCATCAACACAACGATCAGCAGGTTTTTCTCACATGATTTTGGAATAATTTGCGGAATGAAAAACATAACTACGAGAATTCAAGGAATGTTGTTTCCCTCGAATATGTAATTATTCAAAATTCAAAACAATGATTGCAGTTTACATCATAATAACACTGAGTTTAAAAAATCTCTAATTTTCCATCCATCAAATGTAAAGAAAATTGAAAAGCCCTGCATTTCTTCCACATCCCGCACTAGTTTGTTCTATAGTTCTATAATTCTCGAGAAGGATCTTCCAGCACCATATAGTTCTTGTATGTATATCAGCCACTAACTTCTGAAGAACAATGTATACTCGAGGCTTACCTGCAATAGCCATCCAAGGATAGAACGTGTGGTTGGATTGGTGCAATCCAGTGGTGGGAGCAGGTTGGCCACCAGTTGACCCAGTCAGAGAGCACTGGTTGGTGTTCCACGAGCCAGTCACGCCAGCCGCTGCTGCGGCCGAACCAGTCCGACTGACCGGGCTGCCTCCGGATGCGTCAATGTACCCTCCAACGCGGGAGTCTGGCGTGCAGGCCGAGGGTCGCACCGGAACTGAGCTGTTCTGTTGTGCAGGTACGTTACCACCAGCTGCCCCGGCAGCCGCCCCATTGTTTGCTGCACCACTGTTCGCGTTCCACACGTCCTTATAGCCGTTGGTGGTGTCCGTGCCGTTGTTACTGGCCCCCTTGGTGCCACAATCCTTGGTGCTGTACGAGCCCTCGTAGATCTGCTTACAGGCGGCCTGTATGCTGGCGTCGTACGGTGAGTCTTGGGCAGTGCGGGTCTGATGCAGGTGGTGGTTGGTGTAGGGTGACATTCCGAGCGATAAAGGAAAGCCTCTGTATGCTGCGGCCGCTGCTGCTGTCGTCTGGTCGTGGTGCGTTCCGGTCGTCGTCATCATTCCGGCCGCAGCTTGGTGCGGATGGCCGTAGAAGCCGGTCTGTTCGAAGTACGAATTCATCTTTGCGCCGATGTAGTGCGTGCTCCCTATCCGTTGTTCAACCTTATCCCACGAACGTAACCCGACGAAAAATTTCGATCAAATTCAGCAAATCACTCCAAATGTATTTCCACAGAATTTGTTTCTCGGCAGTTTTCTCTAACTCTTTTTCTCCGTTACCTTTAGGAACACAACATGAAATTCTGTTTTTGTAGCGCTTGATCATGAAGGATCGGTATGAATTCACCTACTTTTGGGAGACACTTTTTCGTCGTCGATACTTCATGTCGATGCTCGTGCGTCAACGTTGTGGGGGAATCTTTTACTGCTGGTACGCAATCATGCACGCTATCGTCCAGAGCTATTGTTTGGTACGTGGAATCAATAAACCCAACGTTTTGAACCTGGCTTCCGTTTCCCACTCACTCCCCTTCAATTCTATTAGCTAACGAATCTAGGGTACGGTTCTGCTATTCAATCAGTTGTTTTACCTATTTCGTCGCGTCACATCTCTACCACAATCACAAGCACTAATTTCGTAGTATTCGACTACACTACGCACACAACGATTGTCTACACTTTGCCGGTCGGTCAAATTTAAGCTCTAAGGAACAGCTTGAGCGATTAATTTTAACTTCTACCATGCCTCCATCCAGCTTCGTACGAGTACGTTCGTGTTCCTCAGAAAAGCAATATTTGTGCCTCGGCCTCGATGACTTTAGTAGAATCAGAACAAAGGTACTCGCTTTGCAGTTTGTTCTGTTCGTGGATTGCACAGTGTTCTAGAAATTTGTATATTTCCAAGATTTCACTTCTTTCGTTCGCCTTCCGATTTAGTTTGTTGATCCGACTTCCTTGACGGAAATTTTTTTTCCAGACAAGATTTTTTTATTCGATTACAGCTGACGGGAACAATCGACACGATATTTAATGCACAAAAACGAGGAATGAACGAAGGATTTACCAGACCGTTGATGTTCCCGAACGAACTACGCACACCAGAAATTAGTCACCAAACACCTACCACAGCTGCGACTTCGAGCTCGCGATAAATTTGAATGACAGCACCGAAATCGCGGAAATTATTTTAATCTGTTTGATTGCACTTGCGATGCTAAAACTTCTGCTAATTGCTAACACACTATGGTTATTACGTTTCGTTCGCTAGGTTCGTTTTAAATCCCACCAAAATTTGTCTCTTCGGTCCTGTTGCTCTTAGTTGACAATTTTATTCGATGAATTTTCCACACGTGCCGGTAGTAGTATAATCGTTAGCGCAAAGTGTGGCGCTCCATTTTCTTATGACTCGTGTGTACCGCCACCGAGCGAATAGCGCAATAATAATATTAATAACAATAAAAATAAAAACGCGCCTTGTCTAAACGGTTGTCTTCAGACGAATGTTCACTTTATTTTGATACGACAATACCGAAACTATCAATATCTCTCGCTTCGCGCCTGGCCCGCGCTGGCGTGTTCGCCGTTCGGGACGGTCGTGTTTCGTTTTGCGTGTGTGCACTGATGGGACTGCGCTGCTGCTGTTAGAAAGAGCATTCGAGTGAGCAGTACGCTGAGGATCAGTGTAGAAAACGAGCGGAAAACGTGTGTGAGGGAGATCCAGTTCGAACTGCTGTACTTGAAGACAACAAGGTCGGGTCCATCGAGCGTGAGAGCGAATAGGCACGACCAGAATTGTGTTCGCATGTCGCGGGCAAATGCAAGCGGCAAAGCGAGAGAGACTTTCGGCGCGAACAAGAGTGCCAACTGAGAAGGGAAACATGTGGCTGTGTGCGTGGTTGAAGGTGCTCGAATTCGAGCGAGCGGACAACAGTGCGAGCAAGAGAGCAACCGACATACCGACCGCGGTTCGCTTGCACGAAAGGGAATGTTGTCAAACGCGAGAGCAATGAGAGTGCACACGTGCGCGCATCGAATACGTGCACGCACACTTTCGCTCCTCTGTTACCAATACATCATCATTAATGACCATATAAAACACATTAAACTGAAATATAATCTCTCCGCACAAACTCTCGCTGAACGAGCGCGCGCCAGAACGAGAGAAAAAACTGCCCGATACCAGTCGTGCCCTTGCGCAACATAGCGTCATTTCGCTCGCACGCTCGTCTTGTGGAGCTACGTCAGGATCTCGTTCATGCATTGACACCATTTGGTATCATCGTCATCGACGGTGAAGCACCCCGTGCGCTACCAGATGAACGGATATCTTATTCTCTAGCAACAATGGATTCCGCTTTTTCATCAATGGTTCGATGTTAAACGCTGCCAAGACACTCTAGTGTTATTTCCTGCTCATCTCAATATTCTCGCGCTGTACTGGCAATCCACTGTGGACCAAATAATTCTGGATTTTTATTTTTGTACAGTTCCTACCAGTTATAAAACTTCTACAACATTGGTTGATATAATTTTGCCTTATGTTTTGACGAAATAGAATGTTTCTTTTGAATCGAAAAGTAGTCAATCTTCCACAAGCTAAAACGTCTCTTTTTTGTGGGGGATGTCGTCGGATGCACATCATCTGTGATGGAATATGAATTTAGATTTTTTCCATCATTTTCAGTTTTCACCAGGGGTGGTAGAGGAACTATATATATAAAAAAAGGATTTTTACGACCTCTAGGAAGGATTCAAATAGTCTTTCGTCACAGAGCCCTTTCGTTGAAACCGAAACCATAGGCGTTCTTGCATGTGGGACCGAGTATGGTAAAGAGGGAGGGCGAAAAGGCAAGGTTACAATCCTGACTTCGTAGCGGGAACAAAAGTTGCAGCAAATATCGTAAACCAGACTTTCTTACGCCCGGTCAAGGATTCAATCCCTGAGTACCAATGAAGTGCTCATAGGATGTTCTAAGTACCTTAATGACAGACTTTGAATATTACATAACTCTCGTACATCAGCATGATACGCTTCCAGATTTGGAAGAGTGCATGCAATTCTGGGTAGAACACAGGGGTACCGAAGAGAACAATATGAAGGAATGTCTTTCCACTAGCAAAATTTCCGCAATTTTAAGCCCATTAAGGATGGGATGCAAGCATACCTAGCCTAGAAAAAGCAAACTTTTGGGACCTTGTTCAGGCGCAGGCCAGCTCTTCAAAAAGTGTTCTCGAAACTGCTTGTAAGAACAGGGAAGGACCTAAAACTTTCTCTTTTCCAGGCAATGGCAGCAGCCGACGCCTCTGTGTGGCTTCATCTTACATAACAAGCCCCCAAAGACCATTCTTCGGTCTTAGTTTCTTTCTTCCAGGCTTCACGTTCGTTCGTTTCGTTTCGTTTCAAACACTGATAATTTTGATTTATTGCAACTCGCAATAAGCAGATCTATGCTACCTTGGAGTGCGTGTGTTTTCGCTCCTTCCTCCTCTCTTTCTCTCTCACTCTCTCTTCCTCTCCTGATAATTGCAGGAATGAAACAGATGCGCCGGAATAAAACAAGTTACACGCAAAATTATGAGGTGAAAAATCGAAATATGATTTATGAATTACCTTCGATCCGCTTTTTTTTTGTCTACCTTACATGGGAAAGCGGTTTCGACTGTGCCATCGCTTAGCTATGGTGTACAAACATTGTTTGGCACAAGAGGTGGCCTCTTGTATCTTTTGGAATTCTAGAAAGAAGAGGAGTTTTGTTTTGGCTAATGGCTGGTGAATGATAAGGCGTGAAATATCAAAAGCCTCCGCTTTCCCTCGGCGAGTCATTCGTTTTATGTTGTCAAAACACAGAGCAATTAATTTTTCGCCCCTGCTATGCAACTATGAAGCGTTTTTTTTTCAAATATCCCTTCGTATTAACTCTACAAATGCCCAGAAGCATTTGGTCATAGGATATGCGATGTGTCTTCGAAACACAGTATCACTTTGTAAAACAACTTTATCCCGATTCCCAATGGCATGAATGCAAGATGTGCAGGTACCTTTGCATTTCTTTCGTTGCGTTTACTCATGTTCGCCTATAAGAGTGTTGTTTTCATCAGCCTTGGCCTAATGAGCAACCGCACACGATTTAAAAACTAGAATATATAAAAAAGCTGAACCCAATTCATTAATTTTCACTGAAGAGCAACCCTTATCGTCAATAAGTTGAAAGGTAGCACTAGATTCTAGGAAACAAAAATTCAACTTTTGGAGCTTTATAGCGTCCGCAGGCAATTTATTTGTAACAAGTAAAACAAGCCATCGAAAGCAGTTGTGTCGAATCGAGGAACGATTGGCATATAAAAAAATTAATTAAAAAAAAATCAAGCTGCTGCTTTCATTCCGGTAACCAGTAACCTTCAGGCTCGTTTGAGGTATAGGTTTTGTGTGTTAACTATTGCTTTTATTTGCATTCAAATAATTTTTCTTGGTTGGAATAAAATGAATTTTTCGGGCCCCGAAGCAGCCATTATTTTTTAAGTTTTTCGTAGCTTTGTGGATTATTCAGAACCAAAATGTACATCTTTTGAAGGGATTATTCAGAAAGGGATTATTCAAATCTTTAAAGGGTATGGTGAAGCTGTCAAATGCTTTTAATGGATTATTTATTGTTAGAGAATAGTTTTTGAAGTTTTAACTATTTTTCTACTTTTTATTACATTGAACATTTTAATTTATCATCTATGGCATTTCATTAAGTGATTGTAACCTGTGATTTTAAAACATACGAATATTATACACAGCAACGGAGGTAAATGATGCAAATGAAAAAATACATCAACTTTCGCAAAATAAACACACCATCAACCACTAACGAGAAATAGGACCCGTGAACTAGACACTGTGGTCAATAGCTTCCCTCAGATGAATAGCTTACCTCAGTGCAGATATACAAATGCAGACACGAGGCGGCGGAATAATGGTGACATCGTACGTTGACGATGATAATAAAGCAATTAACTTCGGCCTGAAGTTGCAAACATGGTTGAATGAGAACCAACATGAACCTCGTTCGGAGTCTCGGAACTCGGTATTCTCATTTCCTCGGCAAGGCTAAGGGCCATCCTGGTTTTTTCAATCATTAAAGGGTCGAACCCGACGATGGCACCCTTACGAAAAAGGGTCCTATCCTCACTGGTGTCCAGCACTTCGTACGGCTTGCACGTCTGGAACGACTGGTATGAGATTGGTATGGGGACTCATTTTCTATGTATGAGCATTTTATGTAAATTTACCCGTGCAACCCTTACGGCAAACGAGGCCGCTACCGGGTTTAACCCAAACGAGGACGAACGTACAAACGGTACGAATGAATGAACGATAATAATTTTATGATTCGTAATAATTGCAATGGTTGCCATAATAACAATAATATAACAATTATAACCTCTCTTCACCTCTAGTGCTGTAAATGTCTCGTTTCGTATACATTTTGACGTTTGTTGGGCTCGTACAAGCGATGAACGACATCTAGTTGTTGTTAACTTTGGCGATTGGTTGCAACCTTTTCAATGAGTTGTCACTATTTTCGATACGTTTCGGCCAGTCCAACGCGTAAAAGGAGCAGGATTGTTGAATAAGTGTTAGTCATGCTAAATGTAATGAATAATTAGTCTTACTTCATGTTTTTTAAAATGAATTTCAATATTAAAGCTTTGATAATAAATAGTAGATGTTTGGATGAAAATATATTTTAAGTTTGGCGGATTTCAAGCATTGTATTTTTTCATAGTATTTGTAATGCATTTGTAGTATTTGTGCTACACTTAGTTAACTCGTCGCAATGCTAGTAATTCAATTGAATGAAACAGCACATTCATTAAATGTTGATAAACTAAGTATTGCATGTTGTGAACGATGGGTTGCTCGCAGTTCATACATTTTTACATTAATTCATACAGTTCAAACACAATTGATCAGAAAAGTTAATTATCCTAACACTCATGTTCTTTCTATCAATTCAGTCAAGTAGATCCACTTGAATTCTGCTACAAGGTACAACATCCTTCATAAGATGTTAATCAATCTTCAATCTCACGAATGCAGACATAATGGTACATTGAGCGATCGTATACCATGGATAAAGCTGCCTATTTACTTGACTGGATTTTTTAACGCAATACAGCGCAGACGATCGTAAATCAAACTACAAGTGTTTACAAGTCATTCAAGCTACAAAGACACTAATTTCGTTTTTAAGAGCATTAAAACTTGTGCTCTTCCAACTCTCAAAGGGTACCCACCCGCCGTAGTAGCTGCTAGACGTTTATTGTCACACGTAAACGATCCGTAAAATAGCCCCTCTATCGCCTCATAATCGCACATTGAGGCAAGCCTATGGCAGCGAGCGAGCTGTCAAAAAGTCGTAAAACGTGTCGACCGAAAGCCATCAAACATGAAGCAGCCAAACAAAACAAATCATCATCACTCCACCGGTTCCGGAACCGTAAAAGACAGGCGGGCCAACATAGGAATCTGGTGGTTGGTTTTATTGACATTTTATGATCCAATTTGAAGCTTGCCTCTAATCGCTACCTTAACATCATTAAAGTAACATACCATGACCTGACCCATTATCGTTGGTGTGAACACTGGTTTATGGCTTTTTAATTAACTAGTTGTTTTAAATATAGCTCCTTACATCAGGTGGACAGTTACCACGGTTTGGAAACAGAAGTTATCAAAACATTGTGCTATTTAGCTATGCCTAAAAAAAAATTTGAATGTAAAAATAATTAACAGCATTACCGAACATGTAAAATCAATTTCCTCTGACAATCAAAATGAAATTTCAAGGGTGTTTATGTCAAGTATGCTTTATCTTGAATCAAGTCAAACCGAATATCTTGCACGAAGTCTATCAGAGCTGCGGCATGATTGTACCCAAGCCCACTTTGTTGTGATTTTTACTTCGTTTTTACGACCTTTTTATAGCAACTTAAGATTTTACGACGACTTAATTTTATGTGGGAAATTCTTCACCCCATCCAGAGTTCGTGGTTTCTTTGCGATGCGATGTTGGTTGTATCTTCTTTGTTCAATTTTGGTATTGGTGTACGTTCTTTCTTTCATTCGTTTGCCAATCGTTCTTTCCCTTGTCGTTTCCCTTGTGTTTAAAAAAGATTCCTGAATCAATTCGTACCAGTATGGTTAATATCAATGATAATGGGAAAGGCAAGCGACACATCGAGCGTGTTGATGTAATGAGTGTTAAGATGGTATGAAAATATATGTATTTGTGCATAGAAACACGCCATCAGACGGCACTCGTATGTGAGAAAGAAATGTGTTTCAATCCCAATTCAACAGCTTCAACTTATATTTTACCCCCATACTTAACGAGCGCCATAATCGTATACCTTAACTATTTGTTTTGGTTAGGCGGTTCATATAAATAAAAACAAACATAACCAACACACTTATACTGGGCGGGTATCAGTCAGCTTCAGTTCTCAGTTAAATTGGGATGATCAGAACTGCGCCAGTGAGTGATGATCGCCTATGGGCTTAAGAAACCGCGTCTAAAGCCAAGTGACTCTAAACATAACATTCTTGAAGAGGTGTGACGTTGATCCGTCCTCCCATCAGGACCTACCACAAAAAGTTTACAATTCTACTTTAACACTCACCTCCTTCCTCAAACCCTATTGAGTTGTAGAAGTACGGTCAAATTTAACGACTATTTTATGGTTTTTTAATTGTGCCATAAAAGATACGAAAGCGTTGACACAAACCCTAAACATATTTGAACCGCAGAGCGTGTGTTGATGGTGCGCGCAGAGAGAATGAAAGGAACGATTAATGTCTCGGTAGCTGGAATACGGACGCTAGAGTACGAAAAAAAACTTGGTCGTGATTCGTGTTTTGAGCGAGGAAGATAAGAGCGTGTAGATATCCATGAGCAAGAAGAGACATCTGTGTTTGAGAATAAGGACTACTGCCATAAAACGAAACGACTCCTTGCAGTGGTTGATTGTTGCGTAAAAATTTGTGATTAATTTAACTTCAGAATTTGATAAACGACACATAGTTGATTACTACAAATTTAGCGACTATGCGATGTCTCCTTACTTATTCCAGCAAATTTTTTTCTATTCATTTAAACAATTATTTAAATAAAGTTTTGCTCTATGTCTTCACGCTGGCGGTATGTGTGAAGATTTGGTGAGACATTGTTTATCTTTAAGTAAAAAAAAAAAAAAAAAAACCGACATCGTCTTCTGTTGGTAAGATATGTGATTCAAAACACAGCCTCAGAATCGAGTACATCCGAACAACAAAACTAAATAAAACAAATTACTTCCACTTTCCGTTTGTTCTCTCGTTCTTCTATGCACGCGTGTACATTCGTCTCGAATGATGTACATAAATTTAATTGGTTTCGGTTGGAACACTTTGTTTACTTTTATCGTTTGGCGGTCTGAGATCTAGAGAGTTGAGACCATTTCGGTGTTCCATATGATTTTTTTGAGTACGTGATAATACAACCGCATCGGATTCTAACGACCGGAGGAAACGGATCATTTGGGGGTCGTCCAAGAAGCCATCACACGAAGAGGCAAACAATGAGTAAATACAAGTCGGCAGCTACAAGCTATGTCTGCAGGCCGTTAAACAAAAAATGGCGTTCAGGAGCAGTAAGGTCAGCTGCCACGGATAATAGTATGAGGTGTTCTAACCATGAGCATGCGAAGCCGAAGCCAATCGGCGTCATTCACAAGAATAAAAAAAAAAATATTTCGTTTAAAGAAGAACCACCAGTGCGATGAAATAAAAATGATATCCACCCAGCGACGACATAATTTAAATTGATTTGAATAACAAATACCCAATGCGAGAAGAATACCCGGTTTGAATACGAGATAGCAGGCAAACGCACATAGCAAAAAAGGACAGACATTTGCAAATAGGAAGAGGATTACTTGGCAGCGAATTTATGCTAATTTACAACCTTGTTTATTACCTACGCTACGTCAGGCCACATCACGTAACGGCGAGCAACGATTTTTGGTCGATGTGATCGGCGTGTGTAGCGATGGCGCGTATAATATGGCGGTAAGCAAAGGGCACACAGGAAGCGATGAGGAATTCTAAATGTGCGTCTTTTCTATGTGGTTTGTTGAATTGAATTATTGCGTTTCTCGTAGAAATTATTCTTCTTTTCATTGCACAACTTAAAATAAAGGAAGAATGAAGAAAAAAGGTAAACCAAACGTCAGGCCAAAGAAATGAGACGAGCTTTTGACAGATATAGCAACGCAATGTGACACTTTCAAAGTACGGTTTCAGTCCCCTCGTCGATTATAGTGCCATTTGCACAAATTAACCAATTGCATACACTTCCCTCGGTTAGTCGATAGTTCCTTCTATGGCGTATATAATCTGCAAGTAGTTTAATGCTCGAGATTCTCATGGTCACAATTCCTTATACTGGAGAATCCTGGGGAAAGATGCGCTTAGACTATTGATATAGCAATTGTTGGTACAGTTACAGCACCGCATAGAACAAAGAATTCATAATATGTGTCGAGGAAAGCTAACGGTCGTCATAAGGGAGTGGTATTTGTGGAATAAAGAAAAAAAAAAATGAAGGTTGGGTAAGATTGTTCCCAATAGTTGAAAATAAATCAAGTAAATGTCTTTCTTTCACCCGTAACCCATAAATTCCAGCGGGCCATGAGTAAGCGGCGATCCGGCCCCTTTGTACTCTTTCCCACCGCCTGATGGTGATGCTGGTTTTTCGTTAGCATCCCTTTCCAGGAATCGTTCCTTTATTCTCCCGGAAACTGGAAGGGTGAATGTACCTTTCTTCGATGTGCTTCCTATTCTTGTGAGAAAGATGGAGGTTTCGAGAGAGGCGAGTGCCGCGTGCACCAACATGGCGGATTCACGGTCTGGGCTTACCGAGAAAAGATTTATTAACCCCTCACAAATGAAGCAACCAGTGTGTTCGTTAAGCATAGGGTCGAGAGGTCGGTTTGATCCCGGGTCCTTGTCGTATAGCGATGATGGTATCTTGCGTCGCTGCTGGCCGTTTATCTTAGGGATTTCTATATATTTCCTGAGTGTGTTTGTTGGGTGCACAGGATTGCAGTGTTAATTCCCTTTGCCATTACTTTCCCATCGCCCATGAACTAGCGCAATCATTTTGTTGTTGTTTTTATTCTTTTCTTTTTTAAAAAATTGAGACATTAGATGAATGCAGCGGAAGCGTTCATTCTAAAAAAAAGATGATGATCGCCATTTGGCGGTAATGAAAATATTTCTAGTGTTAATGTAATGGGGTAATGTTACTGGACATATTCTGTCAAAACCACACCAAAATTAAGCGATATGCCATTTAACGTTAACGCTATGTGTAAATGTTTTTCAAATGGTTTCAATGTATTGATAATAAGAAATTTTTTAAATACTTTGAAATATGCTTTATTGATCATGTCGTATAAGTAGCGCAGCTTTGTAAAAGTTTTTTTAACATAAATAGTAGTTTTTTCTCCTCAGTTACATTAACTTTAGCAATAGTTAAATAGTTTAAATAAATCAAGAATCTCGAGAAAAAAAACAAGCTATCAAATATCTTAATCATCCAAACCATGAAACAATTTTGTGGTTTCAAACCAAACACGCGCTGTAGCAATTCAAACGTGTAAATAATGTGATTGTTATCATTCGGTACGCCTTTCGGCGTGGACAAACTTCTCGCAACATCCTGGCCGAAAAACTGCACGTGTTGCATTGATTAAAATATACACAAATTATTGTTTTGCTATCTTCTTTTCGGCGCAACATGAAATAAACTTGAATTGGGGTTATATTGTGCCATACTGGCTCATAAATTCGTCTGCGTCTTAAGAGTGGTATTAATTTTAATAAGCCTTAAGGGCTGGACTTGCTGCTATCAACATTTCGATCTAATGAGATTTTATGCTTTTTATGACCGAACAAGTCATAATTATCCTGGCCTAGATGCCCCCGGGGCTTTTTAATAGTCTAAGGAATGAAGAGCACAGCGTCTAGAAATAATTGGTAAATTTTGTCTAAGATGAATATGAAGGAAATAAGTTCTTGAACATGTTATTAGCACAAAGACTGCGGTCAAAAAGATCTGAATGCTGTGTTTGTTACATCATGATCATTTTTTGGTGGCGTAGTGTCCACCTCTTAATTTTATACATCGTTAGTTTTACGGGCATAATCGGGATGCTAGATTTTCAATACCACTTGTCTATAGGAGCAAATATGTTGTATCATATCTTTAAATTTCGCATCACACAGCAATGAGCAACAATTTTACTGGTTAAATAACATAGAAAAATCACAGGGTTTCATGTTAAGGTTTACTCCGACTTCTGTTTCCCCGATTTCGATTTACTTCGTATTTTGAAATTCTATATCTTCTTCTTCTATATATAAAACAAAGTTTGGAATCTGTGCGACCGCGCATCACTGGAGAACAACTGGACCGATTTGTGTCGCCTTTGTTGTTGGAAAGATCCCATAGTTTCCACAATTTTCTCAATTTTCTCCAAAAAACACGCGCCTCTATGGCCGCTGCCACACTGACCGCGGTGGCCGCGCTAGCTCAAGCTCTACTGCTCCGGAGCTTTCTGTAGCGTCCCAAGAAGTCAACCCAGTAATTGTGGGTTTTTCGTTTTGTATGGGATGACAGCCGCGGCGCTATTGTCAAAAAATTGGGTTCGAGCACTTTTTCAAGCACCAGATTTGTTTATTTTTCAAAAAAATGAACGTTATAATCATTTTTGTGGAAGTGTTTTTTTCTTAATAAACGATGGAATTTGCTTATTTGTGATTTTATTATCTAAGTAATGTTTTATTGAAATATGTAATGTGTATATAACTTATAATTCGACCAATTTTGATTCTATATTCTTGTGATGACCATGGTGAAAGGAAGGAAGAAGCACATATTGGTAGAAACAATTTGAAACAGTTCTTTCTGCACTGTCTGTCTTCCCCTATTGAAAGCATTTGTTTAAACGCGTCTGGAAACGAACAAAATGTTAACATTAGGCTTTGTTTAGTTTCTTATTTCTGCCTTGTTCTGTACCGCCAAGACATGTTTGAACGTGCACGCACTGCTCGCTCGCCGTCCATGGTTCAACGTTAACGCTTAACGTTTTAAGAAGACGCTGTAGAATGTTTTCCTGGAATGGAAAATATAACGATGCGAAAGAAGAGCCAACTTGTCGTGACATGCATGTGCCACACCTTTCAAGGGTGATTTAGGCGACGATCACATCAGAGGCGGAGTTGTGACTCAGTGGGTCAAACGACGGTAGACAGTGGTAGAAGCTGTAACTGAACGTGGTTCACTTTGGAAGCACAGCGGCATCATGGCAAGAGCTAAGAAAAAGAATGTAGGCAATGATGCAAACTGATTGGAAAGATGGAAACGTCTAATAATGAATCCATTTTAGTTTGATATCCGTTCTTTTCAACACGATGACTTGTTTTGAAAATTCAAGTGGAGCTTTCGATAGAACGAGACATCGCCGATTAGAGCGAGAGCTACGACCGCCACGGAAAACGCGGTCATATCGAGTACTTCGGGCAGTTTTTGCGTTGTCAAATTTGACACCGCGGTGCGCATCGGTGCGGTCAGTGTGGCAGCGGCCTATGGCTCAGAAATCGTTTAGACATTGATTTTCCACTGCACCTTGCCTACTATGGTTGTTGGGAATAAAGTTATCAAATCTGAATAAACCAAAGCGAAACTGCCTTTCTGCCTACCCAGAAAATTTAAAGCCAAAGCCCAGAAAGCCAAACAAATGTTGTTTTTTCTTCCTGGCGAAACGCCCAATTTTGTCATGCCTACCCATTTTTCTGCTTTACGAGACTTGTTCCCTTTTAGCGTACGTGGTAAGCCAATCCTTCGGACCGGGAGAGGTTCAGTACATATAGTTTGTATTTTTTATTTTTTTATTCCTTTCCAATTTTCTATCGGCGTTATTCTTGTATTAAGATTTCATAAAGCTTAAAAAAATCACAAAATGAAGTAATTAATTGTATAAATAAGTGGGGGCCACTTGCACCATTGAACACAAGAGCAGTGTTTGCTTAATAAGTGCAATATAATGCATTTAAAGCATGCCATGGCGATGACAATGATAACAATTACCTTCAATTCTGTTTTCTTGAATGAAAGGTTTACTAGCGATGCTGCAGGGCCACTTGATGAATTGTTTGGTTGGTTGCTATTATTTGAATCGCCTTTTATGTTGCATTGTCTGGGTTCATTTTTTGGCAAACAGGCAACCGACTGTAACTTTTGAATGATTGCAACTTACATCGAATGGTAATTAACATTGTTACATAGCACAATGACACCGATTTTTTTTTATCGGCATATAGCTAGTTCCCTATTAGACTACGTTTCACTTTCTTTCAGTCTGTAATTTGCTTGCAAAATTAGATTTATTTAGCACTAGCTGGCCCGACGACCTTCGCCACTTCCAATATCTATGATTGTATGCAATAAGGTTTTTCTTGAACGTTTCTAATTTAAATGAAAATAAGTTTGAATTTATTATACTGGGAATCATTGTTGCTGAATATATAATGTTTTCAAATGTACAGAGAAGCCGGTTTACCAAAGCGTTAACACGGGACGGAACTTAAAGGAATTCTCGGAGTTAAACATGCTGCCCCCTTAAAAGTCTCTATCACATTGTTCGAAAACTGCGTGACAAACAGTCATGTTCCATTACATAATTTTGGGGCATGAAGGTTTCGGAACATAATAATAACACTTCCATTTTTATGTCGCAAATGATGCGTTGACATCCATCCAAATCCAAGGAGTTTAGAATTTGCACATATAATTTGCTCGCTGAAAAGTTTTCAATGATTCCCCGGCTGCACACTTTAAAGCAATTGCTCATAGTAGGCTGCGAAAGAAGAGCACGATTGCTCTCATAGCCTCCTAAGTTTTCGAGAACTCGAAATTAAGAATTTTATAAAAAAAATTTCCTAAACCTTTGTTGGGAAAAAACGAAGCAATCATACGAAGACATCATCAAGATTGGTCCAGTCGTTTTTGAGTTTTAGCGTTACAAACAAACATACATCCATTTTATATATATAGATATACGTCAACTGACATGTTTTATTTCACTGAACTGCACTGCTAATAGTAGATGCTTATGCAATTTAAAGTTAAGGAAATGGGCAAAATTAAGGGTTTCTTTAAAGCTTTACACCAAAACCTGTATTTTACTTCATTTATACGAAAACATTATTTTATCGTTTTGGCAATATAAATTAAGTTCACACAGTATTGATAGTAGCTGTCAAAAGATGTAAAAAATTGTCAAATTATTAGAAATTCAAGAATAGCTTACTGGTCCACTGCATCGAACGTCCTCTCTTCACAAGTCTGTAGGACACGGTAGCCTTGCAACCTGTTGTACCCACAAAGTAATCCTACTTTTGGCAGTTAAAACAACACAAATCCTTAAAAAATGACTGACAAAAAATCGTCATACAAAAAATAATGGGACAAGGTCGCTGTCAAGGGCACGCCGCTTCAAGTCCATAGCCCATATTGACATCCTTGTTAGCAAGGTTTACGGTTGGAGGTGCATTATTTTACTGTTATATTTATTATCATTATGATGGAGACGATAATTATTGTTTTCTTCTTTTCGCTTTGCGGCATGGAAAGTTTGCACATTTGGCGTACGGTCATGCGTATGTGTGATTATCCATTTGTTTCATACATAGGACATTTGGTGATCCGATGCAACCACAAAGGGAGATAGTTCCGTCTACGTCCAGTAGGTGGAAATTGGAGTGTTCTATTGGCTTGATGGCGCTGTCCTAGTGACCGCCTTCTCAACGATAGCAACGCTTGCTTGAAGAGACAAAGAAGGCCATTGGTGATAACACTTGTGCTCAATTGAACTCAATCTGGTTCAATCTTGGAATTGTGAGTCTACCATTCGTTCTTTTCGATTTTGATGCCGACATTTGCATGAGGCCAAATGAAGCGATGCTAACTTTGCAATTTATTTGAGATTGGGGAGGCAGAGCAAAGTGGAAAATAAACAGAATCGAGAAAACGGTTCCTAGTCGATGACCTCCGCGCGAACGGAGAGTACATTCGTCATGAGTACACCATAATGGAGTGCCTTTATTCGCGGCGTCGTCTGGCACAAATTTATCGTCTCCCACACAAATACTGACCCGTATATGGTCGGTCAAATGGGCAGACAATCCTGGATTAAATATGCATCTTTGAAGCTGGTCCACAATGTCAGGGCTTCCCGGATGAAGGATGGCAAAGCTTCTTCTTGACATCGTCGTGTTTAAATAACGTATGATATCATCGCCCATAAATAATACTGGCAATGTCGTGCAGCGATTCGTTTGGCACGCATGAAAATATTCCATTTCACCTCATAGCATGCAAACACGATGAAGCGAAACAACAAGCAAAATTGAGGAAACAAAACTGCTGGTAACTTGGGTTCGGAATTGGAGATCACATTGTGTCCTCGTTGTCTCATAAAGCAAAAAAAGGAGACTTTATACCAGGGGTGAGCAGCCTTTGGAGCAGCGGGGACAACTGTTAGGGTAACACAGTTCTGTGGGTCATATTGATCATATCACATTACACGCTACGGATTCCTAGTAGGTCTTGTATTCAAGCTATTTATCCGTTCAGCCTATTTCATACAATTTCTTAGAAACATGTATTTTCTGTTTGCCCATTAGACGTAGGTTTCTCAGCCCTAACTTTTGCCACAGGAGCTAGGTTCACAATCATTACCCGGATGAAATTACACTGGTAAAACATATGCATGGGTAGGTCCATCTTGACGATAGGACAACATTCTACAACACCTACTGCTTTATGTTCTAAATTTTTAAGGAAGTTTAACAATGCCAAAACAGCTAGCAGGAATCGAAGGTAGGATAAAATTGAATTTTTAAATCGATCCCGAGAACGGATAGTCAAATATAACATGCCCGGAACGTGACTGTGGCCTAGTTATGGAATTTTTATTTCTTTCAATTGCCTTAAAACATCCACACAAGTAAGGTATGGAGCTGCAGAGGTGCAGATGAATACGGTTAGTGGCGTAAACAAATTCCTATACATATAACACTAGTACACGCATAGCATGTCATGTACATATTTGAGTTGTCATAAAGTGTGTCATATGCTTCATGCGGATGTTTTGCTTGTGGGAAGATTGATGCTATAATTAAATGGATTACGAAATCGTAGAATGAACTTCATGGATTGATTGATGTATGAAGACTTTTTTTGTTGAACTTGTGTTGAAGATGTATTACCTATGTGCATACACTTATAGAACGTTAAAAGCTCGTCCACCGAATTTTTTCCATTAGTTTAAATTAAGTTCCAATGAAGTATACGGAATTGTCCAAGTGCCCACATTGGCGCGTATGAAACAGAATCAAAGAGTAAGTAATTTATTTTGCAAGTGAGAACGGTAGATGGGATGTATCAAAACTATAAACTGAGCTCTGAAATTTATAATCATTCAAAAAACATATAAACAAACTCATTGTTTTGTAAGAAAATCAATTATAAACATTCAATTATTGTTTTTGGTACCATGGAAAGATTGATGCCGTTTCACTTAGTTAGGTTTCTATACGGAATGTATCAACTCAAGCTCCCATGCTTGACTACAAATTATATGCAAGATCTTGAATTATTTGATCTTTTTCGTCGGCAATCTGAAGAATTAAACTGACGAATAAAAACGAAATTAATTAATTTAAATACCGAAAGAACAAAACTTATTCCAAATGACTCGATTCCATTTAGTCTTATGGAAGGCGTTAAAAGCCTATTGGACGAAGTAATTCAGAGTAAGGTAGAAGCGAGGAAAGCGAATCGGATGCGTAGTGCCGTCGGAAGATGACTTCTACCTTTGCTCGACTATCTTTCTTTCCGGTCACTGCTTTTGTTTGAATGAAGCAGACCGTACTCAAAACGTAAGGGCGACGATAGGAGAAAGAGGAGACGTGCTCTAAGGTAGCCCAGCAACCGACGGAGTCAGTCGAAGCTAGTGTGTGATCATCATTTTTATCGCCGAAATGGGCAATTCTCGACTCTTTCACACTCAATAAAACAGACACTCTCCAGCAATTCGGGCTCGGCCCAGCGTTCTTGTGCGGTGGCGCAAAGAAGCCCATTACACACAGACGATAGTTGTGTGAGTGGGTTAAACACCAGTTGGCAACGAGGGCAGGATCAAGGCACTATTGCGCACAGGCGGGTGTGTGCGATTGTGGTTGGAGCTGATTTCATCGTTCTCTTTCTCGTTTACGCACGTTATACTTCTCGGTTATCGCTGTCGCTCAAAAGAAAATCCAGTCAGAGTGCTGCAGCCTCACCTTCAAATGAAAACTTCCTTTGATTTTATGTCCCATTCTAACTCACATAAAACTGTCGTAAAATCCGGCTTCGGCATTCAGAGCGAGAATTCAAGCCGTGAGCCTCTTCGTCTGCTACAAACACAAACACAAACGACGATAGGCACACGACTCGAGTCCATGCCATCCTAGGCTTAAGGCAATAATAATAATAACAATCGCTATAACTATCCCATTTATGCTTACACAAATGGAGCTATAAATGCCATCCAAACGAGTAGCTCTCCTTCCCGCTCTATCTCTTTCGTATCCATTGTTCCGCCACACGTCCCTTGTGCAAGAACATGAGCCGACAAGCAGGGATGTTGATTTTCGAGCAGTCCTGAGGAGCTTCGTTGGAGCCACGATCGTGTGGGCGAAGTATTTCGCCACGCACAGTGGGTTACGAGATCTTCTTGTGTTTTCTCGCTCGCCCAGTCGCGTAGGGCGATATCTGCTGGTTCCGTTTCATTGTCGGGGAAGCAGTTTATACAATTTCCATAACAAGATTATAGCTATAAATAGAAATTTTTACGCGCGCATACTCTCTTCTCTCTGTTCGAAACGGTTGAGGATAGCCAAAGATCTGCCTGTCAGCAGTGCATCTCTTTCATGGAGATGTCAGCTTGGGAAGTTGTCTCTCTCCCGGACACAGAGCGAGTTCGTTACGAATAAATTACAGTGTTTACAATCATGGCTGCCCATTAAAAGAACAGAAAATGGGCGGGTCATTCAAACATTTGCCACATACACGGCCTACACGCACACATATGCATGGCAAAACGCGAAGGGAGTATACCGCGAAAAGCGAAACGTTGCTATAGAAAAGTTACAGCCGTGCGAGAGTGAGGCAATGAGAATTAAAACACTCCCAAGCTATGCACCTCATGGGTGGGAAATGCTGAGCTAGTGTGGGTGAAAGATGGATTGCTCTTGCTCTTGCACCAAGAGGAGCATCCGTTCCTGAAGGGTGCACCATCGGCAGCTACGTGTTGATGGGAACACAAGGCTCCAGGGTGGACAGCGGAAAATAAAAATTCTCTGCCAGTCAGCGACGGTACTTCGATTCTCTAGATGGTGGGATAAAATCCTTGGCGGATGCCGATTTTTTTTACACTTCTCTGTAGAATAATGATGTCGACAATATCGTTTTGCAAGGGTTCTTAGGAAGGCACAATGATGAATATTAACGTGTGCAACTATGTTTTGCCAGGTTCAGATGCTTCGCTATTGCACCTTTTGGTCGGTGCAAATGTGTCAGCAACGAATGGTGTATTAAAAATACACAAGAAAAACTCAACTCAGCTGTTGAACCTGAAAGTGGAACTTAAATATGCACTTTAAATGTAAATAGCATCTATATTTTTTTTAATGAAATCGAAGAAGTGAGAGTGTTCGTAAATTTTTGCTCGTTAATTTTCGTTTAAGATGGGTAGCGCTACCGTACATTTTCGTCAGAACACAAGCCCAACTTCATGAAAAGATATTTCTATTCTACTTAAAAGCTGCATTTTTACCCATTAAAGTTTCACACTTCAAGACGGCCTCAAGAAACATCTGTATTAGACTATATAAAAACGAAAAATTCTAATACAACAGTTCATACTAAAAAAATCGTTCAAATTTGACAGCAATATACAAAATAAATGTTTTTGAATGGAAATAAATAAAATGTGTAAGAGGCGTTTAAAAAGAAAAAACAACCAGAAAGAAAAGACATCGTCATTTGAAACCATGAAAGCATCTTATTACACAGCAAAATTAAAATTTTTAATTCTCTCGCCGGTTTTGTGTCCAACTTTGAGAGACCGTCCTAAGGTAGTGCCGGTCTTTTGGTGAATGCGACACATATAAATATTTCGTGTCAGTTGTGCGTGTCGTTTATAAAAATATATACATCTCTCCCATGCCCTTTTGTACCCCTCGATCAGAGCTACCAACCCGATTGGACTGATTTTGGATCCAACATTGATAGTTCCATCCCCATCACCCAGTGCGTGAGTAT
This sequence comes from Anopheles atroparvus, assembly GCA_914969975.1. Classification (NCBI taxonomy): domain Eukaryota; kingdom Metazoa; phylum Arthropoda; class Insecta; order Diptera; family Culicidae; genus Anopheles; species Anopheles atroparvus. Next base: position 1,138,145 of record CAJZCY010000001.1, on the reverse strand, counting down.
ACCTTTTTGCCGCGAGCATCAAGATTTACGTTCCACGGCCTAAATTATGAGCGTTCCGATCATGATAGGCAAAGCGTTGCCTAGTAATGGATTGTCGTGTTGTTTATGGTAAAACGGGTGAAACGCACACCACATGGCTGGTTTCGTGTAGGATATCAAGACACCGCCATAGGCCGTGGGTAAAAGTGCTTCATTATCAAGCAAAGACTCTGTAGCTTTCAGCGGAAAAGGTGCCTTGTGGGACGCTGGTCAGTCCATCTGGCATGTGCCTACCGCTGTGGACACTCTGGTTGGCAAGAAGATTAAAATATTGCTATGGTGACTCAGGTTCTTACTAGCATTCAGCGGGTGGAAGGATTAAAAAAGGCGCGAGGAATAAACATTTCCAAAGGAAACCAGATAATATGTAAATATGTATATTGGTGATTTATCCCGACAGGCATCCGGAGCTACATTTATTAGCAAGACTTTGTTTGGAGCCCACCCTTTGGTTTTGGGGTTTGTGCTCCCTGGGGTCCGAGAGCTCTAAAATACGATGCGTAAGATTAGTAGAAGCTGGCTCTGTTACTCATATAAAAACTGAGCTGGATCTCAAGAGTTTGATTTCAAAGGAACGATCGAACGTCGTTGATTCGACGTTGTATCGTGTTCGTCGCTTGTGTTTACCCCCAGGGGTTTATTTTATGGTTCAATTTCGTTGCTAGTTTCGCTCGGAAGTTGTATACGTAAAGTGAACCGCTGTAATGCTATTTTACCTAAATTTGTTGGACCGTGCTACTATTAACATCTATATTATGACTCTTTTCGGTTTATTTGTTTCATAGTCGTTGTGTTATTTGTTGATAATGTGTGAAATAATGCAAATTTTTTATTTTCATTATTTGTTCATCATAGTTTTAAATCTTATTTGAGCGAAAACGCGAATAAGATTTTGGCTGCCATCTAGTTATCGTTATGGATATTGGCTATTCTATGCATGGCTACACATTTTGTTCATTTCGTGCATTTTCGTTCATCGTTATTGGGAAATTTAATATTTAAAATGTACCATTCGTTCAATAGCAATATATACATGAATGAAAATGGTATTTTGGAATCCATTATTTCACAGTTCATCATTTATTTCCCAATAATGGAAGGACACCCAAACACCCAAACACACAAATGGGCAAGTATGAAACTGCGTTTCGCAAACATCTTGGGTTTTAGAAAGAACTGCAAAGTGATCTACTTGATTTGATGTTTATTAGGCTACCCATTTCAGGCATTTGTAAGTTGATAATGTTGCGATATGTTTGCTTCTTGATAAATAATAATAAGTTGACTTAACACGGTAACGGGGGTAAATCGTCCATGCTTTAAATAATTGTCGAGATATTCACCTTATGATAAAAAAAAATCACCAAGGGCGCACAAGTGCAAGCAACTACGGCGAAACATATTCTCCAAAAAGCGCGCACGATGACACAAACGCAAAAATAGCTCAGCCAAGCACAGGTGATCAGGTAACAGCAAACATTAACATAAAAAATCCCATAACAGAGGTATGAAATTAGGCAATGGTTTATGATTAGCAACCAATTTCATCGTGTGATTTTTGGCTTCGAGTCATTCGCATTAAGGTCTCATAGTATGATGGGGGCACTTGTATTTTTTGTCATTCGCTTTGGCGTTTCAATACCATGTATAAATCGACCAAAAATGGCACTGCTTTCGACTGTTCTATGGCTTGACGAAGTATGGTGCGTAGTCTTGATTATTTTTCGGTAGAATTAACTTAGGAGGGAAAAGAAAACGTGTTAAAATCACCATAAAATGCGACGAAGTCCAGTTTATGGGCACCTTAAATCTGTGTAATTGGTTTCCAGAGTTTGCCCCAGTGCTTCAGTTCTGGATGGTCGAACGTACGGTCGTGCTATCTTTTGACCTGTGCTGTCGTCCGCCGAACGCTATAAATCATATCCCGAAACACGCAAGTGGAACGTGTTGCCCAGGCAATTCCACCCAATTACACAGTGGCACCATTTAGCAGTTTTGGACGGTTGGACTCTGGGGAAACGATGATTATTCAAGTACACTGGCTTGGTACAGTCATTCACACAAAAGATTGTGACATGCCGCAGACCGGAAACTACGGGATTTTTTATAACTACTTCTTTGAAATGTTTGAAAGTTTCAATTCAAAGTTATCATATCAATAATATGTTGCCAATATTTTGCTGGAAATAAATAGGACTTAATTTAAATGCGAATATGTTTTGCTTTAATAGAAAAATAGTTATACAAGTAAACGTGTAGATTTAAGGCTATCTACTTATTTCGTTGTTTATTTAGAATGAGTAGAGGAAACATTAAATGCATGGAAGCATGATGTAACATTAAGGTATACTAAATACAAGTATCATAATCGACGTCAAATTTTTTGCAATAGCGAAAAATATTTTGAACAAATGAACGAAACATATCATGAACAAATGAACTTTCACAAATATCATGAACAAAATGAGGATTTTTTTTTAGTGATCGATTTAAGGTTTCCCCTTTCTAAAATTTTAACAAAAATGGAGCAGATCACATTGGCAACCCCGAGGGTCCCCAAACTGTATTTGTATGATGGAAATGTAATTGGGCTTACAGTTTATTTATGCGCACAGTTTTATGGCGTCACATTCTTATAAATCTACACCCCATCTAGTAAAAGTGGCCAACCCGCGCACGCCGTTATGCAGCAGAGCGAGAGTTCTGCTCCAGTCGACACGCCTGAAGCCATTTTACCGCAGGGGTTGCTGCGTAAAATGTGTTGCTTCTCGCGATGTGGGAGTGGAACGAATTCATACGACACTCGCCCGAGATATCTTATTTGCATAGCAATTTCAATAACCTGTGAAAGAAGCAATCGAAAGTTAATTTATGTGGAATGAATCACTGCAATACTTGTTATATTGGTGGCTAGACGAAACAAAGGGAACGGCAAGCAGAGGACTGGATGTGAAATGATTATACTCAAGAAAGCACTCCGTCCCTTCATTGGTGGCAAGTCAAAGAGGAGCAAAGAAGAAAAAACTGCGCTGCATAGCATCTTACGTCTTCCTTACGAAGAATCTAAAGGGTGTGTGCATCCGTTGATATAGGTGATTTACTGCTATGGCCTAAGGGAAATTGGCTTTTCCTAAGTTGCGCCAAAGTTGGCAAGTGTCGTAGTTTAACGCTTCTGAAATGCTTCCGGTGTACAAAATATGAATATTCGATTTGTTGTTTATTTACAACCACCGTTGGCATACAATTGCTTATAAACTGTCTTCAGACAGCCTGCCTTTTATCACAACTACATGATGACATGAGTAGATTCTGTGTTTCAGGGAAATCAAAGCACGCAAAACATTTGGACTAAAATTTTAAAAGCTTTAATAAGTAAAATATTTACATTAGGCAAGAGTCATTCATGATGCCTGACACTGCCCGACGAGTTAGTAAACAGCAGTTGTATTTTTTTAAATTCTTTATTAAGTCCTTTGTAACGGCACTCCCACACGTCACTATGAACAAAGTATAACTGGCATTTTTATTCACTCATTTCAAATATTTCATAATCAAATTTTCAAATCGGCATCATATTTCAACGAGGGTTTGCTCATTCGAACGATAAAAAACCAAAAGGTTCTATATTTACTTTTTATTGAGCAGGTACTCGTTTACGAATAACATTAAAAAAATGCAAGATTGATAAGGAAACATCTGAGCTACTTTTAAAGAATTTCACTAGTACAAAATTCTAGCAAACATACGCAAGGAAGAATGAATGACCAATCCCGAACAGGTTCATTGGTGTATAATATCACTTTGATGTGAAAATAAATCCAATAACCATCACCATTGATGTGTCGGTCGGATTCAAAGAGACGAAAAGGTGAAGTAAATCAACATTCAACTTCAACAAGGGGCAATAAAAGTAATGACTTATAAAACAGCCCATAGTTAACCTCCAAAAAAACACTTGATAGCAGCGTCGTAAGAACATTGACCACCTTCACGAAGATAGTCTGAGAATACTATAAACTGGTAAACTCATTCGACGATGGATGGGCGGAAGAAACCCGTCAAACTAAGGAAAGAAATGCGGAAAACAATATGAAGCAGTCCACACAAACACTCACTTACACACACACTCAGTCACATCAGCTCATGCCAGTCGGACATGGTAAATAAAAGCAGTGGCGGCGGCAAATGTGAATGCTGTAAAAAATGTAACAAATACAGTGCAATAAACAGCCCTAAAATTGTATATAATTATCAATTATATTGACTTTTATTGACCTTAAAATTAACATAAAAAGCAAACGAAATGCGAATGAGCACGGTCTGTTGAATTGCCGTGTGTGTAAGTGGTGGGAATGAAACATGTCCCAAGAGAGGAAGGTATAAAGGAAAAGCACGATATGCCTCTCTGAAGAGTCGCCGGAAGGGTATAATCTCCACTCCGACTTGTGAACTCCATCTCACTCTAACGCCGCAAGTGAAGATACAAAATGAATGCCACGTCGCCGGTGCGCCTGTCGCCATGTTACTCCACTTGGGATTGCTACCCTCTGGGAAACCGGGAGAGTGTGCGATAGGCGTGTGCATTAGAGTTTCTACAGCTGAATCTCTCTTTGTTTTTCATGCTTTTTTCATACTGTGAAAACCTGCGTTCCTCTGATAGAAATAAAATTGTGAAACAAAATAATAACAAAATTGTAACCGCGCTTGTTGTTATCGGGTGCAACAGCCAAAGAGCAATTGGCGCTGTTTTAAATGTGTTTCCTAGCTGGTGCGGAATGATTTTTTTTCAAATATTCTAGTGAAACAAAAGAGTATTTCCGTATGGTAAAGAGAATAAACTCTAGCATTCAACATCGGTGTAAAAATTGTTCTAATAAATATAATTTACAATAAACTTGACAATTTTACCGGGCTGAAGGGAAAAGATCGCTAAATTACGCTTTCGTGACCTCATGATATGTTTCACGATCCACTTTCACTATCCTCACTCTCAAGACACGTTATGCCATCACACGCATAATTATAGAGCGAACATACATTACACCTCAGGGATCATTTGATTATGGTCTTTAAGAATTTCTGAATGCGACTGAGGTGTCCGAGGGCTAAGCTATTCAATTTTTATGTGAAAGAGAGAGAGTCGTTTATAGCCTTTGGGATTGAATTGGACTATATGGCTACACTGGAACGGGGTCAGTGATCTATTTACTCATGCAAAATTAAAGCTAGTTCACCAAAAATGACTTAACTACTTGCTTGAAGATTGTCCAATATGATAACATCACCTTGAAATAACATGAAGAAGGGTAAATTTTGCAAAAACCGTGCTTAAGAATCTTCAGCAATGAAAACAGACCGTAAAGAAGCTTATGTAGGGATAATTTATCCGTAGCATCGGCCATGCACTTACCGTCCAACCCGATATTGAAAATGCATGTGATAGAAATGGTTGATTGGGCGCTTGAAGGTGTGCAGGTGACTCTTGATCAATTTCGTAAATCGATTCTGGTTTATCGCCATAACAAAATTGTAAATAATTGTGCAATTTGTGGGCCATCACCATTGAGCAGCCGTTGCTGGCTGCTGTTCCACTGAGCCTTGTTCCTTTGATACGGCAAGCTCTTATCGATGCTGATAATCGGCAGGAGGCTGCAAGGCAATCGCACGACCTAGTCAATCAATGAGAAGATCTTTCGATCCTGCTCGTTAAGGCTTTAACTGTTGCGAGCAGAAAATTCATCCATCATATAACTAAAACTTTACGACGCAGCACTAAACGACAGCAACAAAATTGTTAAAAAAGCACTATCTTACGTTAGAGAGAAAGATCACTGTGTGATTCTTATCATATGAGACATTGCAAACGATTGCATCAAACGATCACTTGATGTAAGATTATCATCGTAAGAATTCTTTATGAAACACATTTTCAACGCTGCTTGTTCTGTGACTCCTCAAGCCATAATTCCTTGAGCACTGATCGGAAACTCAAAGTGACAGAGCAAGGAGTCTTGTTTGTTTTCCTATAAAAGAAGTTAAATGTGTTGACTAACACATATACGCAGTACAAAGCTAGCATTCCAAATATTTTGCCATCGGAAGTTTTTCTTTTCAATTATTATTCATATCCGACCAGTTATTTTAAAGCGGGTGGCCTGGGGCGAATCGGTTCATCGTCATAGAATTTTTTAAAACAAGTATAAAGGCAGTGGCAGCCCACAGTCTTACAGAAAGCGGTGTGGCGAATGTCTAAAATAGCCTTCAAATGTCACATGGACAATGTCCTAACCCTTAAAAACCCGGTGAATGTGTTATGTGCTGTGATACATGTGTTCCAACGGACAACCCCGCGGGAGGGTCAACCTTTCTGCTGGAGACGGACTGAAATATGGTTGTTTAGATTTTTTTCTTTGAGTTTGCCTGTTATAAATCCTTATCCTATCGACCATGACTGCCGATGCGCTCAAGCGTGTGTATGTGATTTTTTAAACCCAAATGAAGAGACAAGTAGTAAAAAACAATGCAGAGACACATCCACAAATTCAAGGACAAGTAACGGATATCTAAACGGTATACAGCAACAGAAGGATTTTTCTTGCACGCGCAAGGAGGAGAATGACAAAACTTTCCGGCAGCCAGTGTTCCTTTGAAAAAAAAAAAAAACCCGAATACATCCTGAAACCCTTCCCTGCACTCCTACCGTGTTCAGAAACAAGAATAACAAGGAGATGCTGGCGTGTCCCTGAAATTTAATGTGAAAATTGTGATCTTCTTCCAAAAAGCCCGTTTTACTATGATAACAGAAGTTAGGTAAGATTTTTGCAACGGAATTCAATGCATGAGGCACGATAATTTTTTTTTCTCTTGATACAGGTAAAGTCTAAGCTCTATTTAGCTAGCAGGTAACAAGGAATGGTAATATGAAACCAACTGGATAGCGCGTTGTTTGTTCCATTCAATTTAATAGCTTAAGGTCAAAATCTCTAAAGCTCATGGATATATTTTTGACGACTTGAATTTTGTGAGCAAATGTAAAATTAGGTACCTATTAGCATTGGAAGATTGGTGAAAAGCGCGATTATTTTTATTTTTATCTTCTAAGACATTTGTTAACAAAAAGCTAAAAGAACCGAGACAAAAACGTGGTTTCGAGTACAGTCGATACATCATAGTGTAAAACAATTTGTGTCGTATTTTGGACGCTTAGTAGGAAGATGTACATGAACGAGATTGTATTAAACGTGTGATGAGACGAGCATTGTCCACCGTTTCGAGATTGATTACCATAAGCGAACAGTCCAATCTCTTCAGAGTGGACATTGTTAGACGAAATGAATTCTGTTACATAGGAATATTACATTTCTGTGGTTTTTGGATGTGACGATACCGCGCGATGGGGAAAGCGATTTTCATTTGCCGCAAGCAACTCACAATTAGTGGAAGCGGTGTGAGGTGTAATTTAATGTGCATTAAATTGGGCAATTTTCTCCGACAATGATTGGCAATTTGTTCTTGGGCGTTGTGAATTTCTAGCGCCAACATATTGACCATAGAGTTTCCAAGTTGGCTCGTTCAACACCATATTTGAATAAGGAATACAAAAAATATGCAATCTTAATATTGAAGCAAGACTAAAAGAATCTTTACTAAAAAAAGACAGAACGTTTTATTGAATAAAATATACTATTATACTATAATAAAAATATCATACTTTCTATTCTATTCATGTGAACTTTTTTGTTTTATTCACGTCCTTCACACATTTCACTTTAACTCCAGAGAAAATTGCATTTCAGCAAGATTCAGTCAAGGTACATTTTTATGACTCGTATTGCCTGGAGTTGTGACCGTTGGTCGCTGGCAAGAACAACCAACGAGCTTAAACATTATATCCTGAATCGTCTAATAAATATTAATCAAACAACAATAATTTATGTTAGGTTGAGAAATAATTCATTGGCCTCAAGCGTCGTTCTGAAACGGGGGCTTTTAATATTTTTCATGTTTCCTCTTGTTTCTGTGTTATTCTTCTTTTCTGTTGTAGTCTTGTTCAAGAGTTGGTTTCGTTGATTGTCAACGATATCATGGTCGCATCTGATGCGCATGAAAACGAAACCAGCAAATTGTAGATTTTTTTTAAATATTTAGAGCTCAATTCTTGTTGTCGCTCTACATAAGCACATTCCACATCGATGAGCCTGGATAAGTGGTAAAGGCCATCCACAGTGTGTCACTTTCCAATAATCAATGCTATAGACAAGTCATAATGAAGTAACTGGTTTTTAGTTGTGTACTATTTCTTATTTGCTTACTTATTTGCATTCAGATCTTGCTGTTGTGAATAAGTATCTATCACATCTAACAGTAGGCAAAAGGCAGGCTTAAATTTTAGCACATGTCATGATTCGAGAGTCCTAAATTAGATTCACATTTGATTTGGAAACGACAAAATCAACATTCAGTCATACTTACCGCGGAGTTGATTTTAATTCGATGATGTTAATCCAATGCATGTATCCAATAGTGCGTTATCCATAATCTAATATAGTTGCCGAACTAAAATGCAGCATATTTATATTGCAAGCACGTTTTTGACACCATAATTGTTGTCAAGAGGAACATGTAAAGCTGGGAACTAATCCTGGAAAAAAAAGAAAATATTGTTAACCTCTGCGGTTTAATATTTTATATATTTTCGATATGTGACGCATTTTGTTTCATTAAAATGGTTGCTATCGTATGCGACTATGCATGTTTATTTATTGCTTATTTTATTATTTTATCACATTAGTGATAGGTACAAATAATTTGTTAAAATAAGAAAAGTGAGTGAATAGACATACCTTCAACAAATAATGTTGTGTAAGTTTGATTCGAGATAGAAAATATGTATTTCATGAAATCATATGGATATGATTTTCGTTCTATTACATATTTATTAGAAGATAGGATATGACACAAGAATTTGTGAAGAATTTCTTTATTTAAAAGAGTATCAGCGTCTTTAGAAATTAGAACATAAAAGCTATGTAATCGTCTAAAGTTTGCCAGAAATGCTAAGCCCTACACCAAATAAATGTTTGATGAGAAAATATTAGCAATCCGGAAGCTGTTTTTGCTCATGGCTTGAAAACCAAAAGGGGAAAATAAAGACTCATTTCAAAATAGGTCTCTATTCACTCGTAAATTTTTATCCTAACAAAAATGAACCATACATTCCACGTGGATAATGTGAAGAGTTTTACTTCGTTTGCTCTTGCTCGTCCCCACAGTCGAAGACCAACCATGTGAAAAGATTGGATGAAAATCTGCTTGCAGGCTTGTGTGAAACGTACAATGACATTAAATATGCCCCAAATTTGGCTTTACGTATTTATATAGAAGGTGCTCATGAAATTTACTAAAAAAAAATTAGTGTAAATGGATCATATATGAGAGAATCGGTAAAAAACGGCAACAATTTGGGAAGGAAAATTTATTTAAATTATCTTCATTCGAAATATAAATTGTATTTTTACCCTACCGCAGCGTTGCAGAATCATCATAGTTAGGATGTATAAACTGGCCATAGTTGCGTAATATTTAGTAACGAGCGTTGTCGAAAAGTAGAAATTTCAGTTGTAGATGAGACAACCTCCCATACCAAGCTCTATAAGCATCACTCGATTGGGAGTCAAAAGGGAGAAATGCTTGTTAACGATAATATAATACATGATATAAACCATGCACAGTAAAGGCCTTCTCACATGAACGCTTCACATTTGTGTTTCAAAAGAGTAGCTGCAGGATATGTGGGGCTTATTCAGGGGACAGTTCAACTCGTCTGAAAGGGTCCTTTAGAAATATATGTCCATCAGACCGTTTGAGATCCGGCTGCAGAATGGCTCTGTCCATAGCTCGAGGCATGGCGTTGTGTTCTGACTACTTTTAACGTTCAATGAATCCTATACGGATTTGAAACCACCCTCGAACCCCAGGATGAACTGCGTTTCGCACAAGTCCATGTCCGAAAACCCAATGTGCCATTTTAATCCACGGGTGGGTGGCTTTGATCTATGCTGATGATCCACCGCTTTTAATGGAACGAACTTTAATATGTTTGTATAACTTTTCATTAAATCCGTTCGTAAATCCCTGCCGCTCGGGACGAGTGGAGGTAAGCGGACGAATATACTGTACCATAGCACATGAAAAGGCCGCTTGCCATAGGGGTTCTAGCACGCGGCGTAGGGAATCTGCAAAATGTGGGTGGGTGTGTGTGTGTATGGCTACGTACCCATAGTCCTTCTCCGGCCATGCTGTAGGGCGTTAAATGGCCAAAAGGATCACAGGAATACGAAACTAACTCACTCTCCTGTCCGGTGTATGCGGATACCTTCGAACACACTTGAGGTTGTGCAGGAAACACCCTATAAGCGGGTTGAAATCGCCTGCTAGCGAGAAAATAATACACTGATAATGAGACGTTTTAATGGGCCGTAGATAGAAACGTGTCACTGATGTACGGTGGCATTCGACAATGCAAGTATATCCTGTGGGCATGGTCGAGGATAATGGCCTTAGCAATCGTGGAGTGGGAGTTGAATTGGAGGGATTTGTGCAGCATGTTTGTTTGGACGACAAGGACGACTTGGCGCTCATTGAAAGGTGTCGCTACGATTGAAACATGACCTGAAGGCTGGAAGGTCAGTTCGAGGAGAGTTAGTGGAAAAAACAAGGGCCTTATCATTAACATTATGTTTTTCTTTTTAAATTTGCTTTAATATTTGCATGTGCACGTGATGTCTGAGCATCAATTGCAATTAGAACTCCAAACATTCATAGTGGTATTGAACTTAAGCTTTTAGTCCATAATGGTAAATTATAAACAGTTTTTGAAGCATTTTTCTTTCCAAAAACAATGCTGTAAGCCGGGCAATATCAGTTACGTACCTTTGGTTGAACCTGTTTCGGTGGGCACGATTGATAGGAATCGGGAAACGAATAACCACAGATAAGGACGTTATGAATAAATCAGGTACAGTATTTGCAGACTGGGTTTTGTTGGTGTTGCCATGCGTAACCTTGTTTGAGCTTCACTGAAATTGGGCCTTAGGCCTGTTGGCGAAAGGAGAGGAACCGGTGGCCATGATGACGAGGAAAAATACCAATAATCATTAATCTCTGCTGGCATTGTGGTGAAAGCGGTGGGGAAGACGGCAGCAAAAATAAACAAATCCGCCGTCTGATGGCTTTGCAGTTCAGGTTGGACGAATTGGGAAGGGAATAGCGGGGAAAGGATAATAACCATGTATTATGCGTTATCTATATTTACGGCCAACAAACGCCAATGCCGATTTTAATTCATTCTGTGAGCGCCATTCGCCCCAAACTCGTCCCCGTCGTCCTATGTGGCAAAGAATGATAATGTTTGTACATTTGACGATCTCGCTTCGTTCGGGAAGTAAAATGTTCACGGTGCTAAGCCTCCTGTTTAAATGTTCAAAACCAAACTTCGAGTTATACAGTTGAAAGATTTCACAATACTTCCTTTATGAATGTTGTTTTGTATGAGGGTGCAATCCAATGGTTGGTAAAGGGAAAAGCAATGCATAATGGTCATTTCCACATGAACAAACAATCCTTCCATGCTGTAAATATTGATCTTTTATTGTTTTTTCCAAGCCTTTCCGTTTGTGCAGCATTAAAATCGTTTGTTATTGCAGTGACTGAACGTGTATTGTAATTTATTCGAAATTTTCGTCTCCTATACGGTCTGTACTATCTGGTGCGGAGGCGGAGATTGGTTTTACCGTGGTCTGAAGATTGGAAACCACTACCAGAATGAGCCTGTGAAGAGCCGTTTTGAGCTACTGAATTGAGTTTTATATTCACCTAAAGAGGGCGTGTTCGCGTTTTGCTTTTTTGTTTCGATAATGTTTTTACTGGTGTTTATTTAGCTCACGTTCTATTCAAAAGCTTAATGGTTATAGTTTAATACGCAGTTACCGTTAGCAATAAAATGCCCTGATGGCTTATTTTGGATGCGATTTGGTGGGAAGGAAAAGCCTCTGACGGACCACGTGCAGAAAGGAACTAATAGCGTCCGATTTATAGCGATTATTCATGTTATTCTCTGAGTTGTATTTTTAATTATCTGTGTGAGGGATTCGTTACATTGTATAAATTACGGAAATATCAGATCGAAACAAACAAATTGAAGTTGGTTCCCATTCTGTAAATTTAATTGTTAGCATTTGTTTGCATAAATATGCATGTATGTCAATAAATGTTTGCAGTTAATTAAATTGAATATATGCCCTAACGGGTAGATACAAATATAATCGTGAAGCGGCATTGAGTTTTACAACACAATATATGTTGAGTTTGAACTAAGAAACTCATAAAAATCGTTCAACGAGCAGTGGAGTATGCCGTCGGCAAGATACGAAACGAACATCAAAGAATGTATTGATACAACATTATTATTATTTTTTTTTATAAAAACATATATTTGGTCACATTAGTTTTCTTATAGCTAATTTACAATTTACAAGGAGACGTCGCACGATGCGTACAAGTGGGTACATTAACGTGTACTTGAAAAAGTGTGAAACAATATACAGAAAGTTACAAAGAACAGAAGAGGACGTCTACATCAATCGCAACATTATTCGCACACATTTTTTAACATTACAAACATAAAAAAAAGATAAAGCAAAATATGCATAAGTTTGATTAATTAGAAAGAACGATTTGCATGTATTGATTAATTGAAGATTATATGAAATGTGATCCATATTAGTGAGTGTGAAATTGAATCTCAACTCTTTCCTATTTAATAAAAACACGAGGAGCCAAACATAAATTTATCGTGGGTATGCCTGACGACGCTCATTAGTAGTAAAGACGCTCGTAACTGACATGAAAAAGAAAATATTCATGCATGTGCAATTATTATCACCAAACACAGGCACGTATATTTGACACGTAAACGTTTGAGGGTCGTTTAAATGGGTATACAGTGTTGAACTTATATTCAAACTGATTTGTCAATATGATACATATTTAGTTTAACAAAAGACCGTAAGAAGTTAAGCGTAAATACCAATGAAAAAACGGTATTGTTTGTATTGAGACATATTTTATCTTAACACATTCAAAAACGCTGTAACCAAGTGATGTAAATATAACCTAAAATCTATTAGCCTTCTTTTCCGTATTATATAAATTCTATAACCATTATTTCTACTCGATTATTAACCGGAGGACGTTGAGAGATAACGCAAGGATGTAAACAATAAATTCAAAGAAATGACACCAATAACAAAAATGTTATGATTCTGGCAGGAAAGTTAAAACCTAGAAATCGCGACTTTGCCCGGTTTTTTTACGTTCGCCTTAGACGCTATAGACCTCTATGTTTATAGAAATATGTAGAAGAATAAAGAACCTGGTGGCTGGTGAAAAATGCAGAAGTTTGTAAAAAACCGGAACCCCCATCGTAAAACGACAGCACAGGTTCACAGTAACTTTGAGTGGAAAATTCAAACACTTATATTTTTCAAAGGGTGCTTAAGTTGTGTGGTTTGCAAAATATAGATATAGTAACGGATATCAGACACAACAAGAAGTAATAGATGATTACAAGACGTAAACAATTTTACTACAATACGAACTTTTCAAACCCACCATGAACATTTGTCGACAACCTTCACCCTTTTGATATCCTGCGATTATGCATTACACAAAACCTATCGATTAAAGGGATCTGGTACTTTTGTTCAAGTGGAATGAATATTTGCGCAAGTTTGCAATGGAAATAGAAATCGGTTGAACGCACAATCCAACAGTATTTATGCCAATGAAAAAATGCCTCAAAATTGTTGACTACGTTGAACGTTTTAAAATCATGAGTTTCTTATTGAGGCAATGCTTTGTTTATACGCCGTATTAGACGAAGAGCCAAAATTCGTGCAAAGACGAGTATAGGAAGAGTTCTTTTTTAATGGTTCATGTTTGGAGCAGGTTTAAACGAAATACCAACACGCTCAGCTCCCGTCGGTACTCAATACCAATCAAATGACGCTTTGCTCGACTTTCTCCCTAACCAGACGAATACACTCCATTACATACCAATACACGTGCTCAAGCTTTTGCACGAGTCTTTTATCACTAGCCGACCGATAAATAGAAAAGGCCGATTCGATCGTTTTGCAAACGCCCTGCTCTGTTTATATCATGTGTTTGCTCTTCATCAGGACCGACCTTATGACATGCACTGTGTGAAGTTTTTGCAAAATGGTCATATGGCCTTACCTTATAGATACTAGTTACGTCAAAGTTTTACACTTATTTCCAGTAAACACCGATAACTTTTGAAAAAGAAAACCACAAATCATAGATTCCACAGGAAAGTGGGCGAGGTCCATGAATTAATAACGTGCCGACAGCGCCTGGGAACCGCACTCGACTCGAGCGGTCGTCATCGTCTCGCACACTGCATTTGCTCGGTGAATTCCGACAGAGTAAGGGCACATTTTCTGATCGTGGATGGAATTTGGAAATATTATTGAAGCGTGAAAGGAGATCCTCGGCTCACGCACACGGTTCAGGGCCTGAACGAGACGTAATGGGCCTTGAGGGATGGTGACGGTGTTATCCGATGCGTGCTAGTAATTCCTAGACTCGCGTGACGCTGGTAAATTATGGTCTTCGATCGTGCTCACCGGCATTCGTAGCCGTCATTCCACGACTAGAAACCGTGCATATTCAGTGCATTTTTGTCCAATGCTCCCCACGACGTTATTTTGCGTTTTCTCTGTTCCTGGATAAACCTAAAATTAGTGCAGCGATCCGGAACTACGGCAGTCTTTATGGTCCATTAGAAGCAGGCTAACTTTCTTCCCCATATCTCATGGTGCTGGGTTTGGCCTTCTGAAGGTGAGCATATTATCTAAATTTAAACCTAAGCAGTCATTGAAGCAATCACACAATAAAAGCCCTTGAAGACGCTGGCGCAGATACGAGAAAAGACCGTTCCATTCATGACCCTTGAATGTTCCAATCCAGCACGGAGACGTAGATGGTCTCTGAGATCGACTGAGAAAGCATCTTAGTTACCCCTACACCCTTTCCCGCGAAATTGAAGAAGGAAGTCAGTTCAAGATGGTGCCTAATTAGAAGTGTTCCTTAATTCTCTCCAATCCAGCCCTCCAGCGACCATAGCTTGGAGAGCGTCTGGAGCAGTGTCGTACCAATTTTCCAGTCTGGTTAGCATTTAGAACGTTTCTTTTAACTGCTTCTGGTTGCATGTTTCTTCTTAAAAATCACCCACGTTCTTCGGTAAGCGGCGAGGACTCATGGCCAGCATCAAATTGAGGAATCGCCGATTCCTGCGAGGTAAGGAGTGCCTTGGGGGAAATGAAAATATGACCACAATTAACCTATCTTGTCATGAATTTATTGTATTTAATCTCGTATTTATGGAATTGCGGGAAAAGAAACCGAAATCATTAATGAAGCCATAAATAAACAATCTATCTCACATTCAGCTTGCGTTGCGATCGTCCTGTCCTTCGCCATCGCTAGCTGCGTTGGACCACTCGCGCACCCGAGAGGATGGTGATCAAAATGTTTCTTAAGAAGAGAACCTGCAAGGTACGCGTGATAGGACCACAAGCTGCATATACCAATCAATGGATCAGGCACCAGCCAGATTCGGTCTAAGCCCTCGAAACGGAACGCAGGCGGTGCCTTCAGGCAAGGCCGGCAAGACAAAAAGCGGTGGAACGAAATTAACTACCTTAATGGAGTCATATACATAAACATAAATCTAAGCTCGCGACGCTGTCCAAGCGGACGATGCTATACAATGGAATGGTAGTGTTTTTTATCGATGATCTGATACCTTTATCGTGTGCGGCAAGAGCGTTTGCCAACTCTACTGAAGCTCAGCGGATGTTTGAAAGGAAATCTTGTTGCAGTTTCCGAAGAAAGACACTGACAAGTAAAATATTCACATTGAAAGGAAGTTGGAGGTGGCGGTCAAATGTTCACAAATTTAAAGCATTGAGTAGACGAAGCCACAGTGACCTTATGGGCACCGTATTCGCTCGGCGGTGCAAAAGAAAGCACAAAACAATCTCCTGGGGGGAAATGTCCCCCAATACACGGTACCTGTTACTGCCTATATATTTTAGGAAGATAAGTGAATTTTATAACTAACTTTTGGTGACCGCTTCATGTTCGTAAGGTATAAAAATACTACTGCACTTAGAATCCGGACCAGATGTTACTCGGTCAGCAGCCATTTTGTTCTAACACTAGTTCATCTCTGCATCGTCCGAAGTAGTTTTTCCTGTTTTATTTAACTTCCATTTGAAAACTGCTCAACATCAATTGAGCGAAGTTCAGGCTCTCTTGCTTATACAGCTTCATCTCAATTGTTTTGTTGAAATACCTGGCTTTGAGACGGAAGCTGCTAACTCGTACCAAGCGAAACGGCTCTTGGACGGTGAAAATGTTTTGGAATTTACTGGGGACTTCACCCCGTTTTGGTCAGAAATCCGTCTTTATAGTTGAAGAGACATCATCATTTGTGCATCGTAAGAACCCGAAAGTACAAGTTTCAATGCACTTTATGTATCGACGATATGTTTTAGACGAACACTAGTAGCCCTACTATGTGAAATTGCCCGGATTTTAAGTGCAGAAGATTTTAGTTCCTTTCGTGTGTAGAATGAGGGCTGGATGATTGGTTTTTCTATAGTTTCCTTCAAGTAGAATTTATTGCTGCCTCAATCAGCAAATTGTTGAACAGTCCAGTCCATTGTCTCATTATGTAAAATTTATATTTTGAATAAAAAATGAGAATAGTTCACAGTCATACTACATGCCACAACCACAATAGCGCATTACTCCAAAGCAGATTTAAGAAAAAACGTTCCATTTCCAGTAATTCGTCGTAAATTTCTTCATAATGATCACGTTTTCAATTTGAAGGCCACCTTGCAAAATTCAGGTACTGTAATAAACGTTTTATGACGAACGATAACATAACGACAGGTATGCCAATTTTTCTTTGTCACATTGAGGCATCGGCACAGTGCAACACAGGAATAAAAAAAACTTGTCTTCTAATGTTACACTGCTTTTTTGAGTTCATCATTACACAAAAAACAAAGGCCAAGGTTTTTTACGATAAAGTGCTGTAGAAAAAAATGTTTTTTTTGTTTTTTTCTGGCCTTGTCCTCAGCAAACACATCTCTACCTAATGAAAGAGAGACCCGATAAAAATAATGCGCATAACGGTCATAAACGTCAATGTCATCGTGTTATTTTTACGCTTTCTTAAAGATATTAAATTTTACGTATGGGGTAGTTTTTAATATTCACTTGCCGTGAGCAAGGCTACAAGTGCACGGACAAGATGCATTGAATTCTTTTTTTACGGACTGTTCACTAAAGCACAGTGTGGTGTATGAGATATTCCCGATACTGTGTATTAGGAGCATGAAATGTGCTCACACAAAACTAGCTTCAAGAATTCAATCGACAATAATATAATGAATTTTGAATCATCAATGAACCTGCATCTGCTTACAATTACTCTGCATGTGTAATGCATGTAATGGTGTAATGGGTCTTTGGTAATCAAAACCACAATTTAAAGTTGATTACGATCAATTAAAAGTTGCATGGCGTGGCAAAGGCATAAAGCCATTCTTGGTTAATTAACATTCCGATGCGACTATTTGCATGAGGCCAATCGGTGCTAATGATCACGTCCGCGAAGGCAAAGTTTCAACTAAGATTGAGTGGCAATGGAGCTAAACGTCACGAAGACACACAGTGCATGTGTGCAACAGATAGCACGGAATTGGGTTTTTAGACGTAAAATATTGCCATCCTTTAATGTACCTTTACCCGTAGCCAATGGGATTCTCTCGTCCATAAAGTTTACAATGCATGACACCGACAAACGCCGATGACAGTAGCGGTCATAAAAATGTTAGCCATTCCGACAAACCGGCAGCAGGGTAGTGCACTCTAAATTGTGACCACCGGGGGATGCTTATGTTCTGCACCGCGAAGGGTTAGTAGGAAAAGAACGGGATAAAAATCCGTTAATTAACTTCTTGGGCTTACGCTGCTTGCAGTTCGAGCATGGCAACATCGAGCGATCACACGAAAGAAAATCCTCGATAAACTCCGCGCCACTGGCACGCGAAGTGACACTACTTGCAAAATGGTTGATGTTTACCCTTAACGAAGAAGGAGCTGCTCAATGTAGGTCCCAGTCACTCGCTAGTTGAATGGTCAAATGGTGACCCACAGGCTTGATCCTGCTTCAGAGTAGGCCGGGAAGGCCGAAAGTATAGAAGGGCCGTTCATGGTATTGGGAGTGACCAACCGAAGTCTGCCAAGGATGCATGAAATGATTATTTGTGGAATCGTAAATCGTTGCTCAGGAATATGAAAAAAAAAAACACATGGCACTATAGCGCGAGGATCCTTCTTTTCAATTGATCTTGGTTTGAAATAAAAAGCACGACGAAAAAATTGAGAGTAAAGTTTAAAAAACAACAGGAAGAACAGGAAGAGCAAGGGAGGTAAACAATGAGATAGAGATAGTAAGCTAGAGATAGAGATGGAGATAAAGAGGGAGAGAGAGATATAAATAAAGAAAGAGAGAGAGAGAGAGTGATAGAGGGAGATATAGAAGAAAAATAAGAAGAGTATGGATAGCGACAGTGAAAAAGGCGAGAGAGAACGCATGATTCCCCTTTCAAAGGCAATGGAGCAAGAAGCTATCGAAATATGGCTGTCGTTAAAAGAATCGGCAATACTGGCCCCCCATTGGAACGGAGCTTAACGAATTTCCCATAATAAAGCCATCGCAGCGCAAGTTTTTTCGCCAGGATATGGTGGTTACGATGGAGGACGACGATGAGAAGAAAGTTGCGGAGGGAATTTATGAACATTTTATTTTTCTCTCATCTGCAGAATTTGCCATTTGGCATCTCAGGCCTTGGGGGCCATTAAAGTGATAAATCTTGTAACTTTCCGACTTATTTCGATGCTTCGAGCTCACTGCATGTTTGGTCGAGCCAACTAGTAAGATGGCAAATTGAGTGTGCGAGGCTGCAGTGGCCCAGAACTGACTCACAGGTCAGCTCTCGCGGGTAGCTCGAGGGCACAATAATATGCCAGTAGAAGGGACAGCAAACGAATCGTGTTGCTGCTGAAAACTGGCCAGCACGAGCAGATGCAAAGCAACGCTTGTGGAAAGGACATAGCGGGTAGTGAAAAAAGCGTACACATTATTAAGATGTACATCGGTTACGTGTTTCGACCGTTTTCGCAGTCAGCAGAGAGTAAGACGAAAAATTGAAGAAGTCACTGGCTATCGACTTTCCTTCCGACTAGAATGATTACCGAAGCTTAACAGCGTACGACTCTGCGGTTCTGCAAAGGACGAGTGCTTTTGGCCACTCTAAGGGAACTTTGTTCATATTGGAACCGGAAAAAGCAATAAACAATCCCCCGTACCGCGAGGAAGTTTTGCAGGAACGGAGAAATACGATTCTTTGTGAGCAGGACGGTGAAAAAAGGAGCAAAAAAGTATTTAGAATTTTAAGACCTAATCAGATCGACTTAATCGGAAAATTTGTTCACAGCTCCCTTGGGCTAGATTTTGATAAATGTTAATAGTTTGCAAACATAAACAAAAGAAACGAAATACCAGAGCGTGAAAGTTTGTCTGTTTATTGCGAACCTGCGAACTCCGACACGGGCCCATTCTGGAAACCCATTTTCCCTTTGCAAGAGTTTTATACTTTAACTATACGGCTATCTTTTTTCCACGTTCAGTTGGTTCAGTTATATTCTTTTCTACTGAATCTTGCAAATGAACGATTCATCCTGCTGTATTCGTGAACGCTCAGTTTGTACATGGCGTACATTGTGAAGGTTGCCGTTCTCTTCCTTTTTTCCTGGCTTTCTTATTTTTATTTTCCTTCTTTACGCTGCTGCAGTAGAAATCGGATTGCTTTCCACACCATCAGCCAAAGCCATCCCAAATCCAGAAGAAACTGTGGCGGTTTACGTTTGAACAGCCAACCAGGAGAAACCAGCGTAAGATTGGCGGCGAGGCCGGGAGTTTGGGAGGATTTATTGTCATAATGGCCTGCTATATCTCTTTTTTATGTTTATAAGAAAAAGAAACATTTTAATGGGAAAAGATCCTCCGACCCCGCCCGATGTGCTTGGTGTGCCTGTGGCGCCCTAGGGAAAAGCGAAAACTTTTCAAACACCCCAACCATCGCCACAAACATAGGAAAACGCGACGTTGTGCAAAGACGCGGTCGACGATCAATAAGGATAACGGCGCAAACGGCCAACGGAAACCCAGAGGTCGGGCCATCGCCGTCTTTGGAGCGTTTGCACTGAGTGAGCTTGGGAAGGAGAAAGGCCACAAATGTTATCAACTTTCCATGCACGGACTGACAAAAGAACGATGGTACTGTAGGGGATGGCGCATGCGGTAGTATTGTGGGGCGGTGTAGCGCGTGGAAAAATAGCACTCTTGTTTAACTTTATTCTCGCAACGTGCCCCATTCGCGTGGAAAGAGGATTGAAAATTTTCCAGCAAAATACCTACGGTAGGAGGCATTTGCCAGGTCGAATGACCACCAAGTGGCAAGTGGCTTGCCTTTTTTTCACCTTGCCATGAAACCCCGTGGTGGAAAGCCTACTCCTTCATTCCTTCAAACTTGCGCAGGGCCATCTTTGTAATTATATGCTTAATTGAAGAAAATGAAATTGCTGTGAGCTTGTGTCGCTTATCGTTTTCCTTTCAAGGACTTTTGTGAAGCGGCTCCAAGCTCGATGGCTTTGAGACATAAGAACCAAGTGGGTATTTTTCCCAAATTTCCATGCAACAGATGCCGTGCCATTATGGAGTTTCAGCAGGTGTTTCCGATTGCTGTTGGAAGCTGCATCAAATAGAAAAGGCTGTAATCTTTTTAACACAGTAGCATTTTTAGCCGGCTCCAGTCGAGAAATGTGAATGTATTTACGATGAATGAGGTTTCGTTACCCAACGTTTAAGATTTGCAAACAGCGCTTTTTCATTAAAATGTTTTATTGCTTGCAGATGCTATCTAAGCATTCGTGTGGGATGTTAAGTATACGTATACGTTAATGAATGCTTAAGGAACTCTTGTACTACAGACAGTAACATGAATTTTAACATGATGATTCTAATTTTATTTTAATGGCGTGTTATTAGGAATTCGGACGAAACATAAACACAATTTCACGTCGTAAACTATAGCCAGCGCGAGAATTCTCTTAGAACACGTAATAGATGATATTCTAACTGCCTTCTCCAGCAAAACCAATGATTGTTCCAAAAGCAAATACTCACAGAAGGTTCCAATACTCTTTTGTGAATGATTATTATTATGCTTTATAAAAAAGGGCTGTAAACGGACCAAGCACTAGGATAAGAAAAACGATAACAAAATTATGATAAAAACTAGTTTTTTGTACGCCAGCTACCTGGCCCGATATAATTCATGTGACCCTTTAATTTACTTAACACAGAAAATTATTTTTTTAATCAAACCGATAAGGATTTATTCAATTAAGCCCGGCAAAGCTCTATTTCATAAGGCTTCGTGCGTTAGGAACAGTGTTTGCGTCGTCAGATTGCGGAGCTGATGTCTTTGACATTCCCGTGAATTATAATGAATGTAGAATCCATAATGCATCCCGCCAAGAGACGGAAGCATATACGCCCGGCCAAGAAGCAGCCCAATTGCTTATTGCCAAGCGAGTAGCTGGATACCAATACCATGTTTGGGAAACCTGGACACCGTGGTGTCCTAGCACAATGCGTGGACGCCGGCCATGTGTCTCTTGGTAATTGGAAGAGGGGCCAAGGGGAACATTTGGCGCAGAGGTCTCCTGGCTTCGTTGCAGTGTGCCGCTTGGCCAAATCGCCAGGATGCTCCTAGGGGATTTAGTCCGTTTCCGGTGTTAGTGGTACTGTTGACGCCAAGCGCCGCGCCCGCGTCTTTCATCTGCTGTGTCCTGCCTTTGCTCTACATTTTGTTATTAGTTTTTTTTTTCAATTATTTTACACATAGTTTAAAACGCGTCAAGTTTTATTTTAAAGAAGCTGAAGACACAATTAAAAATGCATGCACCTAACACCTCTTTCCTAAACTCAGATTAATTGGAAAGGAGCTCCTACAACAGAAGCGGAACACGGGATAACGGAACAAATTTTCGTCCCGTGATTCAAATTGGTGATCAAATGTAAAATTGCATTTGCAACCGAAACGATGAAAAATTCTAAAATCCTCTCATATTGCATACGCTCTCCGGCTGGGAATATGATTCACAGTTTTCTCGAATACTTTCAAGCGACCGCAGAAAAGAATTATTGACAGTATCAACCTAGCTTCGATCAGCTTCTTTTTTTTACTAAGGTTTCAAAAACCATTGGGCACTCGCTTGCATCGCTGTTTCAACTCGAACGCGCTCAAGCGTATTGGTACAGACCCAGAGATTTCTCGCTTAATTTCAATGTGTTGTCGTACGTTCAACGACGATCAGACGGCGACAGTTTGTATTATAATGTATAGGAGATTACCGTCGTAGCTCACAGCAAATATTTTGTCAGGCACAACTTTTTGAACGCACCAGTTTTACTCGTTACTAATTTTTAAATGTTTATTTTTTTCTTTTTCAGTGTATTTATGTAGCTATGAAGCTGTAACATTCAAATAATTTTGCGGCAATGCTCAACATTAACCCTTGAGCTTATAGCCTGTTTGATGATAGAAATTGTTCAGAAATTTATCTTGATACCATCCACCGCCATGAACACATACTTATAATTGGAAAAAATATTGGCGTTCGGAAGTACCACATTGTTAAAAAAAATTCAAATGTGATTGCAACCATTGAGTAAGTGACTACTTACGATAAATATCAAAGCGTAGTTTTACTTCTAGTGAATAGTTAATGAGTTCCTGCCAATGTAAGGGTAATTCAAACAACAGTTACAATGCAAAGTTCCTCTAGGATTATGTTGGTAACATAAAGCAAGTAAACTAAAGTGCTTGTGAGTGAAACACTTTTAATTCCCCAAAAAGGACGAAGTTGATCATCAATCAGGTCTTACCGACAAAAGAAGTAGGATAAAATCGAGCATCCTACTGTGGTGCTGTTTTCGGTTTAATGTGCATATGTTGGCGCTTTGTTGCAGCAAAAGGCATTCCATGTTTCTCCCATCCGGCATCTGGCCTGAGATCTACCGATAAAAAGCGGTCTTCACCATCACCGTGCCTATTACTCCTTTGGAATCGCGATAATGAAGGCTCCTCTAAAATAGATCCGTTTTCAAGTGTTTCCAGATTGTTTACGTTACGTGTCAGAAGACACATACGCTACCAAGTTTGAGAATTGTGCTCCATTTTTGGCTTTCGTGCAGCGTTATTAGAATGGGTCAATTTTCTTGCTGTCTTTCAAAGAAGTCGCTTGGCATTCCCTTATTTCTTCTCTAGTACGATAAGACGCATTCAAATAAACAAGAATACGAACGAATAATAAGGACGCTTTCTACAGAACAATATAAACACATCTAAGGGGTCTAAGATGTTATTTCTTGAAACTGTTTCTTATTGGCCGTTTACATTTTATAACGTTCATTTCGATAGGCCCTCACTTCTTATCTTAATCGTGGCTTTGCAGAGCATCACTGCTGAAGATTGTCGTCCTTAAAAAGCCCTATATCTGATCAAATGTCTTGGCCAAAGTTGCCTCTTGAGAAAATGAGAAAATTATCCCTCGAGTAGGTCGAAAGCGGTATCGTCAAGCATACGGAGCCACGGCGTGTGTATACATCACGTTAATGCGCAACCGAATGCGCTCGAAATTTCAGTTTATACAATCCAACGATGAGGTTGGAGGGCTGGCACGTGTTCTATCGATTGTGAAAAGAAATTGAGGGAACCATTAAGAAGAAGCGAAAAAAATTTCTCATTTCCATATCGCGCCAAAAATGGAGCCATAGTTCTCATAGGGAAAGCGAGCCCGTTCGTGCGCAATCCCTTGGGACAGATGACAGAGGCTGCAGCAATGTTCTGTACCATCTTTTCCTTCGTACGTGCTTCTTGCCTCCTTACGTTTTTGGATATTTGAAGATTTCAAACTGCTCGCCTTGCACAAGAGGCTCTCCGGTCCGGACGATTGAGCGGGCCTTAGAAACGTCTTCTTCTTGTTAACTTTCCACCATCTGACGGTGGTTTTTAATAATTCAACAAAATGGGAAATCATGGGCGTTTGCTTGCGATATCATCCAGCAAGGGAAGTCACATTACATATTTCTACTTCTTCACCCTCATGGGCTGTACGCACATAATAGCAATAAATAGAATCCAGTACAATTTGGATAAAACAGTTTTCGTATCACCATTTTTTAATGTCATGGCCACACGTTTGGCTATTTGTTCTTACTACTTTCTATTTTCTATTTTTATGTTGTTCAAAGAATGTTTTCGATAAAAAATATTTGTATTTTGCAGCAGTTCAAGATCTGTTTCCGTCGCATAACAACGAACATCAATAAAAGTTATTGTAGATTACATTAAATGTATCAATTTAGCAAAGATTGTTCATGACATTCATGATAAACAAGAGTAACAAATGTTAATGAAAAAGAAGGAAGGAATGCAATTTTGAAGCTGTTAAGGTACACCACGTAATGTGTCTCCCATCGCCTATTGGAATTTCTCATTATTTCGATTATACAGCAATGCGTGCCCCATTGTTCCATGAAGATAAAACTCTCCTGCATATGTAAACTTATTATTGCCCTTAGTTATGCGCCAGTACGCACGGTGTGGTTTGCCATATTTACTTGTCCTCCAATAGGACCAATAACCATAAACCATTACGCACTCCACATATGTGTGTGCCCATTAAGGGACCTCCTAATTTACTGTCGCTCTAATTAAAACAACCGCAGTATTATCACGAGAACGTGTCTCACTCCGGTATCCTGGTGCGAAATATCTATCCCATCTCATTCAATGGCGTAGGTAATCGCGTCTACCAGATTTTTGGCAGGTTCTCTCTCACAAAACTTAACATCCTCATCATATTTTGCTTTGCTGTGAGAATCAAGAGTTGAACCTTTGCGTTCTGTGAACGGCACACAGCGTTCGTTCTGTAGGTCTACGCGCGCGTGTCAGACCTACTGCGGAACGTGCAGAATAAAGTTGAATCCGAAACATCCACGTAGCTAAATTTTTGAAGATACCTTGCTGAAGAATGAAACTGATCATATAAAGTGCCATAATGAACATCAAGAAAAAAATGAAATTGTTGCATAAGGTACTCAAGTACTTAAAGTAGATTGATCGTTTGGTATGAATATATTTGTACAACGCCTGTCGAAATGAATATTACCAATGTAAAGTACGCCTCTACAACGTTGGAATGAGTGTTCTATCTGAGGAGAAGTGAAATATTATTTTTACCTGTTAAATGGTCATGCCTAAGAGAAGTTTTGTACAGCCCCGTCTCCACCTTGCCAGAATTTGCTTTGGGTATTGCGAATTCCAACTATTTTTCCCTCGGCTATGTCCGGGCTTCTTGCACTGTGAAAGAGTCGCTCTTTTATCTAAGGAATCGATTAGATCTTTTCGCATGGACGAATTCTGATGTGAGGAACTGTTTCGCGTAGCGTTTCAGATTTTTAAACTATAATTTTTAAATGAATATCCTATATGACCAATTTTAAACTACAATTTCTAGATAGAGCGTTGTTAACACTTTACTTTATGGTTCATTAAAATGAAAAACATCTTTGGAAAAACAAGTACCCCGCATGTTACCCCGCAAATTCTATTTAACATATGACTTGCGATACGCAACGCTATTATTTTTGCCACCTACATCATGATAAGGTTACACAGTGAATTCATTTTACCAACGTGCCACTGTTAGCGACCATAAACTCGTGCTGGGCATACAAGAGGCATCCTTGATGCAGGAAAGACAAAAATGATGGTTGCACCACGGTTACGGTCAGGAGTAAGTCCACCGTTAGCAATACCACGTACTTCAGGTACAAAGGGATAAGCAACCAAAATATCTACGATAAAAATGTCTGTCATATAAACACTAGTGAGCGTAATTTATTAACAAGCGTGTCGCAATTGCTATTCAAGAATTTTAGCAATCTTTTTATCCGCCTTCGAACGACAATCAAAGGAATGAAAGTCGCTTCCAAACAGAAAAAGGCTGGCAAGTTAACAGTGGAATGGTAGAAATTGCCACACAATGAATAGTCTCTCGTCAGAATTTGGACTAGCGTAGAACAACAGAATATTACATTCTGTACTTTCGTCTTATCATTAATAACCGTCATACGTTATTCATAATGTCAGGGTAATTTGTTCAGAAGTGTTTTTGCAATCAATAGTTTAAGTTAACGACCGCACAGGACTAAGAGGTGAATTGTCCTTCCGTTAATCCGTTCCACCGTACAGGCAAGAGACTCACAAAAGAGTTGGCTGTCTTCTCTATAGCCAATCAATTAGACGATTTATGTGCAATAAGATAATGCTTTAACTTGTGGTTAATATCTCTTGATTTTAAGAAAATACATTACTTCCTATAAAAGAGGCTAGAGGGTGATAATAACACCGTAATAGACGAATAAGAGTGTAATGAACACTCTAAATGCCTTTTAGAAATCAGTTTTCACTCTTTTCCATCCCAAATATCCTTCATTACAATCTGACAAAAACTACTTTTTTGAGTATGATAAATATTTTTATTACTCAACATAAAATCTTAAGTCTTGATCTTAAAATCTGAAGATCATTGGCCACTTCAACTGAAGCTTTTATGCATGGCGTTTTTGCAGATCGATACTAAGGAGCAATGAAGTTATTGATATCGTGATAATGAACAACCGTATAACCACCGTTCAATAAGTGCATTGGCAGTGCGCAAACCCGCCACACTGAAAATCTGGCGTTCTTTGTGCATTATTTTGTGCTCTTTCTAAATCCAATCAACGAAATGAGTGAGCTGTCACCCGATACTATGCTTTCTATGTTCTTTGGAAAATGGGGTATTTGTGGCCTTCCAGGACAAAAGGCGTGCCCTTCCTTGCACCGGTATGTCAAATGCTTATTCATCGTATAGTAAATATATGCTGTTGAATTCCTTTTGGTTTGGTGATTCGACTGCTCTTCGATTAAACTTCAACCAATCCAACCTCTTGGGTGTAGTACATGGGGACATGTTGAAGATATGTACGCTCAACCCGTACCAGTCGAACGGAAAGAATTGTCCTTTTTTATAGTGAAAGTTCTGAAACAAACAATAGCTGAACGTTTACTTTTTGCAAGATAAGAACATTCCCTTTATCCACGCAACACTGACTGGGTTGAATAGGGAAAAACCTCCAAGAGTTTCCTCTCATCGCATGGTGAATAGGCCACCCATGGGAAAAAGGATACGACGTCCGTTAGAAATTTCTTCCTGATGGTCCATTTAGTGGGATGGTGGAAAGAATTGCTCGAATGTTCGTACTTTTGGGTTGGTTTTGTACATTTTTTGAACATTTACTGAAAACAGTATAAAGCAAATTGTTGACAATTTTTTTTCTGTTTCCTTTTTTTATTGTTCCAAAGTTTTGACCCAACTGTGGACGCGTTTTATCCTCAAGATTTAAACAGTTTCGTTTTGTTTATTCAATTTGTGTATCATACAGTATACAATTAAATGCTTGATAAAATAATTTGAGGTTATTATTGAGGGCAAGACTTATATATTACTCATTTCATCGATCTTTCTCAGGAGTTCAGGAGAATATCCTTACTGTGCACGTTTTTTGCGTGGCTTCGTCCAAGCATAAATTTACAAAAGTAAGGTTCAATTTAGCGATGTAAGTTATTTAAAATAGCATTTGCATCAAATATGGCTACACTTGACTACACTTTAAGAGGAAAGAAAGTCAAGTAGAGTGAATTCTAAAGAGGCATTTCAGGACTTTTACAGCTAACTGTTCCTACAAGGAAGGATTTTTCTCATTTCTTCCAAGAAATTCTTATTGGAAACTACCCTACCAGGAATATTGCCTGAAAAGAATAGAGAAATAAGTCGGAAGCAAAAAAAGGACTACACGACCCCAGAAAGACAGCAAAAGGCTACCCCATAACCCCGGGGAAACGGAATAGTCTGCGCAGTATGCCAATGGTGAGTCGGTGAAAAGCTAGGGAATATAGGGAGAAGGGTAAGAATTTATGTTTATAAACCCGCTGGCGTGGCGCAATGTTTACTTTAGGGGTTCCTCCGCAGGGCAAAAGGAAAGCGATGGAAAATTCACCACCAACTGGAATGCGCAACGAAGAGGACAACGGCGTCGTCGACGAAGACCGACTGCGAGAACAGCATGGAGTCCACGCCTGTCGTCTTTTTCCGTGGCGCATGGCGGGATGGCGTCGGCGTCAAGCATCAGCAGCGTCAGCAACACCGACAGCCACGGAGCATAGCGATTCCTTTCGGCGAGAACGATTTTCCCAGCTCCCCTCTTGTCAGCCTTTTACATCCGGCACCATGCTGAATAATAAAGTTTATTTTTGCTCCAAGGAAATTGCTACGATAAATCTTTTAAATGGAGCAAGTCTTTTAATGAGGATAAATATTTCAGTTTCTTTTCTTTTCGGAACCGTGTCCTTAATGGTTCCAGGGCCTGTCTCTACCGTCTTGTTCGCAATGGTCCATCGTGGTCCTTGCCTGCGCCTTGGGAAGGATACGCATGACATAACACTCTTACAAATGAGATCTTAGCGAATCTTTCCCACTTTCGGAGGCTTCATAGCCAGAAGCGGATGAATGTACAGCATCTCCTACGCACAGCTTTCCGTAAAGATAACGCATAGTGTTTGCTTGCGAAAAGACAGAATAGGATATCGAGAGCAAGGCAAGTTTCCTTTTCGTGCAGACATGTGCTGCGCTTTGCCTTGCGAGTAGCATGGAAAATGGTAATTTACATAAGCGACGGTGAGGTTTTATTAATATTTGAACATCCCAACGGAGGGTACCGTGTTCGGAAATGGATGGAATGGAGTGAGTGAGAATTAGTGCAGCAATCGAATTTTCCGCTAGTTTGCTTAATGTTCCCCTGGCCACCTGTGCTGCTAGTTCGTTTGTCGTGCGTTAGAAGATGTGACCTGGGTTTAGATATTGATTTTTTTTAGCTTGGGTATCCATAAGCTTTTGAAAAGATACATGCACAAGATACAGATAAGATTACATTTTACGAAGAATCAATAAACCAAAGGGTAAAAAGGCAATAATGAATTTCATGATTTTATCATGTATTAGAAAAATAGCACAATACAGCAAAGTAATAATTTATGTGTACAAATAATGAAAAACATGCAAGTTCTACGCTTAGAGACAGTACTACAAGAGAACACGAGAGCCTTAGCACTGTGTCGTATTTCACGATTTGGCTGAACATCCCTAGCATTAATATACGCTTTTTAATAATTCGTCTTCGGATTGAGATATCTTGCTTTAGCTACCCTGCTACCATATGGGTGTTAAAGGGCTGATATCTTGTCATTTATTATCGTGGTAATCGTTGGAAACCAAGAACTGACCCATGAAAATCACAAAACTATGGTATGAAATCAAATTTGATTGCGCATTCTTCAGGCCCATGTGGTGATGGATCGTTATTGGGTGAGTTGTTATATTGCTTATATCATTTCTACGTAATGCTCAATCGTTGTTTTGGCTCTAGGCGAATTTCGATACTGACACTCTCTTCATGGCGTAAAAAACCATGCATGAAGCCTTTGTTTGGGTGTTACAGTTTGTGAAGCATAGTTCGCACATAAATTTGTAGCTGTTTATTATTGCATAGTTAAATTGAGTAGAAAAAAGTGAGTACCGCAACGCTATTCCTTCTGTTGTTTCTGGGGTTGTAGGCTGCGATCAGAACGATGTTGGAAAGGCAATTCTCCTATTTATTATCGTTCTTAAACATTGTTCTTCAAAGGAGCATTCGCATTGTTTGCTTAAATAAGTTTGCTTAAATAAGATGCGTGTTGGTTTTGAAACATAAGTTTTGGAATATTAGCAAACACCCAACATAAAATGGGAGACAATTGGATTTTTATGTTTAAATCATCGACGCCAGTGACCTCTATGTGTCAGGTCATGAAGCTACATAAGCTTTATTTCTCATGTGACGTTAAACCCAGTGAAATTGTTATAACAATTTATGTAAACAGTTAGCAAAGGCACAAACCTAGCTCGGCAAACATACTTTTGCGTAGTTACATAGGTTTGTGGAATTGAACAAATAAAGTTTATGTTTGTACTTTAGAGCTAGTAATTTAACAATTTTATCTTTTGTGGAAAATCACATAGTCCGGATGATTCAGAATATAGGAATAAAAAAAAACAAAAAAATAAAAAGGGATACAGAAATAATTCATCATTCAGTTTCTCGAAAACTAGCCCAAGGCTAGAATAAAGCTCTTACCTCAAAGTTCATGCCATTTAACAATTGACGCCATCTGACGGTTTCTGTTATAGTCTTCTTGTTTCACATAAAATTTGCAGATTCGGGAAAAGTTGAAGTGAATGTCTTATAAGAAATTTTATTTATTTTCTGTGTTGTTTTCGGCATCCAACGTCTGGTTTTTTTTAAATTATCAAATTAAATCTTTAGTGTTATTATTATCAGTATTCAGTTTCAGTATCAGTTATCAGAATTATATATTTACTGGCTACTTTAAAAGACTCTAATAAATGTATAATAGTTCTAATCATATTTTATTTTGATAATTAAAGCACTTTACAGGAACCCGTTATGACATTCACTGGGAGATCCAATGAAAATGGAAAATTGATTCAACAGGAGTTTTAATTGATTTAATAACTTAATTTTATCGATAACTGTGTTTAATAATTGGACAAACCGAGCGTAAATCATGTTGTCATAAATTTTGATAGCTTGAAACCGCTTACATTAAAAAAAATTCATTAGCAAAAGAAGGATAAATGGTTACACTATGGCACGTTTCGAAAACAAAAATACATCTGCATATAATAAGGAAAAACTATTAGCCTTTAGTTCCAGGATATAGCTTTTAATTATCCTCCATTACATATAATTCAAAACAAACTTGTGTTTAAATAATGAAAACATTCTGATTAATCGTCAAATCTAACATATTGGATAATTAAAAAAAAAGTTTAATAGCTTCTCATATGTCACTTAATGTGACTGAGAAATAGTGCAGTAACATTAAGGAATCGTCAAAATTTGGCTCGTTAGTCATGCAAGGATTTAAAAAATGTGTGCTTGTGAATTGCCATTCACTTAATTTCTGTTCAGATTTATTGTACCAAAGTATTCATGTTTAAATCAAAACTAAATCTAAAAATAGCCTTGCAAATTATTGCACCACATTGTTATTTGCGGATAACCAAGAACTCTCTTGTTTGGTAAAGGAGTCCAGTTGTATAACTCATTGCCAAGAAATATAGTTGCGGTCAACAATGTAGGGGGAGTTCAACCGCAGGTGTGCTTCTTTCGTCAAGAAAACGGTAATATAGATTGAATAATTTACTTCTATATAGTAGTGTGAATACTTATATTGTGTTAATAGCCAAAAAGTTATGACATATGACATATGTTAATAATATACAAGAAACATCATGAGCCCAATTATTCTAGTTTAAAACTAGGTTAAGTATGACTCTGCACGTGATTATTTGAAAGTTGAATAAATAAAAAATAAAGTGCCTAAATCAAAATGCCAGACTTTTTCTATGTGCAACTAGTCGAATAAAGTTGTCCTAAAATATGCTTTTTCTTTCTTTTTGTCTAGTCCATCGTGATTTTCTTTTAGCATAGCTGGAGCCAATAAAATCAGTATCACATTTCACTAGACACTTATTGTTTGGTACACCCAATCGTTTAACAATTCTTTACAAAGATATGGTTTATTCTGGATTTGGCATTGTAAAACTTTTAATGGATCACGCTCTATTTCCCTCTTTCTCTCTCTCTCTCTCTCTCTCTCTCTCTCTCTCTCTATTTATATATATATCTCTCTATTTCTCTCTTCTCTCTCTCTCTCTCTCTCTCTCTCTCTCTCTCTCTCTCTCTCTCTTCCTCTGTACTCCGCTCTTGTTTTCACTCTTTTTTCATTTTAAGTGATAGTGATGCACTGTCGCGAAATGAAGCAACTTTCTCTCCTGAGCCAGAATACAGTATGTAGAAAAGTTCAGTAGAATTTTGCGCGCGCATTTGCGAGAAGATCTAGGAAGAGAATTGCAGAAAACGTATTTGCACTGCGAGACAGCATCCAACAAAGGTGTCCCGGTCATGATATTGTGTTAAATATTTTTTGATACGACGAGAATAAAGGATAGCAATGGCGATGTCAACTCAGTGTGACTGGGACAAATAGATACAGTAGAATGAGACCGATGGATTCGTTGGACGCTCGTAAAATCCGCCCTTTATGGGTGTGATAATAATGAAGTTTCATGACGGCCATGTTTTAAGGAGGAAACTTTTACTGCCATTAGTGTGAGGAAAGAGCATGAATGTACCGGAAGAATAGGTAAAGGAAAGAGATAAAGTTACCGACATTTGAACAGGTTGATGCCTCCAGGCATAGTGCCACATAGGTGAATGTGAAACGGGTATATTTATAACCGGTTGGGCCGATTGGAGAGCCTTCACTCTTTTTACCATCGTTTTCCCGCTTGCACACAGTTTGAGGTCCTACTGCTCTTTCGAGCGTTAATTGTTGCTCTCCGACTGGGTAAGTAAGGTAAGGGTGAACTGAGACTTATCATCAGGTCGACGCTATACTGTTAAACGCATATTGTTTTTTCCGTCGGTCAAACCATTTGCTTTACTCCTCAGTATCTATTACCCAAAAATGCCGAACATTTTGGCCTAAAATAAGTCAAAGTCAAGTCAAGCTTCTAATTTTTATTCGTATTCGCATACCATATCAGTTATAGCTGATATCAAGAGTTTCAAGTTTGACGCTTCGATCATTAATTAATCAATGATCATTTCATCAGAAGATTTTCACCAGTGTATTAAACATAAAACGACCGTTTCGTTATTACAAGTCGCCTTTCGAAGATTCAAAATAACTTGTTCCATTTTCTTGTTCGAAAATCTAATAAATTGTAATCCTACCAATACCTGATACTTTATATCAGCAGCCTTCATGTATAATATAAATAATGAAGTATAAACTCACGAATGGGTTACATATTTGTTGTCGAGGTCCTTTCATATTTGTTACCTGTAAAGAAAAGAAATAAAAAATATGAAATTGATATGATTTATTTAGAAGATATGGCAATACGACGGCCGATATAAACGAAAAAATAACTTCTCTATCATCACGACATTCATTTACAGTTCTAGTTCCACCGATGAGCTCTCTGGTCGAAAAAATGACGGCATTAGCTTGCTATTTCATGCATTCCTAATTTATGTTGCGAACATAAATTTATCCTGGGCCCATAGAATTGTGAATGGTTAAACAGCCTTGTCTCATAGGTTTTCACAAGCAATTTAATTCGCAACCTTCGCCTTAGCTATGAGAATATGTAACTTTCTAAAAACCCGCAAAAATATGTTTAGTTTTGTATAAAAGGCCAAGAAAAAGGGTTTTTAGAAAGTTATTTTTTTCCCATGGCGTAAGCGAAGGAAACGTACTACGCACGTACGTACAGGCAAAACCATTTCTTCGTCCTTGTAGTGATAATTGTCTTCAGCTTTCACCAACCAAGGTTACTTTGAAAGGCTTACAAAATGAGCAGCCGTTAAAGGGTGCAATAAAAACAATCTTTGTGCCATCATTCGCCAAAGAGGTAGGCGAAAGTTTCAAAGTTGTTCGAAAGGTTATCACAAGTTTTTTGCTTTGTCCCCTTTTTACGTTCGTTTTTATGCAGCTGCTGTTGAAGCAGACTTTGTGAAAAGTTTGTTACCTTCCATTAAAAAATAAAAATGTTTGGGCAATACGAAATACCGAAAACAAATACGATGCACAGGTAAGATGGGATGGGAACAAGGATGACACAGGTACGAGCATCAGGGTCGGTTAAATTTTACAATGAGTTATAAAACCCTACATTAGTTTCACCCGTGCAACCAGACATGGAAAACTGACTGCTACATTCACTTGTAGTTAAAAAATGTAAAGACTGTTTATTTGCACGAAACACGAACCTTGGCAGCTTGTCATGGGATCATATTTTCAATCAATACTCTCCCCCTTAAGTGTTACGGGTTTCAGCGTTTGACAAACTGTATTGGAAGATGTTGCAATGTTTTACTTAAAAGCATGCTCCATGCCATATTATACGATTATACTTTCGTTAAATCTCTTTTTTTTTATTCACCTTTTCGCAAGTCGTCTTATGATTACACAAGCATTCTCGGCTTCAACTGCAACTCCTCAACTAGAACGTGGAAAAAAATGACCATATTTAACGGCACTGCTCGTAACATCACAAACAAGAACAAGGACATTATCACGCAGCATGTTATCACTAAGCACACATTCTTATTACGATGAGACTGAGAAAAACCGCATCCAAACTGAGCACTGGCTGACACATTTGATCTTAGGAATATGGCTTACACATCACAAGAAGCACGGAAATATTGATTTTCTTACACTGCTTCACTACTTACTGCTGAACTAGTGAAACACCCCAAGCCGTTTGACTCTGGCCCAGGTGTGTTCCAGGCACACGCTTCAAACACGCATCACATCAACGCCAATGGTCTCGTGACCGATAACACCATTTATCTGCAAAATAGCCACAGCACTCACGGGCTTTTTACTCACGATGTCGCAACTACCAATTGCGAAACAGATTTTTCACAAAGATTTGCTGAAAACGAACGAAACGCCGTGCCACCGTGCGGCCGGTGCGCGAGAACTGGCACATCGTGCAGTATACTGGAAACAGAATGGATCCACGATTCTACACAGTCGTCATCACGTTCGGTCGGTCGGTCATCGTGCGGTGGAACTGTCAAAATCTTCCAACCCATTGAAGAGTAAAGAGGGTGGAGGGGAAGATGGTGAACATTCTATATTAACGTGCTGCTGCGACAACGATAGCAACGCAAAGGCTCGGAGCCTTCAGTATGACAAACCAACCTAGGGAAGAATGTACTAATCAAAAACACTTGGTCAGCATCGACACAATCTAAAACTCGTTTCTGTTTTCTATGGAAACGAAAACTAAACAAGACTTCTTTTGTAGCCGGGGCTCGTCGTTACTTTGCGTAAGTGGAATGAAGGCTTTGGTGGGTTGTTGTACAAAACAAACTGGCAGCACCCAAGGCAACGGCTGGCAGCACTGTAAGCTACATCCATTCCCAAACTTGGCGGCATAGTTGGCCGATAATGCATTCGGTTGACTCGATGTAGAGTTTTTCGGCAAGCCTTACGCGTTTGCTCTTGAACCCCATGTTGCCTGGCTGGAATGACTGGATGTTGCCATGATGTGCGACTGAAAGAGCGAGAAAAGTAGACGGAATTACAGCGAGAAAGAGAAGAACAAAGAATGAGGGAGATTGAACAAACGTGAGAGAGCAAGATTTAAAGCGAGAAAGGAAGCATTCGAACGAACGAGAGGTACGATGTGCACCACCAGTGGCATTGGTACAATGCTGAAGAGTGAGCGAGAAGGGTCTAGAAGACAACTGCATAACCGGGTACGGGAGAGCGCGTTGAAAAAACCCTCATCTGGCACGAGTCACATACTTTTGCTCGGAAAGAAGATAGGAAAGGAAAACGAACAACTTAAAAATCTACATCTAGGATAATAAGAGCGTGACCGAAAACGAACAATCAAAACTGCTCATGACGAAAAAGGTGGGAAGATCCCTGCACGAAAAAAGGCGAAATTTTAAATGAAATCTGATTTGCCTGCGCAGTGTCTGTTCAACCCCTGCAGTTTGTTCGTGGGTAAAAAATCGAAATCATTTACATAAATTATCTCCCGCGGACTACCCCTCTACTTCTAATCCATCGTTTATTTATCGTGCTGCTTATTCCACTGGGATAGTACAGCGCTTCAAGAAACGCTTTGTTACGTTGCCGAGAAGATAGAATTGTGGAACAATATTTAAAAAAACTTTTTTTTAAACTTGAAAGGGCGTAGTTTTATTCTATACATTTTATAAACATAAAGCAGCGTTGAGCTCAGGTTTGTGAGTATACACTGCGGAACACATTCTTGGCACAACGACTTCTATCGGACGTGTCCTGTTTTTTTTGCCATTCGAGACTACTCCTGGAGATATAAAATCAACCCAAACTTTTATCGCTCAAATGCTTGGAGCGTGCAAACACCAGGACTTTGAGCATTTTGGTGGCACTGTAGCTATTTTATAACAACACCAATTGTGCGTTCTGGGAAAACGGAACAGTGCCCCTTTTCAATGACCGGCAATAAATACCCATTTTCATTCGTTATCATTGTCACCAAACTAGACCCACCGCATAGGACTAAGATAAATAGCTGGGTGTATTGATTAGAAAGGAATGTCGAGAGAACCGTCCCAAAGAGGTTTGCTTCACTCTGACTGTGGAAGGCTCTCGGTTGGAAATTAGAATGAGATTTTGAATCGCAATTTAAAATGCTCAAGCGACTCCGTGCAGAATGAATGAGATTGGATCTTTAAAAAAATTAAAATCTATGAGGTAAACAACATTATGTATGGCATTGTGGTCAAGGGGTGGCACTTGTTTCATGAAGGTAACATAATCAGTACAGCTGTTGTTTTTATTGCATTCGAAGTATTTGGAACGAAGTATTTCGAAGTATCTAATTTTTAGTCGCCCATGATTATTGATAGCCATTACAAACCTGTAATTGATTGATAGCCAACAATACTACCTGTATCAAACGAATTTCGACATGCATGCTACATGCAATTTGAATGTTGTTTATATGGCTATCATCCACTCACTTATAATAATTCAGTTCAAAATCGTCCTAACATCTAATAATTTATTTAAAAAGAAAAGAGAGCAGAAGTAACGATAACATACACACGCATTCTTTAAGCCGTCATCATTTATTTAATTCCCTGCAGTTTATTATGTTTTGGTTGCCCCAACATTTATTTTCCAGTAGACATTACAGCTCTATGTTAAAAAAAAAGAAATGTGTTTCTTTTTTTCGTCTTTCAAGGACTTCTGTCTGTTTCACTGCACTCACGCATTCTTGGAGGTTTCAAATTTTCCTTGTCTTATACTTTTAATCATGTTACGTATTCATGGTAAGCCTACTCATCTGATTTCTTCTTTTCAGCGTCGCCAAACGTTCTACGCTCTCATTGAAGCTCAATGGTTCGCCTGCGATTTTGTTTTTAATGTATCAATCATAATTTTCTCCGATCAATGCTTTCGTGAGATCATAAACGGCATATCTCAGGTTCAGGAAAGTTCTACTCAACCTCTTGGTGTATGGGTTATGGCAAGAAACTTACTCAAATGCACAATAGTCACGTCGCTAACGCGGTTGCTCGTTATGGTCTTAGCATTTCCAAAGAATATGTACCCATGTTTTTCATAATATAAGGTAAATCAGCTAAAATTGCAAGTTGTCTATTGCAGTAAGAGCAGTTGTAGTAGTAGTTGTAGTGGTAGTAGCAGTTGTATCTATCAACTTTTCATGTCTTGTCCGATACACTCTCTACTCTGGGCATATTTACGTATTTCGTTTCCATCATGATCCGTCTAAATTAGAGACATGTATTTACAATGATTCGTAACATCTGCTTCTCAAATCTACTCTGTTCAGTTATGGGATATCATGTGATTTTCTGAGCAAAACAAAAGTTCCCTTTCCTTAGAATGCATTGACGACTTACAATCTAAGAAAATATTTTAAAAAAAATTCTTGAACGAAAGATAAACATTTATTCAAAATGGTTGGTACACAGGACGACAGAAGACGGAAGGAAGTAGTGAACAAAAATAAGGTTAAGGAAAATGAAAAGTGAAAAATGAGTAAACATTATGGATGGTTTATGGATGGTTTTTAAACAATTTGAATTATAGGCTCACCAATAAAATATACCGCATACAGAAAGCAGTATGCAAGTGCAGTATTAAATATAATTCCGCAACACAACTGTTACCGGTTTATAGTACAAAAAGATTTAATTCCATAGTCTGTTTCGGCTCTGGAAGCATTGGGAACTTTCCCCCTTAGTACCACATACACTTTTCCAATGAATGTTTCGTGGTGCCACCTTCGGGTTTTAATTGATACTCTAGTCATTTATAAGTGTGTATAATATATTTATGGTTTGCTCATACTAACTCTACTAACTGGACAGATTTGCTTACACGTGACTAATATTCATCGAGGAGCATCGAATAAGGAAACGAAAGAGTGTGTTGGCGATCGTTAAAAAGGGATTTCTGTGATGGATTAAATAATTTATCTGCTGTTGTTGATTTCATGAGCTGAGAATACAGAAATTATAGTAACAGAATGACCGACCGAAATTCGGTTACTTCACAACTCAGGTTTTCACTTGTTTGTATTCAAATTTCAATATAAGGAGCAGTTTTACTCCTGCATGTTTAATTACGTATATGATGTTCATGGAAAACTGCTGCTCATGTCAAAGGAATTACGATCCATGATCAAGACTGAAAGTCCGCAGTTAGATCAGTTGTTTTACCACGGGTCCTGGCTTGCCTTAATCCTATGCGTTATCGCAACCTAAGGAACCTAATTCTATGTTTAAATACACATTCGAAACAAAAACAATGAAACGTTGCAGGGAAATAAAGGACGGGTTGTCACGTGAGACGATATTAGAATTTGAAAAGTATCCTATACTATATGGTATTATAATTAGCTTGAGTACGACGCTATTAAACAAATAATTCATTCAGACATACAGATAGTGCCTGTGTCGACATGAGCGTCCTTTGTTTTGACACGCGATTGCCAAAAGCAATTTCACTACGAGCTCAACCACACCTAAGCACAGTACTGTCTCATTTTTGAGGCAAACGAACACGCTTTTCTTACATCCAGCTAGTTTTGTATTAATTATTCGATTGAGAAAAAGGGTTTAGCTTAAGAATTCTCGTTTTTTCTTGCTCCATTTTGACGCTTACTTTATTCGCGTTGAATATGCATATATTTGTTTATGTTTAGCTCTAGAAAACATTTAAAACCAAGGAAGAACATTCACTGGAAAATAGATACTGGAAAATGTGCACCATAAGGAAGTTGGCATCGAGAAACAAAGGGATGTTCATACGTGAATGTTTGAAAGCCATTCAATCCACTGTGCGGATGGAGGGAATCACGGAGCAAGGGGATAAAATAATATTAGTGATAATAATAATAACTATCAGAGCCACCTTAAACACTAGTACGTATATTTGTTTTAATTTTTCTCAATTTATGCTTAACTTTTCAATCTCTCTTCTTACGTCCTTCTGTTGTGTTTCAGAGCTTTAATCTCTTTTAGTTATACTCTCTAGAACATACTTGTTAATCTTATGTTACGTATTTTCTTGTTCAATGCAATAGTTTACATTATCTGGCGTTCTCACTTGGGTCACTTTTGTGTACATTTGTGTACATTTGTGATGTTTTGCTAGACAATTAATTCTAGAGCTTGTTTCCAATCTATGCATGTTTCGCTTACTGAGTTTTGGCTATGGTTTGGGTAGATATTGAAAATTGATTCGCTCTACTTCAAACGATGAGTAACCGTGTGTTTGCAATCTATTGTGTGACGGTCTCCCGCCAACCGAAATATGGTCCTCCGGCTTTGTCGGTTTGGTTTGATCTGCTGCGGCTCCATTCTGCATGTACAATGGTTGTTCAGAAGTTTGTTCGTGGATGCATGT
Organism: Anopheles atroparvus; assembly: GCA_914969975.1. NCBI lineage: Eukaryota > Metazoa > Arthropoda > Insecta > Diptera > Culicidae > Anopheles > Anopheles atroparvus. The sequence continues at coordinate 1,098,123 of CAJZCY010000001.1, read as the reverse complement.
GCATGATAGGGTCAGTTAATTCGTTGAATGTTTGTAGATCAGCTGCTTCCTCTTTTCATTACTCTCAGTTGCGGATGACGAATGATGATGGTCGTAGTTGGTAAGGAATCATGTGTATTCTTTCTTTTTTAATTATTCCCTTTCACCAACAACGCTTATCCTTTGGCATCCGCTCAAATTTGCATGTGTTCCATAGTTGTGACAAAAACAGTGTTTTGCATCACTGATTAAATGCTTGGTTCTGTTCCTAGTACTCAAGTTTGCGCTATGTTTGAAATTTTATTCGAACCAAATTGAATTAGAATTATGCCGTTGAAAGGATCCGGGCGTAAGACAAGAGGAAACACAAACATTATCATTCATATGAAAGAGAATAAAGAAAAATAGAAGAAAATATACAATTAATTTGAGAAAAAGAACATAGATTAACAAGGATTTTAAATCTGTCGAATCTAATCCCTTAGCTGTTAGCAGGTTGGAAGGACAGGAATGATTGACTGGGACGTATGAGTTTGCTATTGCGCCTTTAATGCTCCAAACAAAACAAAAGAAAAAAATTCAAAAATAAAGGACATGATCTGGGATGTGGGTCCCCGTGGAAACTGTTGCTTGATTTTTTCAGTCACAAAGAAGCTACACCTTTTCGATCGCTTACTTTTCATGATTTTAATTTTGGTGGCGAATGTTTGAAAAACTCTATTAATCCCACCGCTTATTATGTTGCATTACCTGAAAGAAAAAAAAAGAGACCAATCCATACATTGGGAATGAAGTAGGTTTTAAGAAGAGAATGATGAAGCACAGGCATTTTTCAACGCGCGTTAAAAAAAATTATCTAATTGGTAATGAAGATCCAGCAACACAGATTGTATAAAAACAACAACAAAATAAAGAAAAACAAATCAATACTCAGTTTTGTTGCTTCAAATAATACTTTAACCATTCTAAAATCTACTAGGCACAACAGTTACAAGATGTACCGAATGAGATAGTTGATTAAGTTAAATTTCATTCGCTGATATATTTCAAAATTCGTTAGCATTATTGAATTTATGAAAACAAGAAACATGCTTGAGCGAAACTGTAATTTTACATTCAGATCTGAGCAAGGAGCAATAAAATAAAGGTCTTGACATAGCATGTAATTATGTGGAAGGATACAGGATACAGGAAAAACTTGACCCAAGGTTTATTTAGCTTTTTGTATTTTTGAATGATGATAGTAGAACTGTAATTTCAGTAAAAAGCGTAATAAATATGAATTTTAAAGAACAAAAAGATCAAATAGTAGGATAGAAAACGGCCAAAAATATAGAAAAGCACATAAACTGATGGTTCAGGGTTTTAAGTTTGGTTGCAGTTTGGAAGTGGTTTAGGAATGAACTTTACTAACTGCTTTCAGGATGTCTTGATTCGTTTTATTATCCAGACCTCCCATCATACTGAGATTCCCTCCGACGCCGACGCCCATGCCGCCCAGCCCGAGCTTAAGATCGTTCTGTGACACGATCGAAGGATGGTGCAGATGGCTTCCGAGACTTCCAGTTCCACCACCGCCACTGCCAGCTCCACCTCCACCACCACCAGCTCCACCACCAGTACCGCTTCCATTATTCGATTGCTGTGAGCCCACGATAGTGTGTTCTTGCTGGCTCTGCTTTTGACTGTGGTGCTGTTGGGCGGATTTTAACGATTCGTTCTTCATTTTATCCTGCTCCTCACGCTCGCGGCGAGCCTGTCATTGAGACGGAGAAATCGTAGGGTAATACTCAGTACAACTAAAATGCTTAAACAGGCAACACCTGGACTCCCTTGCAATAGCGATTTTGCATGCGAAAACCTGCTTACCTGCTCGTTAATTTCCTTGACCGCCCGTAGCTCTTTTTTCAGCTTCATTCGACGATTCTGGAACCAGATTTTAATCTGTCGCTCGGTGAGGCAGAGTGCGTGGGCAATTTCAATTCTTCGTCGGCGGGTTAGATAATGATTGAAATGAAATTCCTTCTCCAGCTCAAGAGTCTGGAAGCGTGTGTACGTTTGGCGGCCGCGTCGGCGTGGGCACCCGTTTGGACCTAGAACGGAGAAAATTTGCTATTTAAAACAAATATTTCTTTTCCAACTTCAACTTTGCATTGTTGCTCGCATTCTTTTCTATTTTTTGTTGTGTATCGGAAAACATTCGGTTGGGGGTCTATTTAAACTGGTAATGCTTACATCTTATAAATAAAAATGAATGTAATTATGTTTGTATATATGTGTATATATGTATGTGCTAGCATCAAGCAAAATCTACTGGATCGATTTGTACCAAAACTTGGCCCAAAGATGGGCGATATTACCGAATTATGTTATTTGGAGTCCTTTTCCCCAAAACATACTTCCTCCCCACGCCTCCCATACACCTATCTCTTAAAAATAAAGGGAAAAAAAATTATCAGAAACTTCTCGATAGATTTGCACCAAACTTGGTACGAAGGTGAACAATATTACCGTATATTATAATTTGAAGTAATTTTTCCCAAAAAATATTTCCTCCCCACGCCTCCCATACACCTATCTCTTAAAAATAGAGGAAATTTTTTTTTCTCAGAAACCACTATATTAGTATTTGAAGTCATTTTTCCCAAAAAATATTTCCTCCCCATGCCTTCCATACACCTATCTCTTAAAAATAGAGGAAAAAAAAATTTCTCAGAAATTACTCGATGGATTTGCAACAAATTTGGCACGAAGGTGAACAATATTACCAAATATTATTATTTGAGTCATTTTCCCAAAAAATATTTCCTCTCAATCTCATAGAGTAGCCATAGGACTTGCGTTGAAAGACACTTCTGCCCCAATAAATTCGCTTTTCTTCACCGAAATGTTGGAGCAATGCGCGTTGCTTGCAATTGAAGAAGGGTGCAATGCTATTCTACATATTATTATTCTTATTCTCCTCTCAGCATATTACCGGCCCCAATAAACCAAAGTCATTTTTACATACATCGATAGGATCTTTATTATCATCGTCTGAGGAAGCATCAAAACGTCTTCAATTATATTCTATTGGGAACCAAGAAACAGAAACCAAGAAATGGTCTATTTATTGTTAAACACAAACAAAAAATTTCCCTCAACTTTTCAAATGCTGCATGAATGTTATGAATTGAAAAGCTTGATGATGGAAACATTTTCAGGAACCCGGGATGCATGAGTACACGTTAGATACCGCCATGACGCCACGCCATGACGTACGTTTAGAATATACGATGGACCAAATCTTCGCACATTCAGATGCAACACAACATGGATGCACGATTGAAGAAGCTCTTTAAAATAGCCAAATCTCCAAATTATAAATTAGACCTTGATGGTAGAAACGAATTAAAATTCAACATCAACTTTCATTATACTTATACATTAAACTATAAACATTTATGCTATAAACGGCATTATGTCAACCCGTAAGAAATCGGGTAAATCAGCTAGTTCACATAATAAAAGCCCCATGATGTGCCATTAATACCAGTGCTGTAACCAAAGTATGAGCCGAATTAAAATAAGTTGAAAACTACGTAAGATCATAAATTATATACTTTACATAGGTTTTCCTTAAATCATTCAACGCATCAAAACAGAAAAATAAATTAATAAATCAATCAATCAAGTATCGTTGAATTAAGGACTTCTAGTAAAAACTAGTCGCAACTTTAAGATAAGTGGCAGTGCGTACGTACATCTCATTTGAAGCTTGTTGTGATATACGTACGCACTTTTATAGCATCCCAAATATAAACATATATGTAAATAAAGCATATGAAAATTAAATAATGTATTTAGGATAGTAGGATGTTTAGTTTAATTGAAACTTTTTTTAGACGATGGAAAACACTTTTCGTAGACTCGGTTTGTCGGAAACATAGTTTAAAGAGGTTCCACTCTCCAATATGAATGAGTGAATGTTTGAATTTAAAGCAACAATTTATTTAAATTACAATATTTCAACTAAATGAATTAGAAATAAAACAACAACCTTTAGGACAAAAAAAAAAAAAAACTTCGAATGTTCACATTGCTTTAATCTTCATTCCAGTGTGTGCTAGTTGTAGATCTATATATACGAAATTTTCCCTTAAGTTTTGAGGTAAGTTTAACGTAATTGAACAGTATAAAACTTCCATATAAAATGTTGCAGTAGCAATGACCAAATTTTCTCACATCTTTTCTTACAAGCAGCAGATGCAAGGAGCGTGATTAAAAAGCTTTGAATGCTCTAAGGCGCTGCTCTTAATGACTAGTTAATTGACTTGAGATGGCCGTTATCACACGCCGAACGTGGGCCAATGCAATAGGTGTCCGGGGCGATTGCGTGTACAAAAATGACGTGTTGTGCTCAACAGGAAAACTTCATTGCACTTGGTCTAATGTGTTGCCCCAGTGGAAACGGATTACAAGATTTGCGGCCATTTTGAAGATGCTCCTAAGTGAGAAAACCAGGAGACAGGGTAACATAGGGATGGAGAGTGGACTGGGTAGAATTCCCTCGCTGATGATGAAATATGGCGCTCGTAAATTGCCGACTTTCGACTATCGGGACAACGCAGGGAATTACGCTATCACGCTTAACCCCTCGAACTGGGAACGCATGCCCTACGAAGCGAAGGTCGTGCGGGATGAAAGTAGAAAGCTATGGTTTACATTCAAGGGGAAAAGAAAATTACGCGCAAGGTTGAAGCATAGGGAGAGGCGGGAGGTGTTTATTTATGACTGTCTGATATTAAATTCTGGCAGCGATGGCTGCTCCTCGGAGCTCCAGGAACTGATCCCCCGGCTTACATCCTTCCTTAGTTGATAAAGCTATTGTCTCGTTCGAGCGGTCCTATGGGAAGGCATGATTGAAGTAACTAGGTAAGAGGAAGCACGTTGTTGGCTAGCACATTTGTGTAGAATATCCTTTTTCCTGGAACAAGATGCAGTAGGGAAACACTAACTTACGCGGGACATTCCAGATTTCCTTCACTAGAGGTTATAATTCTTCAGGGATTAAACCGAAGCTTCATTCGAACTAACAAAGTACTACAGTAAGACGATAGCTCGTACAATTCTAATCGATCACAACATAGATAGAGCAAAATAGTTTTTGTCCACACTGTTACACATTTGTAACACATCGAAGACATGGTTTGGTGACGATTATCAAAAACCAGGAACTACGTGAGCAATCTTACACAACGTCTACTAATTGACTGGTGAAGCGATCAGCTGACAAAGGTATAGCCATCCAATCGCGACGAACCGTTGCGCGGGTATCACTGACCTATGACAAGTGATGGTTTATGCGTTGTGTGTTGCTTCGCCCCTTAAAACCAGCTCCTCAGGAATGGCTAGAGCCCTTTTTCGTACGTAACCATAAAACAGCGTATTTATTATGCGATTGCAACGAATGCATGAGTAGCAGAAGCTCACCCCCTTTCGATCCAGCACCCAACCGGCCACTGAAACTGTGTTTAGCACGCAAGCAAATGTGTACGATTGTGACCTATCGTTCGCGCCCATCGTGGCGGCGTGTGGTGACCCACCAAGCGAAAGCACAACTCGGACACATCTCCATAAATAGAAAGTGGTAAAACGGACATAAAACCATGTGTTCACATTGTAGTTTTTATTATCACTATCATAAAACCGATTATTGTCAATCCCAGCCGCAACAAACACTAGCGTCGTACGTGTCTCTTTTCGCGCTACGGAAGGTCCATAAAATTTATTATTAAAATTCCATCATTAACTTGCCTATACACGCATGCCGCGCAAATCAACGGTGTGGAAGATGCCATTTTGTATGCCTTAATCACTATTAGTGTTAGACATGCCTTCGTTGATATTACGCACCATGGTTTGGTGGTTGGTACCTATTAAAAATGGTCACTTTTTTTTACTAGAAACATGAACCAAAGCGAGAAATAGGGATAATGTCAATGTAAATAATCATATTCAGTCAAACGCACAAAGCGTAAGTCTGGATATGCTCATATTGGCCAGCTTATTTGTGTTTTGTGTACACGTGTGTATCATGTATGTTATAGATGTTGATTGTAAATGACCACATTGTCGCAAAGATTACAAGTATATGTAGTTTAACTTTTCCTTTATAATATGGTTATTGTTCAAGATAAAACTCAGCGACGGTCAATGAAGGCAGAAGAAAAAATGTGTGTTTAGAATGCAAATCATAACAAAGCATGTGGCTCATTTTTACTTCCTAGTAATTTTCTTGTAGCCCAAGTTTAGTGTATCTTTATTATTACAACTGCTCGTCGTGTGAGATTAAAAAAAGTGTTGAACAAATCACTTATTAGGAATAAAACAGTCACTCGGGGCAAAAGACATTCCCATCGTGGATCGTTAAATAAATACAATGTATACGCTTTGCAACAATTCTACGATCCATTTGCTAGCCACACAGGAAATGTAGCTGCAAGAGGGAAGCTGTTAATGTTATAACTTAGCTCAGAATGGACTGCTCGACCAGGGAACGCTTATCCATGGCTATGAAGTGTTAAGGATCACCTTGGCACGCAGGGATGGAAGGGAAACTGTAAAATACCAATTACATACACAACACACAACATTGATACATACGGTTAGTAAACAAATTTCAATTATTTATTTTTCCTTCTGCTCCTTGCGGCAAAGCCTGAAGACTCACGATGGCGTTGGATCATTGAGAGGAAATATGTTTATTAACATGAACACCACTAACGTCAATTTAAACTGTTTGGAGGCGAGAAACGCAACTTGAAGTTGAACATTGGAACGTGCTATTCAATCACACTTACTCCGGAAAGGGGGAAACGTTTGGAATGATCAACATGCTGCTGACGAATTGTTTAACATCAAATCTTTCGCGCGTTGCAGTGTTTGCCTTGCTTAGATTTTTGTTGTTGAAAACATGGCTTGCTTTTAAATCCATTGAGAAGAGCTTGGCCGCATCGAATCGATGGTTTATAAACTTAAACATGGCGTTCAAACCCTGCTTGGTATCTTGGTTTCAGGTTCGTTGCACATGTTAGGTGCTTGAAACTGGCGCAGTACGGATCGATTATTATAACAATTCGATTTAAATGTAACATACTAAGTACTAAGTTATACAATAACTTAGTTTAATTCCTGGAACATTTCGATAAAATATCTCCTTATCATTTTGCATTTTCTTACGCTTCTTCTCGTCGTGTTTTCGATTTCAAGCGGACAGACGGCTTAAAAACCTCATTTTTACTAAACTCATGGCACAATTAAACCCCTCAAAACTTCATAATGTATTGCGTTAGTGTAAAGATTGATTCTTGCCTGAAACTTCAAAGTGTAAAATGTTACGAGGTTGATCAAAACCTTCATATACGCACGAATATACGAATTAGAACTCATATAGAACGGAAAATTTAAAATCTTCTATCACAAAGACTTGGAATTTCTCAAATTACGGTTTCCTGCCAGGAAATGGAAGCACTTGAAGACCTCAGATTCCTGAGGTAACTATAAATGAAGTGCATAGTAAAAGGTATTATAAGTTGTAATTAGCTATCCTGGTTCGCTAGAAAGTTATAAAAGTGCAGACTTGTTCATTCATGGTTCCATGTTGTGATGTAAATATTAATTAGATATAAATTTTGTAAAATGCAATTGACGATATCCCCTATTGAAGCATTTGGCTTCATCGTGTCATATGCACAAAATAATAATATAAATATATATTTTTGATATAAATTTTGTAAAATGCAATTGACGATATCCCCTATTGAAGCATTTGGCTTCATCGTGTCATATGCACAAATAGTTAAGTCTGACGCGCTGATTAACCATGTAGGGGTATTTTACCTGGAAGACAGATAGACTGTTACAAGATGAATAATAAACACCTTGTCGTACAGGAACACCCGCTCGGCTTAGAAACACTTGTTACACAACTTTTTTGTTTAGTTCTTCCATGTGTTCCGACATGAGCCTTAGGTCAAGCGGCTCGTGCTGTTTCATAGGGAATTGAAAAAGTTTATCGTTCTACACGCAATGATAGGGCGAAGACGAAGCATCGAAAGAAAGCAAAATAGACACGATTTTTCAGTATTTTTAAAACGCCATGCACTCGAACCTATCGTTTGGCAATAAATTTTAACATTTCATTTCGATCATAAACAACCCAACATGGCTGGAACCTTCCGCTCTGGGGGGACAGAAGTGCTACATGCACCTATCCTCTTTCGCCTCCTGCACAACGCTTGTTTCACGCTTTCGTATAGGTCGCTCGTTCCTTTTGGATTCAGAACTTAGTCGTCCAGCCGTCGGTCGCAACGTCACAAAGGCCAGGGTAAGAAATAACTGCTGATACCTCGAGTCTCTCAAGAAGATGCCGCGTGAAATGGGCTTGAAATAGTTTTCTTAGCAACATAGATGGGTCACATTCAGTATGCCTCAACGGCTTATTTATGGAACATTGAGACATTTAATTCCACCATGGGGAAAATACTCTGTGCGCTTATCGAGGGAGATTCGTGGTAAGGAATAAGGGGAGATCAGGAGCGAAAGCTATTTTTCCTTTATTCCTTCAGCCTCCGCTATCAGTAACTCCGTCTTTACCCTTCGGAAATCTTATTTGCTGGCATACAAAGGAGAGGAGCAATAAATAAATGTCACTTCCACGTGTTGTTGAACAGTACACAAATGCTTTCTCCATTGCACCGTCAGACCGCTACTATGGCCGCTTCCTCGATTCTACTAATTATCAATCCGGACGCATGACAGTTTTAAATGCTGTATGCATCTTTGTTCCACGAAGACCAACGCATCAACCCAATTCATCTTCATCTTTGTACTTAAACTACACCACTGTTGCCTTAGTAAGAGAAAATATCGCATGTTTTCATCAGTATGTCTTATCAAATTCGTTACCTTCACCACCCAGGACAGCTAAGAGTAATTTCATTGTGGCATTTTGTGAACAAGCAAATGTTAACCGGTTCGGCTTGATTTATTGTTTTTCAATGTTCATTCCGAATTATAAATCCGGTTATCCCAATATGAACACATGCATGCTGAGCAACATAATGGTGTAGCGATGAAAATTATACAAACATTTAGAGGGTTCATGTAAAATTGGAAAAAATGTGTAACATAAAAGGGCCTTCTGGATCTTTAATTCTGATGACGCGCGTTTCTTTACCCGCCGAGAAAAGCCATTCTTTCTCAGCCTGAAATAGGGCTTTTATTTAACTGTTGGGTATTCCATGCAAGAGAAATTAATTTGTTGCATGCAAGGCCCAAGCAATGACAAAGATGATCATAATGTTGACCGAGATGGCATATTTCATGTCCGTCTTTACTCTCGCTTGTTTTTCATTTTAAGATGTCTTTGTTAATTGGAATTATTCCCAGTCCAAGCTTCCTCAGCTTCTTCTCAGTCCGTTGATCTATCGAGGGAGTGTACAATTTGAATGAGCCATGTGATAAAGAAGTGCCTCGAATTTGCATTTATATTAATGCGAAACCCATTCGTAGTCTTGATTCGTTTTCAAAACTTTTTTTCTCCATGGAATAAACAGTAGACTAAGGAGGCGGGAAAAAGAGCGAGAGAAAGAGAAGGAGACCGATAGAGACCGAGAGAAAGAGACGGTGAGAAATATAGAAAGAGACGGTGAGAGATAGAGAAAGAGAGATGACAAAAATAGAGAAAAAAAGAGCGAGAGAAAGATAAAACTATTGTGAGGTGTTATGTCAAAGTTACCGTTTACCATGGGTGGAATGGAATTCTTTATTAACAGAAACAGCAATATAAATGCAGTTTCTGCATTTCATTATTATTTCCAGCTTTACGTATGCAGGAGAGGAGAGGAGAGGAGAGGAGAGGAGAGGGTTCCAAGAGATGGCAGCAGTTTGAATGATTTTGGTATAGTTAGTTAGGTTGCGGAGCATGTACGCCCTATAGTCTCAATCATAATTAAACTTTTACAGAAGCTGCACAAGTCGATTCCGATTAAAATGGAACTAAATAAGCGCCCTTAACATTGTTCCACGAACAATGATGCGATAGACCAGATGAACACAAATATTTGATGAGATTTGTTTCCAATTACTTCGCATTACTCATGGATGATGAAATAACAAGTAATGGCGATGTGCTAAGACAGTAAATTAAAACTGAACTCGGCAAATGCTAACATCATTTGGGAATGTAACTTATAGGTATGCTATGCATTGAAGGTGGCACGACTTTTTGTATTTCTTATGTCTTTAGCAAGTTGAAAACGAGGGGCTACGAATCAAGTGATAAGGTCGCATTTTTTTTGAAGAAACTTTCCTTTGCGTGAAGAGGAGGAATATGAAATCCTACATTTTCCGCCAACAATGATTTGCGGTAGGTTGGCGGTTGGATACACCTTTTTTGTTTTGTCTTTACCGGTTGCCGCCATTTGCAGTAAACTGACCGTGAGAGACGTCGTACGGAATTTCCAAAAACTAGATTAATTACTGCCAACTCAACCCGTAACAATTTTAATGAAATACATACGCCTAAGAGTAATGACTCGAAGCGGTGGAAAATAAAAACTAATCAACACTGCACGATCACCAAAGACTTTCATTCATTCAGGCTTGGCAATCCAGGCTCACAGAGAACAAGAAAACAAATTACGGTCGAAAAGTAGGAAATAATAAAAACCGCAGACTTTTCGTCTGTGGCAAATTATTATAACGTGTTTTTAATGGGACAACAATAATGAATGTAATTCTTCCTGCTAAATTAGCTTTGATTAATTGAATTCGTCTGCGTCGGATGTACTGAGCGTCAAATGATTGGTCAGACAAATACATGGATTTCAGAGCTCCGTTAGAAAAAAAGTATCAAAGCATACCGGAAGAGAATACATATCCCATTGGAGAATCGTTTTATTTATTGGGAATGCAATAAGAGCATCTTACACTGGCAACATTTGGTCTACCATTGCACAAGGAAAGCTTCTCACCCAAGTGGAACGGAATGGGCTTCTTCCCGATGGGTCCCGGGGATAGAAAATCTAAATATTTACCAAACGTTCTCAGACCTCGTGTCGACCAACTTTTCCCAGCTGACTCAATCAATTTCAAAGAATGGCGTTGAAATCCGTTAAAAAAGTTCTTGTGCTCTACTGTTAATGTTTAAAATAAAACGCACTCAACGGTCCAATGCACTAGAAATAAAACAGAAACATACCGGGCCGACACAGCAGATGTGATCAGGAACTGATGCAATTTGTGTTCTAACACAGTCTGTTTATCTATCGAAACAATATTTGATCTGGAAATGATTAGATTTTAAATTGTTACACAATCTGTTAAACTATCGAAACGACATTTGATCAGGAACTGATGAAATTTTAAGTTTTGCATCTTCGCGTGTTTTATAACCGTGCACTGTTGCACGAATACTTATTAGAACAACGAGTTACCTTTACATGTGATTTAAGGTCAAACATGCATTTTAATGGATTTTTAAACTGTAGAAGCACAGTCTTAAAAGCTCATGGGTTCGAAATATAGTTCAAATTTAAAAAGTTATTATAAAAAATCAGATGTCTTCAAAAGCATGAAAAATTATGTTGATATGATTCTGAATATATTAGAAAATAGTACAAATTCTCACTAATGGGAACTTCATTTTGATTGTTCAAAAATGTGTTAAATTTTTCAACGAACCTATTGTGCTAAATTTGGAGTATAATATTAAAATTGGCAGAATAAAATCAAGATACAGAAACCGGAAAAGCATTAATGATAAGCGTTTTGGAACGACGCAGAGTGGCCAACAGGAGAATGGAGTAAAAGAGAAAGTGTGAAGCGTGAGCGAGAGGTAAAGAATATAAAATGACAGTAAATTCTTTATCAGGGCGTGGCGGCTTGGATCCTTTTACCAGATCGAACAAATTTACAAACACAACTACTTGCAGTTGCTTCGTTTTTCACGCGTCAGGACGAGCTGAGCTACGAGAAAAAACGAGACAAAAAGACAGGAAGATAGAGAGAGCAAGCTACTTCTGATAAAAAGAGAAAATAGTGCCGTAGAAAAATCGATTTTTATTATTCTGAGGACTATCAAGGAAGGGACGCAGGCATCGTAGCGCCACTCACAGGCCCAAGGACGAGATGAGTGCGAAAAATTCATTTCAAACGACTGCGTTATGCGCAATAGCAATTTTACGAGAGTTCCACAGGGGTTTCCTCTGATGATAGTTGATTTCTGCAAGCATGAAAAACAACACCAGAACAAAGGCTAGCTGCACAAGGGCCAGTTATCAGTGAGAGTGAAAGAGAACGTTCTGCTTGGAAAAGAATTCAGAAGGGAAAGTGTTGCAGCTGAGCCTAGCAGCGTGAAAAAAGCCATAGAAAAAAAGTCTGGGATCTGTGGTAACAAGAGAACTACAACAGTCACAGAGTAGAAAATCATTTATTGATCGATTCGATCGCTTGGAACGATGAATGTAAGGTTAGTTTTGAGATGCTGGCTAAAATGAGGATATATTTTATTCAATGAAATGTTGATGGATTGATGTTTATCCATAAGATTATGGTAGCATAAATCCTAGTAAAGCATGAACAATAACTTTATATTATTAAAGTTAATTATGTTTGAACCCGAATGTTAAAATGATAATTCCATTCGAGTGATACTTTTTTTCAATATCCTGGAATACTGAAATTGCGTTGAGGTAACTTAATTCGGAAAAACGGGAATTTTAATTTTAAAAGGTGTTTTCCAAGCTCCCATCCTTTCATCCACTTGGTAAAAATGTTGCTCGTAAGAAGCGACAGCAACATAACGAAATTTTTAAAGCATGACAAAAGAAAGTATAAAACATTCTCGTCTTTCTTTGGATAAAGAAAGGAGGCAAATTCTTAATACCTCGCTTCGTGGACTTCTTCAATCTCCGTATGCGACCTTTTCACTCCAACCAGCGGACGCGGGAATTTTATTGATTGCATTTTATGCGCATGCGATAAAATAAAATTCCACCCACCCTATAATGGGACTAGGATGCCAGAAGTGTAGGAGGATGGTTGGGATAACTGCCAAGGCAGAAGGAACGACGCGAATTTTACACAATGCGCTGTAGGAAGCTCGTTTTTCCTGCCCGAGCTTGAGGCATACACGGAATGCGAAATGGTTGAACATAGACATCCAATTGGTATCTCAAACCCAAGCGCTTCAAACGGGGGAGGGAAGGCGGGGACATTTTCTTTTTTCCTCTTGAAAATTTTGTTTATTCTGCCACAAAACTTTGGCAGGTGCCCAAGAATAAGCTTACATCATTTCTGATTTCTCAGTTTTTGAATCTGAGAAATCAGAAATAAGCTTTCTCAACTAGGTGTCAGGTGTAAAAAATACTTTCTCTCAATCAACCAATCTTTCGGTTTCTAATATTATAGTGTTAAAAAGGGTTTTCCACTTCTTTTTTTCAACGATACAATAGACACCCTGAAGTCATTCGAAACCCGAAATGAATATTTTTCAGTATAAGAAAGAGCCCGTCCACCATCTGCCATTTAGAAAATAACTCGAAAAATATGCCGACTGAATCCAGATCACGCTGTTGGCGTGGATTTTTAACCAAGAGAAAATATCCAAAGGTTCCTCAGAAAGAAAATCAATAAATAGCTGTCCATCCTGCAGGGCCGACAAAAAAACCTTCGTCTGCCATATTGTGCGGTGCAGCAAGAGCTTTTTTCATGAACACACGCACATATTTACACAATATTAAACATCTCACGATCTATGAGGTGGGTTGAGGGTGCACCAGTTGTAGCTCAGCCTCCGTATTCAGTACCAATCGAATCGCCACGAAGACGAATATGAAAAGCGAATGGACGAATACTCCAACGAAAGAAAGAAGTATGAGAAAACGAGCATGACGACAAACCAAACATGACCGGGCCATAAAAGCTGATTGTTTTGTCCCTATCAACCGTTCCACCGCGTTCGCGGCAATCGAACACAAGGATGTATCGGAGAGATATCAAATTTTATTACCTTCCCAGAGCTCGAGTCAATTCCGATTCCTTACCGATACTGCCCAGTACCCACCGGGGTGCTGCGGCCACAGGAATGCGCTTGGAGTCTTCAAGAGAAAGCCTTTCTCATTGTGCCATTGTGAAAGTGCTGTGCATCCCGACGGCTGGCGGTATAAGTGTTGAACACACTGTTTTGATGAGTCCCTTGTCCTTTAAGGAACCGATTTTAATATTTTTTGGTCTTAGGCACATTTGACACCCACACATGGAATTGGAACATCGAGTGCCATGATGATACACTTTATTTCAGTTTATCCTAATATCCGGAAAATAAATTTAAGGAGGTTTCTATCATCGTCACAGTGTGTTAGCCCAACAAAACCACCAACACGCGATTTGGTAGATACTGCCCTACTACAGAAGAACCGTTTCTAGTCAGGGTCTTGTTGTAAATGCATAAAAGAAAATTAACTGTATTGGGATTTATTGTTTGAATTTGCACAGCCGGGGTGGAATACTTCCCATACTTTCGGAAAATGGAACAGACGTCTGGCAGAATATGTATTTGCTGCTGACCGTGAACAACTCCAACGTGATAGCTACTCTTTAACCTCTATTATTATATTTTACGCAATTGTACTCACATCCGCTGTTGACACAATTGTACCCATTATTGCTGATCAAGAATCCAGCGATCATTCTCATCGCGTTCTGTCGTAGGAAAAATGCACTTGCGAGGCGCGTTTGATTACATTTAACATCCTCACCGTATGTAGGAAGCAGTCTACTAAAGCTTCGATGGAGTTGAACTAAACCACAGAATATTACATAGAAGCTACATTGGTTGAGGTGATTCACAACGTCTTAATCCGATCCTGCCAAAGCACTAAATTGTAAAAGTGTATGCATTTGCATGTATTTAGAGTGCCGTGCCACCAAAAGAGCCAGAACGATGAGGACGACCTTGAAACGGTTAACGAAAATAGCGTGCAACACTTACAGAGGATGCCGGGCTATGATTGTCAAGGTATGAGTGTGGTGAATGTAGAGAACACAAACAAGTAAAAAGTGGGGGTGATGTGGACATGTTACGCGCCATTTTAAATCGCTTTCGAACCCACAACCATGCATCATTTGCATGCGTCGCAAGCTTCACGCAGATAGAAGGGAAGAAATTACTTCTGTCAGCAACAATCACTGGCAGACTATTCTATCCCATTAAATTTCATTTATTACCCACTTAGCGCAGTTAAGCTTACAATCGAGGCTTGAAACTACCGGGAGCTATGTTGTTGCCTGATTCACTCCTATTTTCGTCAATAGGGATTGATTTGACATTTTTCACAATATCGACGGGGTATGGTTTACCATGCCGAAAATGCCATCGCGGCTATATATTCGCATACGTTTGCTTTTTTTATTCGCCTGAATTACACACACATACATACATGTCTAGTTGCGTCATACATTTCAATTTAAATTTGCGTCCATAATGTAATATCCGTTCGAGCGATGTTAAAAACACAACAGGAGGACAAAGTTGTCCAAAGAGGCATAGGAACATCAAATGAAACGCTCCTTTTTTTCTTGAATGAAAGATCATAACTGTACAACATCTGAGTAGGTAAGGTTTACAGATAAGTTGCGTTTCTCATATCCGCCATCAATAGAAAGCCGTTTTGAAGCAGTAAAAATGTGATTTATCTCCGATGAATCAATTTTTCATAAGTTTGATGTCATTGCTGCCGAGGCCACGCCAAAAGTTGGTGCTTTCAGAACAATGTAGCTCTTTGTAAAGAAATAATTAACATCCTTGGAAAACATTGTCTGCGAAGACTTCAGAGACGCTAGAAACAGTTGGGCATGCTACTACTGGTTGGGTAGAAGAAAATTGAAAAGCCTTTATACGTTCATATATCCCATATAACTTGTTTGGCCTAAGCACAGAGGCTTCACTCCCATAAAATGGTGATTTAAAGCACTTGAAACCCAAGATTTACGATCGCCATTAAAACGATCGCCTTGCTACACTTTCTCCGCTGGGAGCAGCTAGACATCATGTGCAATAGAACAGTTAATTCATTCATTAGTCCTGACCACACTGCTCTTATTTGAACGGAAAGCAAAACCTAGCGTCAAACTGATGAAGTTGTTCCAAGGCAAGCTATAGCCCATTCAATTGCAGCCAGCGCGTGTATGTCACGAAGTCTCAACTTGAATTTAAATGCCTTTACACTCCTTCAAGAATTGGGAGGCTCAAAATGTGAAAGCACATCATTTCAACAACGTTAAACGTGATCAGTATACAAAAACAGAGCCACTTCCTTGACTATAATAATAAATTTAAAAAAGGAGCAAACAAACAGAAGAAAACAGATCTTCGCGTACAGAGCAGGAACGACATTGTACATGTCGAAGGAGAATCGTTGGAACTACGGACTAAAGTTAGTTCTCATGTTTTATTATCTAATCAGCGGTGACATTGTCCTGCTACGATTCAACTCTTTCCCATTACCAGGGTAACTATGCTTTAGAAACCTTCATTGGCCAGCTGCTTCATGTTCAAATGCAGACGAACCCCAGTTGCAGTTGATATCAGGCCTGTTTTTTCTTGTTCATAAAAACATATTTTGAATAATGCGTAGGGTTTCCTTTGTTCCACATACAAATGATATCGCGATGTCCATTGCGGTTCGTACCGGATTGAGTGAGACTTTAACACACCTAAAGTCTAATACCAAGATCGAGTCAAAGCATAAATCAGTGCATGTGTCACAGATTGGAAGCATAAACTAGATTCAGTATGGCTGATTCTCCATCGTATGCTAGGACCGAGCAGGATTTTTTGTTCGTTGTCAAACATGTGCCTTCGTCATTTATGGTTTATAAAATACATGACGAGCCTAGCGACACAAGCAACGGCTGGAAATCGCTCGGGATGGCGAGAAAGCTGGCTCCGCTTGCTACTGTGGCTCTGTGGCAAACCGGTTGAGTTTTCCAGCTGAATGACTATCCGAATGGAGATCAAAGCTAACGTGCCAAAGCGATCCGAATACCTCAGATGTCTTCGCGGCAGGATGTTGCGGTATGGCAATAAAAGGTGAACGAGAGCGACCGCGGAACATGCATCAAAGTAGCTGCGGCCACGATGCAGGAAGAAAAAAATGGCGGCAAATTTACTTTTGTTGCATCCATATATTCTCTTGACGTGAATTTATTGCACGTTCGTCCAGCGTGGCTTATGTTCATTTTAGTTTTTCTGTTTTTTTTCTGTTGTCTTACTTCAAAACCACACCCAGACGCTTCAAGTGTTCTTTTTTGTTCCAGCTTGGACAGTTGACTGCAAGAAATGGCAACATACTATCAGCTTCATGTTTCAAAATGATGATCTTCTTACAATTTGTGGAAATCGCAAATGGACTGGAATCCTCCCATTCCTTCTCGAATGGAAGAAATCGAGAATCGTGGAATCGAGCAAAGGGCAAAATGCTTTTCCTTGCCATTTGCTCAACGATGTATAACAGAAAGCTTTTCGAAATGCTTAGAAGAAACCATTTACCATGTGAAAGATGTTGGATATTGAGCTTACCTGCAAAATCTCCACAAACGACGCGATCGAAGGGGTTACTCATCCAATCTGTAAAAATATAACAAGTTATTTCATTCATTAGCTATTGAACATATGCACTTACATTATATTTAATTGTTGGATTTGTAAAACAAATTTACCAGTACAAAATGTCTGTGCCATCGTTATTCATGACAAAGTATTGTGGCACTCAGTGGATTTAAAATGTGATGCGAATGATTTTTGTAAGATGGTTTGCCAAAGAATAAAGTAATTTGCATGAAGATGCACTAATCTCATCAAAAACATGGACGTTGTTAACTTGTTCTTTTCCCGTTTGTTTGACCTGCTCTATGCACTGTTATAAAATTACCGTTTAAACGGTAATAAAACGACTCGTCAAACGGAAACTTACGCTTTGCGTGGTATTTATGAACTTTTATCTGGCAAGTGCTGATTCACAGCATTGACGGAGAGCAAACTCATCATAAACTGTGACGGTGTGTTCCTTTTACCCGTACGTTACATGGTTTCATGTTCCGCCTTTATTAACTCTATATCTTCAACATGAATTCGTAACATGAATTCGCATTTCATGCAAAGATATGCATTCTTCGCGTGTCATATTCTTTTCTGCACAGATTTATTCATCAAATTTTAATTGCACAGCTGTAGAAACAAACCACCACCTCTGCTATGATTCTCATCCACGTATCTTATTATACAGCTCAGAACTGGTTTTAAAAAGGTTTGAAGCTATCTTCTACTCCATTTTCTAATGTTATGTTTGTATATTAATTAAAAATTTGTACATTGGAAATTATTCTTCAAAGCATTAGTTCGTCTGAATTATTCCTCTCTATCACATCATTCTTTTTTCTTTAATCCTCCGGTGACACTTTGGGTATTGTTGTTACAGGCGCTTTCGCGGCAACAGTATAATTTCTATACAAGAAAGCTTGACAATGTTTGGTGAGATTAAAAATAACGAAAGTACAATGCTACGTCACCAGCCGTGCAATAAGCAAGCATGACGTGTCTGCCAAAGCCGGTCTACCTTTCAAAGGTGTGACAGACCTTATGCAATACTTGGCCGTGTAGATATTCTGTTTCCAGTGTCCCCGGGGGGTATATGGCAAGTCTATTCAAGGGTTTACTGTGCATTACCTAGGTACATTGTATATTAAGCCTTTCGTCGGTCAGAATATTTCAGCGGTAATAGATATCCCTACGTTAGTCCCCTGTAGTGAGGACACTTTCGAATCTTGCTTTTGGCATTTATGATATCTTTTGAAAATACCGTACCCGAGACCTTGAAAAAAGAGAAATCGACAGAAAGAGTTTGGGTATTTTTGGTATTGTCAAGCTTTTACAAAATCAATGTTTTGACTGAATAACTAACCGTCATGTGTCTTTCGCAATAATTACAATTTAGCCATAGGACCGTGGGGGGCTTGTTTAATTTTATTTTATTTTAAAGCTTCTTATTTTCATGTATTTTTAATTCGGGGTCCGTATATCTATCACATTTTGAGACATGCAAGACAAGAATAATTTCTTATACTTTTCGCTATATATTGATGATTTCTGATTGATTTTTGCGATTCGATTTGATTACGGCTAATCTTCTACCAAATTAATTTTGGCCTGAAAAGATAATTGAATCGTTTCGTTATTCCTCAAAGTTGAACAATTGAAGTAAGAATCCGATCTAACGAAATCAGTGGCTGTTTAATTCTTGATTCCTACTCACATAACCTCCGAGTTGCAGTTGCTTTCATCTTCTATCTCCTGCCTCATCGCATACCCAGAGGATACATTTGACCTCCAGCACCGTTCCCCAGTGACAAGAAATTGTTAAAGATGGAGGTCGATGGTACAGCGTGTTAGAAAAAAATCCATGTAGCGAGAAGAAGAACAAGAGGGATATGGAGAGGAAAAAGATGCAGCCATCGCTGGAGTTTATATTAAAATCAAAATCACCATAAATTTGAGAATTAAAATTCTATTCTCTCTCTAAGGAAGACTGAACGTTGGTAAATAAATTTGAATAAATTAAGCTTAACTTTCAATCTTCGCCGGCGGCATCAGGGGCAGTATTGGCCGTCACCTCTAGCCGGTCGATTCGAGTAGTCGCAAGCATGGTGACTCGAACGTGAATGAATTCGAGCCTTACTGCTTGTTGCCCTAGGTGGCCAAAAATACCCTACTTCGTCCACATTACGAAGCTAGGAGAGAAGCCAGCTCTTGAATCCTGTCACTTTCTGGTTTCATTCCAAGCTCTCTTGTATTACCACTTCCCGTGGACACAGCGTTGTCTCACGAGTTCTATGGTAAAAGGTAGGTGGGTTGAATGAAATATTCAACACATCCCTAAACAATATGATAATGCCGACTCAAGAGTACCTGTAACCAAGAATACGGAGAGAGCGGGAAAAAAGCGAGAGAGTAGGAGAAATAAAGCGTTAGGTACGAAAGATTATCTTCTACCGTAGTACATGGAAACGATTCGACGTTATCACCCCATTCAAGGGGGTTCTGCGCCTGCTTTCGCTGGCTCGGTACTTGCAAACCATTTTAGTCCTACCAACCCTCTCAAGTGAGCCACCTACACGTCGGCGCAAGAAGGCTAGGCAAAAAATAAAAATGAATCCTACGTACACAGCTTGAATTCTTTTCCAAAACGATTTTCCATGCGACATCATCCTCCGGTGAACGGAATTAGAAATGCGCATAATTTATTGCCCGCGTCGTGATCCGCCATCTCGCATATCCAAAGTGCCATTTGTAGCCCCCTCTAGTTTTGGTGTTTCGAGAAGGGAGCGTGATAACATTTACACATGCGTACCATCCAATCAGAAATGCATCTAGAACGAGCAAGCAGTGTTCTTTTCTCTTTCCGTCCTTCCATATGATAGCATTCCTTCAGAACCCGAGAAAAATCTATGAAATGCACCTGACACAACGCATTGAACATTTAGAACATTGCGAAGAACACTAATGGTGGCAAAGTTGAAATCCATTTTTCATAAATTTTTGTTGAAAAAAGAAAACAAAATGATGTGCATGTATGGATGCTCAACTAACCTGTGCTGGCGAATTTCTGAAGAGCTGATTGCGATGCTACACGGGACGGCAGAAGGTGTGATGGGTACATTTTTACGGGGTGCGTGAAAAGAGAAAAAGAACGAGATCAGAAGCGTGGAAAATGTTTTAAAAACGATTTAGTAGAAAAGATATAGCCATTTCAAATAACAATTCGTGTGTAGCAGAATATGTTCATCGCCTGAACGGGAAATGGGAATGGTATTTCAAAATAACGAACATTGTAATGGCAAACGATCTAAAATGTAGAGTAAAAGCATATGGATCGTTATAGGCATAGTTCTGTTTGTCGTGTTGTACTGAAATGTGTCGTGTGTTTGAAAAAAAAATTATAATAACTTTCCGTCAGATTCACAATAATAATTTTAAAATATTGTTGCATAATTTAGATTTCCTTATTTCTAGGCTAGTTGAGGTTGAGCTTGTTCACGGAGATATTGTTAGCCAGTAGTTTGATTATAGTTAATGAGCTGCGAGACCATGTTCAACTTCAATGCAATTGCAAATCATACCAGAACAAAAAGTATTTTTTAAATGTTCTAAACTACGAGTGACATGTGCATGAATCTTTCTCCGTGTAACGATACTAATGTACATAAGAGCAAAAAAATACCAAAATTTAACAAAAGAGACCTGGTTTTTTATTATTTGCTAGATTTGCTTTACCCTGTTTCTACTCCTAATGTGTCTCATCGGGCTGAAAGCTGTTTGAATCCAAGTCAAACTACCATTATCAACGTTTCACAGGTCTTGCCAAGTTTGCTAGTTTCAGTTAAGTTTTAAATTGCAGTTAAAGATGATATTCTTGCTGGCAAGCTGAAATAGGTGTATTTCGCTAGAGTATTCATCTAATAAACCCGTTTTATTTTTTATGAACCAAAACTTAAAGGCTTAATGCTTATTGTATAGAAGCAATGAACCATTACTATCGTTATAAAAGTTCATCAATACAAAACCATAATTCAAACAAACATTAATAAATCACGGGTCCTGAGCCAATCGATTGAATGAAGTTGTGTCATTAAAAGCTAGAATAAATACAATTCACGTTTGACTTCGAGGGGCTTTTATAGCAACAGCAAAACCGTTCAGTATGAACCTCATTCGTTGGTTATCAAAACATCTTCGTGTGTTTTTCTTGACCGACGGCAAAAAGAAAAAGGTTGATGGAGCAAGAGTAAACAATAAACTAGCAAAACACGACACATGTGATGATACGAATGGCAAAGATAAACTTCGGCATATGTTGAAAAACGCAATGAGGTAAGCTTCGGATCACTCACCAGTCACTAGCCATGGATGTCGGGTAATATCCGGGAGGCCAGATTGCCCTCCACCGACGGAAGAAGAAAGTTGGGAGCATGCTGATCCTAGAGAGTCTACTCCAACGCCCGCAGAAGCGGCTGAAACTGCAGCGGCTTGTTGGTAGAACTGGGCGATACTGGCACTGCCTGGAACCCCCATTGGAGGATAGCTGTTCATTACACTATCTGTGTACCTACTGCTGAGAGAAGAGTTTACGAATTACAACTTATAATGAATATTGACCTATTGATGATGATCGAGCGCATTTCCAATGAGATAGTTACCTGCACGACTTATCGTCCAGCCCCGAGAATCCGGGCATTGTCGAGTAGCTGGTGTGCGTGTTCGGATGATTGGACACGAAAGGATACATTTTGCTGGTTGGTGGAGAGTTGGGACTGCCTTCGCTACCGGTAGTCAGTGGGCTGCCTTCCGAATTGGGCGTCTGCGACACTGTCGAGTTCGAGTTGGAAATGGACTGTGATGAGATCTGTGAGCTAATGAAGGGCTGGAACTGGGCGTATTTCGGTAGCATACTATCGATTATGAACTTTGACATGACCGCATCACCTGAGTACACCACGGGCGCACGGATAGGAGCGTCTGTGCCAGGTTTTTGTATTCGATTCGTTCGCTTTTTAGGGAAACCGATTATGATGATCGGTAGCGCGAGACTCTGTCGTTGTGCTTGGTACGGCAAAGACAGTAAGGTTGCACCTGGGCATTTTGTGTGGAAAGGAGGGTGTTAGTGGGTAGTTGCAAAATCTAGAGGTTAGTAAGGAAGCACAATTACCGAAATATAAGTTTACGAATAGATGAAAGTAACACCTACCAGAGCAATGCCAAATGGCGTCAAAAATCACCAAAATCACCAACCGTACTAATAGAAACGTTGATAAGTCGGTATTCAATCACCTAGTTTAATTTCACGTATGTTGGATATTCACCCAAATCACATTAATTTTTTTCTAACAATTTATCACTTTATAAACCTTTTTTTACAGCATAATATTTGCATCAACACGTACGCAGTTCGTTGTCAAACGTTGCTTTCTGCCAATCATTTCGTGAGCATTTCCTGAATGGTTGAATTTAAATGTGCTCATGAAGTTGACCGAACTACGAAAAAATCTTCAAATAAATACACACATGATAAGGACAAAGAATAAACTTTCAAGAAAGCAGAACAAGATTTAACCTTGCATTTGCTTCTATCGATTTTACTATCTTATCAATTTTTCTGTTGAAATTTTATGCCTTGATTGCACTCATCGCACTTCACTAGGTTTTTTTTCGAATTTATTAGTAACGCTCTTTTACAATCCACAGACAGCTCGGAATTATTGTAGCCTTCTTATTGAATTGGTTGATAACACTCATAACGAACACTTGGTAAGTCACAATTATCACTTCCAAACTTCAACAGATTCTGAACTTCTGTACATTCACTGATGGATTGTTTTCGGTCTGGTGATTCAATGCACAATAGCATGAGAAGCGAAGCTAGATGTACAATAAAAATCTTCGGCAAATTAAACGTTTGCGTGAAATGCGTGAATATGTCTATCGACTTGAAAAATGCGACGGTATCTTGTTTTATGTTAAATCTTGCTTCAATGTTACGCAAGCTTAAGCTGCGAGGAACACGCAAAGTGTTCGCCTGTATTCGTTTAGCCGGTTGCCAGATTGCACACCCGTCTCGGTGTGTTGCTTTATTTTTACTGTTATTAATATTATAATAATAAAAATTCGATCGTAGAAGTCCGAAGTTGTTTACGTTATGACAAGTAGTTCGTTTATGACACAATACAAAAGTTTCGCATATAACGAGGAGGAAAACCAGTGCGAGAGCAGATGGCTTCTTTTCCTCCACGCGAGAGTGAGCGAAGTGAGATGATGTTTGATCCTCTTTTTTCTCTATCGGTGGACAGACTCTGCTGCTCACTCGGGGAACGCTGGGCTATAACGGAAGGTATAGTATTCCTGCTCTTTTTGCCTTCCTCGCAGACGGTGGCGATGTGTTTTGCTCTCTCTTGCTTAGGGGTTCTTTTCCTTTCACGCACGATGGATCGCTATCGTTACTATAGCGAGCCGGTTGTCTCGTTCTGGGGTGCTTACGACAGGTAGTGCGCACACGTCGGCTTAGAACGGGGAACTGTTTCTCCTTCGAGATATTGCACTATTTTCGCGCGATACTCAACAAACGCAACAAATGAGATCCACGCGATTGAATATGCACGCGCAGCGATTCCTGTGATGGAACTGTTGTAATAAAGGTAGCCACCGTCTGCACCAAAATCACTCACTATGAAAGTCCGACGGGGACAAGTCCAGCTTGAAATTTTGAAGGCATCTTCAACTTACTCCGTGAGAATAATTTTGCTTTTAGAACAACTTGCTTGTGGATGTGCCAAATTAAACTAAGCAACAGGAAATGCGTGATGGAATACTGTAATGCAGAAGCGCGATTACATGAACACACGTTTCGCAAGCTCCTATACGGGTTCGCGGTAGTAAGACGTATGATAGATAGGGATTACGGTCGCGGTGGCCGACACGATCCAAGAATTCACCAAAGCGCGATACACCAGGTCGCTCACGCACTACTGAAGCGCCGCGTCTCTTTCGCACTAGGCCTTTGTTTGCCTTCTGCTTGGAACGGATCTTTGGGAGATGGAATTTTCTTCTGGTGCTGTCCGTCCCACTCACCAGTGAGAGGATTGACCATCCATTGGCCGAGAGTATGGCACACTGGTGTGTTCTCTCTGCCTCCAGTCTGCTGCATACTATAAGACAGAGAGAAAAGGTGTCTAACAACAAATTCTCAATGTACCGCTGAGCGTCTTAGCTTGTTTTCTCGTTCTTTTGCACAGAAGCTTGGCTTGGAGAGTCTTCGTGATTCACAAGTTATCAAATGCAAGATATTCTCTCTAACTAAACCATTCTTTTTCAAGAGAAGCTAATGCAATTCGAATGGAAAACGCTCGTTCGAAGCGCTTATTCTGACAGACGGTGTAAGTAAGCAGCAACTGCTCGAGGCTGGAGGCGGAATGAAGTGAAACAAGGAAACTTTCAGAAAGAAAACTCCTGGTTACCGCTGTGGCTCAAATTGGCTTTAAAAGATAAGAGAAATGTCATTGTTCGATTCAACTTAACCACCCGAGTGCTGGAAATCGATTTCCTGTGGATTGGTGGCTACAGGATGCACAAAGACCAACCACAGGAAACAGAATTACAGCTCTGTCGTGCTATCAATGCACCACGTGAGAATAAAATTATGCAAACTAAACTGGCAAAGCTTGCATTGCTCTGCATTTCATTGGGAATCTAACGCTGGTTGCAAAAAACGAGCAGGAAGGGTTTGCAACTAGAAAAGCGTCTCGCTGTGGCTATTATCAGCTCGTAGCTGACTTACATCTCTTAGCGGAAAAAGCCATTCCGGATATACTTCGCAGATACAGATGAGACAGCGAATAGAATGTTGGGTTCGTTGTCACGCCTGTATAACTCCCACTGATCGAAGGGTGAAATGAAATCTGATCGTCGAAAGCATAGAATAGTTTGAATTGGGGAGTAAGCTTAATAGTTGGGCTGCTGATTGGTGGTAATGATGTTGAAGTATATATATATATGTTTGAATGATGGTTTATAATTCTATTAGATCTATATCTGAAGACATAGTCGCTCGAGTCAACCATGCGTCTCCATCTATAGAATTTCAATAAACTATAAATCTTCTCTCTTCTCTCTCTTCTTCCTCTATTTCCCGTGCTGAAGCCTAGTTGTATAAAATAGGTTTTAGTATTGAGTAATGAAAACTATTCGGATCGTCTATCATATTCCATAAATCTTAAATTTACCATAATTTAGTTTTGGTCACAAATAGCTATTATTTGTATCTAGTTAGAATGCGAGTCAAACATAAAGATTATTTGTTGTGTTTATTATCCTGTCTTATTTACGATACACTTATCATAAATGACAAATCACTGGTGAAAACGATCGATCATGAATAGATCAATTGGCCTCTAGAATTACATACGAGCACGTTTAATGTGTAACACCCATATGATTATTAGTTACTGCAGGGCATTCGATTTTCACATCGTTGCACGGCCTTTCTGCATTTTATGAAAAGAATCTTCCCGAAAAAATAAAATTATTTCAGAATCTAACGGTTTCTTTTCCCCTAAAACTTGAATTGTCTGTATTTTACTCTTTCAAAACAAAATTTTCAATTCGTCTACCCATTGTGGTTAAGAAATAAAATGAAGAAGGAAGTGAAGAAATCCACACACTTCTGAAGAAATTACCAGCACGAACCACGCGTTAACAATAAAACACATCAAACGGCACGTCGTTAAAAAAAGGGACCTAAGGCTGGCTTAGATTTTACGACCTTATCGACACATTTGTGCTCCTTACGTGGAGTAAGAGTATTGGTAGGGCGAAGATAGAATTATGTAGATGTTTTAACAGGGCGGTGCAAGGCAAATCGAGGTTTTTTATGCTAGTTTGAAAGTTATAAGGAGGACTAAAATCAGCAAATAGTCATATTTGTTAATTGTCACGCCTGGTATTACTCCCTTGTTACTGCATTGTATTAGTATTTTGTCAAGCCACATACATATTGTTTTTCGTCGAATGGATACCAAATATAAATGACACGTACATTACAATATATTGATGTTTATCAGGGTGTTTGATTATCGTTGCGATCTAAGCAATTCCGAACGTTGTGATTACAACAATGGTAAGTAAGAACTGATATACGTACCACATGTTGTTCTTGCCCGGTACTCAATGGAGCTTATCACTCTACGCCTATACATCATCAGATCGCTATAATTAGCCAGAGAACGATGAAGATTCGATTTACATGCCATTTATGCCAGACTGCCAGTAGGCCACTAGGGCGTCTGGGCAATTCCTCCACTTCACCAAGAAACTGGCTAGTATATGTGGTCGTGCAACTATTAATAGGCTCGTAAAACAATTTAAAAACTGTAAAAACTTTTATTTCAACCATAAAACCCGCAGCTCCTAAACGTATTCTGAGTTAAAGGGAAATCGAGGGAGATGTGGAGCACAAGGGTATGTTTTATATACATTTTTATTTCATTTATTCTCATTTCATTTCCGTTTCAAGTCTCCTCGAAACAACACACCTCTCTCAGAGAGACAGTAGCTGAGTTAGAGAAAGGAGCTAAAGCGAATGAATTGAATGATTGAAGGTGTCCCAGGAACACACGCACTTAATCTTTCGACGGCAAGACAAGATGACCATCACTATATCACAAAAGCACAAATACTACAACAAGGGAGAGGGGAACAAAGTGGATGGACAATAAACAACCACAAATGGACAAACCGAACCAAACAAACGCCTATGATAGATAATGAAACGATAAAACGAGATAAATGATACATGTTTGTGCCATAAACTAGGAACACTGAAGGATTCAGCCATGTTTCACAGGGTTAAGTATGGGGTGTTACTGGTTTCTGTGGATTATAAAAATTATCAAAATTTTACAACCATCGAATCCTACAGACATTCAAGTTGTGTTCCAATACACCGTACTGCAATAAATCGATTTATAGGCAGAGCGATGAGCAATGTGCGGGCAAGATCAATGATGAACCTCTGTTGAGGATGAGGTGTTCAAAGACGGGGTTTTTTTTTTCAAAAGAATATATTTTATTACGCTGTTTAATCAAGTCTATAATTCAAGTTTTAAAGCATTAAAAACTCTATGCGGAAAGATAAAAAAACTTGAAAGATAATGATGATCGGATCTTACCTTGGCCGTTAGTCAATAAAAGGCCTCTAGCAGTTGATGAGGTGGTCACACAGTGTGATTCCTTTACACTTTATTCCATTGAGACTTCCAAACCATTCATTTACACTTGATTCCATTGAGACAGATTCCAATGAGAAACGCACACTGACGGAGGCCATAATTGATTCTATTCAATTCACCCATTTTCATGGATGGAAAACAAAAACAAACAAACACCACATTATCACATTCACGTTATTATCGTATAACTGCCTTTTTTGCAGTGGATGAAGCATTTCGCGAAGCATATTTGAATCATTTTTTTTTTGATTTCACTGCATTACACCCCTCGGGTGAATTGGATAGGGCTAGCATTCGCCATAAACCTAGGTCGGTATGGCTGATCATTTCGATTGCTGCACTTTTGACACAATTTACAATGAGGATTCACTTTTCTTTTCAACATTTGCACTCCGTAGCACTGATCGCTTTGATAATTTCACACATTTCAACATTCTTAAGCCCTTTACTTAATTAATGCTAACTAAAAGCATGCAAACCAACTTTATGCCAATACACTGTACCACTGTCATGCTATGATACGATGGTTGAAGTGAGAGGGTACCTGGAAAGAAAGAAGAGAAAGTATGATAAAATTTTCATTTTAGATATTATATAATATAATTAGAAATTTCATTTTACAATCACAATTCACATTGATTGTAGCGGACGTCTTTATTCGAGCACATCCTTTGTATGAACACGAATGGAATTCTGCAGGCATCGACGCCATCTGGTGGCGATAGTCGAAAACCTGTACACAAAATCACTGCCCTTGGGTACAAGCTTTCGCAAGCTATATTTTGTGTATCATCCTACACCTTTCCGTGCTCTTTTGCTAAACATATTAGAATTTCTCGTTGCAGATAAAAACTCTTGTAGGAATTGTTGTCATGTTCTAAACTTATTTATATTTTGTAGTTGAGTGAACAATTTTGTTTATTTGTGAATCCAAAGGATGTTTGAGCTGAGGATTTGACAATAAGAAATTATTTAACAGGCAAACGATCGGAATATTATTGGCATCAAAAGCGCGAACCAGAATATACACCTCGGTATGAAATTTCGAAAAATAATAGCCACTATCGCGGTTTGGAAAACAAAGATTAAAGGAGCAAGGAGGTTGGTACGGAGCGGAGAACTTTCACGCCAACCTTTACAATGGATAATTTTTATTGGGGCCTATAATATTTTACGATCCGTAAGTCGTAAAATAAAACCTGGCCCCTGTTTAAATGCCACGACTTTATACCAGGCTCGGCACACTCTCCGCTCTCCCGACGGTGCGATTGGTTTCCACTTTGCTGGTATTTTTTTAAATATTGTACACTGAGCTCCTCATGCAAGCAACAGTCAATCCACATACCATAACGTGCAATAAGGCATTATCAACAATTTCTCTCAGATTCGCCAAAGAAGGATCAGCAGGGACGGTTTTCGTTACCTCTAATCTTGTTTCTTTTTATACACTATATTGAGTGTATAATCTGTACAAACATGTGGTATTTAATTTGTTCAACTGTATTTTTTGTTGATTCTTAAGCACGGTGATTTTAAAGACTGGCTAAGCTTGTTTTAACGCATATGGGTTTTATATACTAAATTTTTGTTACTTTTTTGTTACCCAATAAATTAATAATACTAAATTTTTGTTACCCAATAGACAGGAAGTGAAAAAATAAAGAGAAGAATTATTTAAAAAAAATTTACTTCCAAGCAATAATTCTCATGTTGCAACATAATAAATGCAACATAAATGGTTTTTTATCACATTTCATATTCAGCTTGATGCAAAGCAAACGGAAACAGATTTGCCCTTATGTGTTACAATAGATGCAGCATTGACATTTTTACGACTATTAAACAGTGTTGATAGTTTTTTCGATTTAACCCATTTTCTAGTGACGTATCGAGACGTTTGAAGCACCTTCATAGAATGAAATTCAGTTCAGATTCAGAATCTTTCGATCGCTTTATTATAGAACAAGGGATGAGAACCAAACAATGGGTATGATCGTTCATAACGTTGACAACATGATGACTCTTCTTATATACATAATAATGGCCGTTCACTGGGAATTCCACAAAAAATTAAACCCTTGGATAATAATACCAAGAAAATTTAATTGATATTTCTTACAGGGTCACATAAACCGCAACGACTGATGCTGGTATGTCTGTGAAGAGTCAAAACAATCCATAGCCGTTAAACATGTGCCATTGAGTTATTTCATCTCCCATTTTCCAGGCGACGAAAAAAAAGCCTCATGACCCTTTTTATTGTGAACTTTCGTTCCATCCAATGAATTACACTCTAGTAGGAAACCACGTTGTGTTGTTTGCAAAATATAGAACTACAAAAATAATTGCAGAAACATCAAGCTTGACGAGTTAACCATACAAAACCGAATCAAAGTATGGGTTTCAGAGATGAAAAAACAGATGCTTGCAAGGAAGTCATTTTTTTGTCACCTAGAGTGTGTCTTACAGGAATAGAACAAACACATAGATTGTACGTAGCCAAAAGAGGGGTGAAAATGCTTGGTGTTTCACTGTTTTGTTCGTGGTAGCTCGCAGCAGAATGCACACGTATGATTAAATAAAATAATATTTATAAAACAAATCAAACCCAATACTCAAACGGAGGTTGAGGAGCTCCACTCACACTGAAATAAAGGAAATCACTGGCGGAAGATGTAGCAAACAGCAAACCACAACCAATTTGCTCGTGTTTGACGATCATGCTGATGATCCATCAAATGTATGCTTAGGACGGTAAAATTAATTTTTACGAACCGAATGAATGGACACTGAAGACTTCGCAAGAGCGATTCACCCTACTCGGTCTGTCTGTCTGTCTCTGTCTGTCTCTCTTTTTTTACAGGCAGGAAAAAAACACCAGATCGGTTTTGAGCAACTCGTTTGGTAGTGTCACTTATTTTAGCATCATTTTTTCACTAAATTCGAGCCTCGACGTCTTTGAGTTCGTGGCTACCACATAGTCACTCGATTGTTAAAGCAGCCGTCGTTTGGGGGTTTAGTTGTCTTTGTCGACGTTTGCTCTACACGCACGTTATCCACATTGATTTTGCCAATGAAAGGATGTTGGTTTTTTGTTGTGGTCGTTGGAAAACTTGGGTTCAGAAGATCTTGAAGCAGCCACGAGTTTCCATAATAGAGCGTTTCCATGCGGAATCCATTGTTAATGCTTACAAAAATAAATATATATGCATTAAATCACTCGTTCCTTCGTACTCTTGCATTTTCGTTCGTTTATTTCGGATACTATACCATGAGATTTTTTAAGAATCATGGATAAATAGTTTTGTAAATACTGTTTCTCATCGCTATTGACAGTAGTGGCATTAAAAACTATGTTTAAACTACTTTACATGCTTTACTACGTTTACTGAAGAGATCCATATGAGTGATGCGTGATGAACTTCTATGCGTAAAAAAATCCTCGTTAAAAACTGCTTTATTTGATAACGGTTCTCAGATAATACATTCAACATGAAAGCTGATGGTATTGTTGGTTGTTTTGATAATTTTCAAAGCACTTCATTGTAAATTTAGTCTAGTCTAGACATGAACTATTTACTGGAGGAAATACATGTGAAAGAAAGCATAAGCATTTTCCTAAGTTACCATGATGTGATTTTCCCGTTTAATATGTTGATGGATGGATTAATCCTTTTTGCCTAAGATAGTCCGGAATATTGAGTGAGTGTTTGGTTTGGATGGTTTTGGAAAGAATTGTGAAATTTATAACAATATGTTGCAATAATGGAACAAATAATAATAGAGTGCATAATATTTGTCTGTATAAATGCTGCACCAATTTCAATGAGGAGTAAACATTATATTTTAACGCCAACGGGTATGCTGCTATGAAAAAATATATATTAAACTTGAATTTCGAACCATCGAATAGACAAACGATGAGACGGTCCATATTGTGAGTATCACAGACAATCTCGCGTGACGATTCTGGTTCTAATAGGCTGCGCAAATTGAAAAAAAAAAAACAGTATAAACATTTCCACTGTGGTCGCAACAGAAGTACACGCTACCGGCGAACGAAACGCGACGCCGGTATGGGGTAGTAGACTAGCAAACGGAAAGGTAATTAAAAACCCATATAAATGTTTCGTTTTACGACTTTTTATTACTATTATTACTACCCGTACGGTTTTATCACGATCATGAGGTGGAAAATGGGTTCCATCATTGTGCTTTAACCATTTTACCTCACTGTTTCGCTGAAACGGTGTTTTTTCCTTGAGGCGGATTGAACGAGAAAGATGGAGCAGGAGGCATTTTCGATCAGCGTCACGTTTGAAATGGGCACGGTTAGTTTACGAGATTTAATTGTGTTGATAATTGGGTTGTAATTTATCTGTTATTTGCCATAAAAGAAGCGCAGTAACAACAAAAAAGACAATGTGTATCAAGGGATAGAGAGAATGGTTCAAAATTAGCATGAGCGACCATTTGTAGCGTTCTGTAGAAGCTAGCTAGAATGGCGCATGTACACCAAGCCTGGAAGAAGCGTTGTTAGAGCTGCAAACGCGGAAGCCATCATCACCGATGTACACTTGAAGGAGGTATACCCATCTCCTCCTCTTTAGTGGCTGCTTTTAATCACTCTCTCACTCTCACTCACTTTCTCTCTTCTGCCACTTTCAAGTAGTTTTGAAGTCGAGAGCGTATCACATCGGTTAGATTCGAGGCAGCCATGTTAAATTCTTCTCAATTTCCTACGAGGAGAACGACTGGTTTTTATTCTGGAAGAGTAAAGGAATGAAAGTATGTGATCCATTATCTCAAAAAGAGAGGAATAAACAATGGGAGGTAGAAGAATACAAAGTCGTAGCATTAGCAAAGCAAAAATGCGATACTGGTGGTCGTCGCGTTAAAGTTAAAGTTCTACCATCTCTGTTTTAACGTTATGGGTTCTTTATCACATTTAACGTTCTTTATCACATTTGCTTGTAAAAAATTCAATAAAGCTTCTTGAAATCGATGTATACTCAGCTGATTGGAAGTATTGTAATCATTTGTATTACTTCTAAACAAAAAGACAGTTGATGGATGGATCATTATTTAGTTAACAGACAATTGACGAATTGACCATTCCACTGGCCAGTTCCAAACGATTGGGTTAATATCTCCTACCTGAAGGAGGAGGCAAAAAACACGAAACGAGATTGAACACATTGGGTGAACATTGGGTTAATGAAGTCTGTAGGTTTCCAGATCAACAAGAAGACATAGCATAGACCAGAGGTTCAATAAAATGTGGAATGTGAGCAATGTGCAAGACGAATTCTTCATTCAATAAAGTGCGAAATGTTAACGTATAATGCATATTACTAGTAATTACAATAATATAACAAGAACAGGGCTTCGAGAGCGGCCAAACAACTTATACATAAAAAAAATCATTGTTGCTATCCCTTTTCATGGTCATAAAGATCCATCAAATATAGGCCCTAACCAGAGCATTCTGTTTTCAACAAGTTTTCATCTCTATCACATTTAGAGAAATATGCATAGGTGGTTTAAAGCAACTCTGCATCTTGAGAGACCGGTTATTCAATGTTCGGATTGAAAAAAATTGAATACGACACGTAAGAGGGACTCAATGTATACGAGTAAAATATAAGGGATTAAACATGATCAAGGTCAATGACTGATTCAAGAAATATCATTGAAACTAATCTATTTTTTAATCTTTCGATTGATATACTTCTAATCTTAGCGTAGTGCATGTAAACAGCTAACTGTAAAGGGTTTCACCTCCTTGGCTGGGAAGAATAATTGATCAGCTTCGGCGAAAGAAAAAGCATCCGCAAGTTGTGGTGCGCTTTTAAATGTAAATGTATTGGAAGGCTTCTCAGTGTATGCTCTGCAATTACTGCAGATGCTTAATTGCTGCTCATTATACCCTCCCATCATTATACGATACAATCAGTTCAAATTAATTTTTAATTTTTGTTGATACAATTAGCAATATGGTTTGGTTTGGTTTGAGTTGTACTGAACATCTCTTATAGCAAGCATCGCTAGCGTTAACTTTAAATACAAGAATAATAGGCTATGCATCACTTGGTGTGATGTTGCATCACTTGGTGTGATTCCTCTGCTGTGATCATTTATTGTTGGTTGTGTGTTCATAAATGAAGGCTGGTTCCGTTACTTGTTTCATTTCCAATTAGTATCCGTCTATTTGTTACATATTCATGTAATCGTCTAATAATGAACAATGGTGTTCTACGTTTGTTTTCTTTTCAAATTGAAAATATTAATATGATTAATTTTCAATCACTATGACGCCAAACAGTAGCTTTCAAAAAACGTATGCCCTTTCCTGATCTAACAAACGCTTAATGAGGTTTAATACATCCTCCCTAACACAGCCTCCATTCGCATTGATGGCAAAGGTGTGAAAATATTATAGGATGATAAAAGAATCACAATCGAGATAAACTTACGAACCGATGGGAACCGAACCGTAATTTACCCGATTACTTTGACGAGCAGATTGATCATTTAACGATCTCCATTATGATCTCTCTTAGAATTTCCAAGATTTTCGGCACATTTCGTTTGTATTCAATCGATTTTTCGGACACGTTTAACGCTTGTTGGATACTGCGAAGAATGAGGGCTATAGCTCGAGAAAACGAATAAAAAACTGCATGCTCGCGATACAATAGCGCTCTTCTACTAATGTTAACGATAGAATTCAGGCCTGAATCGTTCGTTTCCAGTTTGGTTAATCATCTAGCTCATTCGGTGACCATTTTCGTATCCATCTGTTATAATCCTCGTTCTTAAGCTCTGTCTCCGCCAAGTTTGCTTATTCAAATGTTTCTATCTCTTTCTGCTGCTTTTTCTCGCTCTATCTTGCTTTCTCGAAACTATGCTTTTCTCCCTTTCTT
This sequence comes from Anopheles atroparvus, assembly GCA_914969975.1. Classification (NCBI taxonomy): domain Eukaryota; kingdom Metazoa; phylum Arthropoda; class Insecta; order Diptera; family Culicidae; genus Anopheles; species Anopheles atroparvus. The sequence goes on along the minus strand of CAJZCY010000001.1, from coordinate 1,063,339 downwards.
ATTCTACTATTCTGTTGGCAAGTAAAGTTCAACGATTCGCAAGATAAAGCGATTTTGCCTCAAAACTCGAGCCCAGTCAAATTAGCTCCAATAGCCTGGGCTGGCCCGAATCTCACTTCCAAATCCACTGCTAGCAGGGGGTCTCTGTCGCTGCCAGCCGACTGAGAAGCAGGATTACTGCTTCGTTATTTCGATTCCAAACAAAACAGGGACAAGCCAAAGCACGCATCGAGCGAAAATCGAAACAAAAGAATTAATTTACCATAAACTTCAATATTTATGGTCTTTTGGGCGAGTTTCCCCCTAGCCCCTGAGTCCCCACTGAAACCACTTACCTCAAGTCTTCGCCGTCCCCACCACCGAAGGTTGAAAGTGCGTTAAATGTTCTGAAGGGAGAAAGTTTACAGTACACAAAACTCAAACATCTAGTGAGCCAATGAAGTTCTTGGGCGGGCTTTTGGCCATCGTCGTTCCGACCATATCTAGAGATTAATAACGCACATATTCTGGCACGTTCTTTTTCTCTTTTGGTTGAACATCGGCCAACCGTATTCATTTTGGCCGAAAGACCCATGCCCCGTTTTGCTCGACTGTCGAAACGCCATATCAGTATCGCCCCCAATACATATCGTCTGATAATTCCTGCGTGCAACATCCTTACATGAAGTCCCGCTGGGACGCTGGAACTTTGTTTGTTTGCAGTCAGTTCGTTTCTTCGCGACTGCTACACGAAAATCTCATTATCTTCTCCAAAAGAACGTTTCGTACTGGTGTTTCTGGGCCTCTACTTCCCTTCTATGTCGCAGTATGGTAGTTGATTCCTCGTGTTTCGTTTTCGTGTTTGTGGAACCTTCTCTTTCTGGAACCTAGGGTTTTTTTTTCAAAAATGTTACCTTACTTTGCAGATGAGAGAAACAAAAACAACGAGCATAACAAACAAGAACAGAAAAGGACCCTCGCATTTGCACACGTTTTTCGTTCACTTCAAAACGGAAGAAGTTCTTTCAATTCTAGTCTTGGCACGAACACCGAGTAGCGAACACAGGAACTCCGCACTGTGGATTGCGGTTTGTGTTATCGGAGGTAATATATTGCAGTTTTTTACGAGATGCCTCAGCACATTGAACTGCGACAGAAAAGTGGAACCTGAGCAAAACGGGCCCAGGCAAAGCAAGGTTTCGAAAATTGAAATCTCCATGATGCGTTTGCCAATGGAAGACTTCAAGTTGCCTTAAAGGGGAAAATGGCGTTCAGCGTTTGGATCCGGGGAGCGGAGAAGGGAACGATGTAGTGTTTCGTAGAGTTTTTGTGGTTCATATAGCCGTTGGGTAAAAACCCAGAGGACGGAGATGAGAGGGCGATGTTTTAATTAATATTTACCCGTTTAATTTAAGCTTGCAAACGACTTCAGAACGACCCATCGGAGTCCATTTGGATAGACCTGGAAAGTTATCCAAATCCAAGCTGTTTACAGAAACTTGGATCTCAAAGGATACTGCAATGTCCTGGTTCGATGGATTTTGGGAACACAACATTAAATTCGTCAACCGTTGTCTGGAATAATGTTGTTTTTGTTTCTGTTGCTTTTTGCTTTATTCTTGCCATACTCATATTTAACCGATTGTTTAGAAGGCATGACTCTTGCTTCTTATACACAATCAAATTACACATCTGTTTTTAATGTTATAGTTACACAACATCACAAAAATTAATGAATCGGGCAACCAGATAGAGAAGCCTTAGCTGTAAGCATTCGACTGGAATAGTTTAACGAAAAAAAAAGAAAATTAATATTTCAACAGTTTCTATTATCTTTTGCATGTAAACCTTTTATCATTTGTTCTTTTTTTGGAACAAAATGGAAAAAAAGAATTACACATAAGTATTCTTCTTCTTCTTCTTTTTCTTCTTTTTTTTAACTATATAAAACAATGTTTGGAATGTGTGCGACCTCGCATCACTGGAGAACGGCTGGACCGATTTGTGTCGTTTTTGGTTTATTGTGTTCGTTTCGACCCAGGGCAGGTTTTAGCTGCGAAAAAAGTTGGAAAAATCCTATAGTTTCCACAATTTTCGCAATTTTCTCCAAAAAACTCGCGCCTACTATGGTCCCGAGAATTTTTTGACTTGCATTTTCTCCTCGCTTACTATGGTTGAAGGGAATGAATTTTTCAAATCTCTACAAACCAAAGTCAGGGAAAAAGAAGACAAACCAAAGCGAATCTGACTTTCTGCCCAACGCTCTGTTATCGCACAAAACGTGTTACTTTAATTTTGCTTAAAAATACTCTTTTCTTCTTTCCTGGTGTAACAACCAATTTTTGATCATGCCTTCCCATTGTTCGGGCTTACGAGACTTTTTTTCCCTTTATCGTACGTGGATAGCCAATCCTTTATACCAGGGAGGTCCGGTTTGGATTTGAACCTACTGTGTTACTCAGGAGTCCCCGAGTTCAAAGAACGCTACTCATAGAGAAATAGGGTAGCTCAAACTCCCAGAAACTCAATGTTGAGAATGAATGAGGCGTGCACGAGCCTGCGGCTGGAGGAATTTACTAGGAGTTTTAAACAGCCACAAGAAAAGTACGCACAAAGAAAAGTACGCTTAAAAGTACGTCCGGTACGGTGGTGAGGTGGATAGTAAAAGTGAGAACGCCAGTCAGTAGCAAATTAACAACGGGGATTCGCTGATCAATTTTTACACTAGCAAACTAGCAACGAGCTACGAGCTATGAAAATATAAACCTGTTTTCAAAGAAGCACGTGAATTTAGAAATTAACCTGGTTTTGCTACTCAACAGTCGACCTAATTGCAGGGAAGCTACGTCGAAAAATATAGGAAATATGTAAATTTAAGTTAATTGTAATAGAAAATTTCCATAGTCCAAATTCGCTTTTATTGAAAACTCCTTCATTTCCCGAGCAAATCCGGGTACAAAGCTAGTAAACTATAATGTCATTGGGAGCTATGGCTCTGTAAGATAGCGCAATCGCAATTATCTGACATATTATAAATTATCATTGTTTCAATTCGAAAATAACCATGTTGCCCTATTTATTTATTTTTTTGTAAAAGTTGTGATCGTAGAGCTGGAAGCACCTTTGCTTTCAAAGGATCAAATTCGATTTGGAGCCTTGTATAGATTAAGCCACCTGCGATGCGTCATCACACTGTGGAAACGTTTCAAAGAAATGTCTTTTGTGTTTTTCGAAGTTTTTTTTTCAACCAAGAGTTGATTATCGTTACCTTTTCCCGTACAGCAAATGTGTGCTACGACTAGAAAGTAGAAAATACATTCTGCTACCATGCTACTTGTAGTCCTATCTGTTAAACCGAAACGCACGTGATAGCGATGCCAAGTAGCTAAACGATTACGAAACATAATAGACGACCCAGGCCGTGGAAGACTGGTCTTGATGGTGTCTTCTTTCCTGACATTCAGGCCCTCCAATGCAATCATAATCATAGTTGGATGAGTTCCTTTATCAGTAACTACCAATGTCGGTGTCATTAGAAAACCATAAGTATTCTCATGAGTTTTATTCATTTTACTCTAGCAATGGGTTTACTGCTGGCTCATGCTCCCACCCTAGAGTTTTTTTTAGCACGAAACGATGTCAAGCGTTCAGCAACCGGTTCAACTTATGCTGAAAACCTTCAACCAAAAACTATTTGTATAAATCTATCGAAAACTTTACGAAATACCAACAACAAACCAAATAAAAATCATTTGTTCAAATTCAGTTGAATGAATGGCAATAACTAAGGCTTAATGGAGCCTAAGTAATTGTTCAGGTTGTTTTCAAAGAATTTCGAATACAATGAAATGTTATCAGCGTAAAATAATATTTGAAAGGAAATCAAAATACATCGGGTAAGCTAATCTATACTGTGCAGTAAGTGGTTAATCAAAAACACGGAATAATAGTAATGGATCCGTTCATACTCGTTGCTCTGTAAAACACATTGGCAAGTGGCTTCGTATGTCAGGAAACTGCGTACAATAATTTTAAGTGTTGTATTTACTAGGTCAACTCATACTGAAATTACAGTTGACTAAAAGTCCAACAGTGGAATAGGATAAGGCAAACCCTAAGTCTCAATAACGTTTTCAGCGCAAGGTTCAATCCACTCTGAGAGTGTTTCAGCCCTTGTAAATCATTTACCGGTAGTACTGGGTACGTTTGGGAACGGAAATAGTTTCAAAACATAATTCTAAATCAAACATTAGTCCAAATGGCGGTCACGGTTCTTGGAAACCGAAATCCTGGAACAAGCTAGTCTCATCGTCGGCATGGATGGATGCTCTGCCTTCTTCTAGTCAATGGACTTCATTACGAAGCAATCGGCAAAAAAAGTAGAACGTTCATAAATAATCCGATCACTTACGATTAAACATTAGCCGAAGACTGATCCTCCATGGATGTAAATGGATGAATTTAAATGGCAGATATCTTGTGTGAGCATTTTATGCATTTTTTTTTCAGCATTTTTCAAACGTGTTATGACAAAAAGAGGCAAATGAAACAAGTCCCGCGAAAAACAAGGTGGGAAAACTGGTTTTTTTTTAGGTGATCTTGGTGTTCATTGGAAGCATTTGTTTCTTTTTCATGTATAATTCAGTTCCGCTTCCTTTGCGTTAACGATGGAATACGTTACATTAGACGATATTCAACAGAATGCAACAAATAGGCGGCTTAAACGAAACAAGTGAATGAACTACGTGTTTCGAAAAAAATGAATAATTATGTTGTGAATATGTAGACCTGCAACGTGAAAAATTAATACTTTTTGCCTAATATACTGTTCATTCGATACACATTTTGTTGAGAAGTTTTCTTACTAGGGTCTTTTGTATTATGCGCAAGACCAGTAAATCCGTTGACAATCTTGTCCCAAACACATCGCAGTGAATGCAAATTAAAAATTACCTTTAAAAAAGGCAATATTTTAAAACTAAACATTACCTCTGCAAATACAATAACTTAATACATACAAACATCATCAATAACTGGCAAACTCACAACGACGACATAAATGAAACGATTGATCGAGCATTATCTTCTTGGCGTAACGACCAATTTGGTCATGCCAACTCAAATAGGGCTTACAAGACTTTTTCACCTTAAACATGTGTGCCTGGTAAATCTTTCAAACCTGGGGAGATCTGGTCTGGATTCGAACCCACGGACCCGGAGATATGATTTATGCATTGATTAATTTAAAAATGGCTGTTAATGAGATCTTATTCCTATCTATGCTACAAATGGTCGTAAATGGCGTTCTTTTACGATATTCATCTTTTTCGCATTAGCTCTAATAGGTTGTTTAGCTACGTTCGCAAATTTCATAGGCTGCTTTCCCCAGCATCTCATATATTTACAAATTTACAACGGCATTGATAAATTAAAAGGGTAATTACCGCATGCATAAGGTACTTCAGATTTAAATAGAATGCACCTCCTCCGCAGTGTCGTTTATGTTCGGAAGAATGCGTTCAATTTATTTTATTTTTTTTCAAAATTATATTAAAGTTTTATTTCTGCATGATTTCATTGATACATGTGTAGAGTTACTCCCTTTACTCAGGGATGGCAGCTACTAGTACTATAAAATACATCACGTATGAAGTTTTCGGGTTTTGTGGGTTAGAATTTCAAATTCTTTGTAGCTAATCTGTGCGATTTTTTTTCTTAAAGACTACCTTATAATTAAATTTAAAAGTAAAACCCTAGGTTTGATTACCTAACAATAACTTAAATGAGAACATGTTAAATTTATGTTTAAAAAAGGGTCGAAAACAAAATTCAGATAACTATTTCAGTAATGCTATCATCTGTTATTCTTTAAATGGTAAAATGTTTAGTTTTGTTGCTTTGACCGTTTTTATCATCTATCTTGTTCATCTTCTATATTTTCTCTTGTCGATCGTTTACTTCCACTGCTAATAACAGTTTATAAATCAGATTGTGTAAGGATTTATAGATAATAAAATCTCCAAGATAAGTTTTGCATGACACGCGCATGATATTATTTTAAGAAAAATAATGCAATCACATAATTAAACATCCGTTAGAAATTTGTACTTTATTTTGATCGACATTGATTTGCGAGATTTTAAATGGCTATTTAGATTGTCTACACTTTCGAGGAAATACATTTCTGCAGTGCGATCAAATACGCCTACCTCGAAATACATAGAAAATTAGCTTACAACCTATCAATACGCCTAATGGCGGAGCAAAATTAATGTTAAACCAAACTTACTTTGGTCAATTTCAAATTTGACCTTCAATTCAACCTGTCCATTTAACAAAGTTGCATATTACGGGGAGAATCTTGCGCATGACGTTATTGCTTCCTGACCATTTTTATTTCAAGGGCAAGGGACAATTGTGTCATTGCCTAAATAACACATACCATGCCTGAAAGCAAACCCTTTTGGTAAATTTGCCCTTCTCGGGACGAATGCCATAACAAGAGTGTTTGCAACATATGTTATATCCATCTGCATGATGAATTTTCAGTTTTGGACGGAACAGGCAGGGGTTCTTAGGGGTCAAAAGAAGGCACTGCAATTGTTTTAAAGCCTTTTCTACTGCCGATTACTGTAACCTGCCTATGATATCTTTGAACAGAAGAGTGTCTTTGTTGTGTGTATATTGTGTGTTTCATAACGTGTGGAAAAAAGCTATGCTCCCAACTCCTTGCAGGCAATGCATCGAACGGATCCAATGGTAATACTGGCCAACGTGAAGCTGGTAAAACATGCAGAGTGGTGCGAAAAGCTGTCTTTATGAGGCAATAAGGAAAGGGTGAGCGGGGTTGCAAATGTAAGAAAACATAGGGAGACATATTCGTTACCAACAATAAATACACAAATAAATAGAATATATTACCTCGTAAAATATGCAATTTTGTTGTTATACCACCAGTTTTTGCTATTTCTCTCTCTCTCTCTCTCTCTCTCTCTCTTTCTCTCTCCCGCGCACTCCCTCTCTCTCTCTCTCTCTTTCTCTTTATCGCCTTCTCTCTATCTTTCTCTCTCTCTTTCTCTATCTATCTTTCTTTCTCCTTCATACATACAAACTCTTTCCCCGTTTTGCTCTTCCTCTCTACATTTCTGTCGGTTAGTTTCTGACTGTGGATAAGGTTTTTATTGAAGGTAGCTAGTTAGCTACTTTCTCTGTTAAACTCAATCGCTTCGGTTAATGGTACTTTCATTCCAGTGACTTCCACTGGACATATTCCGGCTCCAAAAGGCTTCAACTATGGGCATAGCGTGGCAGAATGTTACCTCTATAAACTTTACACTGTGGGAGGCAGGTAGTGTTTGCTTAACCTTTTACAATGACCTCGAGACCGTTGGGCAATTGCCAATAACAGGCGATTTATAGTCAATACTCAATCCTTCATGCACGGTAACATTTAAAAAAACATGGGCTAAAATGTTGATACAAGTTCAACATTGAAACAGGTAATTAAAAAAAGGAAAACCCAATCACCTCAGAAAATTGTTTTTTATGCCACCCTTTTGTTGAAAAAAAAAAAACCCCGTAGCAAACCAAAATAATAAACAAAGCAAGTCAGCCTTGGAATACCTAGCCAGATCTTCGAAAAAACCCTTCGTCTTCCTAATCTTCCACCAGCGCAGTCATGCTGCTGCTTTTCAATGTGAATGGCTTGGTTGTTCCACAAGGTGCGTTCAGTGTGGTACGTAGCGGAAGACACGAAACATATCCAATTTGTATCAATTTTAGCAAGCAAACTATGACAGACTACGAACAATTTCTGTGTTTATGCAAAGAACAAGTTCAAGTTCATACAAGAACAAGTGTATTTGCCATTTTTTGGCAATATCATAGTTAGAAAAAAAAAACCGAACAGTGTGCAAGTGGCTAAATCTGTGCTTGTTAGGTTTTTTTTTAGTCGTAGAATGATAGAATTCAGTTCCAATCAACTCATGAGGCATTTATTTTAACAGTAAGGGATTTAAAAGTGAGTGAAAACATAAAATATTGAAAACCCTTGAGCAAAGGCTATCAAGCGTGCCATATTTCCTTGATGGTCTTATCGATATCTTTAGCTTTGATCTCCTCTCACATCGGGCCAATGTACATAAAACATCAATTGCAACACATTTACGGGGTTATTTTGTATTCTGTTTGTCGCTATGTTTAATGGAATCAAGACGAGTAGAAAAATGTTTCAATTGAACGATCGGCCAACTTTCTTCTCAGAGAAAACGACGAACAATCACAATTAGAACGAGATTCTCCAGAAGCAGAGTTGGATCATCGTCGTTTACGTTCCACTTGACAGTCTTGTTTTGTGAGTATGTTTCTCCTTCAATTGACTTTTCCATAAGGACAAATTATTGTATTCATTTTTATTTTTTTGATTTATGGAATCATCAAATTTTCAATCAATCATTTCCGTCGAAACATTTTTGTATTTTATGTTATGTCATAAAGCTGAAATCTTTTAAAACACACATGTGCACTTGATATAACAATTCAGAAATACGCTAATTTTTAGCTTATGAAACTTGTGCTATCCAATAATGTTCACATGCATGAGTATAATGTGTAAATTCATGAATCTTATTTATTCATCTGAGTTATCCTCAAATTTTTAAAGTAGTTTAAAGTAGCAGTTATTTTAAGTTTTCAGAAAGTGCGTGAACTATAAGGGGAATCATAAATTAGTGTATAGGTAACAAACAATTGAAATATTGTTTCATCTTTAGTGTGGGTCAGCAAACAAGTGCGACTAATGGAATATTAGTTGAAGCGATGTAAAAGTTAGATGGGTGAGAAAAAAGGAAATATAACAGAAAGAGAGATAGAGTGGTATTGCTGCGAGAGAAAAGGGACAAAAACTTCAACAGGGATACAACTTACCGAAAAGATGTTTCCCGTGTTTTGCGTTGAAAATAATATGTATCTTACTCCCACTATCCAAATGCCCCAGTGTACCACGCTCATGCCAGCCTCGATCCCAAGGACCGAGTGTCTAGCAATAGAAGGAACGGCGAAGCGGAAGGCAAGGTAAGACATTAGTCAAGATAAACGGCATGGATTCAAAGGCCAATATTTATGACCATAACTGGGCTATTAGTTTACTAGTTTATAGTCGTACGTCCATTCGGGCTTTGTTTTCCCTGGACTAAAGAGCCATCATTTGGTAGGAAAACTGCATTGGAACAGGTTCCTGAGCTTAAAAAATGCACACACGCCATCTGCGTCCGACGAATACTTATCCTTCCAAACTTGAATGTGGGCTGACATTTTAAAAAGGGTCCCGCGCAAAACTTGCATCGAGCAAGGTTTGGAAGCACTACAAAGCTCCTCGCCATGTTCTGTTTAAAGCATTTGGAAGTATATTAAAATGGTTTCTTTCACATTAAAACTGTACATGTTTTATTATTTGGAGGACAACTATGCAAAAGTTAAATTGGTTGGAAAAAATAAATGAAATTTGTATATCGTGTCGTTTCGGTCATTTTCGTTCAAAAAGAAATCTAAAACCAACCAAATTGCTAAACTGAATTGTGGCACAGGTACTTCGGTATTTCCAAATATTAAACTGCATTTTAAAAGTTCCATAGGCATTCCAACCATAGGCAAAAAAAAGATCGAGATAATGACAGATTTGTATACGTTGTCACCATATTTGTTTATGGCAAAACATCCAGAAAACTTAAAGTTTATTTGATTCAAATTCTGATCATGCTTCAAATTAACTATACAATTAGATAAACCATTGGATATTCCTAAATAATGAACACGGGCAGGTAGTCAACATCTATTCACTTTTATGTTTAAACTACAAGCAAATATTGGCAATCCGACGGTACTTTCAGGATTTTGAGCTTTCCGTCGGTCAAAACGGTCTTGAAGGTTTTTAAACTACAAACTGAGCTCAACTTTCGTTTCTTAATTGGATATCCAACTCAGAAATCATACTTATTCATTGAACAAGTCATGAAATATCAAGTAATTAAAAAATTTTAACATGGATTTATTTGCCAAAGGTAGTAGTTTTTGTTTAGTCGGTAGAAGAAAAAGTTTCTCTTTAAATTTTCATTAATGCGTAAACCACCATGTGAGCATAAGGGGTGTTTATTTTATTTAAAACTATACGTTGTTTTAGGTTCAATATATTTTGAGCATCGAAATGATATGATGATAATTGTTGAAGTGAGACACCGTTTATTGCAAATTTTTCGTTCAAGATCTTTTCTTCTTAACTTGAAATGAAAACAAATAATGTCTAGGTTGCGAGTGGACATGTTTTTTTTTCATTCTGTTGAAATAAAATTACAGTAAAACATATGGGACAGTTTTCTTTTTCACTTAAATGGGTAAGATGCAATCCCATACCCAATGCACTGTTACCAGCAAGTACGCACCTCATGTGGCATTTATGAAGTATAATTATTTGTTTACATCGTTTACATACGTTAAACCATCGTAAAAACATTCATCATCATATCGCCACGGTGTACATTTTTCACCGATATTGACCATTGCATACGGTAAGTCTTACTAGCTGAATTTGTATCGTACTCATGAAGGAAACGTTTCGATGCTGTCACTCTATACAATGTTAGGCTTATTAGGTAGCTAGAAAGAGCAAACCAGATCTACTCAATATAATCTCATTTTAACGCCATGCGGTCTACGTACGGACTCTAATTTCCGTCTCGCTTCTTCGTTCCTTGTAAATGAACGGAAACCATCATGGTTGCCGGTCCTGCGCAATGCCGTGACAACACGATCGTCACGTCGAGGTCGGCGATGGCGAAGAAAAATTCAGGTAAAATGGTAGAAGAGCTGAACATTTAGAACAACTTTGAAGGGGAAGTGAACGCTGAAAAATACCCATAAAAAGCTCATAAACCCGCCCTTATTTTAATGGTCTGGTTTCATGGTGGCCGTGAACTTTCGTGTTCCTTTCTCTCTGCCGCTTGGCAGGCGTTAGAAGAAAGAGCGCAACCATAGTGTTGTGTACCTTACTCTGTTGCCCACAGAAGCGCCCTCAGATGACGGGCGGTAAACTTTTAGTACAACTTGAGTGAGAAACTTATGTCGTCAACGTGGACCAGCTCTACTCGATAACACTCATCGTTAATAGCGGAAGCGGAGAGGCCATGCCAGAAGCGTTTTCCTTTCCTGGCAGGTCGTCGGTTGATAAGTTTCCATTTTCCCCGGCAAGCTGATTTCGTCGGCTCTAGAATTTCGAGCTAGACGGTTTGTGCCTTGGATAAAGCTGAGGGAAAACTTTTCCAAACACCTCAAGGTTAGAAGTGTTTTCCAGCAGTTACTCGAGGAAAACTGAAACTTTTCCTTGACGGTTTCTCTGCAAGGGGTTTTTCTCACAAGTAAGTTATGTTCTTCGTTTAGTTGGGGAAAACAAGCGCTCGGGTGTCCTTCCGAATGAAACCGATACCCTGAAACGCTTGTGAGAGGCGAAGATCGTCGCTCTTCATCCGTTACATCGGTCGTTCTGCCGCGTGTCACAGTTCGTCAGTGGTTGTACCAGTTTGTATGTCATTTAAAAGTACTGGGGGTGGTGATGGGTGACAGATTGCTAGGACTAGAATGCTCAGGCATTGTATTGACGAACGGCGTTTTCAAGGAAGCAGCGGACTGACATGAAGCTGTAAGTTGACTTTTGATTGCTCCAGCTGATTTGGCTTATGTGACAATGTTACGTTTTGTGCGTAGGATTTTCAACCGGATTTCCTCATCTGCAATTCCTGTAGAAATATTTATATTTGTTTTGTGTTTTTTGTGAATGCAGCTTATTTAGTCTAAAAAAGACTTGTTTTGTTCTAAAAAGACTTGTTTTGTTCTTGTAAATGTTTACACATATTTCCGTGACCGAGAACCCATATTTTGAGAGCATCATTACTTGTTGAATGTTGTTTAGTCAATTGGCCAGTCTTTGTAAACAAGTTTCCCATTTGGACATACGCTTGTCCATTGTTTCATTGCGATGCTCTTATATTAAGCATCTGAGGAGAAGAAATGTGTGTGCAATCCTCGTCTTATGACTGTGTCTTTATGGCATTCCCAATTACAGCTTCTATTATTCGAACAGCATTGTGTTAATCAAACCTTGAAAAGTATCCATTGACCGCTTATGCTTACATTTAAGGCGGTTTTGGCTATTTTTTAGGGTGCAGTTAAAGTGAAAGGGTTCAGACGCACGAAATCGTATGAACGTACGATCCAAACGAATTCATCTATGTGAACATAACGTTTCTAGGTTCACCATAGTGGGTCTCCATACTTTCTTCATGTCGCCTAACTAATATACTTCCCAATTATATATTAAATTAAAGGGAAATAGATTTTCTAAAATTCAGATCAAATCAGAAACATAGCAAAACATTGATAGCATATGATTCAGTCTAATACAGTTTTAGTTTGTCTTATATGATGAGTAGCAAGCTTCTTAATTTAGTTTCTTTTAGTTTTGTATCGAAGTATCGAATATGAGAAGTATTTTGATATACTGAAATTGTTTTTAATCAATTAAAATTAAAATTAAATTAAAATATTAAATTATTATATTAAATTATTAAATTAAAATATTAAATTATTATATTAAATTATTAAATTAAAATATTAAAAATTATCCGAGTGCCTGTTACTGCGAAAATGTTACTGCAGAATAACCAAACAAATTTTGTTGATATAAATAAATGAATGTTTGGGTCAGGTCAGGTTGTATAAAGTTTGTACAAATTTTCGTTTTTCTTTTGCGCTGTATTCTTCCGTGCTTGAGACTGGTTAAGCTTATACATGTACCGCTACCGGATGTTGTAGTGCAGCGTTTATAAACTGAAATCATAACAAACTAATGCTAAGCAAGTTACAACATAATAAGAGCATGTTTTAACTCTTTAAAATTCACTGATCAATCTCTGTTCGATTCTAATGGTTGTGACTGCATCGGATCATGTATCCATTCTTGGCTTCCGCACACAGTTTTATTCGCTGTTTCTTGTAGAAACTTTCGTAATGTTAATTAAGTTAGTTTGTGCCAGAAGAAGACTTGCACAAGAATGTTCAGTACAACGATTTGATTAAATCCGCTGCCTATCGTGTTGGATATGTCTCAGTGATGATTGTTGGCTGAAAAACGGATGCCGAAAATATTGTTTCCTGAATGCTGCAATCCATTGGCAGTAAAATTCTGCGAGTTGACGTGCTGAGATGAATCGAGTTGACAGGGCTTGGTTTACAATATTAAACCAAGGCGCAATATTTACACTCGACCCCAAAATCAAGCACAAAGGTGTTTCGTTATAAAACTGCATGTTATACTCGATACGATCATAAAGTTCTTTAGAGTAAATTCTGTTTTCTCTATCCTTTCGAATTTAATCTTTATATGCCAATCGGGCAGCTCAACATAAAAACTAGCAGTAAGAGTTTATTTCGAATTATAATATTTCGTGCTTTGTTTATCGAGTATTAGGCGAAGTAAGATCGTTTTGTTACATCGAATATGTGTATTATTACTTCAAATGCCTCGAAGCGCTGGCTTCGTGCGATTTACCTTCATTTGGCATTTGTAGGGTCATGCCTTGTCTGAAATTGTGTGTGAATGTATGTTTGTTAGAACCGATTGAAACGATGACCCGGACCAATTATTTCGGTCCCGTATTACTCCAGCCAGAAACAAGCATCTACCTTCTCACACTTTGGTACTTGCCTTAGCGAACCGAATCCTCAACTCACATCAACACATAGCCGCCTCCTTTAGTGGTGTGTGGAATACCTCACCACCACTGCCAGGCAACTAACACTACTTGCCTTGATGACGCTGTATCGTTCCACTTACACATAAACTCCTAACTCCTACCCACACACCCACCAACGAACTAAAAATGTGTGCGTGTACTCGTCATCCTTACATAGCATACAAACACTATATTAAAAATCGTAGTAGCCATCGTTTGAAACGCCAGTATACGTATTTACTTTGCTCGCTAGGTGTAGCCACGACTCGCTGGATTTCTCATCATGCTACGATTTTCTTCCCCATCCACAAAAGTGAGGCAAGGTTTTCTCTCGTTTTCAACATGCCTTGTCAGTTTTCATCTAAGAACCTGTGTCTGGGACAGTTTTTCACCAAAACGTTGCCAAACGTTGCCGGGAAAACATCGTTTCGACTGAAAAAGTCATATCGTTGCACTTACCGTTATCTCTTTGCTGAGCACTTGGAGCTACTTGCAGAATCTTATCTCACAAGTGAGATGCAGTGCCACACTTTCTGGAAACAAATCCGTTTTCCACCTTGCATCAACAGCAACATTAATAGCAAACAACAACATCAACGACGAGATCCAGTTTTACAGTCTATCGTCCCTGGAGAAATTTTGCGAGTTCAGTGTAATCGACGCTGTAAGCGTAACTAAACAGCTTCTTGGATCAAACCAACCTTCGAAGGCAATAGTTGAAATCATCGTGTGCATAAACCGTTTATTTAAACCAACAGCTAGTTATCACTGGTTGTATAATCCACAATTTTCGTTGCTCATATCGATTACTAATTCTTTGCTTTTGTGCTTATCTTGTTTCGTTTTTATGTTTTAATCCTTCTTTCTAACAAATGACAAAAGTAAATAGTAAATTGTGATTGTTTATAAAAACATTAGCAGTTTGTTTTGTTTGTTTTTATTGTGCTGTAGGTATTGATTATTTCATTATAGCCGATTCTTATTATGTTTTGTTTACCTATTTATTAATACTTTGAATGCTAGAGCTAAACGCAAATACCCAGGCCAATGTACTAACCAAGGACAACTAACTGCCTACGGGTGCGAGTAACTTCGTCTCAGAAAGTGTGATCAGTTTTGTGGTTATGTGTTTTATACTAATGTATTGATGGAAAAAAACATCGTGAACCTTAAATAATGGAACCAGGATTTACGTGAGTATCAAATAAGGAAGTTATGATATAATTGTTTTTTATAATTCCTTCAACACTTCCACTTTCACCAATTTTCCCGCCAATCGTTGGAACACTCCACCTGTCCTCAGTCCAGTTCAAGTCCCACTGAGCACCCCGGTGCGTCGCCGGTGCGGTGTGATATGCCAACTCCCCTTCCATTCATCAGCCCATCCATCGTCGGTCGTCTATCCGGCCAAACATCATCTAACCTTCCTTCATTCATTCATTCCTACATCCATCAATACTCCAATGTTCACATTGCGTTTGACGGCCTCACTACGAACTGCGTTGGTGTTGGTAAGAATGCATGACGCAAGAAAATCTGCCCACCAGTAAGTGAGAGAGGGTGAGAAAGAGCAAGTGAGTCAGTAGAGAATGAAGCATGGTCTTTCGTGTTTACATGTCAGCTGGCAATCTGTCATTCATCGTTTCACTAGAACGTCAAAACCCTCATTCGTCTCCTTTTTTTATTTGCTCTGCCCTTGTATTGGTACCCGACGCCAAGCCATGCAAAACCGGTCGAGTTTCCTCTTTCCAGTGTTTGTTGCTTTTTTGCAATTTTCTATTTCTCATCGGTATGTAAACCTCAAATAAAAGAAGTATTATTTTGTTCATATACTTGCTGCTCGAGATGTTTTATAAAGATCCATTTCCCCTTTTCACTTGAAATAAATGCATGTACATTGTCATTTCGATCAGTAATAATCAATTATGTTATCTTTGGAGATAACAATAAGCATCGTAATACATTTTAGTTTTTGCCAATTTAAAAAAACTTCTTCTAGGTTTTACAGTTGACTTGTAATTCGATTAAATTCAAGCCCTACCATCTTAAAGGCTTTTTAAAAAAGCCAAAAGTTCCAAAAGATTTCAAACATAATCGATCGGTCAAATTTCATCCGAATTTCTCGTTAGTTAAATAGGAATAGAGATGCACAAGCGTGCTTGACTCAAGCACACATAAACTGTGCTGTGACAGATGCCGTGGCTTTGTTTTTATTCTGTTCTGGTATTCGGCTTGCCGACAGCCATGTAAACGGAATTTTACAACTTTTTGATAATTTATGGTACCAGTGATAGACGACCGCATATTTTAGGGTTATAATTAAAATGCCGATCAAGTGGCGCATGCGTGAAAAGATGAACCTAAGATACTATGGTATTTTAAAATAAAGTTCTCCATGCTGGTTCAGATAAGAAGTGATGTAACAGATTTTCATTACTCAGAGTGTCGATTGATTTTCTTGAAATGTGTTTAGCGTTCCTTTTAGTTGTACTAAACAATGAAACGAATTATTCCCTTTATGAAAAGTAATTTTTCAAGGAATTGTTTTCTCATTTTATAAAATGGTTGAAGACATGAACCTTGATTTGTGCAAGCAATACAAAGTAATACTGAAATTAACTACAAGCAGTTTTCCATGACAAATAATTCACCATTTCCTTGCTTGTTAAAGATGGTCAAAAGAATGTGATAATGTATATTTTTTCAAATTCTTTGTTTCCTCAGCAGCATCTTTCAAGAAGGTCACATGAAGGGAAAAACGGTGAAAGGTTGTTTGAACCGCAGACAAAGGTAATTTTTATATTGGTATTGTTTTTTTTTTCAAGATAAAAAAATCATAACAAGAATAATACGCGCATCCACATCCAAATCACAGAAAATATGAAAACTGAAGATTCGAGATTCGAGACGGTGTGTGAGTAATAAGTTGATAAGTAAAAAATCGATGGGACTCTGAACACATAGCATAAAATGGTGGAGATATGACCGAAAGTCCGGCACGAAGATTTCAATGCTGCCCATGGCCCACGTTGAGAAAAGGGAAAACAAAGATAGCAAAGAAACTTTAAGTAAATCCAATTTTTAAACTTCTTTTGCGTTTCATCTAAAAGAAGGGAGCGAGTGCCTACGGGGTGCATAAGAGAAAATTTGAGGGAAATTGCCCCTCGCTTTGAAATCGTACTCCAACATTCGTGCTAACGGAATAGGATCGGACCGGCAGGCAGATTTTTCCGGTGCAAAATTGCTTTCTATTTTTTTTTTTTTTCTTTACATTGCTGTCGTCCATCGGAGCCAAAATCGACCGTTGAAAAGTAGTACAGGAAGGCTGGGCGAAAGGAACTCAGTATTAGATCTCATGTATTGTGATGTTGTTTCGCTTGCTCCTTATTTTTGGGATCGAAGAAATGAGGAGGAAAACCAGGATGCTGGCTAGCGTACGCAGATAAAAAACAGCAGATATATGAAAAGATGCGATGTGGGTGTTAAATTTGCATAAGCATCGTGACGCCTTTCGCATACTTCGAGTTAGTGTGCGCTATGGTGTGGCAGTACTATTTGGCCACAGTGCACCGCTACTGATAGCGTGCGGGTGAAATGAGAACCAAACAGGCACGAGAACATCGAGTAACAATAGGAATGGTGAAAGGAAAAATGAAAAGAAAGACGTTTCATTTCGTTTGAGCTACGAATTACGTAGCGTAAGATATCGACGATCTGAAAAGCTTTGTTGGCGCGTCTCTGGTCTCGGTTTTATTGTATGATATTAAAGCTGGAAAACTGATGCCGATTGGCAGGGTGACAACAAAATTACATTGGTTTTATTTGTATTTCTCCATTTTGTTGTTCGTGCTGCTGTCTTGTAAACGTCGAATGAGAATATTTGTCCTGGGCAGTAGCCAGGGATGGTTGAATAGCAGATAGTTGTAGTCTTGTCGGAAAACGAAAGAAAGCAATGCAACGAAAAGACTCAGGAACTGGTATATGAAGATTGGAAAATTCTCAGCAAGCTCCGTCGAACGGAAAGGAGGATTATCGATTCACCTTATTATCATACACAAGTGGTTAAACGACAGTACGATTGGCAGGGTGAAGCTGAATTGGTTAAACTCAGCCGATTCTCTCTTGTATTTAGGACAAGGCATCTTATCCTCTGCAAGTTTCGTACTAATATACTTGAGCCGCATGCCATCTTCTGGTTGATGGAACAGTCTACTCCCTTCGAGGCAATGATGGGGAGTCGACATGACTAAGATTGTAGACATTTAAAATTAAGTCATTTGATCTCACTTCAAATAAGGCCACCTATACTTCGTATACTCCACGAGAGAGTATTCTTCCTAAAAGGGGACACAATGGCGAATTAAAGGGTAAAGCAGGTATGACAACCGACTTTTATTATCAATTCACTTTCGTGACTTATTTTTGGTACCTGATTGGAAAAAAGAAAAGATAATTTCCCGTTTTTTCTAAGCCATATAGTAGGAAAAATTGTAGGAACAAGTTTCATGGCAGAAGGAGGAGCAGGAGAAGGTTATGTAAACTAATAGTAAAAAAAAAGTATGTCCTATAAAATCTAATATTATTACACACAGGAGTGAAATATGCCCAGGGCGAACTGGAACTGCCCTAGCAAGAGAGTGAATGGCATGGAGAATTCATATATACATAAATGGCGTGCTCCTCCAAGGGAAAGTGGTATCTTTCTTTAAGGCCACCGCATGCTTCAGTTGGGTGACCCGGGCAATCGTTGTTACCGTTTCGTTTTGTTCCGTTTCATCAATTGGCCCATTCGTTTCGCTTTCGTTCGCTCCTTCTTACCTCATTGCTCGTGGATGTGTGTGCACATCTGGTCGTTTCCAGCAATCTCGCAATCCCTTCGGAAGATACAGTGCTTTCGAAAATCGTCAAATGCGCCCCATCGCCCTCGGTCTCGCTGTCCAAACCCCAACTACTTTGCTTCATGGATTGATCCTGAAGGGATTGTTGATACTGAAGTCCTGTAAGATGGTCATTATAAGGAAAATGGACGCATGGAACAAAATAAAGCTAGTACATGATGTTACGGCTTTCAATCGCTTGCTATCGAAACACCTTCGTCAAAACTGTACGAAATCTTGAAATATCAAAAGACCTATGACAAGAGCCGCATGAGATAACTAGTAACAATGATCACAGACAAGAGAGATGATGCAAAGTAGAAATAAACGCAATATTATATTGAATAGACAAGAAACACAATCCTTTCAAAATCATCGGTACACTACAAGTGCATTAAGATTTCTACCTGTTAAAAACGGCTGCGAAATTAAATCGAATGCAAGGCCGTGTTCTCAATCCCATAAGCTGCGTCAAAAAAAGAAGAGTAGAGATAAAGAAAAACACATTGCTTTTACGCAGCCATACCTTTATGTACAGCCACGTTAATTCACGTCCTGATACGAAAGAGAGCACCGTTGTGTTGGTGCTTTAGTGCACAGATTTGGGAGGTGAGTATGAGCACTGTTTATGCTCGCACACACACTGCTAGATGACCGTGGCAAGAGGAGTGATTCGGCAAGCAAACTTTTTCAAACAAATCTCTCGGGCCAGCGGCTCTCCCTTGAATGAGAAGCTCGAAACTCGATCGTCATGCGGAATTCAAGGGGGAAGCTGGGCACGAAAGTTTTTGCACAGGGGAAATATTAACGACCACTAGCAGAAGGTGCAGGCAGTATGCAGGAACACGAGTTCCGGCTGGTACGGTCAGCCGCTCGGAATCCAGTATCACCTCCCTCTCAACTCATTGTCCGTAGTCCGTTCGTTCAACCGATTCCTACCGGCTGCCAAAAAATGTTCCCTTTCGTGGGCAAAGCGCGCGCGCGCGTCGAAGTATGCGTGTTCACTTTTTTCCATCTCACTCAGCGTCCGGTACCCGTGCCCTAGCAAAAGAATGCTCTCACTTCCTCCGAACGTGTTACCGAGCAACCGCGGCGGATTGCTCCATTCGTGAGCAGAGCGCGCCTGCTCGTGCCATGTCTGAGCCGCGTGCTCTTGATACACTTTTGTTCGTTTCCTCATGCTCGCCGCGCCGGTGCGCCAACCAGATCGCACCTTTCCTTCACACTCACAAGTTCAGCGGCCATAAGTTTTTTTGCGTTTTCATGGATGGAAATTTTCGGGCTCGTTCCATCTCATTCGGTCTACACTCCCGTGGGCCTGGCGCCTGGCACGCTCTTTTCATTGCCGAGGCAACCTTTGTCAATTGCCGGTAGCTG
Source organism: Anopheles atroparvus (assembly GCA_914969975.1). Lineage (NCBI taxonomy): Eukaryota > Metazoa > Arthropoda > Insecta > Diptera > Culicidae > Anopheles > Anopheles atroparvus. Next base: position 1,043,325 of record CAJZCY010000001.1, on the reverse strand, counting down.
CTGCGGCTGCTGTTGCTATTGCTGTTGCTGCTACTTTTTTGGCTGGTCGGTTTTCCCAAAGCATGGTGTGGACCGCGTATGTGAGACGTTACACTCTCACAACCGAACCATACGGCCAACGGATCGCATCGTCGTCGTCGCCTTTGCTGTCGTAGTCATCATGCGAGTGGTTGTTGTTTTTACTGTGTTCTCGTGGTTCCTGTCGGCGTTCGTCTACGCATGTTACGCCATAGCGAGCGATTTATTATTTTCATATGTAGGACTGCCATCATACTCATACAGCAAATGCTGTTGCACACTGATTTAAGGTAAAAATCGAAAGAAAGAAACCTGGAAAACAGCGAAAAGCAGGATCTACGAATGTTGATACTGGTAAAACACCACGGATCTGCAGCCCAGTGAGTTATTTTGAATTAATGGAGCAGGAAAGTTGCACAAAAGTGAACTTGCGACTGTGTTAAGCCTATCGTCTGTTTTTATTTCATATACTTACCAGAGTGAGTTAGTGTTGTGTTGACCGGCGTGTGATGTGACGTGTTGCTTGTGTGCCACTTCATGAACGTATACTGAATGTATCCTGAGTGCTACTTATCCGGTATACCTTCAGTATACGTAACAGGAGGCGGCACAGTCATCGATGCAGTTTCTGTAGCTAGTTGAAAATTATGTGTTGTGACCAAACTATCGACAACTAAATATGTAACGGTGTTTTATAATAGAAGTAGAAAAGGTGTTATTTGATAACGTGCAGCATTGAAGGGATCGTATTACCTTCAATCGTCTTATGCTGAAAGAAGAATCTCGCTAGCCAGACGTGTTAAGAACATCAGACAGTGCGACGCACAGTGTGTTTTCGATTCTTTTTACCCTGCAGGATCTCCCTAGAAAATGTTTTCGTTTATTACCAGCTACAGCAAGGAGTGGGCTCAATACAAATTAGCTTCTTCATAGATGTAAACGTGATTAAACCAATTATAGCCTTATATCATCGTACGAGTTAAGGTTGGACAACAAACAAAGACTATATTTGAATTAAACCGCAGCCCGCCTTACCTTTGAAGACATTTTGATAAAGTGGAGCAGACAGGACAAGAAAGCTAAGAATTTATGCATATGCACTTTTAAATTAAGTGCCAAAGAGCCAGTCTAGGTTGAAAGAAAGAGTTAGACAATAAGAGGGGGAGGGTGCGAAAGAGAGAGAGAGAGAGAGAGAGAGAGAGAGAAAGGAAGAGAGAGCGAGAGCGAGAAAGATAGAAAAAGAGAGTGAGAGAGAGAGCGAGAGAGAGCGAGAAACATGAAAATTAGGTGCAAATATGTAGAGTGGAATGGAGGGAGTTAAGCAAGATGCCGATTGTAAGATGGTGAAGAACAATAGATGATAAATGAGAAGCAAAGCCAGTCTGGCAGTCAAAGCATGAATACAGAGAATCAGAATAATTCTGTGCCATTCAAGTCAAACAAGATTCAACAAGGCCGTTTACACCAGATGTCTCAGTGACTGCTGTACCTTAAAGCGCAAATAGCCAATCCAAGCAACTAACAATGTATCTGTGGGATTATAGACGGACAGGCGCACTGACGATGGTGCCAAATGTTGCAAACATGCACGATACCAGACACAATATCACGATAGAACATCTTCAGCTCTTAGAGAAGAGAACCGGGCTGCAGGCGAACAGAGCAAAGCAACTTTCTTTTATTGGTCTCTTGTGGCCAATGCCCCAGCGATAGCGGCGAAAGGACTCGATCGAACGAATGAACGTGTTAAGATGCGATTCTATCAAGCTGTGAGTCGGGAGCGTGGAATGAATATGTAATATGGTATTAATATTAAATTCTGGCGAGAATAAAAAAAAGAAAATTTCCTTGTGATGCACTAAACGAACGAAAAATCTGCTTGATAAAAAAAAAGAAAAATTACTATTTACTGAATTCCACACCTTCGAGGTAAGTTTCCCAGCTTTGCGCGAATGAAAAAATAAAACAACCAGCTAAAGTGAAAGACAAGGGAAGCAAAGAAAGAGGGAGCGAAAGAAAACATTCCAGTCATCCATGGCATCGAGTATCGGATCTTTGGGTTATTTTTTCTCATCGTTTGATATCAGCGCTCCTGTCGGATTTCGTTGGAAGCTTTAGGTTGGCTTGACAAAGAATGTGTTTGCAGCGATTGGAAATTGTATGTGTGTTGGATTCTTATAAGAAATAAGAGGTCAAGCTTGAACGTATGCCAACCATGATTTTTTTCACTATTAAAAACGAAACTTTCGAAAACAACTGCCACTTATGTTTTTTTTGTTTTTATAATTTACGTACACTTCAAGCCAAACATTTCACTCTGTACCACGGCTAGGTACTTTTCTTGTAGTATTTTGAGTGCACTTCATATGAAAGTACACGACTTGCCATTGCGGACGTAAACATACTTGCAAAACGGCCGCAGGACACGCAGGCGTGCACACGAAAACCTAGCGCTTTAAGGGTATGACAATTTATTTCTAGCTGAACGAGACTAGGTAGCGTGTCTGGATTTAGTTTGGCAAACAAGCTTGTTGTGGGATTGTTTATGAGTCAAATTTCCATCGATCTCTTTGGCGCGTAGTTCCCGATTACCGATTAGTAGTCAGCGTATTCTGAAGAGTTCTGTAAACCTAAGAAAAAGTTGTACACAAAGTTGAACCACACATACCCTCAAACATATTCCGAATCAAGTATCATTTTTGTAAATTATTCAACTTTAACCATTTTTTATGCCTACATTTTGGGAGTATCTGCAACCATATGATAACATTATTCTAGATTATCGTTACACACCTTTTTTTAAAATTGGATTTCATATGCCATTATTTCCTGTCTTAGTAAACAAGGAAAAATAGAAATGTTTAAAGGAAATGCTGAATGTTTAAAAAACTTCAATGATTTACCACGTACATGTGACGATTACTTTACAGAGTAAACTTTGTTTGGAAAACAATCCTAAAAGAAAAAGATTCCATTTAGTGATTAGGCAGTCTAGGCAATTTGAAATGAAGCCCTGCTTCATCTTTTGGTCGCATCACTTACTGAAAGATGCAGAAAGATGATGGAGGGATGGAATTAAAAATAAAGCACAGGTTGGTTATGATAAATATAAATTGATATGGCATTTAGTCCTTGAGGAAACAAATTATTTTCATGGCCTTCACTAGTTATATCGAAACCTTAGAAATCATCTCATTCTGTTTGACACGAGTAATGCCCCACATATATCAATCATCTGAAGCATCGACTAATTGCAGTGCGCTTCATGTGTGAAAGGGAATGTGTAATGTGGCTATGTGTCACAACCTCGATTCCAATGGCATGGCAAGCTGAGTGTAAATTGCTAATTGTATTCTAAAAATATATTTGACTGAAGAGCGAAAATATACATATAACAAGCATGTAGATGAATTATTCGTTTTCATTTAAACAGCCAAAGGAAGGGTATAAAACTTTACGCAATGAGTCAAAATGTCGTTTCTAAATATGAATTGAAACCAACATGGATTGCATAAAGTTCACGGTGCACGAAGTGAAAATAAAAATTAAGAAAAACACACAACAATGCCGAAGTACACTGCAAACCGCAGGTACATTTAACGAAGCTTCTGATTAATCCTACGGTTTGAATTTAGTTATCATCATCATTCCAACCATTTCGGTTAGTTAGCAATTAGTTTAACATGATAACCAATTGCTTATTGACTACTGTTCAATAAAGAACAAAATTATCAATGTATCTTTGCTTGAGAAGGATTCTTTCAATAATCATTAACAAAATGTTTAATTCCTACTATTCCTGGATATCATGCTCTTTATTGGAAACAATGTTTATCGGACCATGATGATTAAATTTATCAAACGATGCTAGAGTCAATTTTTTCAACATAAAAAATTCCGCATTGGTATTATCGCTAAATGGCAAATCGGTGTATTCCAGAATTTGTAAAAGAGGGATGAAGAAGAACACAACTCCGTGAAAGACTATGCGACTCTGGCGTGGCACAAACATGGCCGACGAAGAAATGGCTTGTTCTGCGCAGTTCCATCGCAATGCTCAGGATGGGAGAGCTCCCGGGAAATGGAGCAGGCTTCATAAATGATCGAGAGTGAGACAAAAAAAGAGAACAACAGGGAATGTATAGAAAAGCAGCAGCTGTGCGTGAGTGAGAATGAAAATCACGAAAGAGACAGAGTAAGCATAACTACGTTGCCACGTATCTCACCCTTGCTAAAGAATCTTCCATAGTAACGAAAAAGCAATGGTAGCAGCCGTAGGCCATTATTATATTTACCGTTTGAGCATGCTTTCTCTCCCTTTTTACACACACAATGTAATCTTATAGTTCTGTGTGCGCCGGTCACAGATTATTTTGAGTTTGGTTTTCACCATTGGCAGCATATCGCAATAATTTTTACCTCACATTTGCCAAAACACGCATGATCTCGATTCAACGCTACAGTAGCTTAGGCTACATAAATTTGTTTATTCTTGGCTTAGTCTTAAGCATGGAACCCAGATGGTAAAACCTGTTCTAAGTATTATTGAAAAGTTGCATAACTGTGTCATTCATAAAAATGCCAATGATAGGACCATGCAAGCAAGAAAATGTTATAAGAAACCACGAATTGTTTAACCTTCCAATCGTTTCAAAAGTAACCTGTTATTCTTTAGTTGGTAGAGCTTCCCAATACGTAGACGATTACATTCATTTTAACGAAGCTAATAGAAAATAAACCTCTTCTTCGCTTTCAAAATTAGTATCATTTGTGTCGTCGAAAAAGCAACAAAGAAGTTACTCGAAACTCTAGGGGATATGGGAAACGCAATGAAACATAGCCAAGGAAACAAATGTATACCAGTAGCTTATCAAACAGATAACATTTTTAGATACTTTGAGTTTTGTTATACTACTCCCGTTATTTATCTGGAACCCGAACAAAAAAGCCTGTTGAACGATATGATTTGAGAATTTAGATATCTATGTTAATTTGCAAAATATTGTAAGACAGATTTTTGCACTGCTTATGAAAGGTTTTCAATTCAAATAATTCTGAAAGTAGTGTTATCTAACAGGCCTCGTGTAGCATGTGTTCAACACTGTCAAACTCTGTAACAAATGCTCTAATCTGTACCGATCGATTATCTTATGTTCTCGCCGCAGGTTGCACAAAAATGTATTCCGAAAGAAATATCCAAGGCCGTCCGCAGAATCCACAGAAAATACTTTCTCTTTTCCATATAAGTAACTTTCTCTCAGACGCCAGATGAGAGTCGCACCGACGGTCGAAAACGTTACAACACCATTCTAATGCTTATGGAATTCATAGCTGGAAGATGATACTCTTGAATAGGAAACACTGAAAAATCTTTAGTAGAAATATTGTACATTTTGTTTTTTAAGTTTTAATGCTGTGATTTTGAATCATATTTTAACGTCACAAATTTCCTATGTCAAAATGTCTGCCATATTAATGAAAGCAACATAGCTTTGTGACTATTCAGAATGAAGGATAAACTTAAGTTTAGTTTAGAATGAACTTAAGTTAAGTTTTAAAATATAAAGTAAGTGCAAATATGCTTAAAAAAAGGAAAATCTCCTTTTCCTTTTTTATGAAAACATCGTTATAGATTCTTTTTGCCATGTTTTGTAATTTAAACGTCTTAGAAGTGAAGATTGCAAAAAATTGAAATAAAAATAAAATGCAATCATGCATGGCAAGTTTGCCGTTTGTCATACGAAGCAACAAGGGTTTGGTCCGTTTCGGGCATAAGCGCGCAGCTTAAGGATTGCAGCAATGCACCGATATTACTAGGGGTAGGATTTTGTTTATGTATTATGTATGTCACCCGGGGTTATCGTTGACACTAATAGTACCATTTTTTAACTAACTTTACTGCACACGTCCTAGCTGCATTGTTTAACCTTTGTGAGAGAAACGACACATTTGCACCACGCTGAATCCACGAAAGGAGTGGCTGAATGCCGATGGTGTCAAAATTCAGATTTTATTTAAACCAGAACAGCCGCGTAGTTATTATTGTTTGAACAGATTTTACAATGTCGCATTGGTTAATGTTTGTCAACACTCGTTTCGTAATTTATGTGCTGGCTTGAAGACCCTTGAAAAAGGATCTACTGCATTTTCCGACAACACCGGATAGATTTGACGTTGGGTAGAGTTGTTCAAATTATTGCTATCAGATAATGTCAGATGCGTTCTAGTTTACCCATGAGACTTGTGCCCGCTGGTCTCAGAAACGCCACTAGGGTGGCCATGTGGAAGTTATCTTGGAGTACGTGACGTTGGTTGTTATGCTATACATGCTGTTACAATGCGCTTTCATTTTCTGGGGTTAATGGCGATTAACAGTCACGCAATGATAATAACATCTCTGAGCGCGCAAAGGTTTGCCCCTCCGTACTAACTTCCTATATTGTATACAAAAGATCCAAATAGCGTATTCCCATTTGTTGAATCGAAAAATTGAACGTCAGAATCGTCTTTTGGTCTGTGCGATGAGACACTGGTTGGCATAGGTCAACTTAAATGAATTAAAAAATTAAAATAACGTAATTGGGTGGTCATGCTCAATTGCAGTTCGGGTCCATTTCATTAATTGCATGTGGCCAAGCATTAATTGCATAAAATGTTTTCATTTCTTTCCAGCGATCAAAGCATGAGCAAGCTTTTCAAAACAAAAGAATGCCTCAAAGTAGCTCCACATAATGAGCCGTAAGTGGCATCCAGTTCCATTTTAGCAAAACACTACAGTGAACAAATGTAAGCAGCAAGAAGGCCGGAATTTTCATTACGAAAAAAAAAAAACGAATAAGAATGCTCACCAATTATTCGAGCCACCGGAACTAGTGGTATTCTCGAAGATCTAGAAATGTCTTAAATATGTTGTCAAGCGAATAAATTTCAGATTATTATATTGGGCGTTCTATATTTTCCTACTTATCTCTCCACCTTTTTGAAGCACACAATCATGGAAATTTTCATAGAGAAATTAAGTACATTTTAAAACTTTTCCACCTCGTAAGATCAGCAGACGGCAGTTATAGTTGCTTACATTATTCTTACGTACTCGGGCCTACATAATGAAGGTATAGTTCTGGGTCGGCAGAGGACGGGTTGCGGACTCAATTTTGCTTCGACCTTTCCAACAGATTTTGCTCCTAACATCATCCATCATCATTATCAGCGATGGTTTGTCTTTTTTCTCACCTAAAATGGTTCATATTTTAGCAATTGTGTAGTCTTCATGTCGGCACCCTGACTGCTTGCAGTTTCAATAAAGAGCAGCTCACAAGGTATATACTAGGAAGCTCGGTCTACAGAAGGGAAGTACGGTCCATTTAATGGCATTCTTAATTAGTCGTAAGTTTTTTTGCTGTCTTTCGACAAGTGAAACACACGTTGTTCATTTTGGTAGCTATCTTTAAAGAGTAGAATACTTGAGTTTGAGTAATTGGAATTAAAACCCTGAGGGAACATATAAGCGAAGAGCTCATCGCTGGATGAATAACACACAAATAAGAAATGCCAAACAGTTCGGCTAACCCGCTAAAGAATTCAAAACACCAAAAAGTTTCTGGTACCATTCCATTTTTTATGTAGATTTTTGTGGTGCTTTGTTCCGTACCTTTGACTCTGTATCAAGCCCCTCCAACTGCTACCACCAATATTCCAATTATCTGTGGTCGTTTCTATTCTTTCGTTTAACTTCTTTGTCTCTTTTTGACACGTCTGTTATTTAGCTTCCTAGCAGTTGACGGCAACTACTGTCTGCTTGCTTCCTCGCTTGGTATACTTACTGCTGCCGAGTTTTCAACGGTTGACTTCTTTTTTTTCGAATATAAATTAGAATAACAAATTTGTGTGATTCTGATATTTGGTCCCCTGTTTTTTTTCCCCATTTTCTTTTTTTGTCCCCTTACGCACGAGAAACGCCTTTTAGCTTGTGTTTTCCAACATTTCAGAATTCTTCCTATGTTCGTCGATCGATCTGACGGTGAGTATGCCCAAACTTGAGGCAAATTCCCATAAACGCTATAGCGTAAAACGTTGCTGTAAAAGGAAGAAAGAATCAGCAAACCATTGTACCCCTATCCTCGTTTTTCTGCCTTGGTTTTTGCCTCCTTGGTGTCAGTCGGGGAAAAAGGGTTTTCTATAATGTTATCATTCTAAACCCTAGTGCTACGGTTGTGCTACGATATTGTAGAAAATACTGGAGATTGAAGGAAGATCTGAGCGGGGACGAATCATGCGAGTCAACAGAAAACCGACATTGAGCCAGGATGGTACAACAATTTCATCTACGGCATGCCATTGTTGATCAAAATCAGGTCGGAAAAACAATAGATTAGAACTCGCAAATCGAACGAGTCGCAGGTATAAGCGGGACCCTTAAAGGAAGACGTTACAAAAAAACTAAATGTTTGAATTTGCTTGCAAAATGGGTAGGATAGTAGCTAGGAAAGCAGTAGTGCACCAACAACCTTCATTTAATCGGCAAGTTGCTCTTTATTCCGATACACGAACTCAACGACCTAGCAAATCCCAGAGGGCATATCGAACACAAGGTTATCGCCATCGCTAAACCGTATGAATACAGAAGCTTCTATGAATCGTGGCATATTTGAGTGGTTCTGCTGGGTAGTCTTATCAAATATTCACAGAACGGGAAAAATCTTGTTTGCATATTAATAGATTATTCAACTTTCTCTAAAGTTCTGACAAGATAAAAAAAACCCATCTGGAACTTTTTCTGGTCTGCAGAGGACGTTAGTCCACTGACTGACGATGAATATCTATAAACCCCGCAAAAGCGCTGTGGCCAGGTGTGTTTTTCCATATAAACAATTATTGTCAAAGCTTAATGTTGCCGATGTGCAACACCTCCAAAGAATTATTTTTCACACACACAAAATAAAATAAAAATGACAAGATGCGTCAAAATTATTTTCCTTTCAAAATATTATTAAACAAAAAGTTGTTTAATCCGTTTTCTATCGTGTCCACTGTTTCTATAAAGGATCTAAATTTTTACAAATAGTCCAACGTCGGCCACATAGACCATGTGTTACGTGCTGTTTTGTGTTACGGCTTGCGGTAGCAATAGTGGACGTGTTACTCGCCAACATGTTCACCGCAATATCAGGGATTATCTGGAACTATTTACTTCTCGGCATATCTCAATTCGTTATGAGACACGTTTCATCCATCCATTCCAGCCAGCCAAAGTGAGCATTGAATGTAGGAGGGTGTGAAAGCCGTGGTTGTTGAACGTTCGTTCATTAAGGTTTGGTTCTTTTGGTGTGTCGCATCTGGTGCGAAATGCTCGTTGTTTCTTTCAAGGTGGGCAAAGAAGGGCATTGAACGAGAAAAGCGGTCTTACGGAAGGTTGGCAATGAACGGTAAAACGTGGTTCACATGATGCTATGAAAAAAAGAATAGTTAAATTAATTCCCACCCGGAACGTAATTCAACACCATCGCCATCTCCTTCACCAACGGGGTAGCAGACGAAAGAAATCAATAAACTGTGCGTCACACGAACGACGGTCGCCTCCCCAATTGATCATAGAGGGGTCCTAAGCGAAATTATCTACGCGGAGAATACTTGACGCACGGAGTGCAAGCCACAGAACACTGCTTTGTTTTTTCGATCCGTTTTTCGGACTAGTACACATTTTCGCACACGGTGTCCAAATGCGCCACACATACCAGGACTTTCATTCCTATATGACCTATTCCTTCAGTGCTGAAATCGGTGAACATCGGGACTTTGAACTCTCCTGACGCTGAATGAATTAGAAATGAGTGGAAGAATTAATTGGATCCAGAAAACTCAGCACCACACCTACTCCGTTCCGAGAGCCGATTTAATAAAATGCTTAAATATTCTCCACAGGAGTAACTCCGGAAGTCCGTCTACGGAATACCGTGCCGTCTATTTCTCCTGGCATTCTTGACTGTACTGTGTTTGCCAAAGTGTGATGATGATCTACTGGTGGTCTGAAATGGCCTATCAACCCTCTACAGGATGATTTTGTGAGGTTTCTTTCAAGGTGGGCGTATAACGAAGAGGTTTTGGTGCGTGTTGCCTATGGTTTTAATAAAAATCGCATCCTTAAACTGACAAAAAAAGGGAGACTGTCCTACATCAGAAGACAAAAGGTGATGAACAAAAGGTTTCAAACCCCAGTCAAGTTACGGAATAGTGAACGGATGAGAATTATGTCCGAAACAATTGCAACGAATTAAAAAGGGAACCACTAGTCATGTGCTGCGTGACTTGGCCGGATGTCATAGTAGCATCTTTTATAATAAAAACTAGGTACAAAATAAAACGTCAATCGCACGTACCAGCGTACTGTAGAACCTCTAAAATTTCATGAACTGCTTTGTTCTTGCAGTTTATCTTGTTGAAGTTTGTTTGTTTTTTTGATTTTGAGAATCCTTTTGAAAAATTATGTCTATGATATATTCAAGTTAGCTTGAATATGTTTTATGCACAAGATATTTATTAAATTATGTATCTATTTACATGCGTGCAACATGATAAAATAAAAACATGGTTTGTTTTTTCTTACTGTTCGTCATGACTTGCTTCATATAACGATTCTGTGTTCTGGGTTCGTTTTCATTTAATGGAAAACCATTTTTTACATTGTGGGTTGTGTTCATGGATGACAATTACGTGTACATTACATTCTGCAAAACTCCAGGGAGAAGATACAGACATTTTGGATGCTGTGGCGTTCATGACACAACATTCGCTTTTATCGATGAACGTCTTAGGAAAAATGCCTATAGTGGGCGTTCTTAGGCATGGATTCCTATGGCACACATGTTCATGAATGTCACAAAAACTATTTGAAGAAGATGCGTAACAAAAACTAAGCACTTACCTAGTAATCCACAAAACAGCAAATGAATGCTTTCAGGATGCTGCATCGTTTCACCAATATTCCTGTAAAAAAAGAAAATAGGATAAAAATAAATGAAACCCAGAGCGATTTTCCATCTTGCTATTATCGTCTGTACTACAAACCCAAATCCTTCTTCAAACCTTCAACACTGAAAAAGCTCTCATCGCAGAAACAGAATGAGAGTACGAATGCTTAGCAAAAATCGATATCATCTCCCTTTGCTTACTTCGGAGACGTATAATGTCCGGAAAAAAGAACAAGAATTTTGCTGTTATTAATAAAATAAGAGAATTTTAGCGGAAGAAAACAAAATAGAAATGGATTCTGGTTACAAAATGGAAACATGCTTCGACCTGTGCCATTATATTTACACTACGCTACGCTACTACGCGTTCTCCTGCAACAACTAACTTTAATACCATCATGAACTTCCTCATCTTCCTCCCACCTGCAATGGTAAAAAACACGGCGCGTTTGAAAGAACTCTCCTAAGCAGTTTCTCGTGCTTATCAGATTGTTTTCTCCCTTTTTCTGAACATTGTTTTTGTGTGCTACCGCTTTTACGATAAAAGATCCTTTCACAAAAACAGGTGAGCAGCGTGAGAAGGATTTTTCTAAAATTGAGTTCAGATGACTTTCGCAAGATGAAATGAATCAATTCGGTTTACTAGAAACCTTTTGTAAAATATCTAAACGAAAGCTGGCCAGCTTATTTTCACCGTTTTCGTCCTTCTTTCTCTAGTTTATTCTTTTTTACAGAATGTAAGTTTTTTGTGGCAATGTGACGCTGGCAGAATTGATTATGAGAGATTGGAATGATCGATAAGGAAAAACTTATTAGGTTAGATCACTTTGGGTATAGATATTCATTTAAAATATCAAGTTCGGCAATTTTTTTTTTTATTCCGAAGTGAATGAGGAATACAAATGCCTTTGCAACCAAGGAAATACAAATGCCTTTTAGCCACACCGAAGAGAAAGTTACCGCATTTTCACTTTTCTTAAATGCAGACATCTCAAGGACTCGCTGTAAATGGGAAAAGAATTCGGCTTTGAAACACCAAGGTCATTGAAGCAGTGAATATGCATATTCCCATTCAACCCTTTGCCTTTTCAAAGAATGACCTCGTCACCGATTCTCAGGCACATCACTTTCACCCGCAAGGACAACTGGGGTCAATTGCCTCAATGCAATGTCTGGGAGACTGTTTACATCTGACGTCCTGTTTCTGATGCACGTAATTCTTTCACGTTGCCTGTTAATTTCAGGTAAGCCATAGTCCCTTGAAAGAGGCGGGTTGATTTACAACCAAGGCAAGAAGCCAGGCAGTAGTCGTCGTAAATTGTGGGAAAGGATTGTCTTACGACAGCTCGGCAGACTCTTTCGGGCAGCTTACTTCCTGCAAAACTGAAGCTTGTGTATTCAAAGTCAACTCTATAGAGCACCGCGACACACCATGACGAAGAGTTTTATGGAGCGGCTGTTCAACTAATATACTGGCAGACATTTTTCTGTGTGCTAGAAGATTTTTCTACTTTGTTATTTAAACTTAAGCTTATGGCAAGAGAGATAGGTTTTTTTTTAAATATGCATATGCAAATATGCTTTAACTCATTTCACTTATCAATTATCTCAGGGTAACATAACAAGTAACATTTAACATATCTATGATTGTATAGTAAATGACGTAATAGCCGTGCAGTGTTATCATTTCATTTGATCTTGTGCTCAATACTTCACGGATATACTATTGCTTTGGATTTTTTTAGAATGCAATGCAAATCTACAAACATTAGAATCGTTGTAAACCGAGTGGTGATGGCTACACGACTTGACTGCTGTCTGGCATAGGACCGTTTCATATAGAGTTATCATCATCCATTTCGTAGCATGCTATCTACCGTAACGGAAGTGTTCCAATTAGCGGAGCAGGATCAGGTTTTGTTGCTGAAATATTCTCAATAATTCCAAAGGACCAATTAAAAGTTTAAACTAAGGCGCTCGGCAGGCAAAAGGCATCAGTAATAATCCAAGCTTTTGATGTAAGAAGTAAAAAAAGGAAAAGATAAAAGGGCACTGTTCCGGACCTAAGCTGCTGCAGACTTGGACAACAGAGACCACCGGGTCGGTTATCTTGTTATCTTGACTCAGTAGAATTTAAAATTTTCTCCTTCCTACCCTGTGGTGCTGCAACCGGCAGTAACGATTCTGAGAGAACCAGAATGTTTTATTTTCAGCCTGCAGCTACACCAAAAGTTACACGCCGCGGCGAAAGCGGGAGTCAATAAGTTTCATAGTTTTATTGTCCCACGTCACCGGGGTCTTTTCGAGGCAAAAATAGGTGATTAATAAACTATCCTAGGATCGGTAACTCAGAGATTTCACTAGCGACAACGTAAAATGATCGGTAGGGCTGAGGGAATACCACTGTCAATAGAAGACAGCTATATGGAGCGCACGATGGCGAGAAATTTGAAATTCAATACAAAGTTTCAAATGACGTGGAACCAAAACCATTGCAAGATGAGTGTGAATTGCAGTTGGCCATACGGCTATGTCACATGTGTCACTACGCAGGACTTTTTCTCAGGGGCCAAGTCAATACATCCAAACCAAGCGCGGTTGGAAAACAGATGAAGCATCTGTTCAATGTTAAACATAAAAGTGTTCTTTACATTTGCAGAATTTTATTCTGTGTAATTTTTCCTTTTATTTTGATAATATTTTTTATGAAAATTATTACGTAAGCTGAATCACTACTTGATAGACATAATTCCTATCAAATTAGCCCAAATTAATGAAAATACATATGTACCCATGCATTTGTACGGTACTCTCAGCATTTGCTTCATGATTCGATTCTTTAAACTTTCTCTGTGTATAAGTATTACAAATGTTACATGGTAGTTTGGTACATGAAAGACAATATCATGCAGGGCAGAAAAGTTATCCAAGACGTCTCAGAGTAATTGTTCGTCTAATACTGTAGGCACACTCTAGACTCTTCAGTATAAGTCCTAAAACATTTGCAGGCAGTGCACGTTTCTCGTTACAGTCACGAACACCTTTCTACAAACATTCGAAGCTCGCGGATGCAAATGATAGATACTATTCTTCATATCCAGTTTTTTCTAGCACGCAGCCGTGTAGAAATAAATAAATATAACTATAAATATTTATAAATGTTTTCAGATAGCTATCCTAGTTCCGCTCCTGATCTGTAAGCGTTGTGGACAAGAACATATTCGAAAAATAGCAAGGGCACACAAACGGCATACGCCTTCTCTTATATCATGAAACGTCATGGATAGACCTACGGCTCGTGAGAACGACCGCAAGCCATCATTGAGCCCACATTGAAAGCTTGCTCTGTAAAATGGCAGGATGATAAATGGGAAGGATGTGGCGCACCGCGGTGTACGGTGTCAGTGAAGGTAAAGAGATAGCGTCCGTTGGTAGAAGCCGTCTGCTGGGTGTAGAAGAAAGTAACAACATTGAAGATCAACGTTGAGAAACAGTAGTCGTCAAAGCAGCAAGGGGGAATGCGTGTCTGTGGCAAAATGGATGTTTGCCCTAGGTTTCTTCACAATCTAAAACTCTCGACAGTTTTTGGGGCGTTAGGGTTGCGCTAAGATCTGAATCCGATCCAAAAATACAAACCATTGCCCAGTCTTAAAGGAAATATATGCGTGTGACGATTTCCATTAAATTTTGTTCATATAAAAAAGCGACCGCCTCTCTTTTCCAGGGACCAAATATACTGTTCGCTAATCCAACAGTCGAACATTTTATCGATTTGAAATATTCTTTGGGTTGCCTAGCTTGGTTTTTTTTATTTTTTCATCCATTGCTTCAGAGGTGTAAGTAAGCAAGAATGAAAATGGGAGTTATTTTGTAATTTTAAAACAAAACTGTTGTTTATACCAATAGATCGAATTTAAATTGTGAGAGACCACGAGGATTCCAATTAACAAAGAACAGCAACAGGAAATTTTATCAAAGAACAGTAGTAACTGTAACTGAAACAGAAAAAGAAAAATATCGCAAACATTTAAGCAAACATTTTTTGATGTGTTGCTATCTTGTCTGCATCGTTTGAAACGTATAAATTAAGCTTGGAACAGTCTTTGGGGCAATGCCGCCACAACTCCTCGTTATTTGTCTGACTGGTTTTTCAGGAATGAATAATGATTTTAATAATATTTGGATACTTTGATAGAGTGAGAAAACAAATGTTAGACTTTGCAGAAATACTTTGCAGGATACATTGGTACATACACATGCATCCGACATGTGAAAAGGGCAGTATGTGCAATGACAGTTTTCCGAAAATAACTATAGCAATAAAAAACCAATCTTTTTGCATGCATTTTTTTCTCATGAAGTATTATACCTAGATTCTTAATTGCTGTATGGAGCAACCTATCTCATGTCATTTATTCCATTTTTATAAAGTTGCAACTCATGAACCGTTATGAGTCCTAACGTTCCTTTTTCAGGGTAATCATTCAAAAATGACCATTTTGTATAAAATCTCTGATACTTAGCCTGTCGTGTAACGTTCGTTGTGGACATCTATAAGAAAATAAACCATGATTTTAATTTTATTTAGAAATTTTTCATAATACATGATAGATACAGCACATTTATTATACTACTACTGAAATTAATTAAAACCTGACAAAATTTCACCCACGAAACATTCTATTTTCCTTTAAAGTGCTTGAAGTATCCATTCATTTCGAAAAAGGTAGCATTATCTGAGCTGAAGTAGTGCTATTTTCTACCCTCCCAAAAAGCCACTCTGATACCATCCTTTGTGGTTCCAGGCAAGGATGCCGGAATGATGCTCATTATACATTTTAATTTAATTTACATTTTGCTGTAAACTACCAACCATAACCAAATCCAACCGCTCATCCTCTAAACCGGTTTTCATAGTTGACTTTAATCTTAAAATTCAAGGATAAAGGATGAGCAAGCGATTTTTGTTAAATGTGTAAGTATGACTGTATTTGTGTACGTGTTGTTTAAACCAACGACCTGATTTGCCTCAACCTCTAATCATAATTTTCCTCAGTTTTCATCAATTTTCTACTCACAATGAGGATGTGTAAAACCATATAAATATATCATCAATAAACTGTTTAACTTATTTACTCATTTTGGTGAAATGATCTATGCATTGGGAGGGGCAGAAGGTATATTATTTTTAGTTTTTTTAGAAACTAAAGAATTATATGCTTTGGAATTTTTAATCTGTGATATAATGTCAATGAAACTGCGCAGTTTAGGTATTGAATAGCTAGTTACCATAATATATCAAAGCTTGTACATGATAGGTAAAGCAATTTATGATAAAAGAGTAATACTGCCTACTCAAGGGGAGTGGTGCGTGTCGTCCCTTTTAGGAAAGTTTTAGATTTTTTTTATTGTTTCTAAATACTTTACTATAAGCACTTGTGACTTATATGCTAGTATGTCATTTTATCTTTTAAAACTCCCGCATTAATTTCCAAATGCATTTACAATGGGAGTAGAATGCGTATTGCTTATCTGCGAATTTCAGTGATAAATAAAATTCCATGTGATCCTTTGTTTAATAGAGGCTAGGATGTTTTAAATTTTACTAAAATTTAAATATGCAATAAATGAACCACAAGAAAATTTACTATCATAATAGCTTAAACGGTAATTGCTCTTTCAAAGCATGTCTAACATATTCTGGTTGCTTGCAGACATAATTAAAATTGCTTGCTAACCAGTCAAAAAACATTTAACCTTAAAGCTAAGATAAATATAATCTAATTCCGAAAAATTATTTATTGTTTGCCTACTATTTATGACATCTATTTCGGGTCCGAGTCCATAATAAGCCTAAGGATGCCTTTTTCTGAACCTCTCAGTCGTCTGGCCATCTAAAATCATTACTTCCAATGTGTTATTCCAGAAATTTACTTTTTAGGAGCGATGTTTGGTGTCTGTCCTACGCTCTTGGCCTCGATTAGATTGCGAATCGATAGCTCTCGTTCTGGTAGATTCTATACCAAAAATCAGCATGTGTACAAAGTATGTGTTGATACGAATTTAAATTCTGCAAATAATATTTTATTTTTTATTTTATCGAATTTTTTATTCCTGAAAAATATCTTTCCAATTTTGAAATTAAGGTATCAGATTTAAAAAGTAACCAAAACCGGCACTTTTTATTAATTATAAAAAAGCCATCCACCACCATATCGAGGCCTTTATTTTTTTTCCTTATTTTAACTGAACTCTTGAAAGAGATAGACACCATCACATGGACCAAGAAAATGTTTTAAAGTGAATGGTAAATTTTGTTTAGAAGCTGGGCTGAGCTTTCGAAAAAGACTGCCAGAAGTTCAGTGAGAGAACTTAGGTTGGGTCTTTCCAGACCTTTTGAAACCATCCCATTTTGCCATTACCACCAGGAAATATGTCCAATCGCACTCAGCAAACGAAGAAGAAATAGGTGAACCGACAGAATCTCCTTGTACCGCCTCTTGTTTGTATACCTTTTTTTCATTTTCAGGGGAAAGCGAACGGTCAGCTTACCGATGTCGACTAGCGACTAGGAGGGGTATCCATTTCATTCGAAAACAACACGTAGGGTGAGTTCAAGAATTTATTTTAATGTAATATTTGCGATTGCTTGAAAAAGTTATGGAAACAGTTACGTACAAATATCTTATAAGAATAAGTGGACTATGGATGCGCATTGAATATCATTTTTCTTCAGGTCGGTTTTGAACATGTTATAAAATATAAAAAACACATTATGATATCTAAGGTAGCTACAATTGGAACGCTGCTCTTATCAGACGTATTGTTCAATCGATGGTACGCTGACGATATAGATTAAACAGTAGCGCGATAATCATATTGAACTATTTTTATATTAAATGTTATAGAGACCACATCCATTTTTCTATTGACTAATTCGCGCTATAAGGCATGTCCTTCCCACGACTTTGCAGCATCATTATCACCAACGCTATCAAGTTCTACCAAATGTTTCACCACATACAAACCTTTTCTTGACTTGTCCTACTCTTGCATATTCGCCTCATCCTACGCCTCCATCATCAACATAATCTCTTTTATATGAGATCTGTTCTCTTCCTTCCTTCCACTTTCAACTTCTCATTTTATTTTGCCTTTCTCTCTTTTTCTCTCCTACTCTCTTATTTACACAACTTGAAATGTTTTTTGTTCGTGTTTTCATAATTTCCCCAGTTTTTTCTTCTCTTTGCCTTATCCCTTTCGCTCTGTACCTCGAGCTAACCCTCCGATTGCCGTACTCTTTTTTCTCACAAAATTTTTCCCCTCTCACTTGGAAGCTTCACAACATTCCCACCTCAGATGGTCGTTACAACTGATGCAAAAAATTGCTCTTTTATACTTCATCTCGCTCTTTTGCGGCCCAAACTCACAAGCTGAAAGGTGCGTTTAGAAAGCTTTTGTCGGTTATGAAATGTTCCATCCGCGACAGCCTTTACACATCAGCAACGATCGAGAAAGTCAAGACTTGGATGTTAAAAAAAAAAGATGCTTCATATTTTGCTCCATGTCTACAGGATTCTTTTCTTGCTGCTTATAGCGTGTTCCTTCCACATCCTTTAAAAATATGCCATATCAACTTTGCGCATGGTATAGAAAGTTCGTTTGTTTCTTCGGTTTCACCAATTCAGAATCGTATTTCTCTGTTGTAAAAAGGATGAATTAAACAATAAGTTTATATTTCAGGAATACCAAAACTATCCATTTCATAGTTTTATTACATGTTTAAACATAAAAAAAGGAAAATAATAATTCACCAAGTGGCCTTACTAACTTAGCATTTCGTACAGTAGCAGATATAAAGTTCTGCACGGCGAAACCAGATTCAATCTGCTTTTTCATCCTATATTTTTGAATCTGCTTGGAACATTAAATTCATTCATTTTTTTTTTTGTATCGATCGGTACTGTCAAGAAGTGCGAGTTTTAAAGTAATAATTTATTTTTTGGTTAAGGATATTTCCGTCTATTCAATTTTTGTTATCAGCAGCCCGTTGCAGATGAAACTCCTCCTGAATATTTGCGTGACTACAATATTCAATGGAAGCATGATTGTTAATTGCCACTTCACACATAGCTTTTGATTTTGTTCTCTTTCTCTAACATCTTGCCTCTCTCTCGCCCCTTCTCTTCTGTGAACAGTGCGAAATTCCTGGTCGCAACGTAGCAAGCAACTTTATAATTGATCGTAAAGGAAACACTAGCGCTCCTAGCGCACAAAACCGAAAGCAATAGAGCAATCGCAACAGCGAAGACATAAACCTTCGACACAAGGTGTTCGTAAAGCAGAAATAGGTAACATTATGAAGTAGTGTAAGTGAGACCGCTATTGAGGTTCACCAGTGCCTCTTTGACGGCCATTTTCAGGCACAGCAGCAATGGCACCACGCTGGATGCTGACGTTTACCTTGGAAGCTATAGGCGAAATGCGACCGGAGCGATCTGACGCAGCCATCATAAAAGAGGCGTGCTCGTTCCTCGTGAGCTATAATATTCGCACGCACACTGATACACTGAAAACCATTCATAGCACCATCTATGCTGTACGATAGACGTTTTGTCTTACCGTTTGTATACCCAGTAACTTTAAGAGTGTTTGTTGAATGCGGCTTGGTCGCATTATACCTACGAAATGTATCCTCATTGCACGCATTGCTAACACAGCCCATGCGCACCAGCGATCCCTGTAGCAGTTAGTATAGAAATCGATCGCCTCGAGCAAACCTGTTTCTGAAGCATTAGCTGAAGTTTGACGGGAGAAATTTGGACGTGCAGATGATGGAAGTAGACGGTTAACAGTGTGGTTGTGAGCATCTGGATGTGAGTTTTTTACAAAATTAGAAAAGGGGGAGAAGTGATTACAAGAGTAATTTATTCTGAAATCCATGGCGTCCTATAGTCGTGACGAATATTTTATATTGGTAAACTATCGACGGGAAGACTTTCTTATCGTCGTAATACCTTCAATATAATGTTATCACTCGCCAACTGTATAGACCAATTCCAGTTTTCAATAAACTATCTTTTTTAATCATCTTTGCTTTGGGAAAATAAACGTTTTTGCAATGAATGCAACAATCGATTGAGGTACTTCTGCTCAATTTGCCACAACTACCCTGTATCTTTCTCAGTTTGTCTGCTGAATGTTCTTATAAGTTTAGCAATTTTAAACTAACCTGGAAACATGCATCTTCTTTATGTGCTTCTTTTGTCCATAAGACGGGGGAAAGCAAGCTATAGAAAGGAAACAGGAATGTCTAAGAACAGTTTAATCTTTTTTCCTAAACTTTTTACTATACACCAGAGTATTTTTTACCTACAGGACACACTCATGTGTTTTGAAATGCGTAACACATTCCGTGAAGGAATATAAGATTGTTTCTTTTGCTTCAATGCCCATCAGACCGACAACAGGAACTTTCGTTTTTACATGTACAAGAAACAATAACACATTGGAGAAAGTAAATTTAGCTAGCTTTATCGTCCTTAAATGGATATTAGAATGGAAATGTGCTCCTGCAAATTATCATTATTGATTTATTTAGATGTCCGTTCTACATAATTATTGGTATTTCATGTAATAACTATTAATTTGCCAACTTATCATCCAACTTTAGTTTGCAAAAAATTAAACTTCTGATAAAATTCACATTTTAGAATGGTTCGAGCTTTGCTTAACGTGACAACAAAACGAAGCTACATAAAAAACGCGAACGCTTTCCATAAAAAAACTGAATGAACCAATTCAACTAAGCGCAGAGAGGAATGACCTTCGGACAGCAAAAGAAGCAGTTGGATCAGCAACTGTCTCATAAAATTAACGGTTTTATTATGCTTTACGTCAGACCTGTCCTTCGTTTGTCCATAGTCACAGTGTTTCCAGTTATTAACGTAAAGTAAGCTGAATTAAAGCGGTTGGTTTCACCATTTTGAATTAATCGATGATAAAATCGATACAAACACGAAAAGGATGCAGGAAAATAATGTATCGTATACAGAAGATTTTATCTATCTCTTTTTTATAGCTACACTTTTTGGAACGTTATCGCCACAAATTCAACATCATTAGAACAGTGTAAGTAATCCTGCGAATTAAACGAATCATTTGAAAAGCAACATTTCCAAGAGTTAAATTCCAGCTTATACGAATGCTTCGTTTTCATCGATATAACCGGAACAAGGAAAAGTATGAAGGAGATATTAGGGTTAAGGAAAATTAATGAAATATAAAAATATGGAATAAACCTCCAACAAAAAGTTTAGTACTGATGTAAATATGTTGCTCTTCTCCATAGAATCAATTTTACAAAAAAAAAGCTGTTTCTTAGTTCGTTTTTTTCCAACTTTCCATCCCCATCAACAAACGGACGATTTCTTCTCATCATACTGAAACGCCCGTTACATCAATTTCCCTCCACAGCCAACCCCATCGATCCTGGGTTCTCACTTAATACAACGAATTCTTCATCATACTTTGTGAACGAACGAACGGGAAGGCGCAGTCTTCTCTGTGTTCCTTCTAGTTTGATTATTTTTGCTTTTTCCAACTAAAATATTGCTCCAAATAAAAAAAAAAAAGACAAAGTGACCGAGAGAGCTAGTGGCTCGAGAGTTTGCGAGCTTTCTCCTAAAGAACGACCACAGAAAATAAGCTGAAACCTTGCGATCGTCCGGAACCCCCCACAATTTTCTACCATCTTGGTTTACTTTCATTTTTTACAGTAACGCTTTCACAGTCACGAATCCCATCTGTATGGTTGGGTGGAATCGCTTCTTTTCAGCACTTTTCTCTTTCCAATGTTTTCTGTTCATGTGATGGAGTAAGGCAGCGTTTCTCTTTACTTAAAGAGAGCCCTGAAACTTATTGTAATGCGGTGGGAGGTAAAATATCGTGTGAAGTCGTGCGGAGATGAAAAATGCGTTGCCAGTCGTTCTCTTGCTGTAAATATTTGAGAAGACCCATGCTAAAATATGTATAAATTGGATACTTTAGCTTCGTCTACTCGCAACCACTGAAACCCAAACTTTTTTTACTTGTGTCTAGTTTCAAGCCTCTAAACCAAGGGCTTTTCTATCACACAATCGTTTTTTTGTGTGTGGATTCTGTAAAAAAAAAAACAGTGCAATCGTATCAACTGGCACAAGGGTACAAGATTGGAAAAAAAGCTCATGATGAACAAAGTTACTGCAAAGATTCTCGGCTTTCATTACGTAAACATTTGAACCTTTGCATTGCATTTTCGTGCCTTTTTTACTGCTTCGTACCCTACGGTTGTGGTACACCTTTGCCTTCCGTGATCAGCTTGATCAATTTTAGCATAGCTTCTTGTAAGAAATATGTACCACGATAGAACAGTACATAGCAGTGGTACGCGAACACCAACTGATCCCAATGAAGGCTTTCTGCCACGAAACAGAAATTACTTCCATTCCCTACCACGCATTCCTATAATGAGCAAAGCGAGATCGGTCGTTGTGGCTTGGGTAACGGGAAATGGGAAAGAACATAGGATACAATCAACGATCTGTAGCTTTTTCCGACGGCACTCGTCCACACTGTCCTGACGTTGAATAGAACGATGATGTTCGATGCAAGCGTGAGATGAAAGGAAATGGAAATACGAACGCAAACACCAATTTGCCTTTAATTATGAAAATATTCCCAAAACGTGTGCCATTCAAGAGCAGTAAGTATGGTTTGAGATCCAGGCGGGGGTAAACAAGCTGTGTGTCTTGGTTCCGAAACATTTTGTGATAAAGCAAGTGAATTTATGTTTGGTAGAAGGTACCCCTCCCAACCAGCCCAGAAGAGAAAGCGTCCTAGTTGGGAAAATTATCGTGTATGAAATACAAAAGCGAACGAACAAGCCCGAGTCTGCCAAATTATAGGCGAAATAGGCCCACCCTTGGAAAACACCTATTCGAGAATCATACCAAATATGCCGTACGAAACCATAATCGTTCTCGCACTCTTCGTTCCGTGGTACCCGAAGAACGAAGGACGAGTGAACAACCATGCTTGTAATAAAAAAAATCAAGGTGGAAGAAAAAAAGTCAATAGAAATCATATACAGTCAACTGAAGAGCAGAGTCTTATTTTCAGAGAAACAGAGGAGATATAGCTGGTTGGAAGAAGATTGTTTGTTTTGAGTTATTTCATCAAAAATCTCCCCTCACGCAGCGTT
The DNA here is from genome assembly GCA_914969975.1 of Anopheles atroparvus. Taxonomy (NCBI): domain Eukaryota; kingdom Metazoa; phylum Arthropoda; class Insecta; order Diptera; family Culicidae; genus Anopheles; species Anopheles atroparvus. The sequence continues at coordinate 1,020,099 of CAJZCY010000001.1, read as the reverse complement.
TGCTGAGTAATTTTGATTAAAATTTGAATATTTATCATAGCCCCGAGCGACATTGTGTGCCGCGCAAACATGACACGAGAAACGAAGCAGATCGAAGTGAAGCAGGGTGAAGTGAAATCACCAAACTGGAGGGCTCTAGAACTCCCTACTTAGTTTCATTTCACTCTCCCCACGTAAGCTACGCAGGACCCGTTCCATTTAGGTAACACTGCCGGAGCCCAACAGCGCAAGACCAAAGATGGATGACAATGAAGCCAGGAAGGGCGTATTTGCATGAAACTGCTGACGCCTGCTGAGCCCAAAATATAGCCAAAATAGAACTTAACGTTAAATGAGCCAATCAGCATCATAATGAAAAAAAAAAAAACTTTGAACAGAGGTAAGTAGGTGTATTTGAATCTTTTCGGTCCACACTATTATCATTATCAGTGCTTGCTGCGAGGATTTTGCAGACATAAATTAAAAATGTTTCACACCACACGTTACCAAATGTTGACTGAGCTGCATGTACAATTTGGGTGTAGCAAACAAATAGTGGAGAAACTTCGGGCGGGGTAATACGAAACTCATTAGCGATCTATTTCCATGATATTAACATTTAAACTTTTCTTTTAATAATTTATGTTTCTTTAAAATCACCTTATGGGCATTCCTGGTACGTTTCATAATTTAATTTATGGTAGTCCCCTGCTAGCTAAGTAATGTACATCCAAAGATCCACAACGGTACAGAAATGGCGGAGAGGGTGTAGAATACCAAATGCATTATTTAAAACAAGTATTTCATGTTAGATTGAAACATTTCTGCTGAATGAGTTAACATACCGGATGTATAGCAGACCCCTGTCTTACCAGCAACCGGCTAGTTGGGTAATATTTTTTTATGCAATTATTCTATTTCGCCAAATAAGCACAAGAGCCATCTGAAAAAGTCACAATGACGACCAATCATGAGTCGTATAACGTTGATTTTTTATGGATCATTAAATTTGTATTGGTACCATACTCGTGGTACATTTGAAGCGATTCGCCAAGACGTTATCCTTACTTTCTCGTCCTTTACAAAGGTTCTTGTACAGAACTTACAGACTGAGATCTATCCAAGACTTCGAATTTCGCTATGCTGAAAGTTGACTCAAGCATCCAGCAGATTGTGACATAAAATTATTTTTACTATGCCAATTTATCGGACGACTGGGCGACGAGAGCCGAGCTGAGCCGAATAAACACAAAAACTGCATCGACATATCTTTCATTACATTACAGGAAGTACTTCTTCTGAGAGTGTATATACAACGATTTCAAGCTGGATTAAAGAGTCAGCAGGAACCTAGAACTAAGAAGGCTAAATTGCTAAAATTAAGCATTATCAGTTTCTCATCTTGCACAACGAAGGTCAGACGTTGGCATGTTCAGAAGCATGCCAATTTTGAAACTCGTGCAACATTTTGCTTGAGCAACACTAAGATATATTACACGAAGTACACGCATCGCACATTCCAAGCACGTGTGCAGTGACGGTATCTAAACTACCTGACATCCAAATACAGAAAATTATTGTGCAAGAAATATTTCTTCATGATACTCACCGTCCGCCTGAAAATGTAAAAAAACGTGAGCAAACTACGAAACGTAATAGCATGAATCTCAATCGCTGTTTCAAATTTCAAGCACGTCGTAGATAAAACAGGATTTCAAATAGATTTTTCCGAATATATAAAACCCGAGCATATAAAACCAAGTATTCCATGTATAACATGATTAAACAAGTTCTGCCACTTCATCCATTTCCGCTCCTCCTTTATGCCAACAAACCTTACTTCCGAAAAACTAATGAGACACAAAATATAAAAATCACGCCCTCGTGCCCATATTTACTTGGATGAAACAAAACCGGGAGGCGTAGACAAAATAAAAGAAAATTTAACGTTTTCGAATCATTTGGTGTGACATATTCTTCGAGATTCTTGCTTACGGAACTGAAATCGTAGAAGAATTGATCCGTACCAGTTCAGTAATTCAATTTAATTAAAATTCCTCCATCTTCACGTGCCTTTGTGGCTAAAGCCATGTAGAGTTTAATTGCCCAGTTTGGGGTTTCCTGGTTTTAATTAAATCGATCAGTGGATCCGCTAGTAAACCATTTCTGGTACCGTTGTTCGCTTTGATTCGAGTACTTGTTCCGGGTTTTTCTTGTTTGTAATTGAGAAACACAAGAGACACGTACATCGTGCAGGTGCACATCATATGACTACCAGCTCCTTATGTTTTCAATTGAATAACATTTATTTACCAACCCCCAGCTACCCTCAGTTAAGTTGACCAGAAAGCGAGACCCTAGTCCCGATCGTGAACCTTCTAACGTTATATCTTCCGTCGCGATGGGACAACGAACCAGGAACAACAATACCAAATAAAGAGCAAGAGAGAAACGGAACAAGGCGGGGAAAGTATTTATTTACAAAAAAGTAGTAAAAATTTAACAACCGGTAACAAAAATCAGTTATTATTGCCATCGTAAACCACCAGTCTGGTAAAAAAACCCACAAACAAATGGTCTCGGGGCCTCGATGCAAGGGGCTAGCCTTTGTTGGACCAGCGAGCTCCATAGCGACCATGAATCCTTGCCGTCGGCTTCTTATCAAAACGGACAGACGTGTGCAACGTGGCCTCACCTTCAGACACCACGGCCAGTACCAGCTGACTGACGATCAGCTGACCGAAAATACCGTCGTCAGTCTGGATTTTGGATGAGGAGTCGTCATGCACTTTCGGTCGCATCATCACGTATGCACTCGGAGGCAACAACAGAAGTGTGAATGACGACCGAAAGCCTTCAAGTCACGGTGAGGTAGCGGATACTTGGGGAAGGTATTTTTATGAGCCACTTTAACTGGGTACGACAACGGCTACATTTCGGCTTCGTTTCAAGTTCTAGGTTTATAGTCACTGTTGTAAAGATCGGCAGCATGCAGGAGTATTAGTCTGATGGCCTTCATGTTTGCTTCGACCTGGGATGAGGTCGAAAGGGGTGTGTGACGTTTTTGTTACACGCTTTTACGCCCTTCAATGCCATTTTATTGCATCCAGACACGACCGCGGCCAAAAAGTGCATCGTTTCGGTTACTGACAAAATGACGAGTCACATGTTTCGTAATCTATATGTCCTTGACCCGTCACCGGCTTGTTTGCTACATGCAAGAAGTTTGTGTTTATTTTGTATTAGAAATTTTTTTAATGATTTTTTAACTAATTTGTGAAAGATATTGTCATTTACTTTGTTTCCAAAATGTATATTCAATTAGAAAGGCCCATAATGGATAGCAGTGCAGTTAAACTAAGCTTTCATAGAATTAAAAAGACTTTTCTATACAAGCTTTAAGCAAAGAGGGTAGAAAGTCGTCCAGAAAGGTGTATTTGTTGTATTCTATGAACATTTGACACTTTTCTATGGATATTTGGCCCTATTCACATTTTTATTTATTTGATTTACATATTTAAGGTAACCTTTGAACATTATTTGTATTTTATTTTTATATATATAATGATCAATTGTACATGTATTTGTTCCAATATAACCATCTTGATAAGGTCTACATATATTGAAAATCGTAATAGCAATCTGATGAATCTACGGTAGTTTGAAGTGATCAATGAGAAAGTTCTAAGTTTTTTAATAAGAAAATAATCATCATGTGAGTGACGTTTATGTTTGGTTTAGTGGACTTGTTACAAGAAGAAACAACGATTTTGATAGTTGTTTGTATCTCTACACAAATAATAGTTTTAGGGAAAAAGAGTAAAGATAACAAATATGGTAAAACGTGGCAAAAGGGATTCGAAGCTATAAATTTTTTTCTTCAAAAATCACCTAACAACAAAATTTATATCATGATTTATCTATCTGCGCATTTTCCAAACATCGAATATATTTAAGAATAAATAAATTTGACCAATTTGACCATTTGAATTTTTTTTTGTAGAAATATGTTTATAAAAAATGTAAAAAAAATTAAAATCTTCTTCGTGTTAGTGTTGCTCGAAAGATATTTGAATTCATGCCGGCTTTTTTGTTCCAAGAAAATCGAATATGACCATGCTTTAAATTACACCATTTCATTGTAGGAGCCCATTTAAGGAGCATTATTATTTCGAAACTTTCACGAATTCCCTATCGTCGGGTATTATGAAGGTCTCTTTCACTTAGGATATTTTTCTATTATTCCATCCACCTTTGCCCCATCTCTTACGACAGTTATGTAATACGTGTATTCCCTTGTGCCATTCGCCCCAAGACACAACCAGACCTCTTTTCTTCCATCCATTAGGTACAGCGTTTGCTTCGCAAGGTATATCTTTAGTGTCATATCATGTACACCTTGTAGAGTTGTCGATGTTGCTTTTGTAAAATTCCATGAATCAGATTGTCCTTTGCATTGCACGCAAAAGAAATACTGAGGGAAAACCTTTGCAAGCTTCACCAAATTGAGAACTAGTGGCAGCTAGAGATGATGACAAGAGTAGCAGCGCGCAGCAGCCGCAAAAACTCACCCATTTTACCATACATTCTGAAAGGCACCAAACATAAATTGCACTTCTGGGTGTAGTTTATTTTCCGTGTAAGTTTTTTTTTTTTCAATTTGCTATTTTTCGTTATTTTTTAACCAACCCAAACCTATAGGCTCTTATTTACAGTACATGCGGAGGTTTTTCAAAGTTCGGCTGCTGTATTTTTTTAGACGTACGGATGTAGATGCCTGTTCACATCTTTTCCTCATTGGATCCGATAACTACGTCACACACCAACATACCCGTGAAACGGCGAATGTCACTTTTGGAATATTTTATCACACGGTATTGTACACACCAAATCACGATATGGTTGAGGCTGTGTTAGTTACAACTCAGTAGCGGATAAAATTCAATCAAATGTTTTGTTATATGAAAAGGCATAAGTTGTGCAATACATACGCAAGTAAATAATGCCCATAACGGGTTTTTTTTTACAAACGATTGCAGCTACAACTCTGCACATGCGCTGAAGTGGCATGCTTCCAATTTTGCAAAACTCTGCTTTGGTGTGTGTACCACTAGGGGTTTTCACTCATTTACTGGGGAGCTTTATGTGTATATTTATTATGTCGATATACACTTTGGAAGCGTATCGCGTAACAAGAGGCCACTAACACTATCCTTGAACGTATCCGCTTTGTGTGTACGTAGAAATAAAAGATATAGCAACTGTCGTCTGAGTATACAAACACACTTTCACACAACTTTATGAAACCTGATAAAACATGTTCAAAACTGACACTCAATATACGTTTACACTGTTGGTAAATATTCAGCTTTTCACAGCAAACAACCTTACTTCCTCTTTTCTAGGGAAGTTTTAATTAAGAAAAATCCAACGGTCCGAACATGTCAACTGAACAGCAAACTAATCGTGTATAAATTTGACTAAGACGATGCGTACCAAACGTTTGTCACGAATATGTTCGCTTGCCGCACAGTATTTGCACTATCTTGTCGGTCATTGCCTAATGAGGGTGACCCTTGTCCGTTAAAGTTGCGTCTTTTTGATAACGTTTGCTCTATGCACTCGTATCAAGCCCACGTTGCAATTATGAGGCTTAACATTATGTTATTTAAATTGATTTATTGGTCATGGTCAGAGTTGACAAACTCATCTCAGAGGCAATTGGACGTTTTAATTCAATAAGCAAGTTTGCCCGATTTTCTAGAATTGTGAACTACATGTTTAATTTAAAAAAAAATCATAAAACATAGCTAGTAACATTAACGCAACTTTAACGGACAAGTTGGTCTGTAACAAATAAAATCTGCAACACAAACTTGGTGAATGGAGCACTATGTTTATTAATAAACGTTAATTATTCTTCGATCAAATATATAGTTAAACTTGTCTTCTGCAAATTCGACATAAATGGATTGATCAATGGAGCTGTACAAAACATATGAATTAAAAAGAACTATGGTAAACCACGGACAAAAGAAAATTAATGCTTCCATCGCATGCGCCACTCATCGGATTAAAACGAAAACTCAACTCCATAGAAAGTTCATCTGTCGGTTTTGCTTTCAATCTGTATGGTAAACCGTGGTTTGTATCCCAGCACTGCACCACAAAAATGCCTAGTTTCCTAGGAAACTTGCATGAAATGTATCTTTTTAACAAGGATGTATCACAATTCGCGATTTTAAGTCTGGAATAAATTTTGTTTTACCCGATTCCCTCGAATGTACTTTCATCTTCGGTGAACAAACAACCAGGTTTGTGTACTGGGCGTATGGAAAGCTTTGAAGCGAACCTCAGATTCTTCGAGACTGACTCTATGTTCTCTATCATGAAAAAAACTATGAAAGCGTTTGCATCAAGCTTCGTCGACAAAGCGTTTATTTAGTTTCTACTTTTGAATTCATCGGTATTGAGGAAAAGTTGATATAATTGTGTTGTTGATTGATGATGCAACACAATACGAAAAATATACGCTAGCAAATGTGTTGGAAGTCATGGAAACGCCATCTTTTGTGTCAAAATAAATTGGAAAAGGGGGAAGCGATTGGGGTGCCAAACTCCATCCTGTTTTTCGGCGGCCATCTTTGAATGCTCGTCACACTTGCTCAACATTCAGCTTCTTCTCTCTGCCGTATTGCGTCGACATTACCAAACCGTCGGCCTACGTTGTTCTGGGTGGTTGAGTTTCAGAAGACTATGGTATTCCATTTTCGTTCATTTTCTGTTAGATGGAGCTACTTTAGCTTCGGCGATTGTAGTGTCAACATGACTGTCAAACCAGAAAAAACAACAGCAAAAAAAATCAATGAACAGATATTCTTGAGGCCGTACGTGTCACTGTGGAATCTCAATAAATTAAAGTTGCTTATGCATTATTTCGCATAATTGTGAATGTCAGTGAGTGTTTATAATAAATAAATAGTGTTTTTTTAGCTACGTGAAAACGAGTCAGACTTTTAGGAAAAGAACACAAACAAGTATTACAGTTTAAAGTACGATAATTCCTATTCGAACACCAAACACATCTCAATCAATGAACAATAATCGATGGATTGTTCGCAATCATCTTTTCCTTCTACGATTGATTTGTCTATAATTGTCAGGTGAAATGTTGTATAGATTTAAGAAATGTTGAAATCCTTAAAGAAAAATTAAAACACAATTAAAAGGCTGGGTCGTCAAAAAACCCACTTCTTTTATTGAATAAAGAGATTTTTTTTAAAACCTACCGTAAAGGAAAGACTCAGAATTTATATCGGTTGTTACTTACGTAATCATAACACTCCAAACAACAACCTGAAATGTTTGTTGAATCAAAGCTGAGCAGGATTTAACTTTATCGTTTTGTAATAGTGTTTGGTTTCGCAAATGTAAGCCTCAGTTCCTGTAATCGCATGTATGTGGCATCATTTACATTCTAAATAAGTAAAGGAGATAGATATATAAATTATGCGAAGGCATTCCTGGGTTTTTTTTTGAGTTCTTTGACATTTAGATAAACCGACCTCAAAAAAAGAAAAAGACAATTAACCATCCCAGGAAAGAGCAAGAGCTAAAATCGACTAACTCTAAGCCAGGGAAGAGAAACAGGATGTGAAATATTTCAAAAATTACACATAGGTGCCACCATCGGAATAGGGCAGCCCGAATAGGATGTAAGAAAGGGTTAATTTACGCCTAACGTTCTGCCAGACGATCTTCTTCGCTTTTTTGTGTTCCTTCAATTATTCGGACAAGCAATGAGCTCCTGCTAGGAGAAAATGTAAAGAATATGAAGAGAGAAGGTCCTCGTTTCTCGCTCAACGATCATTAAGGGATAATGTTGGTTTTGAGGCATGATGCAAACCTGGAGAAAGGATTACAACCGAAAATGTAAAAATGAACCGCAGCTGAGCCATGGCCAACCTAAAAAAGCAGCAGAAAGGGAAGTTTTTACGCGATGTTTCACCCTTCCCATAGTGCGCCAGACATTGCATGTGACTTAAAACGTTGACCGTTAGTCAGCATTGAAGCTGTTTGGTCGAAGAATTCAAACGAAACACGTAGAATTGTTAAATTTAGGCCAACACTGTAAAACAAAATAATTCCAAACGATTCATAATTCGTTGATAGTGGCCGACTTTCAGTCATATAATCTAGTTATAGGTTCGTTGTCACCAGGTTCAATCATATCAGTCTAGTTCGGTACAAACTCAAGAAAATGAATTGAGTTCACCATACGATCGCCAAGACTGATGGAATCGTGCAGACTCGCATTGATTATTACAAAACGGTCATACTTTCACATGTAATTGAGGACTCGTTGTTTTATCAATTTAATCTCTATTATATGAAGACTTTGTGATCAATCTATAATCAAAATATTAACATGTCCGTCTTTTCAATTTTAGAAATAAAAAAAGAAATGAGAGGAGAATTTGCATTGAATTTGTCCTTTAGTGTTTTGTTTATTTTTCCAACTAACATATTAGATAATTCAAACATTCTTTAATGCCTGTAAACACTCGGCATGCAGCAATCTTTTTTTAAACATCATCGTTGAATGCTTTGCAAGTGTGATTTTTATGGTTTTGAATACACAATTCGAAACATATAACGCTAGTAAAACAACTTTAATCTAGTTACTTCTTGTTGTTGTTTTTGTGTTCGATGTGAATATGTTTGTCTACATTTTTATACCATGCCTTACTCTCTATACACTTTTTATAAAATCTTCTTTTGCTCTCACTTAAGACACAGCAAACTCATTTCCACATCCCGCTATGATAATGAATCGAGACTAAGATTTAGTCCTACCCTCTCCCTGATCCCACAACCTTTCTTAACACAGTAGTCCTTTTCGCAAAAAACTGTTTATTCGTCAACATTGTACGATCTGTTGGGAATCATCATTGGGGACCTATCTATAGTCTGACCGTTCTTTTCGTTCGAGTGACAAAAGTTTTAATGAAAAAACTTTGCCTGCCTTTCACTCGGCGGACAACTGTGATCCAGAAGTGTGACAATCTCTTCTGTTTCTCTTTTCGCTTTGGTGTATCTTGTATCGACAGTTTTGCCTGGGCAAGCCCGGGTAAACGGTCATTTCCAACCGATGAGGTGGTTGGTGAAAAATGTATGACAAAAATATGCAAGAAACATCGTCACCCTCGCTATAGAATCTCTTCTCCATTTGCAACAGATGTAAAAGATGGACATCAATTTAGCTTAGCTTAGTTGCAAGCCTGGCTAAGCTATGGGTGATGCATTCGAGCTTTGCCACCTTATTAGTGGAACAATATTTTCATTTTTTTTGATAGCTCAAAAAGAAAGATAGCAAGGAGTAAATGCCGATGGAATGGAATGATGTGAGGTAAAAATCCAATGGCTTTGGTGGGTGTGCCGATTCGAGAGGTTAATTTAGTTTTGTTTACCAAAAACTCTGCACCACAACACCTGCAGCGAACCCGATGTAAACAAGTTGAAATTGAAACTTAGGGTTGCAAGCATATTGTCAGGTAAATTGATACGCCATTAGTTTAACACATGTTTCAAGCTTGATATATTAATCCGATACATACATATATTAGTATAGTATTAGAGTATAGTTTAATATTAGAATAAAACGGTATGAAGGATGTGTCTGGTCATCACAGCCTCGAATTACTTGGCAACGTGCCAGTTACAGTTTCAGACCTCATCGAAGAGTAAGTAAACATAAGACGTACTGTACTACTACTGAAGACTAGATAGATGAGATCAACAGATATGTTTTCGCATTATGATGAAATGAAATATGGACACTCATATCGAATTAAAATAAATTAAATTAATTTAACCACACTTGTCAGATAGCACTATTTTCTTGTAACAATTGGTACAAAGGCTAACACCACTTGAAATAACGGAAAGGTACCGATTCCCAACACGAAAAATATGTGCCAACAAAAGTTGTACCACCTGGACTCAAACTCGTCTAGCAAAAAAAGGAGGAACATAGAAGAACGAGGAAAAAAATCTATCCATTCGGTTGCGCTTGAGCAATGTTGAGGTAAAATCACTGAAACGTTTCTTCAAGAACACGTGCAGTCTTGAAGCACAGCTTCGGCATGAACAATGGATGTAATGAAAAGATTCGGTCGTCGGTATCCATTGACCCTCTTGAGGAGAAACCAACATTGTGTAGTGTCAGCAGTAACATCGACATCTTTTATTCATAAAACTCAATGAATAATGAACAATTCAATTTTGGGAAAGACTCCGCAAAAATGCAGAGCTTGAAAGCTCTAGATGAAATGCACTCTATTCGGCGAAGCCGGAAATAAATCTTATCAGCCCGATCTGATTTAAGCTTTATCTGATAGATTCCGGAAACAGCATTAAGTAAATCTTACATTCTAGTGAAAACTTCCAATAAAAAAGTGCATCCAAAGCAACCAGTGCTGCAATCTCTGGACGGGAAACGGCAAAAACCCACGCAGGGTTACCAAAATTTCAATAACCACAAATAAATGAAAACAATGAACATACGCCTATCAACTGTTTCAGCGAGTCATGTTCAGCGGTAAACAAAAACAAAACATTCGATGATAGTTTTTTACGTATGACGCTGAGGCACGCTAACGATATGTAGATTACGGTAATAGATTCCAACCGCGGGCGTTGGATGTTGAAGTGGGTGGATACGCATAGTTGGAGACGAAAACAGGCATCGAGAAAATGGAGAAAGGGAAAGGAACGATTTTGACTATCGGTTGGGAGCCTCAGTGGAGCACTACGATAAATCGTCAATTGGATGGCACGCGAACGGTGAGAAACGGTTGGTAGGGAGTAAAGGGAGCTGAAGGGAAGCCTAGACAATTGCGTTACAGCTCTACAAGCAAACTTTACTCACTTGTCACCCACACTTTGGGAAGTTTTTCAGTGTGATAGGCCAAAATGGTGAAACGACTTTAAATTTTAATTAAATTTTTGGAGGATTTTTTAAACAATCTTTTAGCAACCAAGCAACAATAAATATTTTACGGTGTAAATGTAAATATATTTCATAATAACCTCAATTTATGCAAAAAAGATTAATATTATTACAGTACAGGCTGGCTCGTCAATTCCTGCAACCGGAATTTAAAAACTCTAATTAAGCATGGAATAATCCCATAAATGCTATGCAGTGACAGTTCAACGCGGACTACGAACTTCTAAACCATCCGTGTATTGTAAACCATCCGTGTGAAAATTGAACTTGTTTAGCCTATCAAGGCGGACAAGATAAAAACAAAATACAAATACAAAAAATACAAATACAAATACAACATTGAATGATTAATAATTAAGAATACAATTTATTGAAAAATTACAAGGTGATCACTCCAGGCCTTTACTTACGTTTCATTTTACGATACGTTTTGCGGAAGGCAAAACCCTTGCAGTACTAAATTCTGAACTCCTACTTCACTGAATCGAACCATACACCGGGCAACGAAAAGCCATGCCAGTCACCAACACCAGCCATGATGAATGCAGTTGTTGGTCGATTGCACACCACCCATCATCATCATCCGACTGTTGGTGGTTGCCAGCTATTCTTCGCGCAACGACTATCACCTGCCACCTGTTTCATGAGGATTTTTTTTCATTCAATTATTTTCACGAAAAACCTTGCTCAAGGCACACTTTGAGGGATTTCTCTGACAGGAATATCTTCTACACAACGAGTGAGTAGCAATAGTGTAACGCATCGGGCCAAGTGTAAGCCGCGAACAACAACAACTAAGGCAAAGTCTGTCAAGGGTGGGTTGAAACGAGTTGTTAAATTGACCACAACCGAGAGAATTGTGCTACGTGGCTATGTTCGAAAACACACATTCAACGCACAAGAAAAACGAAAACCGCCTTCTTTTCAGCGCGTGGGAGACGAGTCTGTTCAAAGTTGCAAGGATGGTCAATTTGCGGACACTGTACAGAACTAATTTGAGACCGGCGAAGGCATTCAATGAACAATCTCCATTCATTAACCCTTTCGTGTATTTTACATTCTTTATCGTTCGTGTTTTCTCTCGTGCTCACTTCTTCCGACTCTTGTTTTATCCCGCTCGTTAGTTCCTTATCTTTTATTCTCTTTTTTTTTTAAATTAGGCTAAGCTACGAACAAGCATGATAATGAAATACAGCGCATACTCCCTTTTTCAGAAATGGACGAACACTTGAAGGGCTGTAAAACTTTTGCTTGCAAAAACACGGGACTATTGCCGCTAGAAACAGTAGAGGGTCCACCATGAGTTAGCCGCACTTCACTCTCCAAATCTTACGATTATGGAAATGAAATAAGACTGCAATGCTTTGGTTCTGTCTTCCTGCAACCAACCGCAAAGTCGAATGAGCCTTCTCAGGTAGCTGAAGGTTTGGTCCGGATTAGAATACAAATGGACGGGAATGTTTTCTAGCTTCTTTTTCCTTTGATTGAAGCTTTTTTCCTCTTGACGGAACCTGATACAGAACGTATCTTCCGGACTGGTGATTAATTCAATGCCATTGAACCAACACACCCTGAGGTCACATTTGATTTGCAACACAACCACAAAAATTACTATGTTGACTATGTTTCAATCGAATTGATCAATACGCACTTTAGTAAGAATCGTTCGTTGTGATATCAAAGCCTCACTGAAATACTGCATGGCCGTTGATACTAACCGCCCATTTAAAAAACATTCAATATCAGAGGAATCGTATCAAAGTAACAGCGGGAGGATTTTCTATTAAGTCAGTCCTATGCTTCGTTTGTCAACTTTGATGGCCTTAAAAACGAAAAACAAGTTACAGAAAAAGACTGTTCGATCATACTTTAAATGATATAGGCAAATGTCTAGCCTCTGTTTCTGTCGTGGCCGCAATACAAGAAGAAGATCAGCATTCTTTTAAAAAACCAACATATGACGACAAGACAAGTGAGTAAAGTTTGAAAAAACAGCATTTAATTTCAAAAATTTTAAAAGATGCTAAACCGTAAAATTCCATGAATCGCAAGTTGCCAAACTTTAAAATGATGTAATGTTTATGACGCACACATATACACATATATTTCATACGGCTTTTTTATCCACGTCATGTTTGGGACAATCCTCAGTCACCATCTTTTTGGTAAACCCAATGGCCTGACAATGGTCCAGTTTATCATTTTTTAATAGGGTGACTTTATGGATGCTTATGGGTCCCACTTCAATAAAACGGCTTCCTTGTAGGTCCGCGTCTCCAGCGCCGGATGATACCGAAGTCATGCTTACTGGAAAGAACTTAGAAAGCAGCGAGTGTGCCAACGACATTAAATTTTTTACGACTACAATAACAGCACCACCACCGGTTGCTTTAGTCGGGTTTCGTTTTTTTTTTTTCGCGCGCGACGTGAAGATCCAGGGATGTGGAAAATCGTGGAAATTCACACCATCATATCAGCACGCCGTAAAAAAGACATATTGCCACCGTTTTGTCACTCGAATCGGCATCGGGGAACGGCTACCAGTAGCAAAATTAGTTTCGCGTTGTCCGTTCCAGCGCTCCGCCATCTCCATTGCTCCTTACCGTAGACTGATTATATTTAAAAAAACTGATATGGTTGAATGTGTTCCATTCAACATGGACAGCAAAACTGAACTCTTCTCGTTGAACCACCAATTCATTTGTGAATGACTTAACAGAAAAACAATCAAAGACTCCCACTCGACCGTACGCCAGCGTGAGCAACGTAAACAGTGCCGTAAACCGCCAGTGGCTATTTACGGTCGTTGGGTTTGATGTTGCTGGAGAGATGCCCGAGGGAGGAGGGGTAAGGTTATGTTGAGAATGGATGTGGTAGAGGCATAGCAGAGGGGTTTTACGAGAGCAACAGGCATGGTTGTATAGCAGACTGAACCCAACGAGACTGTCTGGCGGCTCGCTGATGCCGGGAGGTATTATTATTAACCCGGGTCAAACCCAGGCAGGGAGGCGGGCCGTGTCGGCCGTGTTTATTACCCCCGCTGGTAGATCGTTTCGCATCCACGTTTATGAATATCTGCTGGAAATGGAGAATGTGTGAATTGCATGGTGCAAGCGCATATGCAACTCAAGGTAAAACTCAACAAGTAACCCTTTCGGGTTGCAGCAACGAAAGAGGCACAGTGGTAAAGGGGTTATCACCTCAAGGACGAAGCGTCTGTAGCTTCCAGCTGCCATGGGGTACAGGATTAACCGAGAGTGAGAGTAATAAAACACTTTCTCGACGAAGGTCGGATCTATTGCGTCATGGTCACGGGAAAGTGACAGTGGATAAGCAAAGAGTAACGCTGGAATAAGCAATGTCTATGTAATATTATTTCTTCTTCCCTACATAGGTATCGGAATGTGAATGCTATGTTATAGTGCCATAAACCGATTAGAAACATTATGTTCGACCGTAGCTCTTTCGGTTATTTTAGACTATTTCATTGGTTTATTCGGTTTTAGAATACTATGCCCTGCCTAGACCTTGCCTAATGATATGTCCTTGTCTTATAATTGTGTACACACATTTTGAAACACTGTGACAAATTAAAACACTGGAGGAATGTAAAGATAAATAATTTAGGCAATGGGTAATGCATATTTTTACATACACGGAGGAGAAATCCTTTGTGATTTTTCGTAAGTTATCATTGAGAAATCGATAATCTTTGTTATTGTTATTGTCTGTAAAGTTTTCGTTTTGATCAAACAATATTTTTCGGACTATGATTTATCTGCGGCAATCGAAATACAAACTGCTGTGGCAGCTAGTTTTTCCTACAATTTTTATTATGTTTAAATTTATTCCATTTACTTTTTTGATAACACAAACGCGTATGACACCAGAGTGTTTGCGCCGGAAATTGAAGAATAACCATATTAGCAGGATACCAGCAAGTTCGCTAGAAAAATAAAACATTATCCTAAAACCCTATGAAGAGGTTATGACACTAACATATTTTGCATCTTATTACAACTCGTTCCAAATGAAGGAGAAGCCCTCGGGGTGGGGGAGGGGTAAAAGTAGCATGGGAAATAGATTCTATCCCTGCAATACCACAACCAGATATGCCATGCTCAACGGAGAGATAAGTTGGAACCGAAAATCATCGAGTACAACACAAAGCAGCTAACGCTGCGAAAACATCGGGTTCATCATTTCCATTCACCTTTCGTCATGAAAAACGGAGAACGGTTAGTGTGCACAAGGGACGAAAACTTCATTTGTCAAAAATGAGAAACAACACCAGCGAAATCCTGACTACCTCCTCTAGTTCCTTGTTCTGATTTGTGTGACTGAAAACTTTTTCAGATCCTTGCATCGGAGAATTCGATTGGAACAACGTTCCAATCTATAGCGAGCAGTGCCGTGTGTGACGAACGAAATCCAATCTATTTTCCATTTAAAAAATATATTTTGTCTTGCTCAACACACCCTTCGCCATCAACAGCAACCGAATGCTTTCCTACAGTAACAAACATTTTGTCTTGGAGGATTTTACTCAGACAGTCTGATAAATTGTATAGAAATTTTTTTCCACTGTCTTATTATGATTTGTAAAGAAACGGTAACCAAATTTTACTTTATATAGAAATCAAGAAAACACTAGCAGTCTAGATATTTTATTTTTATACCAATTTCCAAAATCATTTGCAATGAAAGGGGTTTAATTCAGTTGAGGCTAGAACCTTGAACCTTCATGTTTAGGTCATGTTTTTGCAGTCTTGTGTCACCGTGCTTACCCGTAGGTGTCATCTTTCTTCGATTGGATAAGCAAATCAGAATATGGTTGATTTCACAATGACAAAAAATGGAGCAATCAGGACTCCGGCGTAGATGATTGGATTAAAGCTCCACGCTTGAACCGATGCTTCCCTTAACATGCATTGTATCTTGCGTTGCGTCACAAGATACATTGTTATTCAAATTTCATTCAACTCATTCGAATCTCTAAAAGTTTTTTTTTTCTGCTCGACATGTAACAGATGGCGCTAGATGCAGAAAGAGACGTACAGAAAAGATGAAATAAGAGGCGATATCTACTATTTCTCTTCTCCACTGAATTCTGCTACACTGAATTCTGCCATTTTCGGAAAACAACACCATAGAATGAGGTTTGTTTCGGTTTTGTCATGTCATGATCGAATCAGTGTAAACACTTCTCCAGCTATCCACTCGCTGATCGAAACGCAAGATTCTAAAGCCTCCTCTTTCTATACCACAGTCCGTACGGTACAATCTTCAACGGACAGAATGGGGTTTAGAAATGGAAAGAGAAGAATGGAACCCTTATTTTAGGTAGGAGGACTTGAATAAATGAACGTAGGAATAACCTGTGGGTGTGTGTTTGCCTTTTGATAGAAACACTGTGATCAAATGTAACTCTGTAAAATGGGAAAAATTTTGTTCCTAACATTGTATAATGACTAAGTTACTTGAGCTTTGATGATGACCGGACTTTCATTGAAAAAGTATGCAAGGCTAAAACGTTCAACACTGTGTTCGGCCCTTATTTCATTTTCGTTCTTTCGCATACAATTCAAAAATTACGGCGTGAGAGGGTGACACCTTTATTTTTCGGTTAGGTCTGTTGATTATCACCAAACCATCCAAGCATGTATTTACCGCTTAACCGTTCGAGAAGCTAGAAGGAACAAAAGATAAATCAATGCAAATGTGTTTGCTTAACGTGAGGCTATCTGTATCAAAACATAAAAGAAAACAATTTAAAAATCCTGTTCCACTAGAAAACTGACATTGAAGAGTGAACCCGGAAATAGATGAACACCAAAACATATGGCTTAGTATAAAGAACCCTACATCTCTTGAATTACTATTTGTCGAACTTCCATTTAAAACATTAAATAACGTCCGCTTGGAATCATCATTGTGCTTGTATCTGATGTATAACATTGTAATAAATCTGCGTGTTTCTTCTCTTTCTTTTTCAAAGCGATTTGATGTCCTAATAAATACGAACAAATAAATATAGTTGTTTTTGAAAAGTGGCTTAAAATTGGTATAAATAGATAGAATAGACTCATTGTCCGATGCATTTTAATTCGTTTGTTTTGTTGAATGTTGAATACTTACCACATTGCATTCCCAATAGATTGGTACAATTTTTTGGTTCAATCCGTAACATTAATGGTTCATCAGCTCATTTTTTTTAAACATTTTAATATTTGTATCCATTTTAAAATGGTGTTGCAATTTATCTGCTTCGCACAAGCATTTTGAGGCTCCCTGGTGTAATGCCAGACACTGGGAAATTTTAAATTCAACGCGCATTACGTTTTGTGTAAAGCACGCTAATCCTTTTCTATCCGCCTGTACATTTTGTCGAGTTTGTCAGACCCCATTAAATGACCGGGGGTGTTGGTGGCGAAGCTATAACGGCAAGCATGATAAGAAAATGAATGTACGTGCACGTGAGCAACGTGGTTTTGAAGGGGCAGCGGATAGGGAATAGACGCTTCTGGAAAAATTAAATGGAGCGAAACACAGCGTCGTCTACAATGACTGTTCAACTGTTTGCTAAATGGAGTTTTTCTTCAATCCAAACCTACCACCTCTCTCCAGATTCCAGCTGCAACCCTTTTCAACAAGCCCTTTGTGACAATCTAAACTCGTTTCATGGTGTGTGTTGTTGTTAAAGAACAGAAGGAAGACGAAAAAAGCTGATTATTTTAAACTGGGCCTTGCTTGCTAAAGCCCATGAAGTAGATAAGCAGCTAAGATAATTCAGTCATTCAAGCTGACCGTTGATTAGACGTTTTCGTACTTGGATAGAGATAGATCGATATTCAAATATTCAGTAGATTGGAAAGCCTCAACGCAATGAATGCTTAATTTGCAATACGCCGTCATAAATCATCAGCTTTCAATTAGCGAAACGATCGTCACACGATGCACCGAACCCACCGTTTCCCGCGGGCGATCAAGTCAGATTCTCCTGTGGTTGTATCATTGAGTCGATAAACTCAGACAAATTATGAGCAAAGAATTCAAGCCACAACACAAGTGAAGAAAAGGAAGGGAAGCATGGAAGAATGTGACGTAGATTTTAATCGAAAAAAAAAAATACATCAAAACCGGTTTCTCGAAGTGGTTCGCAACGCGGGTGGTGTGGTGATTGTGATCGCAAACCACGACGTCCGTTTAAGAATGTTCTGTCTCGCAAGAACGGTGTTCGTACCCGCAAATCGCACCATTCGTCTGCAGACTGATTGATCTCTTTTTTCTGTTTAAGAAGATTTTGTTCAAGCCAAGTCGCAATGTAATCACTTCGAGGAAACACTTGAAAATAGTTCCTGATCACCTTAGGCTAGAGCTTCTGATTCGAAGAGCACAGTCCAAATGCAAGAACATAAGTCAGCGGGAAATATCCGAATTTAAGCAGCAACGTTTTGAGCGTACGTAAAACTGTTTGGCTCCCAGCGCACGGAGCGAGAGAAAAGTCTGGCCAACAACTACACTTAAAACACCTACACAGCTTCAAACGGGCAGATGTAGTGGAAGCAATAGCCCCGCCTTTTACCAACACTGCTAGGCGCGTTTCCCCTCTTTTCATCGCAAAGTGTGCGTGTGCTTGCATGAGTGTGAGTGCGGGCGCACTAACACCAACATCGATTGCCCCGTGCCCAAGAGATGGCTCCGTCAGGTGCTGCCCCCTAGCGGTCGTTAACGCAAACTGGTGGCAGAGCCATGATTATTCTGCCACACAAAGAAGGAAGATGTAGGTAGAAAATTGAGAAGAAACCGGCACGAGCGAATATGATTTAAAAAAAGGAAACAAAATATAGAGAGGGATGGAAGCATGCTGAGAGTCTATAGTTTAAAAATAAATAGAGCAAACATGTTCTCTTCTCTTCTCACACAAATTGATCTGGTAGGCGCTCCGATAATTGAATCATGCGTGTTGGATGTTCCATTTCAGCTCAGTGTTCTCTAGCCCAACATTACTTTCACTTAAATTTTTCTATAGAATTAGCATATCGTTACAACTCAAGAGCATTATTTCTGTAAGTTTGAGCAAGTTAAACGGAAAATCGAAAGTTTTCTTTAATTTTGAAGTGATTTTTAAACGATGGTTTACAAATTACTAAATTTGACTATTTTTATATGTATATGCGTATATGTCAACGCATACGTTAATGTGACGGTTCGTTACTTAATACTTCGACGAAGCTGTGGAACTAGCTTGTATGGTGTGACAAATAAATAAAAACATAAATATGCATATTTATAGCTAGACATTCTTAAAATGTCACCCCGGTGGTATTTTATTAGCGACGTAAGGATTTATTCAGCGCATATAAATGCCCTACCGACAGACGAGTGGATAGGTCTTCTATGGCGGCATGAGTTACACCCCCAGATAAGAAGTCTCTTGAACCAACGTGTATAAACCGTTGTAAAGTAATACTGTAATAGAAATAAACAAGAATTCGGCCATTTCATCAACATTTTGCCAATAAGACTCTATATTTGTAATGAACTCTATTCCAGTAAGATTTTTGCAAGTCGAGAATAGAGCAGGAATTTTAGGATCCAATCAAGATTTTTCATTTTAGGAATGAGCCATGGGACGCAGAAAACACGGAATGGAACAATTGGTTGTCATGAAATAGATTTTGTTTACTATAAGAATTTATGATACCCTTTTCTCTAAGGAAAAACATTTCAAATGCAAAATATGCCACCCTAGCAATGTCACTTTAAAAACAATTTCAGTTTCAACTCATGGTAATAGAGAAGTAGCAAATAATTTAATTAAAAATCATACAATTATGAGACAACGTTTAAACAACAACTGAAAGTAGTGACTTAGAAGAATGGCTGAACTGCTGACATTGAAACGCATAGGAATTGATAGCATAGGAATGGAGTTTCAGTTCTATTTCATCAAGGACACTGCTTTACTTTCACTTCAGGCGTCAACTGTTTCTTTTTGATGCACCAAATTCTGAATTAAGGCTTTGAGATTTTTTTAACTAAGCGTAGTCATTTCAATTTGCTTTGACGTGGATATTTTATTATTTTTATGTTCCAATATTGTATCGTTATGGCTACATTTTGAAAATTTTAAAAGAGGTGGATAATTTTTACTTTGTTTTTTGCAATTGATCAGGCATGTCTTCTTAACCTGTTCTCACACTCCTCTCCCAATACCCGAAACGTTTCCTTGCCATCATTCTGGTTGCACAGTCAACAGTGTTTCTACAAATCGTTTCAGCGTGGAATCATTCGTTCCGAATGATGTTTATGTCATTTCTGTTTGCGTGCGTGTATGCACACGCGAAAAGAACTGAGTCAAGTATGTCGTTTTCTACTCTAACTACGGCAAGTGCTACCAACTGCTTCCTTCCTTTCATGCGAGCTTGAAATCATCAGAATCAGGGTTATACCCACCGTGCAAATAAAAAAACAAAACATTTCGCGGTGTTTTCTACCAGACCTATCCAACAACTGACTCGAGGATTCACTCGACGATATTTAACGATCCAGTTAATGGGCGATTAGCGGATTATTGCCGCATTTTATTGTGCCTTCCGCAGGGCGTGTGTTTGTATCGTGATTTTTGTTTTCTGCTTGGCTTTCAATGTCTCAGTTCTAAGATGGTCTTGAACTTGAACCTCTGTATAAGTTGTTTTTTGTACTTTTTTGTTCATGAAAACAAATTCGACAACCACTGTTGAAGATATCAGATTTACTAGAAGAAATGTTCTTTGTTAAAAATATGAAAATGACAACAATTTAGTTGTGTTTTTCGTTTTGCAATATTTAAGTTTGATGTACATTTTATAAACATCATAACAACTATGTTCAAAAACGAAACTTCCATGTTTCATGAAGAAGGAAGAAGCAACATACGTAATAATGAGCAACCTACTACTGGAATTACCAATCGTCTTAGAGATTCGACGAGTACGATACTGTAAACATTTACTCCAGCCAACCAAAACACACGTATAGATTATCTAATCTCGTGAGGTTCGTAAATCTGTTTACTTCATTAGACTATTTATTTATGACACCCTCACGCCTCCATACAACGGACCTGCACTAGATCTGCTTTGAAAGCTGTCACATATACGAGATTGTGATTAGTTATTGAACTAAATTTATTACCTACCCGAGTGGTCCATCCGATTCAGGTTACTTCATATGAGGGCCTGAACTGAAACAAGATAAACAAAAACATTAACGTTTGAACTTATAGAAAACACGCCACTAGCCGAAATGTCGTCCAAGAATCGCAAAATTACAACGTAACTGATTATGCTTCCTCCAAGCGTTCCTTCAAAAACCGTAAAGCTACAATAAGCTAAATATTTTTCATACAATCGTTTCCCTTGTGCACAACGGACGCATAAACGTTAAGTCATTACCGACGTTTAAAGTTTTCTCTAATTCTCGCTTTTCGTACTCTTTCGTTCTACGAATAATAAAAAGAAGCTAATCATCGTTAGACAAGAGCGCTTTAATTTACGATGTCCTTCGTTTCTCAGCAGTTGTCCTCCAATTTGCACTGTTCTATTCGTCTAAAACGTGTAGATTTGTTCCATGCCAATCACTCAACCTCTCCACGGTTGCTCCAAGACAGATCAGGATTAGAAATCTTCCAGCTTTACCGAGCTCCATGCAAACCCACCGGTCAACACAAGCTAGCTGGGGAAGTAAGATATCGGTTCTTTTTTGCACTGTTCTCTCAGATTTCTTTAAATTAATTTCGTTAAGTTGAAGGCATTTCGGAGGTTATTGGATCTTGTGCTTCCCGAAGACCTCGCCTATCTGATACCGTAGACGCGTTCCTTCATTGGATATTTGGGTATGCGGAGAGCACCATGGAGAGCGACCGAAGTAATAACTTTCATTAGCATTTTTCTTATGATTTTTTATACTGTTCAGATCGTTGGTCGTCGTTTTCGATTATGGTTTTCGGCAATGGTCGAGCGAGAAGGTCGATAAACGAAAATTCATATTATAACTAATCATTTGTTTCATCGTCTCTTCCAGTCATTCTTCCTCAGTTCATCATCGTCAACAACATCAACATTGACTCTCCTTCGCTATGCGGCATAGTTTTAGCGATAGCTATCTTCTGAAATACAGAGAATAGAGCGGGTACAAATAACGCAGCGGACCAACCGCAGCGAAATTGCAAATTTTGGCGCACGCTCTTAGTTGCATGATTGCCCAACACCATTGCTGTAGTTAATTGGGCGGTTTGAAATCAACCAAAAGATCGCCTAGGCGCTGAATACAGTGACCGTGCTAATGTAACAGTAATAATGGAAGAATTATTAAAAATAATAAGCATATTTAGGAACTAAATGAACCCCGAGTGGACCTAATACAAATTAACATTTCCCGACTGCTACAACTAAAGCGCACCCTACTTTGAACCAAGCTTACCACGATTTCCGTCCACATCGTATGGAAGAAATGGAGATACGGAGATGGACAAGGTAGCGTCTATTGGCAGAAAACATGATGGACCTTAGCTTTCGCACCATCAACAACGATTATGAACGGGCAATGTGTATGGAAATTTATGCGTCTATTTGTGCTGGATATCTGAGTCCACTCGAGATCCCTTCTATGACCGAACATCATACCCGCCGAAAGTAGCGTCAAAGGTTTGCTTAATTTATATGCCTGTGAATATTTCCTTCCTTTTTTCTTTCCTTCCCTAATTAATCCTACCCTGAGCGAGGCAGGTTCATGAAATATCGTGCAGTAGTGGGTCTGAACTTCGAGCCGAATACTTTCAGCTACCCTAGATTGTTTGTGATTAAACCGTTTCTTTCCGGGTCGAGCGGTTGAACCTTTTTCGGCAAAAAGGAAACCCAAACCAACCAGTTTCGAGTTTACTAAACCTTTGTTTTCGGGCAAGGAAAAGCGGGCAACGCATATGCTGGAATAGCTATGGACAAGAGAGAGATCTTCATTTCAACGGTGGCATCAATTTACCGACTAATTCCAAGGCCGAAAATATCGAGACATTCCTTCCTGTTGGTAAGAAAAATAAATTTTTCAATTAATTCACCAAGCGATTGAGCTTGGTTGTGCTTTTCCGCTACCGAAAGGGTGACGAGTTGAGGTATGATTTCAATTTCAGAATTTTCTGCCGCAAAACAACGGCCGAACGCGCAAGTGTGGAGGGTAGGTGTGATGATTAAGCCTTAAATTGGAAACGTCTTGCGTAACCGTGGAAGGCCGTAGACAATTTTATTAAAGCGCCTCAACTTAAACAGGCACCCTATGCTTGGATGAAGGGAAAACACATCCAGGACGTTTTAATCACGGTTTTATATACCGGAAGCAAATGTTAGATCACCAGTCGTAAAGTATTATCTCTAGAGATGAACAAAACAAAGAACATATTATGCAAACAGACGACAAAACGGTTTTTAAGGTCGCTCGATTGGTAAAAAAGAAATTGGATTCTATGTCAACGTCAATGGCCAAACGATACACTAATCATGATATTGACTATGATTGCATATTGATTTGGCTAATGAGTGATCAAAGCCACCAATAATGCAGGACAAACAAAGAAAATCAATTACCAATTGCTGTTAAGGCCAAAACAGGCTACCCGTTTCTATTTCTGTTCTTCATTTATGCTGTACTGTCAAGGTCCCACGAAAGTTAAGAGTACAGTTCTGGCCTGTGTTATGTTCACAGTAATAAAATATACGCTTTGCGTTCGGTTGATTTTGCCCTTTGTGGATGCTTCTCACTGCTTGTTTCATACAAACAATTATTTACTAAACTGCTAAAATATGCAAAGAAGTCGATAGATTGATTCTATTTCCACGTCGATAAAGGTTAAGGTTTTCTTGGAAATGGGTAACCGTATTCAAGTACTGCTATAAAAACTAGAAAAAGATGCTGTTTTATAGGAGCAGAGTTTCTTCTACTGCTCCCTTGCAAAGTCAAAAATTTGTTTTGTTGTGTTTTGTTGTTTGAAAAACTAGTTTCACAGTATCAAAAGCTAAAGTACATACTACTATTATTACATTTATAGATGATAGCTTACAAAATATTCATGCAACACTGTTTTAGCTGTAGTTCCCAACATTTTTTTTAAATGTAATGTAGCGTCAGTTAGGTTTGCATGCTTCGACGGTATACAAACGAGAATGTTAACTTATCTTGAAAACTTTCCACGAGCATTTTTCGACACAGTCCAACGGTTGTTATTCATCGTAGCAGAATTGGAAATTGCCGACGCTGGTATTGGTAAGCAAGCGTCAACACTGTACGAACCGTTCTCACACTCCAGCTTCTTCTCCATTTTGTTTGCCCTCCTCACACGTTTTTCTCGTCCTTGTTTTACTCAAGTGTAGCCGTGCTCGACCTTTCATTTTACTATTTCTTTTCATCCGAGCAGCAAAACAGAATGGGGCTCCTACACCATTTGGCTCACCCACGGTCTCGGGCGAGTTTTCGAGTTTTGCGCACGCAACGTGAGCAGGATAAGGGAAATATTTCTTGTCCCGAGACTAAATAGTACCAGCTATCTTTTTCTTCCTCATTGCCCTATCAATCTTTTGTATTTGATTTTGTAGCATTTTTTCGGTACGATTGACATGGCAGCAGAAAATGTGGAGAAAGTGGAACTCCAGCTTAATAAGAAAACCTGCTCAATAGCAAAGGAAAGTAAATCGCTTCAAATCTCTACAGTCTCCTCGAAACAATTTCGTTCTGGCGGAAAAATACATTTATTTAACCATTAGATTGCAGTTATCTGTTTTTTTTAAACGATTGAAGCAAAGTAAAAAGTTTAATTTAATATAATAGTTTTTCTAATACTTCGAACGACTATCGCAAAAAATTGTATTGTGCTACGAGGTAGTCTTCAATGTGAAAAAGTAATGAAACAAAGTTTCCAATTTCCTCGCCATTTTTATCCTCAAACTCTGCAGCACACCTTTCACGCGAAAACGGGCAAAGCCACCTGATGTTATCATCCATCATTTCGTTATTTCGTCTTGACTCAACTTTTACGCTCGAGTGCTCCGTGCCCAGGCAGAACGGTGAAAAATAGAACGAAAGAGAATGAACGTGCGAGAGAGCATGTTTTTCGAGAAGTTTGTAGCAGCTAGATTGTAGCATTGCTCGGTTGATAGAGCCCTCTTCATGGCTCGGTGAGAAAATGGAAAAGTACCGACCCTTCCTCTACATCATCGCGATATCAAAGCCACAACGAACCAAAACTGTGGGGCTCACTGAAACATTTGGAAAGTTCTGCTGAGCCACACTGGGCGCCAATGGAGCCAACAGTAGAGAAGCATTAGAGGGGGAAAATGGTGCGTCAAAACTCTTTTTTTGTATACGGCACAAGACGAATGGTGAAAATTGCGCCTTGCGGAAAAGGTGGCTCCCGGACGGGTCGGATGGTTACCAACGGATGAAAGGATGCCAAAACGGAGAGGAATGAACCGAAGTTCATAGGACGTAGGATTTACCCAGGAGATTATGCTAGATGACGTTGGCGTTGTTTAGTATGGACAAACAGATACGATACCACGTGCACAGCACCGACACCGAAGCCCCGTTTGTCCCAGGCAGTTTCGGTGATGGAAAACCCACCCTATGGCACTTCCTCACCTCTGAAAGATGCCTTTCCGCCTGCGCGTTGTTCGTTTGCGGCAAGGAAAAAAGACGTAGACGTTGCTTCCATTCCAAGGACTGGCAACCAATTTATTCCAGCACAACCCCGTTTGGTACGTTGCGTCCTCTTGGGGAACGTTATTTACTATTCATATAATTTTTCCTTACTAAAGGGTGCTCTGTTCTTTGCAGAGGATGTGGGATGCCAAATGGAAAACTGGAAAGTGCACTCAGAGCCATGGTCATTTTCATACACCAGAAAACAGTGTTTTCGTCATTGCTTGCAAAATTAATTATTAAAATTTTCATCACCATATTCGTAGGAAAACAATACATAATTTGTTGCGGCAGACTACTTTAATTTATATCAAAAAGCATACAGACGATTTCAAGGCGACTTTATCTAATAGCATTACCACGTATATGAAAGTAAACAAACACTACATCGAACTTAACGACAACGCATGATTTTGTTTGACTAAACAAATTCTCGAGTATCGTTGGTAGTTCAAAGAGAGCTTCTAAAACTCTTGCCTAAAGATACGACATGAAACAAACAAACCAGAAAAGAAGAATGCTCAATTGAATTGCTTCTGTCAAAGCTACAAGAAGAAAACCAACAATTTGTCGTACCCGTAACTGACATAAATAAAGATGCAAACATTAAACAGCAAATGTTCCATACGCTAGCGTTTGCTAGCTTCTGGCATCTTAAAGCAGACATCGAAACAAGCTACTGCTGAGCGAAAATATCGGTTACGATGTATCTGCCCGAGTGGACACTGATGTTTACCAAATGCTAAGACCTGTCAGGGACAAGAGTTTTGGGTTGTCATATAAGTAATCCATGACTCTCTTGTGGAAAAAAAATTAAGTGACAAACAGAAAAAAAATTATTAGTACTACAACCGTAAGAATACAGCATAATCTTGTGAATTTGTGTAACACACAATGCATTATTTTGCTTTTTTTTTCATCAACCTTAAGTTTTCCTTAAGGGAACGAAGGCCTAATGACACCGTGTCGTGCTCATGCTTAAGACATTATTAAGATATAACAACACATTCCCGCTGTTTCCAAACATTAATCGAAAACACTCTGAAAACGTATGATGGTTGCTTCTATATCGTATTTGTCACACGGTACAGTATGCGAAGAATTGTGTTACTGTCGAGAGAATGAACACGTGTTTCCAGTTCTCGAGAGAAGCAAAAAGGCCCTTCATGTTGGTTTCCACATACATAAACTGACAAACTGGCTGTCTGATCCAAGACTCTGAACGATCGATGCTCGTTCGATGGAAAAGAAAATCACAAGTTTGACCTTAACCGACTTTTAATCCATCACGCTAACGCACACTGTGGATGCCTGTTTTCGTGCTGCCTGGAGTCGTTATGCTGTTTATGATTTTATGACGAAACAGGGGCCTCCGCTGCACTCATTTGAACTCGTCGTTTGATTGTGTTTGATTACATTTATAGCCAAGGATATACGACACTGTTCCTGAGCGGCGCATCATGGTCAAGATCAAAAGAGCTCGTTTTGGCTGGTGGTGGGTGCAGTCGTTTAAATGCTATTCTCCTGGTACGGCGTGTTGGCGCGTGCCCTATAAAAATACCCACTCTGTTTTCAATAGCTGCTTAATCGCTTGATCTTCTATCTCGCTTGCATGCTACTTAGTTGATGATCCATATAAGAGCCGTCCACATTTGCCGATATTGCTTGCGAATCTCGTAATGGTCTGTGCATGGTGATAATTTTGAAAGACTAATGAAAGAAATTCAAGCCGTTCTTTCTTTTACAAGAACGCCGCCCCGCCGCGTCTTATCGAAGAAATGTAAGAAAACCAACAGGTCTAAGGCTTTAGCAGGAAATGTTCAAATTGTGGAGTAGGGTTCTAACACATCGATAACCCTAATCACGAATAATAGCATCTATAGTTCATCGTCATATAATCAGTTTGTAGATAAATGAGACCCGAAATGCGATTTTTTAGAATGACAATCCAAAAGGTTTAGGTTGGGGCAGAAACGACAACAAACATATTTAATTGCATGTGAACACCTACGAACGATTTTTATGTGCTTCCATGTGCCTCCTTTTTACGCTTTAACAAACAGTGGAAAAAGTGTATAAAACCTTTATTGCTTGTTTATTCATAATTAATGGGGCCCCACGTAGAAGCGCCACTGTAAGTAGTAGCTAGAGGAAGAAAAAGTGGACGGATACTTTCTCACTACTACACACTAACAAACAGTGGTACTTATCACTTATGAGTCTTGTCCGAAATAAACAAATATGATGCAAATAGTCGAAACTTCTCCGATCAACACTGTTCTTACAACATAAGAAAACTTCATTTTGAAATCCATTTCGGTTTCCACGAAGCTTACATTTGCAGTAGCAGTAATAAACAGATTTCTGACAACAAAATTGAAGAGAAAGAAACAGAACGACAAAACGATTAGACCAACGTGCATGAGTAAGAAAAATGTCCTTTCCGTAGGTATTGCTTGTCGAGATTACGTTAAGATGTGGCAATGCATAGCGCACAACAAAAACTACCGTTAAATCGGTTCATTTATGGCTCCAAAGTATTACCGGTTTTGTATCGGTTCACAATAGGTTTTCTTTTTCACCTTGTCGCTAGGTTTCCTCCTTTTAAACATCGTGCAAATCCTTTCACATGCAATAAAATAATCTCAATGTAGGAGGTATTTCATTGGAAAAAGTAAAGCTTAAGAAAGGCAAAAAGGCTGCTGGTTTTTTTCTTTTTTTCGCCATGCCTTCCGAGTATCAAAAACATCAGGAGGAGTATTATGATATATGGAGACCATAGAAGCAACAGACTGATTTCTTTCTATTGCACATTGGTTTATGTGATTGGAACCTCATTGTTATTAAAAATATTACTTTTATGATGCATATGGTTAGAGAAAGTCTTAGTTTTTGACTTTTTATATTTGCCACGGAAGAAGCAAATCTGCAATATACTCTTACTTTTGTTACTCAGGTTTGATTCATAAACCGAGCCGGAATCTATTGTAACTAGCCTGAAGCCGTCAACTTTCAATAACAACAGCAAGCAACCGATTAGTTTGTACTTTTCTCTAAGTAAGTTACACCAATTTTTCATTGTATCTTTCGGAACGCGTAAGTTTACAACGAATTCAATGATAATGCTAAAGGTGGTCACGTCAGAAAGGCTTTACCAATTTTAATCGTATTTATTCAAAACATATTAGAATCTTTCAATTTCATTGATGATAATTGGGATAACAAGGAAAAACTAAATCACTTTCAAGGATAATGGATCATGTGATAGAAATATCAATGTAAATGGTGCGTTCCAGCTAATGTTTAGTGCCCTTGAGGATTTCCACTTCATTAAAAAAAGAAGCATGTTTTGATAGTTCTTTTCCATTTTACAGTTTTACAGTTCGCCCCTATACCGAAACCCTTTGAAGAACCGTCTAAAATGGTTAAAATTGTTTTCCGAGCAACAAGTTCACCATTTAATACAACTTTTGGACAACACTTACTTCTTACAACCTGGAAGAAGAGGGAAAGAGCAGTAAATCTTTTCAAAAATTCAAAAATTTCTATCTAAAATTTCTTTGCATAGAAACAGAAGAAGTTGTTTTTTCATGTTTGCAGTGAACTATTTTGAAGTGAAGGTTATGTGTTATTTTTTTGATAAATCAAACTGAGCATACATGTTTATTAAATAAAATAAAATAAATAAGTGTCATTGTGTTTTCAATAACCATCGTTGCCTTATCTGGTGGTATTAAGTGAAAGATGTTGAGTATATGTCGCCTTCTACTGAACTCAACCACACCAACAAGAACGAACTCATGCAAACTTTAATGTGAGTTGTAACAGATATTTTCATATAGGTGTTATTCACAACCCAACTCGTGGTTCCTTCAGAGAAAATGCAAAAATAGCAACGAGTCAGAAGCTTCAAACGGTGGTCTGCCTGTCCGGTAGATCTTCCGCTTTACATTCTTCCATCAACATGTACCCAAAAGAAGCTACGGACCCGACTCCTGGCCGAAAATGACAAACACGGGGAACCGCAGTTTGAGGAGGGGGGACGTTTGGAACCAACCTTCTCATCCGTGAAGGTGCCTTGAGAGAAGGGTGTACAAAAAACGATTCCGCTTGAGGAAGGGCGAGTGCGAGTGTAATAAGAAACGTGAATATTTTCTAAAATGGTGAAGAACGCCACGTTGCGCTCGAAGAGAGGTCGGCACCAAAAACGATGGTGCACCATTTTATAAGTGCACAAGTGGAACCCTAGTAGAATAGATTGATGCGGTAGGGATAAGAGGAAATTGTGTTTCGCCAAGCTTCATCGTCACGTCGATTGTACCTCGGCTGCAGTAGTGTGATGAAATCTTGTGTAGAAATTTTCAGCACCTTTTGTGTGCACACAACATTTCATCATGCTACAGCAATGCTCCCCGCTCTTATGAGCCTCCCGTCGACAATAGAGCATCGATGAAGTGGATCGAAATGCGGTGCATGCTACGGTTCAAAATGAGATTGATTAAATCTATCGGTCCAGAATAGTAGATTGATCGGCTTGCCGAATGCATATAGTAGCATAAACAAGAAATGCGGGCGCATAAGAAATATAAATATATTTTGAGAACGTTTACAAATATGGTTTTGCTATTGTTTAATGATTTTTTATAAGTCTTGTAGCAAAAGTTATATAATAATTAAATAATAATATATAAGATGAATTCGATTCGAATTTCTCAAGTATCATCATTATAGAATCAAATTTGTTAACAAATTAAAATCTTTTAAATTTTAATATTTTTAATAAGAAATATGTTTGGAATTTTCTCAGCATGTTTGAAAACGATTAAATTGTGTTCATTCCATTTAATTGTATAAGTTTTTTGTATTGACGAGTTCATATGCTTTTCAGGCAAAATTTAAATTATTTCTAAGTAGGGAATTTTTCCCAAAACCATAAAACAAAGGGACCTCTGACAAGGACATACTCAAATATTATTTCAATGTGATGTTTTAAAGGTAATCCAAAACAGCGGAAGAAACGTAACAAATCACACAATCCCATTTCTTTCACAAATTTTCGTATAGATAAATGTGTGGATGGGTTTCAATTAAACCAACAGTAATGGCTCAGGCTCAAGATTGATTTTGGAAGATAGAAACAAACATGGCATGCAAAACGTGATCGGAATCGTGACATAATTTTGCTGGATGTCAATTTGTGAGCCGTGGAGCGTGCAAATAGCCATATAAAATCTTACAAGAATCGACCAGCCCCATCGTTTTTGTTTCACGAATCAATTCTTCTTAAGCGTTTTTTCTTCTTTAAAGTTTGCGCTTTATTCCAATAATTGTGAAAAATACACTGTGTGCAAAATTGCAAAACAAAAATTAACAGCTGTTTCTTCTTTGAACATGCCTTCGTTGTTCGCTTCGTTCAAAAGCAATCACTTGAAACATTGAAATTCCAATAGTCCCAGTTATGATTTATTATGTTACAACCCTTCTGTATGCCATGCATACTCAGAGTGTATAAATCCTTTTTTTTCATCCAGCCATAAATCTGCAAAGGAAAGGGTAAATATTTTGCTTTCGCTTTCGTAGCAGCATACATACGAATTTTTACGCTTCCCAATTCTTACATTCTTTGTTTAGACTCTGGACAAAAAGGCAAGGTAAGTTATGAAAATTGATTTATTTCGTTCGACTCTCCTCAGGGAGCCGCAATTCGATACGTTCGTCTATCCCAGTTTGTCCACCTTGATGCCGCCTGCAAGAAAAGCGTCGGTGTGCCTTTTGTTATTGGTGTGAGTAAGCGAGAGAGTTCCACGACCCTATGTTGTTACCATAACCGAGAGTCGATGTTCAGGCACTTTCACTTTCCTCCAAACCAGTTTGAGAAACAGGACTCGGTTGGCCAATGCTTGCGGAGAACAGAGCAAACGATGCCATTAGAAAAGTGGAGAAGGAGAAAAGTAGTTCCTTAGCAGGAAACATGATGGAAAATCGATGTCTTGGAAGCACATTAACCTAAAACAAGCATCAAATTTATCTGATTCAGATTTCAGCTTTATCTGACAAAGCTGAGTTTTGAAAATTTTGAAAATAGAAAAAAATGAAAATCTGCATCATATAAACATTTGCTCAAACGAAATATAGGAGCAGAAGCAGAAAATGTTGTTGCTACAAAAGCAACACAAAAGCTCTCTATTGTAATTATTACGTCTGGAATGTACTTTTTCACTTTCGTAGCTTCTACATTATTCCCTCTTTTAAATTTTGATGGTTGAGTGCTATAATTTATTCCATCATCTTCCAATGTTTGGCCTAATTAGGGCTAAGCAGTCAATTTTTATTGGTATACCAACCTGAAAGAAGCATCGGCTAACAATGCTTCAGCAGGAAAATAAAACTAGCCAGGAATGTTAATTATTTTATACATCAGAATTAATTCCAGTAAAGGTTCGCCGGTTGGTCATAGCTCACTTGGAAACCTTCTTTCTTGGGGATCTATTGCCTTTATTAGAGTTGCATTAGGTAAATTTCAAAATGCCACAATCCATTTTTCATTCTGATTGATTTGACAGTTTGAAGGGAAATATAAAAGCAGCTTAAGAAAGGTGAAACCAGGTAAAAAAAATGTTCTAGATGGGCATGTGAAAAGTTGCAGATCGTTTTATTCCGAAAACACAAAGCCTTATAAGTGGCATGAAAACGCAGGTCCCTTACTACAGGACATTTCATAACAAACTAAGAGCATAACACATTTTCAACACAACCGATGCGGATGCGCTCGAGTGCCTTGAGGCAAGATGTACCGACCGAATGCGTTCCCGTACGAATAAATTCGGACAATCCGCCATTGCCATTGGAGCATTCATTTAAAACGTTACGAACGATGGAATTCCTTTGTGACTAAATGCTAAAATTATTCTTTACATTAAGATTTAATTTACACAAGTATTTACTGATTGTTCTGAAGCTAAGATATCGCATTCACTTGACCACTCGAGTGAATCGCATAATAATCTTCCAAATCATGCTTACTTCACTTAAAAGTTAACGAAAAGTTCAAAAAGTTTTAGACAATCGCAAACAACATTATTTTTGATAACAAAATAGTCTAAGCCCAGTACAATATAGTTTTTCAAGAAAGATGGAAAGAGAAACAGCTAACAGAAGTATAGAAGTCTATAGCCTTCAAGCAAATAGTAGTCCAGAAGCGCAAGAAAATGTTCGTACACTGTACAATGACCACATTTCAAACTGAGAGCAAAGTTTTCAGCCTAGGGTTTCTTCGGCTGCCTTAATAATTACATACTTTCTAAAAGAGTAGCTTTGCCAGTTTCAATTTGATTAACACATTCCACACCGCACTGCTATTTGCACGTAAGGACAGTTTTGGAGCCTGTTCTACGACAGACAGTGGTTTTAGACGTTTTCAACACTAATTAAAATACATTCTCTTCGCGGCAAAGGGGTATACACGAACACTCAGTAAAGTCGAGGCTGGATATAGAGAGATTAATCAAGTGTTGAGCTGGCAAAAAGTGTACTCCATTGTTCTCGCGTATCCTTCTCATGGCACCTGGGGACAATTAAGAAAAGTTGTTCCAAAGCACTGCGACCTCGGAAAATGTAAGCCTTAGTTTTGGGTACTTTCGACTCGTTATGTTTCGCTATCTAGTCATGATACAAAAAGATTCAACGGTTTTCTTTCTTCGTTTTAGAATCACCGAGCAGCCTAATCGCTTAGAACCTTCATTCAGCAATTCATGAAAGTTGTAGGACAATTACAGACTTCCAGAACAAGTTTTTATCAATACGAAAATTATTCTTATTGTACACCTTAAAACTGTAAATTGTTGCAATTTCCTATTATATTTGAAACAACTTTTTTAATTTAAGACTAGCTCACCTGGTATGAAACAAAAAAATTTATAAAATTTACCACTTTACCATTTTGTTCCTCCTTTTTTTTTTTCTTCTTTTTCATAAGGTGATACCTAATCCAGCCAATTATACTTTCATTGTATTATTGATACTCTTATATTTCCTAAAAAACCGTAATTAATATGCCGTGTTTTTGTTGCCTGCACGACTCAAAAACGGGTGCGTGCTGAAATTGTTGAATATCTTCACCTGGCTAGATACGTTATGGTGGTGAGAAATTTTCTTTTAGAAAAAAAATCAAGTACTACTACAAAATTTTAGAGATTTAAACAGATTATTCACTCTGCAAATAAAATCTACTGATGAATGTCAAACGATTTTTTAAGTGTACGTGTTAGTTCTATCAAAGAGAAATTAATCAAAAGTTTGCTTTACCTTTTGCACCATTCATCAACAACTAAAGGAATGTTTGACTCGCACAGTGGAACAATCCTTATTCTTGGTTTCGTTTCCCGTTTGTTAGTTTCATTCCGCCTCTGAATAAGAAACCATTGTCCTGGATACCATAGTACATGACAAGGACAGCGTACTTGGGCTTAGTACTGCGCAAATCAGCACTGTCCGCAGCTATTACGTTGGAGGGCGCGGAATGCAAGTGGGAACACAATGGGGTTTACACAAACAAAGCAGCAGAAGTGCTCAAATGTGTGTGCACAAGTAATCACCATTTCTAGCAGATGACATGCGATGAAAAAAGCAGAAAGAATGACGATAATATTTCGCTTCCGTCCACGAAAAACCTGTTTACGCCGGAGTTGTAGTGGTACTGAACAACCTGTCTCGTCCTCACAGCATCGCTCCTCTTTCATTTGACCATTTTTGGCATGCAAGCTCTGTTGGTCGATACTCCCAAGCCTCTCTTTCACGTTGTTATAGCTTTTCTTTTCGCGGAGGCATGTTTGTTCGCCAACGGGATTGCAATATGGCTACGTAGATGCGAAACGAAAGGCGCATTAAAAAAAGACAAAAAAGCGCCCTGTACCGCTCAAAATTTCTTTTTCTTTTTTTTTGTTGTTTGATGTTATCTAGATAGTGAAGGTAGCAAGCCTAATGGCCACACGGTAAAACGAGCTGGTGCAGCTCTTTCTGTACAACCGAAAAAGATGTTTTCCCTCCTACCCAATATATTCTTTCACCAAAACAGTCTTCTCGTTATACAGCGTCCCGTCCTCCTTATTGCCCTGCTTATTCCCTTTCACATTTGATCATTTGACATTGGTGATGTAAGCTTTGAATAAACAGTCAATGTTGCCTTTCACCACTCGCTAAAGTGTTTCGAGAAGCCACTACCACTATAGGCAAGCAGGTGGACATGCACATCTATGGTACGTTTCATCAACCATCATATTGTATTTTTTCAAAACCAGGTCTATGACATGCGCACACATTTTCATTAAACCGGCCGTTCTACCTTTAAATGTTTGTTAAAGCCTGCCGTACACGACACAAAATAAGGTGCTATTCTTAACAAATCATCTGCCAACTAACTCGTTTGCCTTGAAGTAATGCATGCAGAACAAAACTCACGATTAGATTTCCACCCCTTTTAGTTTCTTCGGGTTTCAGTTGCAATTTTCAGAGTAACTGCAGCAGCTCAGTTAATGTTTGAGGTAGAATTCAAGTTCTTTGCACAACATGAATGGTGTCAAAAGATTTTAAATTCTACACAGCGGTCATTGCGGTACCTAGCCTCAGATCAAAAGTAGCAACAAACGGTTTAAACGTACGGTAACGATAAACGATTTAAAAGTTCGTTTGTTGCATGGTAAAACCACTTAAAATATTCTTGCAATTCATAGTATGTGTATAATAGAACGATAAAAATGATTTCGTTTCAACTGAATGTTTGTACTGAAATTATAAAAAGATTTTTTTGAATATGCATAATAGATTTAACTGAGGTCACATAGGTTTGGTATTCTATGTGACCTCAGTTAAATCTATTATGCATATTCAAAAAAATCTTTTTATAATTTCAGTACAAACATTCAGTCATGTTTTGTTTTCTTTATTTTCAACACAATAAGCATCCACATTGGACAAACTTTAAATTACCGACGGCATCATCATCAAGCTTGAATACCGACATCTACCGACGGTAAACTTATATTAAAGCTTACCTACAACTGTTACATTCAATCCTTGTCATAGTACCTAACCTGCAAGGAATAAATTTAAAACGACACCAAATTAAATTTTGTTGTAATAATTTGATAATGATCCAAAGAACGTGTTTTGTAAGCATGCGATACGTTCGCACTGGAATAACTCTGCACTGCATTTCAGTAAAGAACGAAAAAGTGATTCACAAACAATGAATAAACAATGAAAGTAAATTCAATCAGCTTAAGTAAAACTATTTGACTGAAATTATTCTCCTCTATTGATTTCGATAACGAAGCAGATTGCATATATCTTCACGTGATGTTGACAAGCGCACTACGGAAGGCAGAAGCTAAAAGTGAGACGGAGACGAAACAGAAAACATTTGAGATGGAGTGAGTAAAATGGAAAATTCATGTTCTGCCATGATGGTTGAACGCAATGCTGCCCGGACCTATTCCCTCTCTTTTTGTTTGTTTCACATTCTCTCTTTCACTCTTTTATCCTCACTTTTTCTCTCTATTTCTCTTTTTCTCTCTCCTTCTCACTCAGAGGGTTCACGATAGAGAAATCCCAGCTGATAGCTTGCACGTTGGCACCAGCCAGACGCTAGTATGGCGTACGGGAGTGGCCATGATGGTTACGTCACAAGAGATGGCTGCAACGAATGCGGAAATGGAAGACAGTCCATATAAGAATGTGTGCGTAAAATAATTAATGTAGGAGAAAATAAACATGGCGGTGCTTTACAACTTCTAATGCTTTTGTGGTGTAAAGTGTGCGACTGTCAAAACTAATGGAATTACAGAATGGAAATGGAATATTACAGAAACACACAATTCGTCATGTTCCTCTCCTTTTGCACAAAATCATCGATATAATTGCGTGCGTCAAATAAGGCAATTGAATGAGCTAAGTGCCAAACATCATTAAGCTACTCAAAATAAAAACATGTTTAAAATTTTCATAACCAGTATAAAACAAATGGTGAAAACGCTGTAAATTGTAGGCCATAACGTCCTGTAGGCACATACACACACTGGCACATTTGATTCTTACAAGACACGACAACTGGAACGAGACATATCGTGCGCTCGCTCTTGTGACTTCAAGCTTTTTGTAAAAAGCTCGAGCTTTAGAACGTGAGGGGTAGGAATGTATAATGTGGTTCTACACACAATGATCACAATTTGAAACAGTTTCATACTAATTGGTAAATGTTTGTACAATTATTGAGGAGTCAATATTCAACAACATACAAAGAATCATGTTTTTAATACAATAAAGACATTCTTTTTTCGTTTGACTGAAAGAAATGATTTTTTTCAATATCGGGATTGCCTGATGACAGCATCTACAATCCTATTGGAATAGAATCATCAACATATCTGCCGCATTTTATGGAGTTAGATAGAGAGCCTACATAGAAACACTGCACGCACACATATAAAACTACAACGTTTCATATAATGCTGCTTTATCTTATGTCTGTAATTGGCTAGCGCCATGTTTGTGCGGGCGGTACAGCACAGAGCGCATGTGCAACATTTCACCTTTGCTCAAGCACATTTGGACTACTTCGAACACTTGTGAAATCATATTCTCGCTCTCTTTCTTTTTCGCTAGGCAGCCGTTTGCGTGCTGTGGCTTGTACCGCTTTTGAAGGCAACGACCAACGAGGCCAACAGAGGCTTCCAAAAATAGCATCGCCCACACCGTTAGCTACAAAATTTGGATCGATAATTTTCGGGATCTGTTTCGGCTTATTGGAGCAGCCATACTTACAACGCACGCGCCTACTTACTCTACAGTGCCGGAATCCAAGGGCATCACATACCTGAAGTGACCAAACGGTAAAACAATGTTCATGTAATTGCTGGTATGAGCTGGATGCGGTAAATTCCGTTGCATCAACAAAAATCCTCTACGGCCCTGGTTATTGAAAGAATGCCAAATCTTCGACGCTGAATATGTCGTAAATGCTTTCAAATTTTCCTTACATTTTCCAACCCTCCAAATTGCTCATGTACCGCACCGTTTCCGGCCGTAAGCTCATGGTTTCGTTGAATTGTTTTTTTTAAGCTTCGATATGCCTTTACTCAATCGTTCATTTGCACCCTGTGCTACTACTGCCTAGGAAACACGTTGTTTGAAACGACTTCATGTTTGTATCATTTTCTCGTTCAAAAATGTGTTATCCTGGATTGGGATTTACAGTATCTATCGTTACATTATCCGGGCCATTTTATGAAGGAATATGTCCCCCGGTATATTATTCCGTGCCTTTATTTTCGAAGCTGTGACACGTTTCACTTACCTTGGAATAATTGAAATGTACTTCCTGCCTGCCTGTCTTCCCTCCAGTAGAACATTTCTACCTTTCTGATGACGCACTTTCAAATGCCTACCGCAGGAAAACAAGCCTCCCATCAACTTCACCCACTCTCGTTAAAACTTTGTACCGTAAATAGCTCGTAAACGAAACCCTCTCGTTACACGCAAAACCAGCCTTTTGGTTTCGTTCGTTTGGAAAAAAGACTCTAATGCGTAACAACAAAAGAAGGCGGATATATTTGGCGCTTGCAGCATAAGGCTGGATTTTTGTCACTCGTATCACAAGGATCACACGACACCTAAAAGAATATTTACCAACTCATTAACCAAACTGCTGGAAATCCAGGAAAAAACCAAAGTACACCGTGCATCACATTTTTGCCTGCGGTAAAAAAACCTTGACCGAACAAACCCGCCTGTAAATTAGTATCAGTGTTCACCAGGACTTTCTATCACAGAGGACTGCAAACTCTTTATTAACAATGGTTGGCTGGATTCCATCACCAACTGCAAAACATCAGCTCTTTAGATATTTAAACATACTTTTTTAACATAGTATAAAACTTTACGAAACATGCTGCTAAAGTTTCCACGATAAAAGCGTTGATTCCGAGCTTGAAATTTCGTCCGTCGTCGTCAATTGATAACTTAATTTTCGCTCGTTCGCATTCTATTAAGTTGTTCAAGTAGCCTCACGAAGTACGAACAAAACGAAACAAATGTATTATGTAGATACATTTCCCGTATCGTCCATTTACGTTTATTGTGATAAAAATTACTTGTGTATGTAACCAAATAGCTTAAAAAGTGCAAGTTTGGTAATGCTAAGTGTCAGTGTCGAGCTTATGGTTCAACGACTAGAACTTCTCTCTTCTTGTTGCTACCGTAGTGACTATGCATTGATAAAGAATGTGAACATATAAAAAAGAGTTTAAAAAAATCTGTAAAAAACTGTTTTATTTATTTACAGATCATCCCCATGTCAAGCGAGATTAAACATCAACAAAAGCCCCTGCAGAATAAACTGCAGTCCTGGATGCTTCTCTTAAAAAGCCAATGGTAAGAATCATATTATCTTGTATTCCTTTATCATCGGTTTTCCATCCCGCTCCCGCCATTTAGTACTTTACCTATTTCTTTCAAAAGAGCCAACAACCCATTATTTCATCAATAATCGTTTGTATCAATTTGCTACAGTGTATGTAGAGTTGGAAGCCTGCATGACCAATATTTTTTCGAACCATTCGAATAGTGTTTATTCCGTGCAAATAACCAATGAATTTGGACGACATTTCGAACTCGAGTGCACCCAGAAAGAAGAGTAAACGTGAGGCAAAGGTTTTGCTTGATTAGAACCATTCAAGAAAACTTAAATAAAACGAAAAAAAATTATGCATCCCTCCCAGGAGCACCCTTTTCGAATACCTTTCCTGTACCTACCATTGCCATAGATCCATTTCCCCTAGGCTCGAGTCCGATAAGACGGTGCAGATTACACTACAGTTCCTTCACGGATAGATTCTATTGGACTAAATTATTCATTCGAATACCGAAGGGTCGATGAGAATCCGCCATTTCTATTCTGCATAAAAATCGTAACGGAAGATAGTCCTAGCTCAAAGAAGACCTAGAAAACACACCTTGGCACTTTCGTGCTTTTGCCATTCTCATGGCGCTGTGCATGTTGTGACATCATAAATAATTTCATGACCAAGAAGCCAACATTTATCACCAAGAAAACCCCGTGGAAAAGTTATGAGTTTCCAGATTTTACTCTAAGTAACCGACTCCTAGCAACCACCCACGAAATACACCTCCATCTCCAATCGTGTTGCAAATTACGTCACACAATGTATCATCATGCGCTGTTAGATTCAACCCGACACAAAAGCAGCATCTCAAACGCCCACCTCAGTCGGTGGTGAGCAACATGCGGTCCTTGTACTTGTTTCGTGCTCGTTAATCCGTAAGATTATATTCAACATAATTTGGGCTTTTTGCCTGCGGGTTTTCTGATTTTTGAATAAAATAAGTAACAAGCAACATAACAAGTTAAATATCTGGGGGTCACCCTGGACGAAGGCCTTAAATTCCACACTCACATTGACGGAGTCAGCACTAAGGTAGCAAAGAAATGCGGCGTGATGAGTAGATTGCGAAACGACCTAAATTTCTTTGGAAAAGTTCACCTTTAAAAATCAATCATGTCTCCACATTTTGATTTTTGTCCCTCGATATTATTCCTCGGCAATCGGAACAAATGAAAAGATTAAAAAGATTGCAAAACAGGGTAATGAGATTGGTGTTATGTTGTAGTCGGTATACACCGTCGGCTGTTATGCTGAACGTCCTTCAGTGGATGTCTGTGGAGCAGCGGATAGTATACCAGACTATGACATTCATCTTCAAACTACTTGGAGGCCTGTTACCAGGATATCTTGGCGAACGGGTAGTTAGGGGTTCTGACGTTCATCACTATAACACACGAAGGGCTCATAATCCTAGAACGTCGAACTTTTCGTCAGTTTTCGCTAGGAACTCGTTGTTTTGCAAGGGTATTCAATGGTATAATAATATGCCGATGGAGATTGCTGAGGCTACAAACGTTCGGGAGTTCAAACGCTTGTGCGCTTCGTACGTCAGGCAAGTTGTTAAGTAGACCAAGTAGAATGTGAATCGTTTGAAATAACTTTTGTGCACTGTTTATTGTTTGGGAAAACTGTATTCGTCAACACGAGCTCATTGATGATGATGAGATTTTTTTGCAAATGTTTAAAGTAAATAAAAAAAGAAAATTGTATGAGACAACATGACTTTGAGACACGCGCGCGTAAAAGTGGACATTTGGAGTGGACGCCTATGTAGGAACTATCCATCGCTCTGGTGCAATCACGTAAATGGTATCCCGAATGGATGTATCCATTGATGATTTTTTCGGTGTAACCAGTTTTTTACGGATAAGGTTTGCTAATCTTGCCAATCCTAGAAAGTGGTAACTCCCCTCCATTCATTGGACAAGGGAGCGACCGGCTACGCAAAAGGATGGTGCAATTTTTGCCGCGCATTCCGGAGAGCGGTTTCCATGATATCTTCCTGTTGATAATTGTGGCTACCGTTGTATGAAAGGAAAAGAGAGCCATTGGTGTTTTCCTGGGAGTATCACTTCAATACCACCACTTCGTACTAGGACCTGACATGTCGCGTTAATATCGATAGATAACCACGCCATTCTCAAACCTATGTTGGGGTAAGAGGTGGGACTCATCATCATCATCATCATCAATAAATATTTACAAAATATAAATCCCTAGCATGGATATCGAACCGATTAGTGTTGGTTGAATTTACACAAAATAAACGACAACAGAATTTTCAACAATGTCTCTTAAATGAGTAATATGATAAATTTTATTATTCAATAAGCTGATTTTTAGATTCGTAAAGTCACCGTCGGTGTGAGGTTGCACTCGTCTGATTCAGTCAATTTACAGGATGGGCTACAAGCACAGCACCTACCACATGGCAAACATTTTGCTGCAGTAGATTTCCCCAAAACCATTTCAAATTTTGAGATCATAGCTGTTGAAGGACACAGTTTTATGTGTGGGACCAGTGCTTCCTTGCCACACATCTACTGGTTATCCGGGACCACCGACTTATTCCACCACTGGGCGAATGCAAATTGGCAACGGTAGTGATCAAATGGAGACCAAAAAGCTTCGTTGTTGGTAAACAAGCAATAATGAAATCGAATCCATTTCCAACAAGCGCATTATGCGTGGTTGACACAAAACGAAACAATCTTTTGGTTGCATACGGGAAACGTTAGATTTCTGCAGCACGGTTTTCTAGCAGAGATCAAGAAGGCTAATTTTCCAAAACATTGCCATAGGAATAATTTAGAATAGTTCAATCAGAATGTAGTTGAAGTTATAGAGTCGAAGGTAAGTGATGCTTAATAAATGAGTGTAACTGGCCATCCTCTCAACGGTTCAATTTCACCGTGCGAGCTAATGTAATAAAATTCGGACAAGTTTTAGTTGGTTTGTATAATATTCACCGCAACGTTCGGCTTAGCTCCTCCCTTCTAGCGGTTCTCTGCTGGGTCGTCTCGATTCGTTTTTGCGAGAAGAACACATCTGTATGGTCCTTCAAATCCCTAGAAGGCCTTTTAAAAGCGGCCACTGAATGAACTCAACGTGGAAATGGTCGTTGAAATACCGACATAAATGAACATGGGCAAGTTTCGACGGATTGTCGGTTGCTAGGAAAAATAATTAAACAATGATGAAAGTTTTTTTACGATTCATTACAGGATTTTACAACGCGATGTTGTTGCAGTTTGCTCGCTTCTTTGCTTTCATAGCCGAGCAAATTTGTGCGCAATAGACAGCAAACATATTTCGAGTCCCTACGGGAAATGAAATAAAGTTGGAAAACTTTCTCATTGTAGAATCCACTTTCGGCTATTCGAAAGCCTCTTCGGCGAGCCACAGATCTGAAGGTATACTGTAAAGAACGCTTCCAGAAGACCCCAGCCGTGATGGCATTTTCCAGAATTCCACATGCAACTTGCACGAAACTAATTGATTTTCCGATTCGATTTGGATTACGCTCTCCTTATGAGTTTTCCCATGAAAATTCTAATCATCATTCACGGGGCTACCGACCAATGGTGAGATCCAATTTTCCGATCCATTTAACATTGAGCATTCCAAGTAGGTTTGAGGCATTTTTCTTTCCCAAGAAAGGTTGCTCTTCGTCAGGATCTGTTTTCCCATACGTTGATCTACCACCCAGGACCAAAACAAGTTATTTTTGAACCATTCCACCAATTCATCATGTATTCTGTTAGCATCGCCATGGTATTCACTAACTTTGGCAGGAGTTTTTAAAGATGGCCCAAGCTGGCGAGCCTTACTGGCTCATGAGATCCACAAATTGCCACCCTGCTTTCTCTTCCTTTCTCTCCGTACTGGCTTCAGATTCCGTTTCAGTTTTGAATACTTTTTTACGACTCTTATGATATTGCAGGAGTAGCAGCAGCAGCAGCAGCAGCAGTGGCACCAATTCCATCGCCGGTGCCTTGGAGTTTCATTGCCGAAGATAAAATTTCCTTGTGCTGCACCTCGCTCAACCTCGCTGGAGAGCACCAAATTGTCTCTGTTTCACGGCTTCCTGACTTGTATTGAACGAAAACGAACCACCAGGCAGCCAATTTTTGTTTTGTTGGCGG
This sequence comes from Anopheles atroparvus, assembly GCA_914969975.1. Taxonomy (NCBI): domain Eukaryota; kingdom Metazoa; phylum Arthropoda; class Insecta; order Diptera; family Culicidae; genus Anopheles; species Anopheles atroparvus. The sequence goes on along the minus strand of CAJZCY010000001.1, from coordinate 976,777 downwards.
TTAATGTAACAAATCGTGCTCCAGTGCTCCTACTTTCATGCTTGCCATGAAAAGCCTTTGCAATTTGGTGCGCATGCACATTCGTGTCGTTGACTGATGGCTGTTCCTTGCAAAGGTTGAGAAAAAAACCTCGAAAGATTCCTGTATGATTTTTCTTTTTTCACTTTCACAACATCACCAGCGTTTGGAACAAGTAACTGTTTTATAAGACACGATGGAAGGAAGAGCGTTAACCGAAAATACGAGTACGTTCCCTTGGGACATCTTGGCGCAGGTGTTTCATTCGAGAACCATCTCGACCTAATACGGCATGGGGAGTAGAGAAGGGTTTGTGCGCTAGTGATTGGACAGTGTGTCAAGTTAAATGACAATATGCGCTCATCTGTCTCTTGGTGCTTAGTGACCCCTGTTTAACAAATAAATTTGTAAATTAAGCATATATTTATCCACTTTGGTTCCTTGGAGTATAGATCAAATTTGTTCGCCATATCAGATTTCTTTTTCTAGACTTTGATCTTGAGACCTTTTTGATCTTGGGTTTTATAAATGAGCAATGCATGAACTCTTGCTCAGGAGCATTGAGCATCTAGATGATCTTTTGTATATTAAATATTTCAAATTCATCCACAATGCAATACAATACAATGTTTCAATTAATTTATTCTTCCAATTGGTACACATATTGTAAAAATGGCATATTTTGAAATAATTTAAACTAATAATTATCACATATTTTTAAAATTGCTTTGTAAGCTGATGTTTTGGGCATTACTGTATATATTCCGATGCTCCCGAATGCGCAACGCGAAAATGAATCATAAAAAAATTCATCAAAATTTATACTGCTCGTAAACAAAAGGGATGATGGTTGCAGAGTGAAATGGTAGAAGCCTGCCTGAAATTCCACGCACACACACAAATGAATAAAATACGTCAACATGATTCTTTCTAGGTACCCCACATAAGACGTACCTGAAAAGTTTAGATTACTGTTACAATATTATTAATTTAACGTTACAAAATACAACTTTCAGTTTATCCAATTGGTTAATCTTCCATTTTTACTTAACTACAATGAATATCGATTATCAAAGCGCAAAATTACGTACAAATTAAGCAATTTCAATGCGTAAAACATAAGCTTTATTTTATTTCAATGTATGTTCCATGTTCAGTCGGCTCCGAGTCATGTTCGTGTACGATCTCATCGATCTTATGCGTAATTTCATTCAATTTTTACTTTATCACCCTGCATCATCATCACCATTAGAAACTTTCGATGATAATCAGAAATCCATGAAATATATACTACCCTATCCATCTCTTATCTTTGAATGCGTCTGGTTTGTCGTAAAATCTAATACTCTTATCTTACAACTTTAACTCGCTGTGCTTATGTAATGTATAATGTCCGATCCTTGATTTTCGAATGATAAAGATATGTAGCAATCTGCCGCCGCTTTTGGATTATCGGAAATTGTGTTGTAGGAATTACCTTTGTTTGATATGAAACATTTTAACTGTTTTGCAAATTCTATTATCCAAATTCTGTGGCAGTTGCGGCTCAGACTCGAGCCAGTGTGACACGAAATAGGATGAACAATATAAGCGAGGTATACGACTCTTTTCCAGTGCTCCCTGGGCCAAACAAATTTAAAAATCATCCTTAATTATGGAATGCTTGAAAAAAAAATCATTATGAATTTGTATATACACACCATTGGAAAATAAATCCCATGGTCATTTTAAGGGCTTCAAGTTTCACTTTCACACTGCGCTATAAGAATATGCAAGGTCTATGCACTCTTCAGCTTCAAAGCTAATTTCAAAGTCCATTAAATAGGTAACGGTACTATCAAAACCCTGCAAATTACGCAGCAAAGGAGCGAACGTGTTCTCGTGATGAGGACACATACAACAAGCAGTTAAGATCAAGGTCTAGCGGCTAACGGTCGGGATTGTGACCCAACGGAACAAAACTGATGCAGGGCACTAGGCGCAACCAAACGGAAAGAGTTAAAAGAAGAATGAAGAACATTGTAAACCAATAGCCATTTATGAGCACCGAAGGTCGCCGAACCAAAGGTCGATCTACAATCACCTTATAGGCTTACAAACAAGCGCAAGGCCGTGTGAGTTCCTGCATGTGTAACCCTTTCCTGAAACCATTATATTTTTCTGGTTATAAACTATGCATTGCAAAGCCATATTATCCAGAAACTGTAATAACCATACTTTATCCGAGCAAAACCTTGGTTACAATACCAAATATTGGGTAAACCTTGAACAGACATCCTAAGCATCAAGATATCATATTTTATCAGAATTGCCGTAGCTTATCCTCCTTATCCAGCAATTATTTTCTTTTTTAAAGTTTTGTTCAAACTGGCAAACTTTTAAAAGGTGTTTGGTTAAGTAAAGATGCATCAAATATCTAAACAACTCTTATACCAATTGTTTCTATCATCATTAGAAGCATTAATCAAAGGCCGGAATATTTGTCAAAATTAATGTACATAATACACTGCTGAAAAATTATCTTTGGTTTATTTCTGTTACTAAAAACAATTATTCATAAATTTTAATAATTGACAAGCTTTTCAAAGTGGTCAGGTTCAACCATATGTTAATTCAAGAAAATCGTTGGTATTTGCCAGTAGAACCAGCTTACGTGTTCAAAGTAACAATAAATCCTCAACGGTTTTGTCTTGGAAAGTATACCGTTGAGGATGAGGAATGTTTCCTACCAATGAAGCTGGTTTCTATAACAAGGTACTAGGTCTCGAATTGAATCTTATCTTGAATCGAAATAAATATCATCCGTTGAGCAGTGAATCTCTAGAATATAAACCAAGGCTCTTATGGCATCAAGGAGTCATAAAAATTCACTCTCCCTCGCTTCTCTGCATACGCACCTGCCCAGCAAGAATCAAACGAATTTCCTTAATTTCATTCGCATCTTTTTTTTACATTGACTTCGAAGAAATATGGAAAGTGCAAATCAACGAGGCTATAACTTTCAACATCGGGGGAGTTATAGTTAATCAATAAAATGCTTCGTTATTTCGGCTCTAGCTCCCAATCTCATCAACATGAACGACCAAAGCTTGCGCGATCAAGCGATGAAAGGGATCATCTAAAATTCCAATTTCATATGACTTGCCTGAGCCGCGGAACTTCAATAACTGTTTTCTTACGAACGACACGAGCAAGTTTTTTCCCATACATTTGGCGTTCAATCATTGGAACAACCGTCAAAGACTGCCTGTTTTTTTATCGTTACATCGAATACATCCGTTGACCGTCGGGGTTAAGAAGTATGGAGGAAAATCTCCTCACAAAAATTTATTTCTGGTCATGATGACTAGATGGTTATGTACCGTGAATCCAAAACAAATGCATGTGTGCAGCTCTAGCAGATTGTTGGACTTCTTACTCAAATTAACCTATCAATCATCATACAAAACGCATTCAACTACATTTTTTAAATTGAACACAAGAATTTTGTCATTTCAAAAGAATCATATGAAAGGACCTATAAAAATCTTGAACCAAATTGTAGTGAAACAAGCCACTCTCGCACAACGAGCACTACAACAATTGTCATATCAACGTTATGCAATAGGAAAATAAATTTTATTACATTACGCATTTTCTTCTCTTGCTATGCTTTTTTGGATAAAAATTCCAATCCGCATTTACATCGTAGACATTGGTGTCGATAGCCAAGCCGAGTTCAGATCATTTTTTCCTAGGGTGATGCTGGCTTTTAGTTTGTTTTTTTTTTTGTATTCCATATCGTAAAGAGGTATTAGTGAAAGTTTACCGCTTTACCAATTAAATATTATGTGTTTTACATATTTTATAAAACTACTATTCAGCACTCGAACAGTCTCTTGTCATTTGAATTATCCTGCCTTAGAAACTGTACCTTCTGGGCAATGACTGCATAAACATTTCAAAAAGCGTGCATGCGTACTTGGACAAACTTTAGAAATTTCAATCAGTTACTAAACCCTGCATCAACCTGCTTCGAATTATTGTTGTTTGCAATGTGCAACCAAATTAACGTCGGTGGGCTTTTTTCTTAATTAAAGACTTAAAAAATACACACTTCTTGCCTGGCGGCAAAATATAAAAGCAGATTTCTTCTTGTGCCACACAACGAGTAATGTATGGGGAAATGTTGCAATGGTAGTGGTAGCCGAAATGGCCGAATTCCACTTATATTTAAAGTAAGCGAAAAAAATACAGCAAATGAACCTTGCCAAGCCGGTTTCATGGCAACAGAAAAACGATTCAATGTATGCCCGAATGAGATGGCAAACGCCTGCGAGAACAGTATAGGTTCCCGAATCGCTTGAATAGCATGGGGTAACTCGTAAAAAGTCAACACACTCTCGCACGCTCCGTCGTGCCGCAAGCGCAGCCATGATGTCTTTGGGCGTGGCGTAACCGGAGTTTTCCTATTTCACTCCATCTCCTGCTTCTAACTCTCCTAACGATACAGCAGTAGCATCCAATTTCCCATCCCCTGATCATTCTGTGTCAGCCCAACATTTCTCGGAGCAGGCCAGAATACTCCTGGACTAGAGCTAAGCTAACGAAAATACTTCAGGCTGCGCAGTGAAAATATATTTGTTTTCGCAAGCATACCCTCCATTGGCAATTGGGCATAAAGCGGTGTTTGGAGGAAGGAGCTCATCAAGCGCAAATGCCATTACACGTCCTTGCGCCAACCATCAAGCCATGAGCCCTGTAAGGCTCCTGATGCTGGCGCCGGATCGGTTTGATGGGACGAAGATTCGTCTTTCCTCATCCAAAAAAGTTATAACATTCGAGCAAAAAAAAAAACTAGAAAGCCCATAAAACTTTTCCCATTTTCGGGCAAATGCCAGGCAAGCAGCTATTATCAACCGAGCTGCACTGGCCCCACAGGCCCTTCGGGTCGAGCCATGTTAGAATCGAGGAAATCCATGAACATGGGGAAATAACAACAGCGTTTTCTGATTCAGGCACGATCCAGCTATAAGCTTCGGTTCTGTTTAGTGCCGTGGAACCCTCCAACTTTGTGGATCCCAGCCGTAGGTACACGAAAAGCAATCGATGAAACAAGCAAGACAGAGAGCCGTTTGTTTGCCTCTATAGATATTGCCTCTTTTTCCACCCCGTTTCTGACGGCCACTGGCGCTAAAGATCCCTCTAGCCAGCAAACCTTCACCGTTGCCGCCCTCACCATCATCATCAACAGCAACTCAGACGAACTATATGCCGTGTTATGTTTCGAAAATTAGTAAATCGTGAACGATCCATCCTCATACCACAAAGTATATACGTTCCTTTGACATCTTCTAGCTGATATGCTGTGTACGTATATGCCGAAAAATTGAAGGCACCTGCCACGACAAAATTCAGTCAATCCATTCATCAAAAGAGCAACTATATCAACATTGAAGCTCCATTCATAGTTCTGTGGTTTTACAAGAAATATGACGAAATATTTGTTGGTACGTGATGGCAGCTAACTATCGTTAAAAAAATAAAAATTGTAGTTGCGTATTGGTACGTTTTATTCTATGCTCCCTACTCTCTTTTTTCACTTTACCCTGCTAATCCCAATGATTTATGAGTCTGTTCGTCATCTCACATTTGCTGGAATGCCTGAGATTAGAATGGAAGGATGTATGTTATGCGTATTAATAAACACTCCACTCAGTGTTCTAATCCAAAGACACTATGTTAGATGTCATGCAGCCTGGAATATTTCGTGCTGCTTCTGGATATTTTTAGAAGTGTGTGTTGGCGAAGAAGAAGTGAAGAGGCGAATTTGCGTAATAGTTCTCCACAACCAGCTATCGAGATGAGAACCGACTACCATGAGTTTCAAATGGCTTTTCAACCAGCACAGCCATTCATTTGACTAGTTTAAATTACATCATTCAAAACTCAAATATCGTTTATTCTCATGCATTGGTCATTTAGCTGAACAAGGAAATAATATTGTGAGAACGACGGCCATATGGTTGGGTTTAAAATCCATTATTAGACAATTTTTTAAGGAGCTGATTAGTTTCGTGAGAAGTTTTTTTGTAACCAGTTCATGTTCACTTTCTTCACTGCCTCCACATTGTTGTAGTGATTATCATCTTCCATATATTAGATTACATACTACGGCATCGCGTCGTACTTTTTTCAAAGAAACACCATTGTTTTGCTAACGATGCGAACCCAAGTTCTCGAAATTAGTAAACAGTGATTAGACATGACGTTCACTTTCTATTCTTTGATAGCTGAAGTTTAATGAATGATGAATGGAGTGAACCAACCGAGCGTTTGTTATCCCTCTCCAATGGCTGATAAAACCGTTAATTCTCATTTTTAAAACTCAATCGAAAATGGTTCTCTAAGAACATAGCCTAGTTGATGAATTATTTATGGAATTCAGCCGCGTGAGTGTAATCTCCACTAATGATGGAAGCCCCATCCTACCGTTCATCATGTTGTTCGCATTGAGGGTGCAGTTCGGTAGGTAAGACGAAAAGTCAAGGATAGAATGTTGAAGATGGGCAAAAAAAATCTGCCCACTAGACGAAACTCGGGGAACGAACGATGAGATGAGATAACATGAGCAATTTTGCGAAACTTCCCCTTTTTGTCATAGGAAAAGATATTATGGTAATAAGAGCTAATGATTACAATTTGGCAAGGATGAACCATTTTATCCATTCATCACAGAGACCACCACAGCAAGCCAAGATAACGTAGTGTAAAGCATAAAGATAAGCAAACCAAAGCAATTCATACGCGCTTGGTTAATGGTCTGGCCGGGGAGCCAAGATTGGAATGGATAGCTAAAAGTTGATGAAGCGCCAACAGCGATCCTATTTCATATTTCTACTGTTTTTCTTTCCAGAGATAACAAATCTCTTCTAGCATAAACTCTAATGAGGCAAATAGAGTGGGAACGTAGGCGAAGCAGGAGGCCTAAGCATCGTAAATGAAAGACGTGCTAGGGCATAAAACAAACGAGCATCCTTGGTGCCTTATGACTGGTGTTTTCTTTGTCAGACGTCAGAACACGGCACATTCTGCATTGCATTGGGCTGATGGAGATGTACATTGGTGTTTATGAGGCGCGCGTTTGGTATGTTATTTTACTGAAGCTTGGAAAACAACTGTGCGTTTTGCACATGCTGTGTATGTCAAACTTCATGCGATGTAAAGAAACATCGATTCAAAAAGGAGCGTAATTGAAATGAAAACAGAACTTGCAACCTACTTGATCCACATCACTCAACACCAATTCATCGATTCTGTCAATTTCGTTTGTTAAACAATAAAAACATTCATCGTTTAAAACTCACTATCAAAACCAAACCACGATCTTCTAACGACCGGAACCCCACCAAACGCAGCAGCTCTACAAAAGCGAGAATATTAGAATACCCTTCCATTTCCGTTCCGCTTGATCACTGACACGCGATCGCGTAACTATTTAAAGGCGCTGGGTCTCCACCAGCTCCCCCTGGTTATAATCATGTTGAACAATACATTTTATGTTTCCTATTTTAATGGCTCTATTCCCAGAATTCACAGGCATGCTTTTGACGCATGGCATACGGTGCGGGGGCTTCGACGAAATAACAATCCTTGCAATATCTTACAGCACGCACATGTATTACCGTAGATTAGATCCGTCTCGCCATGCATTTCATTCGACGCACTTATACATGTAGAGGTCTAGTCTTGTCACTTCAGCCAATATGCATAAAAGAAAAAATGTTGTGGGAACTTTTATAGATATCGATTATAGATATCGATTCAATTAAAAGAATTGGTTCGATGGGAATTGAAAGACTTTGTTACTGGTGATCATAAAAAAAAAAATTATGTATTTACAAAATAAATACAAAACTGAATTCATTTTTATATCAGTCAACCTTCAGAAAACGATTTTTTCAAATGATTTTTCCAATTTCAATTATTTATTAATTATTTTATTATTATTTTTATTAATTATTTATTGTAGAATTATTTTTCAAAGAATTAAACAAGTCAAATCGACCTTATCGAATGAGGGAACCCATTTTCAGTTCTTTTTCTAAGCACACTAAAAACGTTGGTTCCACAAAATTCCACAAATCTCGTCTAAATATAGCTCCCACACATTGGTAGATATTTAAATAAAACTTTGCTAGGCTCAGTATTTTTCTAACTATCTATTAAAACTATCTTTTTCAGCCCTCTGTACTCCTTAGTAATGCAAATAATTGGAGATGGAGTAGTTAAGGACCGACGTTGAACTAAATTAGGTTTTTGAATTATTTATGCTGTTCTTGCTGCTTCTTCTTCAAACTGATTCTTCAAACATTTGAATCTGTACCCTACCAAATATTATCTTTGTATTATCTATATATTATTCTATTATCTTTCTGTCTTTGAAATGTTTTCATTACATAATGCATAAGACGTTAAGGGTTTGCTTCTTTATATCTCGCATTTGATTGGCGTGGTAATACGTTATGCCCAGCGAAGGAAAATGCTAATGTAGATGCGATCCTGGGAAACTGATGGCGAATATTTAAGCACAATTCAGTAAAGCAAACTTTAACGCAAACGGAACAATGCGTTCGAAACCAACCAAAACGAGTGTCTAGAATACCCACACAAAAAATTTTAACTTGTACCCAATCTTTTCTCTACCAATGTCGAGAATACAATTCCAGCCATGGACCCCCAATGTCAGAATGAACAAGCTAGAATAGCCATAATAAAAAAAACCCCCGAAAACAACAGCCCTTAAGCATCGAAACACCCCGCATTCGCAAAGCAAGCCGTACTAAGTAAACCTGAGGAGAGTAAAATATATACTGCCCGTAACAATAAAGCCGCGGCTCATTTCGGGCGTGAACAATCCTGGTGAGTTTTAATTAAACCAACCACCGTCCAAAGTACTGCCCATGTTACTATGGATGACATGCTGAGAAACACAACATAAACAAGGTACATACATTCAAAATGGACACTTTTCGCTCCTTACAAACTCTACATTAGAAGAATTCACAGAAAACATCAGAAACGGACTCGAGAAATATGATTTATTGTAATGTATTCTTATTCACTGATTCCGACAGCAACCAAACAGTCATGCTCATTAACTATGCACCCCAAGAAGCTTCTACAAAAAAACATAGATTTGGCACCTGATTCTTTTATTCGTACCCTATCTAGAAACCTTTTCCTCTTAGTAAGTGCCGATAAAGAGGAAGGGGAATAATAATGTCCATGCCATCCTCCATTTTTCAAAATTTGCATTGCCCATCGGGTCTTGATTTTATGGTTCGCCCTGGATGGTAATGACTCCGCCCGCGCAATCACCGCGGTAAGATTATCTTTTAAAAATTCCTTTCAACAAAATGTAGATATTCCTCAGGGAAACGGTCATTTTCCATGCAAATTTGAACCTTTTCTCACAGTCAAGACGTTCAGTATACAACATTATTGACATCAAAGGTAAACACAATGTTGCACATGTACTTAATGAAAAAGGCAAGTTCCAGTACGCAACTCTAAGTTGATTCTCTATTAAAAATAGGATACTTACTTGTTAGAACTTTAAAACACGCCTCCGCTTTCTAAGCCGTACAGTGCAATTTCAATCCCATGAAGTTGTTTAGTTTATGCCTACAATTGATTGCTCATGTTCACACCCTTGAACTTCTTCTTCTTTTCTGTCCATTCCCTACATGTCGTTCACTTCTCTTTAGCATCTTGCAAACGTGCGATCGAATTATACGGAAAATGTCAAGTATTTTTATACATCCAACTCAAATTGGCTGGACTTTTTAGGAAGGCTTGTAGAAAGTGTACATCTTTTTCCGTTTCATCATTCCGTCTTCATCGCGTGGGACGATTATCCATGCTTATGCAGTAGCATCATTCCGTCTTCATCGCGTGGGACGATTATCCATGCTTAAAACTGGCTTCCAAGCTAAAATGCAAAATGGTTGCCATTTTGATTTGATTTAGACAATCAATTTAGACCAGAAAAATTTTCTATAATGTATGCTTCTTTCGAATTAATAGTGTATAATCAGGTTTACTAATACAACCCAGTCTTCAATCCTTCCAGAGAGGAATAAAAGTCAGTTTTCTACAAAACTACACAAGGAACTACAATTTTCAAAACAACTAACAAAATAACAAAAAAAACACAGCTGAAGCTTGTAAACTAGCTAGTAAGAAAATCGGAAAAGATCTTAAGATCCAGTTAAGAATTATTTTTCACGCAGAAACATGCACAATTCAGCTTAAATGAAGAGAAAAAAAATTCAAACAATTCAATGAAACTAATTGGCAAAACCTGACTGTGCAACTGATCAATTCTCGTCCAAACTCACACGATTTCGCCTTATAATGGAAAACAAAGTAGAGTAATTCTTATTCGAACTAATAACGGAATAATGGAAAAATGCTTATAGACGATCGGAAAAATGAAGTGTGTTCGTATAGACAAACATAGTTTGAAGAACAGTGTTAACCAATCCCGGAGATTCAGGTAGCTTCTTTTACGGCAGGCAAGAATGTTCAAATTGTAAAACAGATAGATAGGGTAAAAAACCAAATGTGAACGTTCGATGTGTGAAACCGTAACTAAATACCTCCCACGTACAGCAGCATTTTCATTGTACCTGGCATTCAAAAATTTCCTCAACACATGTACGCGTTCCTCTTTTACGATATTTTGAATGCACTTAATTGGTTAATGGCGCAGCCTACAATTAACGCCTTACCTACCTTTATTACAGTTTAAAGAAGTTTCCTTGAGATAACATAAATTTTATTATTTTATGGCAGGTAGGCCTTGCCTCACCGACGGTAGATTTATGAAATGAATTATCAATGGTTTCATTAAACAGTGGAAGCACAATAGACAACTTTTCATTAACAAAAACTAAAAAAACGAAAATTAAAATAGGTTCATCTCATATGGGGACGGAGAAAGAAAGTTAAGGATAATTTCTAAGACAACTATGCACATTTTACGACAATCATGTTGAACGAACTGATCGAATTACTTCCAATTGCTAAAAGGGTTGAGATTAAGTCAAATTTTCAACCCAAAATAAATTAGATAACTAGCACGAAATCAATTTCTGGTGGATAGTATAAATAAAAAATAGTTCAGCACCGCTTTAAGGGGTTTCATTTTTTTATGGATTTGCTTGGTAAGACAGTTGATTTCAGACGTGTCACCCGCCAAGATCACATTCATTGTTATGTTCGATTTAAATAGTACTTAACAATAACTAAAAAATCAAGTTTCAAGTATTCAAGTATTATCAAGTATTTAAAAAACGCACCATAATCGCTCAAAGGAAATTTTAAAATAAGATGGAGGAATAATCATTTTAATGGTTGACTTTTTTTAGTTAAATATGGTAAAGTTTTCAGTAGATTGAGTTGATGTTTACACTCATTCGTACACCTTAATGATTTAAGTTTTGTTTGAACAATTTTGTACACAATACAATGTATGGTTTAAATGAATATAGGAAGCCTCACTTTTGCAAAACTTGAATATGAAAAAATAAAATAAAACGGACACACTCTTTTAAACGCGTAAAGGTTTAGGCCAACGTTGCTTCATGTTTCAAGTCGGTTCGGTGTCGGGCGCGCGCACTATATCACCATAGAGGAAAAGATTTGTATGCGTTGAAAATACAAACATGCATATAACCGATCATATGCGCAACACGCACACTACCGGACAGGCGATTGGGTCATCCACCCCTTGTACCTTTTCACCACTCCATCACTTTATTCTATTCCTTGGCCACGACTACTTTCATCTTCCGTCAACAGATCGAGCTAGTGTTCATTCGTTGTCGCCAAATAACACGGTTCTTGTCAAGGATAATGAGTCGATATAATTAAACATTTTGGAAAATAAGTCGACAAAGTCGAGAGTGTGTTGTTTCCGAAATAGTGATTTCGCTTATTGATTGCGCTTTTTTATAAGCAATAAAATTGAGGTTTCACTTCAAATAATATCGCCGCTTTTGTTGGCGAACACATTGCCAAAGATGCAGCTATTGTCTCCCATTTTGGAAAAAAATTGCGTACGTCTTACAATTTAAAACAATATTCCCATCATGTAGCGCTATTCACTGAGTTTTGTTTTTCTCCATTTTTCGAAGGATTTCAACGATGATACACATTCGTTTCTGACAATTCCACATTCCTTCCATTCATGTATTTAATGTACCGTACATTCGTTATGCATATTTATAGCAATGATCCATCCATGCTAGTCCATGCCCTAGAAGGCGTAAACAATATTGATTGTTTATTTCTAGTTTCTCTGTCTAAACTTCTAAAAAAAAGAAATAACTCAACGAATTTTCTTTTTTTTAATATTATCTTAACTCGATGTGGTCAGTTTTTACTGCACGAATGTGGTGAACATGCTAATACAACCCTTATTCCATATGTAAGATAAGAATAATGATAAAAACGAACTGATTTATCAAAAACAACACCGTTTTCAACAAGGCCAAAGAATCAAAACACAATCACAATTTATATAAACTCATTGCACTAAGAAGGAAATGATATCATTATTCAAATCTAATTGAGCTGTGTGAAGAGTTCATGATGTTTCGTACACGATGCTCCAATGAATCGACAGGTGCATCACATTATCAACCAATGGTAACAGCAAGTGTTAACTAGCGGGTACAAATCCTGTCTCCTGCATTTCGGTGAGTTGTACCTCGTTACCTGCTGGGAGATCTGAAATGAACCTTTTTGGTAGAGTGATGACAACCGTTGTAAGCAAGGAGAGTAACTAGATATGAGATTTCTGGAGAGAATTTCCCCATGCCAAACAACTTCAACAGACACAACAATTCTTACACGTTTAAGGAATATTTTTTGCCAGAGATGTTTTGACGTGTCCAAGAGTTTACTAGTTCTCAACAATTTGTCAGCTTTTGAAAACTTTTCAGTCGTTTAACATGTTCATGCGTCTGCGAAGAAGTGCACAGAAGAAAGGCAAAGAAGGCCACAACATAATTTTTACCAGATCTTTTTGAAGCATATTACATATGGTTATGACACATATGTTCTGTTAGAAATATGAACGTTGGCTCGCTTCGTTCTCAAACTTACGAATTTCCGGGGAGGTGGAGAATGGTAGCTAAATTCGTTTATTATTATCTTTTGCACTTTCTGACCCCTTGCACTTGGTTTCAGTTTTTCACAGCTGCACACCGCAGGCTCCATCTTGATCAATCACCGACTCGCGTGAGACACACAACTGTCAAGCTAAAACAAAAATGTCCGGCTCCTTTCGCATTTTTGACATGTTCACTGCACAAACTTGAAGAAAATAACGATTCCATTAAGCAAAAAACCTCAAACTACGTAAAAATCAGAGGCCTTACTTTCATACGATTGAAAAATAAACCCAGTTCGTCACGCACATTGTTTTGTAGATGAAATATGCTTTTTGAACGAAAAAGAAAAAGAAGTAACCGGCTTCAAAACTTGAATTACCGACGGAGTTAGTTCAATCTGAGATTTTTGTTGGGATTCCATACAAACAACGCTGTCGGTGAGTGTATCGGTTTCGTACAACGTTGCCGTTGTTTTCTTTGGAAACCATCAACAGTTCGCATAGCCACGCCTTTTTCATCATGGCTGAAACATCCCTTACAAACCTCCTACTGCGCATGGAACAACGCGTACGGCAATAGGTATACAGTACACTGATGTCTTTTCTCGTTCTACGCGGCCTATAGGTCTATATATACATATATATAAACTATAGTTTATGCAAATGATCATTAATCACGATGCCGGTTGAAACACGGAAGATTCTGAAGAACAAATCTTTTTTCATGCAAATAATTTGCAACGATGAAACATTCCAAATGCTATTGTGCATCAAATGCTGTTTCAGCATTTCTGTATTTGTGCACTAACCGTAAGCTGAAGTCTATTTAAAACAAACGAAATACATAATTAACGCTACCAATACTTTTTTTTGACAAACATTTGGTTGCTTATCTTTGTTGCTCACGAGGCTTGATTTCAACTTCAAATTTCACAGTTATCCTTCCTCACAACTAAAGCAGTTTAGAGCTGAACCACGTTGTGCCACACTCCCGTTAGGAAAAGGGTTTCTTAATTCGTTACGTCTTTTTCAGAAACTAACGGGATACAACAGAAAAACAAAAGGACGCTCGATTTCACAGGGTAAAGGTCAAAACACAAACAAACTGAAACAGCATAGCCCAGGAAAAGGTTTTTTGTTATCCGTGATGTAACGCTGCAGTGTTGTTAGCTTCCTTCTCAGCATGACTGAATGAAAGTGAGAATGTAGAGCAGCAATGTTTTGAATACGGATGCAAAGAGAAACCTTTTTGAACCCTTTCACAGTTCGCGCCGAAGCATCAATTGAAAACACAGAGTCCAAAAGGACAAATAGGAATATTTATTGCATGTTTGGAAAAAGGAGTCGTTTTCAACCTGAATTCCCCAGTTAGCTGAGCCAGACAGCCTAACGTGTATCCTTTTATGACGGCCGTCCGGTCCTTTGAGTCATAAATTGTTCCTTTTCCACTGCTTTACCCTTTTGCCGATCCAATTCACTCGGCAGGAGATTTCTGTTCAATTTTTCAGCCACTCACGTAATACTTGTAAATTTGAAGGAATGCGTTTACACAAACGAAGGGTTTTTGACTTCATTTCCAGCTGTTTATTGGAAACAAAATTTACATCCGAACCTTTTCCAACAATATTTGTGTTTTGCTTTCTTCCCCATAGTAAAAAGAAAATAATACGAAGCGACCACACCAAATACTATAAACATATTTGTCACGCAACTAGCCATACAAAAATCGTGTTGAATTTGTAAACAGCAAAGGCTTACTTTTTCGTAAATTTGTGGATTCGTAAATTTATTGTTTCTGAAATTAATCGAATTCGCAAGTGTTCTCGCAAGGAATGTTCAACAACCGGTGGAGACAGCTTAATACAAAGCATAGACATAGAGAGGTTACTCTCATATAGAGATTGGAGACGACCAGCAAGCGACTAAACTGGTTCTAAACCGGTTGGATCCATTTGAAATATGGTTGTATTGCATCGCTTTCAAGAGCCAAAACCAGTTTCTTTAATTGTGGTATCCATACCTATTGGAGATGGCAATACAGGCAACAAACATCTTATTAAACCTATGTCAACCCCTAAAAATTAAAGGGGCACTCACCTCATGTTTGACACATGCACAAATAAACTTAATCGACGTGCAATTCTGCTGTTGTTTTCTTTTGAAAGCTTCCGTGTCAACCTTTCCGGTACATTCCTGCCTGATATAATGTTGGAGCTATATGCCATTCAAATTTTAGCGACCACTGACGAAAAACCATCATGAAAGGGACAGCTTCGGAACACAAACTCATCGGGAAGCAACTGTCATGCACGATTATTATTTAGTAAATCATTATCACACATACACTTTTCGCATGGAGTGTTTTGCCTTCAGCCTGGTGCTCTTACTAAAAACAGATGCACAATGACGAGATCACCTCACGGAAGATACTAAATTAAAGAGCGGGGACATGTACGATCGCTTATTCACAGTCACTTTTCACGTATTTCAAACACTTGCCTATCACATATCCGACATAGAATGCATAACAGGTTCACAATGACGCCTTTTCTTGCTATTGCATAACGTATTACACGCTGGAACTGTTTTTTTTTAACTCACTTAACTCGGTGCGACATAAATACAATACAAGCAAAATCTAGGTAACGTATGACATCGTTCATGGCGATTTACATTCCAATTAATGAACACTTAACACAACTTCAAAAATTACGAGACAAGACTTAAAAACTGTGGAAATAGCGATAACAATCGCTTTAACAAACTTTATCACAATTAACATACTTTTTGTCATTACAATCACACTTTTACCAACCTATCCCTCTTCGCTACCCACACTCTCTGCTTCTAGTAAAGATGAGCGTGCACAAGTGTTCTGAACTATCAAAAGATTATACGTCTGTGAGTTTGTCTCGGGCCCTCTCGGAACATTCACACAATCGCATTCTACTATGGTTCACGATTCGTTTGCTCACTTCCTCCCAAACGGAACCAGCGCCGTTGGGAAATCAACCAATTGAAAGGCATAGCTGACAAACCCGCGGACCGACCAACCGACCGAGAAAACTTCCGTGCACAGAAAACGGATGTAACCTGATGCCCGTCGCAACACGGATGGACAGTTTCAAGAAGTCGAGGATGATGAGGACACAACACGACGCTCGTCGACGATGATGGCGACGACACGAAAGTAGATTTGAAAAAAGATGCTATCAGAATGAAAGACTTCTGATAGAAAACTGCCCAAAATTTGTACCACACAATCTTTTCTACAAAACAAAAAAGCTATAAAAGTTCCTCTGTTTCGATGCTTCTGGTAAGGGTGGTATATAACGTAAAAATTCGTATGTATTTTCCAACCGCTCACTCATGTACACTCACTCACTTCGTAGTCACGATGAAGTTTATGGTGCAGGGTCGGATTGGGCCGAATCGTTCGCTCAGATCATTTGCTTGGCTAGCCTTCTCTCTTGCTCACCGACCCGCGAGAATCCGGTGACTTTTATGAAGATCTTCCTAACCTTGTATTTTGATGTTTGAGTCGTTCATCTCTCTCTCGTTTATAAGCCCCGCATCGCTAAAGTTGGTTCACACTTCGTTCTCTATGAGAATGAAAATTCGATTAATTTTTGCCGTTAGAATGCTGGTAGTGCCAAAGTTGTTGCGAGTACACTAGTAAATTTCCAAATTCAAAATTATTCTAACTGTATAGACTTCACTTGGAGTTGGAGGGGTTGAAATTTCACTAACAAGTAGTCCGATACCTTACGATCACAAATTGTCACAGTTACGAGCTGAAACTCATCCACCACAACTCATTTCACTTAGATTACCGGCACAAGTTACATAATGTTCCATATTAACTACTTTCTCCATATTAACTACTTCTCGAAGAATGCATGAGCGGTAGACGCTTGGATGAGTTGTTTGGACATTCTAGTCATTCTTGTGATGGATCCATCGTTGAAATAATGACTACAGCACAATACCTCGGACAAACGTAAGAGCAAAGATTAGTTTTTACTCGCATGCTGCTCTTCTAAATGTTCGTTCTGATTGACAGCACGCTCTGACAGCTGCAAGTAACACGTTTCATATCAATTCACCACCCGCATGTCCTAAAAGATCGACGGACGAAGAGTCAAATACACATGCCCATTCAACCACCATCAAGAAAAAATATATACGCGGATACAAGTTGCAATGAACGAAACCGTAACATCAACTCAGACAAACAATAGGGGAAACACCCCTTAAGATCACGCCGGTGAAAGATGGTGCCTGCACCTCGGCAGCGAACTGTTTTATCCCGTGTACCGACACACATACCCCAGCTGCAGCACAAAAAAAAAGAATTTAAATCAGGGAAGAGTGCAAATATGGCAGCTTGCTAGCTGACTCCCTTGAGGGGAGAGTGAAAGAAACATCCATATTGAGCTAGCCCGATAGATGAGCGAGATAGTGCTACCAATAAAGAAAACGGTGAGTTGCTCTATGCCAATGGTGAACGCAACAGCGGGACACGACAAAGCAGTTACACCGGCGCAGGAAGGAGCATGCCCGGCAAGGGCTAAAAAGATAACAAAATACTCCGATTGGGTATCCGAACGTAAATTATAACTTTTTATTAGATTTCTGACGAAAAATATAAACGCTCTGACGGTGGTTGCTCGTTTGCCAGGCAATGGTTGCCTCTCGCTCTGCCTCAAAGCATTATTTTTTAAATGTGTTTCTGCTCCCGACAAGAGATGGTAGTGCCTGTGGTTGCTAAGGATCAGTGTCGACGTCTTCGTCGTCATCGTCGTAATTTTTCGTATATGTATGCTTTTAAAGGAATAGCCACGCAATGGAAAACGAGAGTAGGGAAAAAATCAAGAGGGAAGCCAACGGAATCGCCTCATGGTCTTCTCTCACTCTCTTATTGCTTGGTGCTATGTTACAATTTTATTACAATTTTTATTTTATATATCAACCACATGACGGTACCACCCTTCTTCAAGCCCGTTGATTATTCTTTGCCAACGACGGCCTTTTGTGACCAAGTTTGAGGGTTATTTTATACGTGAATGGAAAGATCAAAACTTCAGTTGATAGAACAAACAGAATTGGCCGAATGTTTGTATAACATGCTATGACTTACCAACATTATTTCTTTGTTCGATAGGCTGAACCAAAACACATCGTTCACATAGCTAATTTTATCATCATCATGTTAAAAAAAATCAACTATAATTTTAATTCTGCAAAAACTTCAAACATGACATCTTCTTCTTTTTATTCAAAGAGGATTTACACCAGAAAGGCTTTTGAATTCAGCTTCCTGGGCCTTCGCAAGCGAACCTGGAGACAAAGATCTCTACAGTGGAGGACCGGCTACTAACGCCATATGTCCTGAAAAATTGTGTTCCAGAAGAAATGTGTATTTCACAGTATTTGTTTTGCTATAGTGCATATAACATTCAAAAGAATTGTTATGCTTCGAGTATACCAAGGTTTTTGTTTTTCTAAAATGATATTTTGCACACTGCAAACAATCCGAGAGAAAATTGCGTCATTGCGAACCACATGTCTCGCTCATGTAGTCAATCCAACGTTCGGAGTAATTATGAACTGATATAGAAAATTCTCTTTTATATATATATATATATATATATATATACTAGCTTTTTGCCCGGCTTTGCTCGGGTTATGTGAATTTTTTAGAAAAAATGCTTTTTAAGGGATATTTTTAAGCATCCTCCCTCTATTTGTCAACGGAAGTTCCCTTAAATAACGTTCACTGTCTGGGAGTTTGAGCTTCCCTAGACCTTTGATCTTCTTCTCCATGAGCAGCGTTATCTTCATTGAGATGCAATGAAAATTATTGCTTTGTTATTAACTTTAGTTTGAGGGATGTTTTTCGGTGTACATGTTACCAACATTTTACACCTCTTCCCTCTATTTTCTTGATATCTTGACTTTTCAGCTAACCTAGGACCTTGCATTAATATACCCTTCCGTTCTCTGCTATCGGGCACTCCTGATTAGCACAGTAGGAATTTCTAAGCAAAATAAAAGCCGAATTTTTTCGAATTTTTTTTCATTTTCTGGGTTTTCACTAAAAATTTAAAAACGAATGTGCCTAAAGCAAAAAAGAAGTGTCGCTTTGGTTTACACAGATTTGATAACTTCATTCCCGACAACCATATTAGGCGTTGTTAAATGGAAAATTAAAGTCAAAATGTTTTCCGAGTCATAGTAAGCGCGAGTTTTTTGGAGAAAATTGCGATTATTTTGGAAACTATGTGACTTTTACGACTGCCACATAAACCTGCCTTGGGTCATGACAAGCACAAAGAACCAAAAACGACACAAATCGGTCCAGGCGTTCTCCAGTGATGCGCGGTCGCACACATTCCAAATTTTGTTTTATATATATAGAAGAAGAAGAGAAGATCCCATAATTTCTACAAATTTAACGAATTTCTACTTAATTATCTCGCCAAGTACAACTCCTAAGACTATTTAACTCCATTGTTCCAATGACACTAGGGGACCGGGGTTGTTGCGAATGAAACAATCAAATCTCTATAAACAAAAGCGACAATGTCTTTCTACCTATCACTCTTTTAGATTTTTTTCGCGAAAACCCCCAACATATAAAAATTAATTTAAATAAAAAACTTTTATTTTGCTCAGAAATTTCTCCCGTGGGTGTAAGAAGTCCCCGATTGCAACGCTCATTTTTACATTGCAAAGCCGGGCAAAAAGCTAGTATCGTATCAGCTATCCTTTCCTGAGCAAAATAAATTCTTCAATAGTTTTTTTTTATAATAGTACATCCAAGGAAGGGAACCTGAGTCATTATTCAATCGTTATTGCAATGTATCATTTAAAATCTGTAGTTAAAAAACCCTCCTACTAACAAAAACAAAAATTAATTGAATGTTTCGTCATTTTCAAATAATAAACTTTAGCAAAAGTTAAACTTTAGCAAAAGATTATGCCAGATCTGTAAATTCAAATTTGAGATTATATTCAAACTCCGGCAGCTTTTCCACTTTCTGGTTGGCAGTATCCCACGCCTCTGAACAACAAACAACGTTCTTCGGGGGACTACTTAATTAATTTTAGCATCGAATCTAAAAAGCATTAGCAACGAAGCTCTAAGCTATCAATCATCATAAATAAAAATGTTTGCGCTGATAGAATAGATACATTATTCTAGATTGATAGATAGATACAACAACTTTGGAAAAAACGCTTCATTTCGATTGGAAAAACCTTTAGACTCATTTCACTCAACCTAAGAGTCACATAGCTTCCATGTTTGCAACAATTTCTTTGACCTTCTATGTGTATGGTCGGCTTCTTTTGACGTGGGCTCCAGCTTTCTTCACTGAAGGAGGGGCGCAAAAGGGAGTGTCGATAAGTGCCATTAGGGCTCTAGAGTACATAAGCGGCTGCCTATTGCTGTTTCCTGCGACTGCGGCCTTCCGCGCGCGATTGCTTTCACCCACTGATAGAAAAGAGAAAGTAGATTCCTTATGTTGCATGTTCCGTGTGCTCAATACTAAGAAAGAAAAACAATCAACTTTTAATAGAGATGTTACTCTGTGACACAACTGTGCCAAGAGGGATGGGAAGAAAATTAATAGGTTTCGTCCGCACGACGCACGAAAAGCAAAACTTCTATTTCTTTATTTTAGTGTTGATTTTCTCATTTCCATGTGTCACATGTAGAACTTTTCTGTGTTTTTGTTCGCCTTTAAATTCCCCCCGCTACAAAGGCGAACAACCATCCTCTTAAATGGGAACGGAAGAAAAGGTCTTTTCTAGGAGAATACCATAAAACTATTCCACAAGCGTATTTTATACAGCTTACAACTATATATGTATACAACAGTTAATGTGAACCTACAGTTATTCTAGATCTAGTAATAAACATTTACACAGCTATAATTTGAAGTTTTTGTGCATAACACGTACTCGAACACATTTAACTCCCCTGCTGGTGTTCCACAAGGAATTATCTTAGCCCCCACACTATACAATATCTTTACTTTTGATATTCCCACCCCAAGAGGGTATTTCAATGCGACTTATGCTGATAATACCGCCTTATCTCAACTAGTAAAGTCACCAAAACCGTGATTCGTAATCTCCAAGTCTATTTAGATAAGTTCTAAGATTATTTCAAGAATTGGAAAATTAAAAATAATGCTTCCAAAACCCAATCCACATTATTTCCGTACAAATTAAACAAACGCGTTATCCCAAAATGTCACCACAGCATACATATTCGTGGAAGAATCTTAACCTGGAGTGCTACTGTGGTATATCTTGGCCTCAAATTAGACAATAAATTAATACTTCGCGCTCACTTAGAGACAACAAACAATAAATTGGATAATCTTACTAGATTACTATATCCAATTATCAACAGAAAATCGAAGCTTAACTTTAAAAACAAAATACTGTTATTCAAAACAATAATTCTACCAATGATACTCTACCCATCTTCAATATGGTATCAATGTGCGAATACACACAAAAAGAAGCTCCAAATTAGAACAAACAAGATACTAAAAATTGATATTAAATCTTCACTGGAGGACGCCTACAAATCGTGTCCTAGAGCTTGCTGGTGTGGATCGAATAAACAACCAGTTAACTACTATAAATATCTCAACAAGAGCTATATGTCTTAAATCAATACATGAATTAATTCGTAAACTACTCATAAAATGATATTAACTTAGGCATTAACTTTAACTAGATGTAAGATATTTATATTTAGCTTTAGACATAAGTAGTAATAAATTAGTATGTAAACCGCTTAATATATTTAAAAAAGGTTCCAAGCTACCACAAATCCACCACGAAATCTTTGATCATCTCTTTAAGAAATTTAACCTATTTATTAGCTATTAACCCGTAAAAAAAACTTCTACCCGTAAATGTCCCTGCGGCTGGGTTTTTTTTTCCGACGGCCTGGAAAAATGCATGGTTTTTCCCGTGTTCAAAAAGGCAGATAGGGCGAATATCGCGAATTACCAGGGCATCTCTATGCTGTGCGCCTCGGGGAATGAGTTAGATGCACTATTACCTCAAAACAACATGGATTTCTTATCGGGTTTCGTTTAAGTTTAGCAATAAGTCCGGCGTCCCTTAGGGCAGTATTTAAGGGCCTTTGTTATTTATTCTATTTATTGACGATTTGACATATGCTGTTCCACGTTGTTCAATGTTGCTCTACGCCGATGACTTGAAGCTTTTCATGCCAGGTCGCGAGAAATATGACTGGCTACTATTGCAGCGCGACTTAGATGCGTTTGTAATTGGTGTGCACTAAATTGCCCGTCTTTAAATGATTCGAAATGCTCCGTTAGTTCATTTACGCGCAACAGAGCCCCTATATCACCAAGTGGCAATTACAATATTAAACAGCTTTACCTTTGTTTTATGCGATAATTTTGAGGTAGGCATATGCTGCGGTGGCATTTACTTCAAGTAGACGAATACTTTTTGCGCATGTTTAAAATGAATTGTTGTGATTTATGAATGTTGATTCATTTAATACGATGAATTTCAGCAAAATGTCGAATGATAAGTATGAATATCTAGCTAGACGAATACTTAATGCTTCGCTGTACAAACTGTTCATCGTTTTATGACTAATGTTGCTTCCTCGATTGGCTGATTTGTGCGTGAATTTCTGTGCCTCTTGGATCATAATGTCAATTCACGGTTCCGGGCTTTTTGTTGGATGGCTATTTGCTATTCCATCCGGTTGGAGGTGTGCTACTGTTAACTTGAAGGAAAACATGTAACACTTTTTTCCAAAGCCTGTCTCTATTACTTTCATTAACTCAACACCGAATGATTGGCGTTCGGCTGGGTTGCTGCTTTTTTTATCTTCCGCACAACAGCAACCTATGACTCCTTGACTAATCAGATTGCTTTGATATCTAACAATTACACATCTGTTTCGAAAGTGAATGAATGAATGTACTTGAAGATATCTATAAATCTTTTCCACGATTGCATAGATATTCAATAATTATAATTACATTTAAATTAATAATCAAATGAAATGAATAAATGCATAGAAATTGTATTATGTAAATAACATCTCTGTAATATTGATTGCGACCGTTGTACGAATGGAGGAGAGTTGGATGCAAACGTTCTGGAGAGTAATGCCCCAACTTTCCTCTCGTTTCATGATATACATTTAATGACATAAGATACCTTCGTCCTTCTCAAACCTGTGTAAGGGTCACTGGTGGGACTTATTATCATCATCATCAACAACTGAACAACAGTCAGTAACGGTTCATCTCTTTCTCATTCTCATTACTTAATGGTTTTCATCATTTAGACATTTTTTAGACCAACGAACATCGCACATGGCACCCGTTCGAGTATCACCGGGGTTTACGGCAAAGCGATGGGTTCTCCTTGCCTGATTTTCAACATCGCTCTGGAAGATGTAGTTCGGAGCGCGGGCTTCGACATCCGGGAAACGATTTTCCCGATTTTTTTTACAGCTTCGCTACACTGATGATATCACGAAGCTACACTGATGATATCGACAGCATTGGAGGTCCGTTTAAAATGTGCTACTGCGGGATTTGCACTCGCAATCAAAAGGTCAATGTCTAAGTACCTGCTCGATTCCAAACAAAAAGGCGAATACAATAGCAAAGGCGTTAGTAGACAATTTAATTTAAAATTACAGAAGTTTCATCGAATTGAAATCAGCAAGAAATACTTAAGCAAGTAAAATATATTCTAAAAATCAAACAAACATTTGTAACGGCCTATCACCCAGAAACAATCGGATGACTTGGGTGAAACCATAGAGGCCTTAACGAATATTTGAGCACTTTTCGAACAAATACCATGATGATTGGGATGAGTGGACACAATTCTATCAATTTGTATACAATACAACCATTCATAGTGAAACTAATATCACCTTTTGAACTCGTGTTTGGAAGACCTGCAAACATACCTCAAGAAAAATAAAAAAACAAACTTGAACCAATAGATAACGTAGAAAAATATTATTATGAAATGAAGTACAAAAAACAGAATTATAATAAGCTGGCTCGCAATAATCTGATAAAACAAGAAAAGGAGAAACCGTTCAAAACCACAAAATAGATCCCATCGACATTGAACAAAATAACCAAGTGTAACTCAAAAACAAAAACAGAAAAAAGTTAGATACATTTTATAAAGCACTTTTTATCGTTGTTTGAACAGCATATCAAAATTGCGTATCAAAAATATACAACAATGAAATAAAGTACTGTGCATAAGACCAGACTAATTAAAAAATGAAAAAATTAAGAAAGAAATTCCTCTCCATTGTTGGCCGAGATATATAAGCGACTCACGCGAAACAAGCAGGCAGTTGGTTAGCGACAAATTGGTCGCGACAAATCGATAGCAGTAAACTTGCACTCGCTGCAACATCACTTATCGGAAAATAAATAAGCAATTTGTATTGTAAAAAGTGAAACAAATGAGTTGTGCAAATCCTCGTACAAGAACGAAACTGCCAGTTATTTTGAAGTTTATTGATATTTCTACAAAATATTTCATTACATTACAACACATAAATAGTTAAATAAACTCGTAATAATTCCAATTGAAAAAGGTTTTCCGCAAAGTATAACCTTATCCTCATTATTTGGTATGATACATAGCCTAGTAACCAAACTTCAACATTTATTGTAAATGAACTATAAAATAAATAAAAAAATATACTTGCATATAATTCTTTTTCAAACAAAAATTATTCTGAGCAAAACATTATGGCATATCATATGCGACGAAGTGTGACTGTTATACTTTTTTTTTTTTTTTTCATTGACAACGATTCTTTCAACAATTATCACACATTGCCATACAAGATTAAGAGAAAAGAAAAATAAGAAAAAAGCAAGGTTAATTTATTCATTTAATATATTTTACGTTTATTTTGAAATTCTTGCACTTATCCTATTATTTCAATTACAGTAGATAAAATATGTTTCGATCAATTTTACTGTAATGGCCGTTAATTCATTCACCCTACCAAAATTCATTGAATATGAAATTTGGCGCATTTTTCTCTCTTCGCGACTATTTCACACACCTTTGCTGCATCTTTTATAAGATACCAAAGACTCTCTTATGTATAACACTAATGTTAGTTTTATACTTAATGCGCACATCATGCACAATAATTGATTTTCTCTTGTCTATTTTTTTATATTTTGCATTTTCGTGCTTCCTCTGGTAAGTTATTCGATTGTTAAATTTTCCATACTTTAATTTCATCTTCTAAGTAACCTCACTCCCATTCTACCTACTTTCAAAGGTAGATGTATGTGGATAAAGAAAAGAGATTTGGTGACGTGCTGCGTGAAAGTACAGAAGATAAATGAAAAAGAAGATAATCCACAAAGAAAAAGACAAAACCAGGCAAATCGTCATCGTAACATTCACACAGTATGTACATTTATAACAGTCGTTTCCAACCCACGATGAGGTATTAAACGTTGGCATAATCGTAAGCATGAAAAGATAATCAAATAATCGTATGATTTGAGCGTTTTCCCGTTGCACTAAAATAAGCGGATCAACGTTGTTTTAATCCGCCAAACTATTTTCCTCACTTATTAATATGTTCAAAGAAATTCGATTGAGAGGTTTTGTCTCGCTTTTGGTCAAGTTGTTTGGCTGGAAAAATGTGGTGGACAAAACTTTTCCCAAGATATAGGTCATTTCATATTTTTCAGATGTTTTCAGCTCAGATTATTATCTCAGCAATTTTTAAATCAAAGCCCAGGTTAGTCATCGTTGTTATTTTATTCCTCATCATAATTTTAGTTCCCATCATGTTTTTAAATTTGACTAACAGCTACTTAGAGTTGATTTATTCCTTTTCATGTTCTTTTCGCGCTGCATTTTTACCTAGATTCAAGTTAGGGTAAGCCTTGTTCCTAGGATGGGTTTAAGATAATCCTCAAGACTGGAAGAAATCGTGACTTGTGTCTTCCGATTTGTATGAAATTTGTTAAATTGAGTTTGAGAAAAGTCAACTACGTCCCATCCTATTTTTTCTGCCGTTTTGCTATCATAATTTATTTTTCACTCAACCGCTATAGTTTCAGCACAAAGTTTTTTTTTTTTTCATTTTATCAGTATTGCAACTACAATGCTGTGCTATGCAACGAACCCATTTCAATTTACGTCAATGCACATTATCCCTTTTGCCAAGAAACATTATTAAATATGTATAGTTAAAATCTACGTTTTCGGTGAACCATTCGCTCCTTACGAAAGCCATAATTTAATAAAGTCATGGTAATCAAGGAAACTGTAATTATGCAAACTATGTACAAAACCAAACATGATCAAATCGTATGAATAAAAAAAATTACATCCAATCACCTAGGACTTGTTTTGATCCTTAGTTTATCTTATCAACTTAACGCAAGATAGAGTGTCGCCTTTCGGAACATTTGATATACTTTTTCAATAACAGATTTCGTAGAGAAAATATTAACAAAGTAATCACTTCGACATTGAGCAAACAATAACAGTAAGATGAAATAAGGTTCTATGTATTTCTTAAGTTCTTCTGTTTCTTTTTATAACAAAACAAAACAAACGAATATCAGACTGCCAATGGATATTAAAAGGATGATCATAAGCCTTTTCTTTCTAATTATTTTCAGCTTCTCCTATGGTTCTTGTTCACCCGTTTTCTTAGAATTAATATAAATCAGTCTACAAAGTTAAGCAAATTAAACTGAATTCCATTCCATTGAAAGATACATAATATTAAAATTATCTGCAATTTAGAAAAAAATGTCTGTCACGGGGATTTGCTTAACGTTTCCTGTTGTAGCTTTGCAATCGTGCTTATCCAAAGGTTTATACTCACTCGTATTATAAAACTAATAGAAGACCTTCAGCACGATCTCGAATGTAAACAAAGTAAAAACTTATCCAAAACAAAATAATAAATAAAAGAGTCGTATAAAAATGGTCTAAACACATTGAAATGAGGTATGACAGGGAAATCAACTGCAATTTCTATTTCATGAAAACTGTAAATTAAGTATATGCATGCATTTTAGCTACATTTTTCCTCTCCTTCTTTTATGCTTTTTACGTCATCTTGATCATTCTCTTCTCTCTTTGTCTTTTACATACATTTTTGACATAGTTTTTCGGTTGCAGGCTGTTTTCTGTTTTTACTTCTTTACATTTTCTTTGCACAACTACGTATCAAAATTTGACAAAAAGACGAACCCGTCGTTCGTGCATATCTTTTCATTATTCATTGGCTGTAAACTTTTTATTCTTCCACGCCTAATTGTTTTGTTGCTTGGATGGAGAAAATTTGATCTTTTAGTTTGAACAGAATGAATGTTCACAAGAACACTAGTAATCACCGTAATTTTTCTATAGTAATTACCAGGAGTAGTTTAAACGTTGTTCTTAATTTAATTTGATTCGGTATTCAACCACCATCTTACGATAAGTATAATGTAAGTTGCTCTATCGATTATGTAGACCCTTTTGTGTGAATTATTTCGATTCGCACATTTTTGTTTCGCACCTTGTGAAACATAAATAAATTAGATTTTGGGAAAGGGAAGCAAGTTTGATTTAAATTATGTGGATATTTAAATTCAATACCATTTACTAATTCACTGAGCCCTGTTAACTACAATTAAACATGTCCTGTTGCGAGCCTTACAATACATGTTTCGTTACTTCACTCACAAATGGTTGATAATATTTTGTTTATTCCAGTAGTGTATCAGCTTGATTGTGAATAATTCATCGTTCTTGAAATTTAATCTTGATGATCTGATTGATTGTGGCTATTTTCTTACGTTTCATCTGTCTGGGAAAATACGATCCGTGTGCAGCAATGTTCAATTTGAAAATCTGGCATTAATTTATACTAGCAGTAAACCTTTTTTACTAACTTTATAGACTGTCTCACTGGCTACGGAGCTTATAAATATTTTCTATTTACATTTTTCTCAATTTCCTCAATTTTATCCTTCTCCCATCGTTTAAAATGTACACAGTTTAAAATGCACAATTTTAACGGATGTGTACGGGAGCGTTTTAACACCCTCGTAGAGCCATTCAGAAAAAATAGTTTAAAGTGCCTTCACGCAATTTCCCAGCTCTGAAAGATATATTTCAAAACATTTTCATTTACGTATTAGCTTTACCACTACCCCGAGCGGAGGTCTTCGGCATCATATTGAGCCATCGGTCCCGTGAGCTTCGTATCACAGAACCCAATCTCCTATCAGTGCTGGTGATGATAGTTCACCAGGTGCGGATGAGGAATGTGACTGCACATCGGTGCTGTAGGGACATCACACAGCTCAACCTTCAGCTGGCCATCGTCGTCAGGCTGGTGCGGCGGAAGATTAAGATGAAGGGAATGCACAGGTTGAAGATGCTGCGGCTGTGGATGAAGCGACTGCAGTTGTTGATGATGTTGATGATGAGACGGTGGTTGTTGAATGGTCGTTGAATGGGACTGCTGCTGCTGTTGCTGCTGCTGGGGCTGAGCCTGTTGTGACTGTGGCTGCTGCGATGGCTGCGGTGGCTGTGACTGTTGCTCTAAAGGTCACTGATGCATTTTTGCGCCGTGAAGCGCTGACATACCCAAGCCCAGCCCCAAGTGGTGAGGATTGTGATGGCTCTGTGGCTGGGAATGGCTGTGACTGGAACTGTTGTTGCTGCTGCCACTACTGCCTTGTGCTGACTGCCGCTGGCTATTTTTCTTGTTCTTCATCCGTCGATTTTGAAACCAAATCTTAACCTGCGCATATGACAATCGCGAAATTTCAAGAGAAAACATCGAAAAAGAAAACAAATTAATAACAACGGCTAATGATATCAATACGCGAAGATGCCATACCTGTCTTTCGGTGAGGTTGAGATTCCGTGCTAATTCCCAACGTTTCTGCTTCGAAACGTAAGCGTTAAAGAGGAACTCCTTCTCCAATTCAAGCGTCTGGAACTTAGAGTAAGGTTTTCGCTTTTTTCGCACTGTAACATTTCCCGTCCATTCGAGCGGGTTTGATGGTGTACATGAACCGACACCACTGACGCCTACCGACAAGCTGGAACCTGTTTGAGATAATGAGATCAATGTATACGTTCGTGATCAATATAGTGAAAGAACAAAGAATGAACAACAAGCATTATCTAACCATAATACACCCGAATGAATCCAACATAACGAATAGGTAAAATTGACCATGGAATAAGTGGAGAATTAGAAAAATAAGAATTATACATAATACATATTACTGAGGGCTTACGAACCGTTACATGAGGAATATTGTTTTAAAGCATTCAACTTTCAAGATTTCAACTATCAATCATTATATATTTCAGTTAGAAGAAAAAAAAACTATACCATATTCGTGTAACCCCATACAAAGCCCCATACGAATATTTTCAAGGCTTTTTTTATCCAAAACTCCCCCTGTTCGTTCACGTCAAGTAAAACTTTGACAAACACAAAACAAAGGATAAAATGAAATTCTAACCCCTTTTTAGGCTTGCCAGGTCATTTATTAATTACTACATTAGTTTGCACTACAAACGCTAAGCGGTCTTGGATAGCCAATACTCTATCCGAAGCCAATCAAGGTCACTCACACTTTTGGGGTTCAGTTCGGTCTATGTTTCGGACGACCTTGAGAGTAGTTTTATGCTATTTTATTTAGTTCTTGTTATTTAGAGGCAGTTCCTTAACAACATAAACATTCATACAAAAATAATCTTAATGCTAAATAGACTGGATCTGCTTAACCATTTGACGAATAGGGTCTTGAGCTCCTAACGCTGACCGCATGAACTCGGCCTCCAACATTAGTTCGTTTCGCAGAGGTCTGCGGGGAGCAAAGTATTTAGCTTGGTTGGTTTGGATAGCATCGATTTGACCTATCAGAACTTTAAGTAGGAAAGCACATCGTGACAAAATAACAAACATCTTAAAGGATGCGACGGACGCGGATGACGACCTGACCACGGCAGAATGTAATAAATATGACGAGTGATCCTTTTTTTATTTTTTCGATCAGCTCAATGTAAGTATGTGGTCCGCTGACCACACTTCTTCTTCTTCTTCTTATGTGGCGCTACAAACGCTGAGCGGTCTTGGCCTGACGTCGTCGTTCCGTAGTCGATGTTACTGGGGTCGGGTGACTGGCCCTGCGACCCAGTGGCAGCTTTGGTTGCACCTGGTTGCCCCCCAGGCGTTCAAGCAGCCCGGCAACCCGGACTGCTCACCCCCTTCTACCTTAGCCATCCTCCCAGGGGGTTGGGATTGGACCCGTTTACCCAATCTCGAATAAGCGGGGCTACATGTTCACGGTCTGTATGGCTTGGACATACCAGAATAGGAGTTGGGTAGGAGAGCCTATGTAGCCTTCAGAAGGCGTCGGATCCTACCCCATTCACAAACCCCGGCGACCACACAGTACACGCAAATTCCAGGGACCCTCAAGACAGAACCCATAATTTGGTTCGTTTGCTTATAATATTATTGAGCTATCCAGAAAAACACAGGTTACTGTCTAGAATGACACCCAGGTCTGGAATCTCTCTGTGCGTAGGATAATTTGATCGTCTTATTTGTAATTATATATTAGTAGCTGGCCCGACGAAATTCGCCCCGTCCAATATTTCTGATTGTATGCAATAAGGTTTTTCTTGGAGGTTTCTAAGTTTAATGAAAATAAGTTTCAATTTATTATACTGGGAATCATTGATGCTTATTATACGATGTTTTCAAATGTACAGAGAAGCTCCGAGAAGCATGGCATTTAAGATTTATGCTACACACTTCCATCGCCTGTTGAAAATTGCAGCCTAAATTGAATTGCTTAAATCGCTTAAATTGAAATGGCATATCGTTGGAACTTAAAGGAATTCTCGGAGTTAAACATGCTGCCTCCTTATAAGTCTCTATCACATTGTTCGAAAGCTGCGTGACAAACAGTCATGTTCCATTACATAATTTTGGGGCGTGAAGGTTTCGGAGCATAATAATAACACTTCCATTTTTATGTCGCAAATGATGCGGTGGCCAAGAATCCAAGAATTCAAATCCATTAAGTTTAGAATTTGCACATATAATTTGTTCGCTGAAAAGTTTTCAATGATTCCCCGGCTGCACTCTTTAAAGCAATAGTAGGCTGCAAAAGAAGAGCACGATTGCTCTCATAGCCTCCTGTGTCTTGGAAAACTCGAAATTAAGAAATTTCTAATTTTCCAGCTTTTCCTTCGGAATTTTCCAATTTTCTTTTTTCCTAAACCTTTGTTGGGCAAAAACGAATCAATCATCCAAAGACATCATCAAGATTGGTCCAGCCGTTTTTGAGTTTTAGCGTTACAAACAAACATACATCCATTTTTATATATATTGATATATAAGATACGACTCTCTTTTCGTAAAAATGAAATAACATTACACTTGTTCACGTTCACTAACATATGATTGACTTAAAATCATCATCTATTATCTTTTTTTTTTTTCTTATGTACAGATAACATGAGGATTTCCACATGAGAGGGAAGCACCTCGGACTGCAAGAATTAGTTGAAAAGTGTGCTCAAGATTGGGGTAAAAGCTCGCTTGCAGTTGATGATAATCGCACTGGGGATGTGGTCAGGCCCAGCAGCAAAGGAGAGCTTCTCCACTGAGATAGCAGCTATCATATCCTCTTCGCTGAAGATAGACATTCTTATTTCTGCATTGTCATTTATAAAATCAGTGGCTGCAATTGCATTGCAAGTAGCTTCGAGGTTGTTAGAATGTTGTGAAGCAACGCGGCGCATAAATCTATATTTATTTATTTATAAGCATTGGTTGTATGTAGGTGTACTCATACGTCAATTCCGCGCAGGCTTGCATCCGATGATGATTACACCTTCATTTTGGATTTTACCTCGTTTACCCGAGGTTCATTTTTATCAATGAAAACCCGAGATCTCAACGGAATTGTATAGGTTAAGCTGGCAAACCCAACAACCTGGTACAATCCCTTAAAGGAAGAAAGGATATTGAACGTTTTTCATTCACTTTCACCTGACGTTTGTGACGTTTGTCATATTTATATTTCAATCGAGCTCATGGCTTCACGTTATTTTGTCCAGGCTATGCTATAATTTGCCTGTTTAACTTTATTTGGTATTATAGTGGATTTCAACCATATCCATCTCCAAGATCCTCATATGATCTGATAACGCACACTGACGTATGCTATTTAGGCCATATGGTTTTATTTCACAGCATGTGTAAGCCATCGCACTTAAATTGTGTCATGTTCATTAAAACAAACAATAACTTAATGAACTAGAACATTGATTTCTAATCATTTGTTAAATACTTGCGCTCGGCTGTACGGATCCAGTCTATTTAGTGTTAAAATTAGGTTTTTAAAGATGTTTGTGTTATTAAGTGATTGACAATAACAAGAAATAAAAACTTATAATAATAATATAGCCATTCATTACGCTTAATAATTACAAAAGAAAAGCATTTGAAATATCCAACAATTTTACGACAATTTCGCCATCATTTCGCAAATATATCTTTGACATTTCTTCATTTATTGATACCAAAATCAAATTCGAATATTAATATCAATCAAAGATTGAAAACAACAAAACTTCGTTTTCAAAATTCACAACGCAATTAATCCACAACTCAAACATTGAGAAAAAATAATGTGCTACGAGTCAACCTAATAAAAAGAGTTGCCGTAGCTTTCCATAATCGCTTTGTATAAATCATGAAAATGACAAGAAAATAAACAACACATTTCAAACACAAACAGCAAGTCCGGTGAAATTGGGCTAATGATTTCAAGCAATCAAATCGTTTCAACTGGTGCAATCTTCGTTTAATAGAATTATAAACGCCTAAAACATCATATTTTATGATATCCATAAAAATAAAATTTAAGTAACTACCTTCATTAGCATCACCATGATCATCATCATTCCCACTCAATGAATCAACAGTAGCCATCTCGAGAAACATTAATTTCATAGGTGTTAAACGAGAGATTTACACCGTTTTTATTGGTAAAAGTATTTACTTTATTCTTACATACAGCATGCTCGTCTACAATATTGTGCTAGTAAACCTTGGAAACGGAGTTATCGCCTGAACATTGTTTGAATTTTGTTGAAGTGCGTGTTACTATTATGAGCAAACCATATGATTTAAAGTACACAGATGCTCAACCGATACTACTTCATGGCAAACCATTAACAAATAGTACTACCCTTGTTTTCCTTTATGTTTTAATAGTTCATGTTACAATATAACGTATTGCATATCTGACGTTTACTTGTCTCAAATGACTATTATTTTACATAGATATTTGCCTTAATTGGATATATTTTAAGAAATGAATATTTGCAAAACTACGGTCAAAAAGCTGCAGGAGCTCCACCTTTTAATGCTCACGATCGACTAGAAGAAGAAGCTATTTCTCAAGCTATCACTCTCTCATCTGTCCTTCAAGACAGCGTATGAGAATTGTTCGGGCTGGGTGGTCTAGTGTCATTCGCATGACGTGACCAGACCACTTGAACCTGGCGAGTCTAATTCCTTGCACTACGAGAAGATCACCATTTACCTTATAGACTTGGTTGTTAAAGCGACTACTCCATCTTCCCAACTCTCAAATGAGGCCAAAACTGCTCCTCAGTGTTTTCCCCTCGAACAAGGCGAACAAGAGGATTTCGTCACCCTTTTCATGTTTCAGAGGCGTCTATGAGTTCTGATAATATGAATGTTTTGATAAACTGTGTCCCAGCATCGCACGTCTTGACATCATAGGTATATCAATTAGAGTAGTTTTCTCAGGTTAAAGGCTTAACCTGGGAGCAACACCTTTGCTAATAACTAAAAGTGTTGCGAATTGCAACCGAAGTGAGGCATGAATTTTGTTGGTGCATCGGTCGTTTGTGCCAATCACAAAATCAGCGTTTTATTCCGAATTTTTTATCGGTGTTGTGCGTAGAAAAGGGACTGCGTTTCTTGGCGCACGGCGCGTTTATGCATGACCCGACCGCGATGCTTTGCGATCGAGTCGAGTTCGTGAAGCTGCACAAACATAGCCGTTTTTAGCCCCTTCGGTAGTTTACGGTTGCGTTGAGAAACATATCCAACAAAAATAGTTTGGCAACTATTCCCTTCACCTGGGACATAACATTGTTCATGGTTGGTTGGACTGTAGATATCATAATAAAAATGCAAGAACCAACATGTAGAAACTCCACGTTGTGACAATATTTTTAGATCTATAAAATTACAAGAAACTTTATTATGCAGTTCCAAACAACAGACTATCAGCAACAAAGGTTTACTTTGCAACTTTTACTAATCAATTAAATACCAATCATACCAATTTGCAGTTCTCAAGTGAAATTGTATGTGTAATTAGTTTTATCTAAAAAATGTTTTTTTAACTACCATGATGGGCTGTTCACTAATTCAATTTCAATTCTTAGATATCCCTTAGCAAAACCCAAAACTGAAAAACAAAATTCGTACCATGGATTGCAATGTAAAAACTGATCATATGGCACTAGGTTTGAAGTGTCGTTTCTTGCGAATAGCCATACACCATTCTAGCATGCTGCACGACTACACATCTACTATTAAAACCCCACCCCATAAGTTTGAACACCTTCAGTCGGAAATGCACGATGAAGGTTCCAGGCCTGGAAGGATAAATAAATACCATAGAACCTCATCACCTTGTTGTCTTGGCTTAGTAGAATCGGCTTCAATGAGTAGAAAGGATGTTGTTCCAAGCAGAACCGAATCCAGACTTTGAAAGTACGAACAAACGCCAGGCCCCACGGATATTCAATGTAAACAAACTCGAAAAGTCGTGCATGCCGGAACCTCCTCCAACGCCTCAAGGGATGGTTTACAAGTTCGGATATAAACAAAAACATCCCCTTTATCGACAACCCAAGCCTCCAGCCCCTGCCAGCACCCACCTAACAGGCAATCTGTCAGTTTTTAAGGTAGCATTTTCCGCGATTGCACACAGTCTTTCACTAGCTACCGATGCTTTTGTCCTGCATTGACTTCTTGCTCCCGTGTGTGGGTTTCAAAACATAATGAAAACAATTGAACATCCTATGAAATTATAATAACAAGCAAAGCATTACAGTCAATATCGGCACCTTCCGTCTGTTCAACTTCGATCAGGCGATCAAAATCCATCAATGAACTCACGGGCTTTGAGCAAATAAATAAAACATGTCAATTTTCATCACCCTTAAAGTTCAGGAGAGACGAGCGAATGATATTAAAGCTGCCCTCCGGCTAACGACAGCCTTTATATACTTTCCCGAAAATTACGTTCAAATGCGCAGGTCTACTCAGGAGATAAAAAAAGCTGTCTAAAGACTTTAGCTCTCTGTGGGCCCGGTTGTCATGGATGTTACATGAAAAGGACGAATTAAAAGAAGAAAAAGACTTACGAAAAAGGCTGAAGAAGACTGGTGACTTAAAGGTAAAAATTATTTTTTTTACCCCTGATCATTAATTCACAAGCACAGCTCTATTTCAAAAATCTATTATAGCTTTTATTTCATGCTAAATTGTGATTCATTATTATCCCTGCGGCATGAAATTGAGTGCAGTAATTATGTGAAAAATCATGTCATAACAATTTGAAAATGTTATCGTATCGATAATTTCTGCCAAACAATGGGCGAAATGATGCAATGTTCTGGATTCGCAAAAAACATCTTTCATACATTTCATGAATAAGTCATCCTTAAGAAACACGGGAATAATACTGACTTCCGAAAAAGAAACATACAAAAATAAAACACCGACACCAAAACTGGTTACTCACAGTGATCTGTAGTGTTTTGATGGTTACTTACCAGGATTGGGATATGTTTCGCCAGGGTAAGACCTTAGTCCCGACGAGTTGTATGATTCATAACTGGACTGCAGCGAGGGTGGATCGCCTGTGACCCCACGGGACCGCTCGGTGGATGCTGCTATATAGGCGTCTGTTTCGTACTTTGGATAGTAGTGATGCTGCACAACGTGGAAAATTAAAAAATACACACCCACACATTATTTAGCCAAAATACTCAATAGCAACGAACGATCGAAGCGTTCATTAATCTCAATATAGATATCACTGGAATAAGCGATTGGCGACTGGTCCTTTAGTTTAGTAGTTAACTTACTGCTTGAAAATTGGCATCGGTCGGATAGCTCGGATAGTACATCGGTTTGATGTCGGTCGTCAGCGCATACGGTGGATACTGTGCATGGTAGGCGGAATCGGCCGCCGAATCGTAGCCCCATGGATACGAGTGCCTCAGTCGAGTGTCCGGATCGAACGCGGGAGGACGTTTTGCTGGTATATGAATAGGACCTATCATTAATGGTTTTGCACGCATTGGTTGGACACGGTTCATAGGTTACGAAAACGGAAACATGGGAAAAAGAAGACAAAAAGAAACAAACATAAAAGAATAGAAACTATATATAACAGGTGCAACAAATACATATACTTTATATGAGCTTATGTGATACCGGGGCATGCCATGAAGAGGACATTTAAAAAAAAAAAGGTGAGACCCCAAAGGGTAAGGATGATGGAATGTGTTATATGCTTGCGGTAAAGCACTTTCCGTTGTTGGTAATTACCTGATGGTTGTGAGCTTACGCTTCCCGGCGATTCGCTAGCCGCAGAAGGAGGAACGATCTGCGACTGTGTGGATACACCGGATACAGCACTGCTCTGTTGTTGAGCTGTCGTCGACGAGGAAGAGTTTGGAGCCTGCTGAGTCGGAGCAGGAGGTTGTGCTTGCACCTGCTGCTGCTGTTGCTGCTGTTGCACCGCAGCTGCCGCGGCTGCTGCAGCTGCAGCTGCAGCAACTTGCTGTTGTTGTTGTTGTTGCTGCTGCTGCTGCTGCTGCTGTTGCTGCTGCTGCTGTTGCACGATATGGTTGGCGGTACTGTTATGGCTAGCTGTGTTGTGCAGGGAGGAAGGAGGACTACGACTGCCGACACCTGTGTGACCACCCGTCGTATCATCGCCATACATTGCGGCACCGACCGTGTGCACCGGATGGGAGTGCTGCCCCCACCAGGCCCCGGCAGCAGCGTGTGACCCTGCCGTGACATCGTGGGGATCGTGGTATATTGCGCACGCCAGGTCAGAGGTGTGGTGAGGATGGTGGTGGTTTAGCAGAGTGATCGTAATTTTTGCGGTTTTTTAGGGACGGTACGGACACAAAAGTTATAAGAAACGATTCACAATGCCGTGATCGCACACAGAGAGCACAAGCACGCACGGCCACAGCGAGACACGCAGGGAGGCAATATTGCTCGTGTTCTTGTATGCGTGTATTTTATGATCAACTTGTTACTGTGCACTGCAGCTTACAAGATATTGAATTCACCGAGGCCTCGGCGACTTTCATACGAACTATTTTCAGCACTAAAATAGGATGAACTAACGAGCAGCCGTAAGCAAATGGGAACAGTCGAACGAAAACAACAACATACGCTTTTCACAACCGCCCAAATGTATCTATCCTTTCAAAGCGGTTCTCGCATTGATTTGTTGCTGTTGTATTTTTCAATCATATGTATTTTCCTATTTGTTTCTGATAACCAAATTAATTTTTACCGTGTCTCCGCTTTTTAAGTAGATATGCTCTACGAGAGGGTTGCGTTTACAGGTAGACTAGTTCACGATAATCACAAGACTGAATGACCGGCTTACGCTGCACAAAAGCCTCACTCATTTGCGTAGATGCACCCGAGAAATTTTTCTGCTAAATTTCTTTTTGGTTTCGAATACGTCATATTTTTAAGTCGTGCTTTGTTTCACTAAATTTGCGCCGTCTTCACAGCAGCTGCAAATTCACTAAGCGTGTTGAATTTACAACTGTAGATACTTCCGATCCACCATAATTTCTTGCTCTTGTTTCAGATGACTGTCGCCCACGTTACAAGAGCACTCGTAGAACGCTTCGCACAATCCATCTGCGAGCTTAATGTAACAGTCGATAGAAAATTTGTATTTTTTTCCACAACCACTGCCGTAGTTTAACACTGGCTCAAAAATTCGGAGTCACCTCGAGAAAACTATGGCATTTGTTTGATAATTTCCCATCTGTCGATGGACACTTGGTTATAGTGCAGACAACTTGCCGTAGGCCTTTGCTGGTACACATAAACAATTACAGTATTGCCAAAAGCCACCGAAAACCGAACGAGCTATGTTCTGGTCGCGAAACGCACAATGTTTCCATCAAACGGACAAACCCCACCGATCTTCTAATCAGTTTTCCTTCATTAGCTGTTTCTGCCAGTAGTAGCCCTCCCTCACACGCGACGTTTCTCCACTTGTTCGGTCAACCGTTGTGACGAACACGCGCCGTTTCTTCGCTCTCGTCGTAATGCTCCCGTACGTTGCAAGTCGCTCCCACTATTCGCCTGAGCCCCGTGTGAACTGTGTGCGTGGCGCTACAAAAAGCCGACTTTCGTCTTTACTTGAAGAAGTTCAACCTTACACTGAAAACAAAATCATAGAACTCTGTGTGTTTGCACAACACACCGCACTCGCGCGCGCTCCGTTCTCTATGTGGTGCCGTAGCCATCCGTCGGGATTCGGTCACCGTTGGTAAGGTAGATGCGGCGGGAAAGGCAGGTCCCCCTTGCGTGTCGTGCACAAGTCTCCCAGGCAATACACGAGTGACACACACAGAGTTAAAAGATCGCACACACCCGACTGAACAGCGAGTGGTTGTGTAAGAGAAACGGGAGATACAGATGAACGCTCGTCGGGCCTATTTGCCAGAAAAGAATCAACCTTCCCTCTCGTTCAACCTTGCCGGCTCTCCCTCGCTAAGAAAATTACTGTTTCAATAATACGCCGAACACGGCGCCTTTTCTTACGTTTCCTCTCGTGCTTTTCTCTTCTCAGGAGCGTTTTAAGCGCCCGTCTATACGTATACGGATACGACCGTGTACGGACACGGACGCCGCTAATCGCAATAGCGCAAACAAAAAGAGGGGGAAATGCGCCTTTCAAGTACCCGCGGCTCTGTAGCTCCTTCGCGTGTGTGCGAGTTGCGCCGCGAGTAGAGTGGACGATGATAGCAGGCGTATGCACGATATCCACCGAAGGAGTAAGCGAGCCAGGAGCAGAATCGTTCGATATGTACGCGCTCGGTTGTGTGTTTCGAGGAGCAGTCGTAAGCGATACGCGTGCGCGGCCCTGCTGTCCTTTGGTGCCACACGGCTTGCATACACTATACCGTATCTTCGCGTCACGTACTCGACCTGATCCGCACACTAGCGCAGCAACGCGCTGCATTTTTGAACACAAAATCGCTTCCTCGCATCACCTACACCTACCTACACCGATAGAGCCGTAAGTGCTGAACGAAAAAGTGTTCGATGCTCGCAGCACCATCTTTCGTTCGGCCATCGCACTACAACCAGAGCCGCACGTACCCAAATTGACGAATATCGACTCGTTGGCGTTCCCGTTAATGTCTAATTCAACGCGATAAAGCAAACAACATTAAAATCATCTGCTGATCGACAAATGCAAAATGGCCTCCCGTCCACGTTTTCTCTCTACTATAAAACGAAAGATCGCTGTTCCAAGTTGTTGTCAAATTTGGCTTACTGCTGAACAAATGCTTCTGTGTGGGCCAGACTTCCGCACAGTCACCTGTGGCGCTCAGACAACCATAATCACGCTTACGGCTCTAGGGTAATAAACCCTACAACAGGCAGACAACACTCTGTCATATAATTTATTGTCCCTCATATTCCATGCTTTCAAAAAACTAGGAAAATTACACCTCAACGAACACATTCGTCGTCCGTTTGACCGTTTATCCATTGCCCCATAATTAATGCAATAATCATAAAATAATCATCATAAAAAACGAATTGCTTCATTTAAAAAATCTTTCACCACACTCTCAACCCAGTCCCCCCGTTACGCATGAATGCGCATGAAAGCACCTATAAAGCGATAATTATGGCCAAAACATAGAGAGACGATTGTTGAAAATTTGGTACATCAAACTACGTGCCGCTGCGTGAGTCGAAGCATTTTTTCGATTTGATATCAAATCGCAAACTACGTGAATGAACCGCAAATAACAGATCGATGCAGTCGCATAAGCTTGTCACGATGTTTCGATACAAGCTTTAAAGCAACGCCGGATCCCGCAAGAAAAGTAAACAGTATTAAATATTGCTGGCAACCTATAGTAATCATGTCCTCGGGTATGTTTGTGCGCGTTTTACTTTTGGTTTTTCTTTTTTTTTTCGATGTATGGCGAACAAGGTCATTAAATGCTACGTTTTATAACGATTGTTTATTTGGCAGTTTCGTCGCCCAGGGTGAGGGAAACAATGCAACATGAGCCGACGGCTAGAATGGTTGAAGAACTGATTTCATTGTCGACTGGCGGAAGCAAGATGTGTATGTTGGGCACTCGGAAAAGCCCTACAGGTCAGACGATGAACCATGTTGTCCCAGTAGCATCTAACTCCAAGAAAAGCATCGGAAGATATTAGCGAAGAAGAAAGAAAGAGTATCTTCGAACTCGTTACAAACACGCCAAGCCATATGGGCGCTTCGGAAGTGCCAATAAAACTGCCAACAACGTGTGAAGGTGCCAAAAGAGCATCCCATTAAATGGTTATATTCATTCAGGGAAGTTTTACTATAACTCGTGTCTGACGGGGAAGAGGAAAAAAACGGTTGGGTTTGCGGGTCGCGACAATGTCAAACGGCAATAATTAACCAATAAATCATTCAATTCATCCAAGCTTTGGTCAGCTGATCAAAGGGATGTCAGTTCCTCTGAAGACAACGTATGCGGTGCTGTATGCGTATGCCAACGTATGCGATAATTCGCTTGATATGATGAACTAGCTGGCCCGACGAACTTCGCCCCGTCCAATATGTATGATTGTATGCAATAAGATTTTTCTTGAAGTTTTCTAATTTTAATGAAAATAAGTTTTTATTTATTATACTCGGAATCATTGATGCAGATTGCACATATAATTTGTTCGCTGAAAAGTTTTCAATTATTCCCCGGCTACACACTTTAAAGCAATTGCTCATAGTAGGCTGCGAAAGAAGAGCACGATTGCTCTCATAGCCTCCTACGTTTTGGAAAACTCGAAATTAAGAATTTTATTTTCAAGCTTTTCCTTCGGAATTTTCCAATTTTCTTTTTTTAAACCATCGTTGAGCAAAAACGAACAAA
Organism: Anopheles atroparvus; assembly: GCA_914969975.1. Classification (NCBI taxonomy): domain Eukaryota; kingdom Metazoa; phylum Arthropoda; class Insecta; order Diptera; family Culicidae; genus Anopheles; species Anopheles atroparvus. Next base: position 935,250 of record CAJZCY010000001.1, on the reverse strand, counting down.
TCATCCGAAGACATCATCAAGATTGGTTCAGCCGTTTTTAAGTTTTAGCGTTACAAACAAACATACATCCATTTATATATATATAGATTTACGGATATGTTTTTAACAAATGTTTTGAAATTCATTACAAACAGTTAAGACCATCATGATAAGTTTCAATTTTATCGTTACCGGTAGCTTTTTTCAAACGTCATGATTGTAAAGTGTTACAACACACCTTTGGCAAAGTAAATTGAGTAAGTAGATTTATTAATTTGATCCGTTATTTACGTTGACCGTATGTTTCGGACATTTTAACCATATACCGTATATTCAACATGTACAACCAAATCCCTTTTTTGGCACATTAGCATTACTATAGTCATGCCTATTGGCTTATAAGCTCCTTTTGCATTTCTCAAACCTTTGCTGAGTTACAATAGAGGAGCTTATCATTGTCATCTTCACATACTTTTCGCTAAAAACCCGTATTCCCTTACATATTTAAAAACAAGAAATCTCACAGTGTCTTGCAATTCCCAGCATTTTTGTACCTTTTGTCATTTGTTCGTGACCTGAACCAAGAAACCGTTAAGAAAAAAACGGGACGATAAAACATTAAAAAGAGAGCCATCAAATTTTTTTCTACAGTTTTGAAAGTTTTGACTTGTGTAAGTGATGTTTTCAATTGTTTCCAAGATTTTGCTACGCTACCCTCTGTGGTGTTGACATCCTGTATCGCCATCGTAAGCATGTTGATATCTTTATGATCGTACTCGTTCTTTTACCCTAGTGACCCTATGATGAGGACCCAATTTGCTTGGCCCTAGACTAAAACTTTATCCGAAAAAGTGGTAGTCAACGCATGGATCCCTAAGGTTTGGTATAAAAGTTACATAAATAAATAAAACTTATTGCAACTTTATTATGTCCGTTCATAGAAATTCAACTTTTCCGTCGTTTGTGCCTCGGAAAACCTTGTAAAATGCAGTGCAACTGTATAAGCTGCAGGTATGATAAGCAAAATTTCATTTTTCTTACATAATGAATACGTACCGTAAGCTGCACTGGCCAGAATACTGTTTCGACCTATTAAATTTGGTATGTTCTGAAAAGAGAGATACATGTTTTTGTTTTAAGAAAAACGCATACATCTGAAAATGGAAAGAAATGGAATCCGAAAGGGCAAAACCGAAAAAAATTTATGGCTGAAGCCTACTCAATTGGAAGTCTAGATACATAAGTCATCCGAATTATCATGATTATGTAGTTATCGTATTGGACACTGCATACTAGAAATCAGTATTTCCTGGCTATTTCCTCATATAAGTGGTAAAACAGAGAAACAACGAACAAAATGGCGTCGCATGGGCACTTAAATGACAGCTGCCAGGTGCCATTGCGTCGTGCCAGTTGTTACTGCCTGCTGTTTGTGTTTCGTACCTCTGTAGAGCGGCATGTTCGTTATTCTTGTATAGAAGACTATCCAAGACCAAGACATATCACAAATCTTACATCCCGCTTCCAATGCCTTTAAAAGTGAACCGAAGGAAGAGAAAGAAACGAAGATCCAGGAATTTTTTGGCCATTGTCCCAACTCATCCTCACCCACGGTCGTCAAGTGTCCTCCCTCATGTACCTTCTTCCAATTTATAGTTGAACCTGTTTCCTTCTTTCTCCTGTTTTACTTCTCTTCGACCTATCTTTATCTCGTGCAACGTGACTAGGTACGCGGCGAAGTATCCGCGCTCTGGCTGGCGATGGCTGCCATGTCGCTGGCGACGGATAAAGGTTGTGGGATTGTTTATTTCGGCCCATGGCTCGTCGACGAACGTATCGACTCGAACCCGACGAGCCGAAAGAGAGGGCTGGCATAATTTATTTGAATATTTTAAGATTCCCTACATGTCTCTGGTTTCTGTCCGTGGATCATTCGACGTACCCCCCCCGAAACGCTCTTTCCTACTTGAAGAGAAGATTCACGACTTCCTAACACATCTCATGTTCATATTCGTATACAGCATAAAGCTTTGTGTCTTTAAAAAAATATTTTACAGACTGTAAGCTGCTCACGTTACCGTCGGTCTCTGGCAACGATAACAACGCTCAAATCGATCGTTCCTTGCTAGAAAATTCGAAGCCTGCAGGGCCCAAAGTTGATGTACGATCGTAAAATGCCTTTCCTTGCACCACTCACATCGTCCAATAAGGCTAAACAGTAGACTTTGTTTGTCTGTAGGAGTTACAGATCAGTTTAAGTCAATTTCTGATTCTTTTTTTTTAACAAGAATTCTGTTATGCGTACGATATTATTTGCCTCAAATCTTGTTTCACTTATGGAATATTTGCTGCCAATAGCATGTATTACTGCATATAGGTACCTACAATTGCAACTAGCATGAAATTCACAATCATGTATCAATTTCACATTGGTGCAATGAAACCCATCCTAAGGCGACGTCGTTTTAATGTAACCTTTATTATCATTCATTCCGTGTTATCGTGTTCGAGGCACCACCTGGACATGACTTGCATAAGAGAAATCCCTCGTTTTCGAACTGGTGTTCGTTCATCGTTATGAAAGCTTCCATGGCTAGCAGTAATATTGTTATAATTTTCTAGATCATTTCCTTCTGACGCAGATTAGCAAGCGAAACCAAGCAAGAACATTTCAACGGATTGGATGAGGAAGCGTCCAAGCATCATCCCGACCATGAAAAAACTGCAAATTGCCAAGACGACGAAAAGGAAAACCATAAAATCTTAATTGATTCATTAGTATTCCCTCATTTCCTCTTCGCCTATATCACTCGTTCATGAACGATTACCATCACCGTCTGCTATCATTTTTCAAGTATCTTTCACTTCATCTCTCTTTCCTTCTCTATATATAAAAAAACGAAGATACATATATATATATATATATATATATATGTATATATATATATATATTCAAGCCAATCTATTTGCATAATTTCCTTAAGCGGTGGTGAGATGCATTCTCTAACTTTCCAGTTGAACAGTATTATCACAAAAACGAAGAGAAAACGGAAAGTATAATTGCCATAGCACATTACAGAATTATCTTATTAAGGCCCATTTGTACATAGTACAGAGAAACTGTTTTTCTACAAGTTTACTTTTCGAATAATTAGGTATTCCTACTCCAAGAAGTCACCATCCAATTTACAATCTCAATCACGCTCACTAAAGAAATAGCCTTTTGCCCGATGTTACACATGTCGGAGCATGCGCAATGCAAACCATTCAAAAGACTGTTCGCTGTTGACTTGAAATTGTGACTTTTGAATTGAAATTGGTGGATAGCTATCGTACCAACAGAAAATACGGAGATTTAAAAATATTCAACTCACCTTGCGTATTAGATCACTCACTCGTAGCGAAGAATAGGGATTATCACTATTTTCTGCAATGAAAAAAAGGCGCGAAAGTGTTGTAGGTAAGGTTGGAAAATTTCAATAAGTAATATTGATCTATCCAATTTTCAGAAGTCTTGTAAACGGTAAGTATCTTATGCTACGTTCAAATAAATCAACTAAATCCCTTAGTTAAAGTATTGTGGTAAATTAAACCATTTATACAATTTTAAAGACTATTCAAAATAAACAGAGGCGACACAATAAACCACATACTTCCCGGCGGCGGCTGAACGGGAATCAAATATAAATAAGACTACAAGACTGGGTAAACATGAAACGCGCCGAAATAACAAGCCTCAACCGATAACACGTTCAATCTCGATGGCTGGACGAGAATAAAGAATACCGCCTGATGTTTTCGTACTAAAACCCAGAAAACAATCTACTCCTCTGTATACGATTCGAATGCCGATTTCACGAGAAACGTTCAGTCGAAAGGTTAACAAGCAAATACAGCAGCTGATGTGTTTATAATCTTGCTAATTCCGGTCAACGACTTTCGACTTTATAAACAAAATCAAACAATGACTGACATTCAAAACCATCTTAAACTTATTTATTTCACTTTCGTAGCGTTTATAAATGGTCCTGCATTATTTAAACTGAATAATTAACACTTGGTTTGTAGCCATTGAAACATGATGCGAGGAAAATAAAATGAACACACATCAAATGAGCAACATGACTAGTCCGTACAGAATCCTTTTTAATTCGGACTGAATGTAGCACAATGCGAATCGAGAAAACTTACTACATATCAATCCAGTAATTATTGAGACAAGCGTTTTCTATACCAGCATGAATTTAAAAAATCACTACGCTTTACTAGCTATCGTCATTTCTTATAAAATTCTGAGATTTTATAATAAAAAGCAAAACAGAATTATTTATTAATGCTTTGCATCCTTCCATCCGAGTCGTTATGTATTGTAACATTCGTAAGTTCCTTATTTTCTTAATTGACTTCCCGTGATTTCCCAGTGATACCTAGCACAAAGCAAATTAATCATAGTTATCATATTTATTGTTTCATTCGTTTCATTATCAGTAAATTTTAAGCAGAAGTGTCAGGACTTATGTTAAAACTACGCTATGGTTGTTTAAATCAGACTTACTGGTACAGGTAATATTATTTCTTAAAATAAATTTACTTAAACTTTATAAAAGACAATGTTTAAGAAACTTAACGTAAATTTAATTTTGTTACGGTTATTTTACGTTTTGTCCTGTATCGTATCATGTTACCTTCCTCTAATAGAAAAACAAGGAGCTACCCTTCTTTACGTACCATTTCCTCTCCAAAAATAAGAAAGACGCATGAGAAAGAAGTGAAACAAAATGTCGAGAATGTCATCATTATCATGCATCATGGAACTGCCTTCGTTTGCCATGTTCGGTATGTACGTGAACGATTGATGTTTTCTCTTTGTTTTGTCCTGTCCTCTAGAGGACGATGGGCTTTTACATTTTTTTTTTTTGTTACAAAGTTAAGAATAAACCAGCAGCGATTTTGATCTTCTTTTCCTCGACGTACCCAGTACGCGCCTTGTGACTTAAGTAGCAGCTGGTTATGGTAAACTGCAAATTCACATAGCCGTCGGATCGTACGACGAAATGATAAATAAGTGAAGTAAATTAAAAATTTCACAGTAATCTTAATGTTGCAGTAGTCTAAAGATAAGCATTGGAACGCCAACATATAATCTGCGTTTATATTGAAGATATTTTTATGGCAGAAAGTTTATGTTTTATCTGTATAATATAATAATATAAATGCATAAACATAACGTTTTTTTAAGTTTCCTTATCTTTTATTTACCTAGGCTTATAGCATATCTTGATTCTTCAATTCTTCTTTTTTTAAGGATTGCAATCTTCATTTGTAGAGTATTTAATGTCACCTTTTTGATTCCATGTGGTCATACCAGTGGATCGCAACAGCACTACCTAATATTCATTGTAAATTGTTTAAATTGTGGCTATCGTCGGTAGTTTCGCCAGCCAATCTATGCAGGACGTAAATCGTCTCAGAGAAGTGACCCTCTCATGGCACACAAAACCAGTTACCATACAGCAACGTCCCTTCCATCGCGATGGTCTGCGAGCTGACATTCCGTAAATCGCCGTAGTCTCTGTTTCTTCTCCCTTGAACTTTGGTTGCTGCCGCGTTACTGCCATTTTAACGAGCGCGAAGAACAGCAATAATAATAACATACACTGAATGTAACATCAAAGCGACAGATTTGCTTGCAACAAGCAGCAGTTGAGATTTTTTTTCTGCACCACTTATGGAATAATAATAACAGTATCTTGTCCATTTGTTATTCTGTGAAACTTCTTTTCCTGGGTTGGTATGTATGCAAACCTAGCTATACAAGTTTGTGTGCGTTTTTGCTTCATTCGGTCTTTGCTTCCTTATAACTGAAAACGCGTCAAGCTACTTTTCACTTTTCCGAAAACTAAAATTTTAAAATAAATGCTAAATACTACGTGGAGTTTTACGGGTTTTAGAACAGAAATATTTAATATTCTAAGTTTTGCTTAAATAGTTGTTTTCTATTTAACAAATATATATAAAAATTATAAAAAATCAAATCCGTTTTCGCTTTGAGGTTATGGGAAGCGTTTGCTTTCAAGTTTGATTAAAAAAAATTAAATTGATAAAATCTCATGCATAAAAACGAATTCATGCACTCTAAATCATATATCGAAAGATTTTAACGAATAACTTGAGTATTAAATATGTGTCAAATCATAATACAGCTTTGGTTAAATTTCATCGTTTCTTGTATGTATCTATTTAAGTTACACTATTTCCCCTTCATCACCAAATACAGTAAATAAAATAACCAAACTCAAATTAGATGGCAGTAAATCACCCGGACAACCGGCATCAGGGAAAGAAACACATACGATACGGTCAAACGTCGATCCTGGGGAGGCCAGCAGGAGGGCCCACGCTGGAAACATTGGCTTTTGAAGCTCCAGTTTATCCGTTTTGCTTTGCGTGCAAAATGGCAACCATGTGTTGGGAAAAGGAACGCCGAAACTAAGGACAACAAACTTCTGCCATCAACGATACACCCGATAATCTCATTTTCTCTGATAAAAATCATCTCCGTGAAATTATAAACAAATGCCCCATGGATGTAGCGCATGCAAGTAACACGACTACCATCGTTACCAAACCTAGCAATGGCAAATACATAGCTGTGGCCCAACTGTGGTTCATTTCCCCTTTCTCAATTTTACTCATCCGAGAATACGGTCTTTCAGGGGTGCCTTTGTTATTTCAGCCGAATTCCTAGGGGAGTTTCTTCTTTATATTCATTCTTTTAGTCTAGAATCACTTGCAGAATACTGTTTCATTCGATTCTACGCGGAGTACGTTCGACCTGTTACCATAGCAATTGGTCTGACTTATTTGATTGAAGGAAGATGTAAACGAGACTATCTGCTATGGCAAGTATTCGAAATTTATCCCCAGTTCTATGAAAAAGGTTTCAACTTTTCCCAAAGTGTTTTCAAACACGGAGGAACAATTCAAAACATGTACAAATTTCTAAATACCTCCCAAAGCCTTCAGGACACATTTTCCAGAACTCAATTTAACTACGGTATCTCATGGCATATGGTCGTATTTATGGCGCTGAGTGGCAGTAATAATGCTTTGTGCACGAATTTGAATAAATCCACAAAAATTAAAGCATTCATCAGAAATTTGAAAATTAACGTATACGTACCATATACGCGAGATGCTCTTGTTTTTGTCGAAATACATTTAAAAACATTTATGATTCTAGCCTAGTCCGTTCCAAATTGGACAATTTTAAGCTTGGATTCTGTTTTTAATGTTTATGTTCAATTTATAAACATTATGCAATTTCAATGAGCTTGAAATGCCGATGCTGATTGAGCTGACATACTTATCCTACTTTAGCTAGTTACTTTTCGTTTTTTTTCTTTTATTTATTTGTTTAATCGCTTGCCTCACTTTTTTTAAATATAAGAATCTTAATTTAAAAAGATTTGTATATTTTTAAAAAGTGAGGCAAGCGATTTTCATGGTAGCCCTTTTGACTAATGACGTACGTTTATTAATATCATAGTGTATGAACCTTTTAAGAAAATATTCCATACACTAGGTTTTACCAACCATTTTATCATTTAAGGAATGCTCCTTAGCCTTAATTCTGGGATAAGATTTCTCCTTTTTTTCTTGTCTATTCCTATCATATAGCACTTATCTTTTTCCATCTGGTAACTGTGAATGGTCAGTCACATATAAAATAATACACCGATCTGTGCTCCTTTGGGAGCGTTGTACCGACTGAACCGTCCCAGTTGAAAAGGCGACGATGAGAATGGTACAAAAGAAACCCACACGAAACAAAGACCCTGCTTTTACGACTTCATAATCGAGCAGGGCACAATTTAATTGAAATCTAAAATTTCAAGAAACATTCATTCCCGTCACACTCAGCCAGCCTACGGGATACACAGTGGAAAGGTACCGATCAGTTTCATTGGGCGTTTCTACATCAAACACACTAATAGACCTTCTAGACCGATGGAATGATCGGCTAGCTTTTACATTAAGTGGGAGCATTAACAGTCATTTTTCAATACGCGGAACTTTGGTGTCGAAAAAATACCAACTATTTTTCTCCGAAACTATGTCGTTGCTTGCTGTTGATTAAGTAATTTCTCTAGTGATTATCTATTGAGATCTGCTTCTCAATTCGTAATTCAGAACAACGCGAATGTTTCCGTTCAGGTTATCTGCTAAAATTTCACATGATTACACCGCAACCAATTGACATGGGTTAGATTGTTAAGTAGTGTTAAATAATCCTCGAAACTTCATTTATAAAAAAGGGCTATCATCCATCAAACGATCGGTGAACTGCGCAATTATAAGGAATGCACAAAATTCGGGTTTTAAATAAAACCTTTCGCATTATGTATAAGCAAGATTCACGACAGATAGCTTTAAAAATGTTCGGAAATCATGTGTGCTGCTCATGATCTACCTATTCTGATTTATTAATATGTAATGCGGGAGTTTTCTATTCAACATAAATTGCATGTGCATATGCATAATTGCGCAATTTTAACTCTTGTCTATGACCGAGTAAACGAGTAAATTACGCATCTTCGTTCTGTAATAACTTTAGATTGAACGATCGTATTGGCTCGTCTTTTTTAATGCCCTAAGTGAGTTGTTTTGAAACGTTTTGTTGAAAATAGACAAAAACTTGAAACAGAAAAAAAAATGTAGCGCATTTTTCCACCTTCCATCAATGATTGGAGTTTGCATTTTTCTTTACTTTATTCTGTTTACTTTAGTTCTAGACGTTGTATCGAGTTAAAATTTGAAGCTGCGTATTGCAAATCGGCAAACAATGGTTTCATTTATCGTGTTTATCGAACTGAACCGATAAAAAACAATTCCGATATTAAACCCTGAAACGATTAGCGAACCGGGTGGACAAAACGGTATTTTTGAGACCATTTTGGGTTTTCACGTGTAAACCGGTTCAAGTGGCACCAGAACCGGTTTCAAGTGTCCAAAGCAGTTCAAGTGGGACCAAAACCGGCTTAAATCAGGACATATCGTTTGCACGTGTTGTTTCTGCACCATAGTTTTTTTTCCTAGGCGCGTGGGATCGACCATATTGGGCGTGGCATCGACAGCTAGCGTCACCTGGCGGAAATTCATTGAAGTAGGGTTATGAACAGTTACCGGCAGGGTTACATAATTAAAACAATATTTTATAGTTTTGCTCGGTTATACCATTTACGCAGCATCTATAGATGCTTTTTCAACGTTTTTATTTAAATATTTTTATTCATTTTTTCTTGTCAATTAAAAGTTCAAGTTATAAAACGACGATACGAATTAATAAATTTAATTTAAAATAATACATTTTGATAAACAATGAACACCAAACTGCGTACACAATATTTTTCTGAGCTTATATGTTTCGCTTTGTACAGGGCTACATCCCTACCAGTTCATGTCCTCTTTTAATTGGGTTCTTTTAAGCTTCCTTCTTGTACTACATGTTAACTGTTTCACTCTCCTCATTCTCTATCGCAATTGGTTCAGCTCACGCTGAAGCCACACCCCTAAAAAACCTGAAGCGCGCCGCATGATGGCGTCGGAGCGTTATCACGCACACTACGATGACAGAACAGGAAACTTTTCCGACACTGGCGCCATACTGCGCATGTTTTTTGTCATGCGTTCATCGCAGCAAATGGTTGCCATGTAAGCATGCTTCGGTACGAAATATAAAAAACTTTCTTTTCCATCAATACTCATTCTCTTTTCGCTGTACGATGTTCGTAGTAAAATGCGTCTTTGCTCCCCTTGATACAAAGAGTGGCTCTGATCGAGATGTTGTTAAGAATGTGTACCCTCCTGTGACATTTAAATTTATGTCCGATGATTTCAGCTCTCTGGGACGCAGTCGTAATGCCTTACGAACAACACCATGTGTAATGTACACTGGCTCAGTGCCTCAATGTCAGCTCATTTTTATTTCAAAGAAAATCATCAGCTTATTTTAATTTAATAAAAATAATGATAGCCATTATCCAGTCTATATGTTTGTGTTTTTTGTTAAAGGACAAAATGCCACAAACCGTGGCGAGATAGGTCTGTACGTTTCATTTGCTTGCGTATGCTCATACGTATAGAAGGACACAGATTCAGAATAATTATTTAATTCTAAAGGTTTCAATTCGACGCCTGAAATTGCTGACCTATTGATTGATCCTATTGGCTGATGTATTGATATAATAGTTATGATCTACATTTAGGAGTGCTAAAAATAGCTTAAAATTTGTAATTTGTTTGTTAAAGTTTTGCGATGCTGTTTCATTTTTCATTTTGTTCCATATTTCATTTTAACTTTATACAGCGTTTTCCACCGTTTAGCGCTAAAGCCACACCATGCCTTTAAAAACCTATTTTTTTCTCAAACCAACCATTTAAAAGTGATGCATTTTGCTCAGCAAACAGTGAGACTTTTATAACAATTCCTGTGTTTATTTGAAAGCGTGGCGCTAAACAGAAGCAAATGCTATGAGTTATTTTGCAGCATCCAAGGCGTAATACGTCATTTGAAACTTTTTCAGCGAAATTTGTAGCCGTTATAAAAATTTTCAGGTAATTGTAAAAAAAAATTTAATGGTGGTACAACTTATTCAATTTAAGCTTTTTTTGTAGATCTGCATCGTGCTTGACTTCTCGTGCAACTTTCATTCACAAATTTTATGATTTTGCATTTTGTATCCGCATGTTTAATGCTTTAAGGGTCTAATGGGCTTCATACTTGTATTGGAGCGCTCAATTTCATCATAAGGATCATAATTGAAGCTTTTAAGATACATTTATTTTATATTATTCCATGCCGTTATCTGCATGGAAGCGTGTAGTAATAATTAAAATCTATTCTTTCGTATATACCAAAAACGTCAAATGTGACACAGTCCAATAATAATTGACCGGAACATCAATGTAATTTGAGGATGCACCATCTGTAATTCGTAGTGAAAAGTCCGGTCATTTTCCACTTAACCAATCACTATCCGGTAAGTACTCAGCGGAATGTAAATCCAGCTTTAGACTCTGGGAAACCGGCAATTCCTTAGGTCAGAAATAGATATTATTAATTAATTTTTCATTATATAAGCTAAGCTGATTGTCATCTTTAACGTCTTTGGTGTAATTTTAATTAAAATGACATCCGTATTCGTTGCTTCCCTTATATAAGCCGATTCACAAGAAACAATGAACAATTCCAAAACCTGCTAGCAATTTTTTGAAGCAAGAGAAAAACAAATTCATTGATTTTCACGTACCACAACATAATCCATCACGTACCAAAGCTTTTCCAATATTTCATTTTTATACGTATAGATAACACAGATTTAAAATAATTGTTTCAATCTAAAGGTTTTAATTCGGCTCCTAGAATTATGATCTACACTTAGGAGTGATAAAAAATAGCTTGACTTTCTATGCATCTATAAGTAATTCGTCTATTGGTTTTTGAATGGGTACTATTTCAGGTCGTCTTTTTATATTTATTTAGACGGCCAGGCTGTAATTTTATTGTATGTCCTGTATTATTAGTTATATAAACATAAGTAACTTCAAACAGAATAGCTCCCATAGGATATCAAGAGGGAAAAAAACATTGTACTGTTGCTTCGCTATACTTTATGCCAGTGTTTTATTGCGGTGCGACGGTGATGATTAATAAATCACACAAGAAAACGTTTTAGACAAAAAAAATTCACTTTCAAAAATATGTTTCAGTTGCAAAATGCCTGCTTAAATGTTGAGCATAAAATATGCTTTAAATGTACAATTTCTGCTATAGCCAATTTCATTTGTATCAATTTTTAATCAGGCAAACGATGAGAACAAATAACCAAATACAAACAAAATCATACGCATTTAGTATCTGGTTAACGAGACACCAATGAAACAATATTGAACCTACTAATGATTATTTATCCACTCAAACAAAACATAGCCGACAGAAAGGGAAACATCACACCAAAATCAAAGAGCCAATCTTCGGGAATTGTGTAAACACTGCAGCAACACATATTTGATAAATATTTACTCAACCAATTATGCACCGTGACTTTACTGGAGAGTAAAGCGTGATGATTGATGATGATTCGTCTAACGCCACATGGTGCGGCAACGTTTGTTTAACCAATTCGTAACAAAACTATGTTTCATAACCCAGAACATTTTTCTTCTACTGGACGCTCTGCGACGAGCAGTGATTCATTTGTTTAAAAATAACATTTAATTGTTCTGCTTATCAACTGTTGAAAGAGATAAAAAACTAACATTACAAGTGACACAACTGACGTAGCTACAGCATATTCCTCTAGGAATGCTCTCCTTTTTTATCTTGTATATTTTGTTCTTTTCGGTCACTTTTTGAAGTCTACGTGTGCCTAAACCCGACAAAGCTGTTACTTCCTGTGCTGAAACTGGAACTATACCAGCGTAGCAGCAACGATATATTTCCCAGAATTAGAGCACACATGTTGTAAAGGGTTGGAGCACTAGGTTTTCGCTCTGAATTGCTTTTCTTCTTTAAATTGTTTCATTTTTTGTGCTTGTTCAAATAGCCCTTTTTTTCTTAACGCCGCTTACCATTTTTAATGGGTTACACCGTTAGGGTATCCTTCGCTCAACCTAATTTGCTATTTGGATGCATAACAGAGCGAGGTCAAATGGTCAAGACTGACCGTGACCCCTTTTTCAAGCTTCTTAATGGTTTTAAGGCAAAGGATCGGGTGCAAGACTTGTTGAATAATATTCGTTTTGTACAGGTTTTTTACGAACGTTCCACTGAAAACTGGTATGACCTTTATCCTGCTATACTTTTTCAAGGTCATCAAATAATCCTTTAATATTTATACAAGAAACTTTGATGTCGTCGGCTACTTTACCAAGGTAACTGAAATACCCTTCTACTTCTTTTCTTGCCACCAATTATTCCAATTATTGTTAAACTAGGCCTAACAATTTATACCATACTTCTTGGAAAAAAAGGATGATGCATGCAAAACCTACAATGTATTCTTTGTTTTCTATCCAGCAAATTTCGACATATATTCGACATGTATCAGCTGTGTTATATTGTCAGATATTAGAACGTCCCATCTGTGTATCCAGTCTCTATTTAAGTTACCCTTTGGCTTCATAATGTTTCATTTTGAATAAAAGAACATTTTATAACAACACCACGGCAGTGTACACAAACACTTGTGTATAAATAAAACAGAAAAATATATCAGAATAATGTAACCAAACAAAAACAAACATTTCACGCTAGAATAAAAGAAAAACTCAATATCAACAAATTTGTATAGTTACCTTTCTTGATGATCATTTTTACAATTCTTTCAATTGAAAAGTAAGCTAGTAACAGTATTGATCTGTTTGTCACACAAGCTTATACAAGATTATTTTTCACTTATAGTACTCATATGCAAGCTTTTGACACCTGATATCATTAACACACGTTATAACTTTACGAAACAGAAAAGAACTTTAATAATGTGATGCATCTTGATTGCAATGTTACAGATTTTTTTTATGTTACATGAGTTGAAGTTTCAATCAGCACAACCAATTTTGTACAAACATTAATAAGGCTTCAATGTTTACGTGCATGTGTGGTCTGATCACGTGGTGATAAAATTTTCGAAGGGTTTATGATTTTATTATGATGCGTAAATGTTTACAACAGGTTGTTTGCTACCATATTCTAAGATTATCTGTTACAAACGTATCAACCGAATTGTACCAATTGAATTTTCTTTTCTTTTTTATGTGTTTCTCGTGTGTCGCCCACTTCAACAGAGCACCAACAATGAATGTTCGATTATTGTTGAACTAAAACTTTATTTCAAAACGTAAGTGATGTTTTGCAGAAACTGCAGCAGATAGAGACGCTACGTGCAAAAAAATTGCATCCAGCACTTATATTCTGTTTTCGTATATCCTTTTCTCAAACATGAATGTATTCACTTCACCACTCCATAAATTGATTCACTAGATATATGTCATACTGGTACATTCCATTCTCATACTTTCACTGAGACAATGATTCATCAAACACTTTCCCCCGCTTAATTCGTCATTAAAGTTTCGACACTCACGCCGTTATTTTTGTTCAAGATTTTTTTTAGTAGTATTTTGCTTTCAATATAAGGCGGCTTCCTTGTTATTCAATGATTGTAGGATTGCTGGTGCATATAAAATTTTTATGGAACACCACCATCACCGCCGGAATAGACCGTAAAAGCCGCACACGTACGCCCTGAAACCAGACGGACTGAATGACTGCACTCGCTAAACTGAGGCCAACCGCGAGCAGTACAGTACGTACGACCGACGTACTGAAGTAAAAGAACAACGAATATTCGAACGACGCTCCCAAATCATGCTTCTCTGTTCATCGCGCCGTTTTCTTCACCCCGGCCTTGTTAGACGAGAAGGAAACTTGGCTTTACTACACGCGCCCGCATGCCGCCATGTCTCGCGATCGATCTACAGCCGTCATCAACGTTGTAGGCACCGGTAGGTTTAATTTTCTCGTCTTCTCATGGCCCCACTGGTAGATGAATACGCTGTTGTTCTGGGATGGGTCGGAGCTATGGAAAGGACCATTCCGTGTACGTATAGTGTTCTCTTTTCCTCTGCACGATGCTGTCTTTTGAATTGGGTTTTTTCTAACAACAATCCGTTTTTCGTACTATGTGAGTCCCGTGAGCTGTAGCACCATCGTGCTTTATACTTTTTAACGAATTTACACACACATCCTTAACTAGAACCGAGGAAGCGTGATGACTAATGGAAGAAGGATCCAATTAAGATGAGATCTTGCCCTGAGAGTAGTCTTGTGTCTAAAATAGTAGAAAAATGGAGATGTTTTTTGGACCGTACAACCAACGTCAAATTGCGTCGAATTAACTGATTTGAATAGCGTATATTATCAATAGAAGCCATAAATCATAACATCATATAATGCAATCTTTATTATTTGCGTGGTTTTCAAGTCGCTTTAGATATGAAGGGTACAGTGTAAAAGCACATTTTGACGCAGACTGACCATTGCATTTTCTTTTTATGTATTTTTGATTATATGCAAGATCAACACACAAATACAAGGACAGAATATTGGATCATTTCTCTTCACCATTCCAACGCACCCCCTTTTCTTTTTATTGATCATGCGCACTTCCTTTTACGATGTGTGCGAATAAACCCCTACGTTTCCGTCGGATGTTACTACAACTATGGTTCCGGGATCGGCCATATCCTTCCATCCTTGTATTTTTATTATAATTGAAATTTGTAATCAGCATGCATTAGGATCACAAACAACATCCCAACACGCATTATTCCAAAGTCCAAAGTGTTGTTTTTATTGTTATAGAAGGTACACTCTATTTATTGTTCTATTGATTAACGAAGCGTTCATATATTATTGGGAAAATTCAAGTTAATTTGATGGCAAAAAATTACACTTTTGGTTTCGAATCACTTTTCAAACACCACCACCTACGGCATCAAAGATTCAAAATATCTTGTTGATTACACAACATATCCATACTGTTCCATTGTGCGTCAGATAAAAAATTTGCTTCCTGGAGCGTGTTCTGCATATTTTACTCCTAATATTGCTGAGTAAACCCCAAGTACTAAACTCGTGAAAGAATATTACTTTCCGTGTTTTCTTTTCTGGAGACGTGACTCATGTCTTTTCCTCTAAACGATTTTTCTGTTATAAAAAATTATCATTAAATTGCTATCCTCTATGCCCTGTATATACCCAACTTCTGTTCGAATGAAAATTGATGATGTTTGCATTTATTCCTAACGAACCGAGAATATTTTCGCTCGTCAAAGTAATTTAAATTAACCTGATATGTTACTGTTTACATGTATATCATTCTTCATGGCCGGTGCAATAGTTTAACTGGAAAAGTTAATAAAATAGTGCATACATGCCAGAATACACAACAGCTTTATTTATATTCTGCGAAAGAGACGGTTTAAGAAAGTTATCTTTTTAGAATATTGCTTAATGAAATGAACGAACACAATATCTAAGAAGAGGTAAGAAATGGTAAGGAATTAAGGATTGCATGATCAAGATTCAATTTCCTCTTTTAAGTTGCAAAGTTTTCTCATGACCTTCTTCAGCTACTATCCTACCAAGAAGAAAGATCATAAAATTCATCTCTTTACATAAAAAGTAAGTTCATGTAAATATCACTGTTAAAAAAATAAATTTATGTCACTGTTTGAGCTCCTGCCAAACTTAAACCAATCCCGCCCACCTTAAATTGGAGATATTTTCAATCTACTAATACTAGTTATAATTTTATTAAAAAGATTATGTTACTATAGGGCTTGTTAATAGGGTTCGAATCCGGACTAGACCTCTCCCTATTCGGAGGATTGACTATCCACGGATGTTAAACGACGAAAAGTATCGTAAGCCATTAATGGGTAGGCATTACGCCAGGAATAAAAAGAAGCTTATTGTTATGATTATTTCTTTATTCAGGCCCGTCATATGACTCCGTCCGTTCTGAAGTTATATGTCATGTATGTGTGTAAAATGTTCTAAATAAAAGATCAATAGGAAAATTATTTTGTATGAGCCGACGGAAAAAATTGAATTTTTTTTCCAAAAACCATGGAAGCATGGAACCAATTTTTTTCGGATAACAAAAATCCTATGTATCGGACAGCAGAAGAAGAAGAAGTGTCGAACATATTTACCATCAATTTTATCTTTTGAATCTAAATTAGATGAAGTTATCAAAAGAAATGCAAGAGCAAACGGTGTTGTACAATTTATTTAGTCTACGGAAACATATATAGTTGATGTTAATGTTGCACTATTGCCATTATCGTTACAATACAAACTTCTTCAAATCGTCAGGCCCTTCCCAAAAAATGATCCCTATGCGTAGTGCAACCGCTCCACCTTTTTTTTTTAATAATAAAAATGCAATGTGTATCTGGTTCGTTAGACCAAGATGAAAACTCAAGTGCTCAAAGAATTGGAATATTTTCAAGCAAGCAGTGGATTCTTCAGCAGACAAGTGCATTTGCCTTCTCAATCTTACCAGTACTATTATTCGTCAAGTTTCCTCATCGAGGGTATTTCTGGAAGCATGAAAAAGCAGGAACTAGAAGCAGATAAAGTAGAATAACGAACAAAAAACAACAGAAACCATTTTGGAAAGGGGTTTTAATCACCACGGTCATAAAAGTACTACTCTGACATTTTTTTTAAATTTATATTCCTTTTTCTTCTTTGATTATGGTTCAGCTAAGCTCACGGAAAACAGTTCGAATGGCCAAGGGCATCCTAAAGAATGGTTGTATGGACGTTGTGTGTGAAGAGAGGGAGAATAAGAGTTAGAGTGTAGCACATCAAGTAAAAGAACAGATAGAGAAGAATATAAAGACTCAAAGAAATACGTATTATCGACAACTTGACTGTGGTAGGCATTATCGAGGCCTCCAATAATCTGAAATGCCGGTTTCCTAAATAAAGCGGGAATTCTTTTACCTTTACCCCAACCACATTAACCATTCGAATGCAAATCATGCTGTGAAGCAACCAACGCCTCTCAACGTGAGACAGCTTAAATGAACACTAAATTCAATCCGATTCCTTTGCCCACAACATCCACTATCAGGTTCCAGTACTGGAATCAGAGATTTTATTTTCGTACTCCGATTTTCCTTACCGCAGCGAGGCAACCCTAAACGCACGGAAATGGAAAACATCAAAATGCTCTTTAAACGATTCCATCGCAAACGATTGCATCGCATTTTGATCGGGACCATTTTGTTCTTTCAATCGGTTCAAAATAGTCTTTCCCTCGATGAATTCATGCATCGTACTGTAAGAGTTTGAATAAAGGGATGTGAGCGAATTACCATAGAAGATAAGAATAAGAATGGTTTCAGTTTATGTAGACTTCTTGAATGTTCGTTGTATTTGTTGAAACTTATCAATTCACTTTCATAATTATGTTTTATTTAAGAGCCAATTAGTTGTGGTCATTCCATTTGTTACATAATGGGCTTCCAAGAAACGTTTGCTCAAATTCTACATAACGCTTTAAAAATGAAATCTCCGCTTAACCCAACACAAACAATGTTTCTTACACCAGTTACGTTAGCCAAGAGAACAACTTAACACAAGTTTACTCTGCTACTGGATCAAACCATTAACTGGACTTCCATAAATGGCGCAGTCAATCAGCAAGGAACAACCATGTGTAAACAATTGTCTGATCGTTCTTGTTTATTTTTAAGGCCCATTTTATTACAAAATGGTGAAATCTCTACTTATGGCTCTTCTTGGGATGAGCATTTTATGATAACTGAACATCGAGTACCGTCAACTTTCCATTTCGTTGAATGAAAGACAAACCCCGGCTCCGGTAATTCAAACCTTCGAAATGTTCCTAAATGCATTAAAATACACGATACAACCACTTACCTTACCGGGATGATCCCTTCTCATCGTCAAACACTTAGCTATCTATATAAGAAATACTTTTATTCATGTTCCAATACTAATCGTGCACTTCAAAACAAGAATACATCGATGACGTTGACCACACAACTCATAGGCTGCAGTAGTCGGCCATTTACACCTATATGTGCCGAGTGCTGAGTTGGTTTTATGACATGGCAATATATAGCTCTTTAACTCGAAAGCCCTCAAAATCTCCTACCAGCTGTTTATCAACATTTGCTGGTCATCGCCCACCGACGTTGTTGACTGTAGTGGAAGAAACTCACATCATTTTCATTTAAAACAATCTTAAGTCATAAATTTGTTCGAAAGGTAAGCTCACTTATGATGGTGTTGAATCCCGAACTGTTGGCCTTTTGTAATCGGTTTAAATTCGATCGCCAAGGTTTTATAAGCATGCAAAACTTTCACTTGGTCGGTCCGTAAGGAGGGATTGGTACCATTTCCCCACACCATCTTCCGACTCTTCTTTGGCTCAAATTGATATCGAAGCGACCAGAACTATCACAATTAAAGCGAATGGAATAACGCTCCAGAGAACTCAGCCATAGTGAAACACGTTCGTCCAGAGCACATCAATAAAACTCTACGAGGCCCTTTTGCGAGTTCAGACAATCAGAAAAACACAACAAACCTCACCTTTATGACACAACAGATCATGCTTTACCCACTCCTTGCACCTTTGAACGAAAAAGAAGCTTCGAAAAAAGCAGTTTCACGGACTACGGTGGCGAGTGTACGGTTGTAAATTAATAAAGTTTACTCTACCAATCTGTACCCACTATTACAGCTAGGGCGTCTGGTTTTTCTGTTTCCCGCAACGAAAATGCTTGCACAGCTGGGAGATGCAGTTCATTGGCATGCGCTAAGGCAAAGGGTTTTAACCCTGTTAAGGGCACACATCACACTTGCCGCTTTGTAGACCTTGCTCATGAAACGCCGCTTTTTAATTTATTTTTGTATTTTTGTATTTTATAATAAATTAAATATGTTTCGATGCAAGGGGTTCTACAAAGAAAATCTTCAGGTACCGCATAACTTGCGTTGCGTTGAGCAATTTAAGTAATGCCAATTTTTTATCTCCGGCGGGATATTATTAGTACTGATTCGATTATGGCAAACTGATGAATTAAAAAGGAGGTGTAAGTCTCATGAAAGTGAGGATGAAAAACACATTGTTTTCAAAAGTTTTCACATTGCCCCTTTTTGTAATAGAATTAAACCAAACTTTGAAATCCCTGCCAAGTGAGCAGTTAGTTTTGTTCTTAAACTAACAAACTAAAGAAATCGGTAGGTTTCTCTTAAACGGTGGCTTATTTCTTTTAGGCATTTGGCAACCCTGTAACGAGATCAGTCGGAGGTGGAATTCTTACGTCGTAAAATTGTTGATAGCTTCCCTTGCACTACGGTGCTAGGGTTATCCCTGACACCAAGAAAGAAGAGCAAAGTCTTCTTCATTGGGCAAAGTAAAGAGCACCTTTCAATGCTCCTAGAAGCAAAGTCAAAGCGTATTTGAGTCGTGGGCAATTTTTCGAGCAGTTTAACTAATGAGAGTTTTTCATAATACAACAACTGCGGTACAGTGAGCATATTTCCTAAAGCTCATAACGCTAAAGCCCCATCATATGTAATAGAAACCTTGGAACACATTCCATATGGCTGACTCCCCCAACCGTCGGGAAAGAAACAGATTTGTTCTTTGCTTTACCTCTGGAAAACTCATCTCAAGTGAGTGTTCTTTTAACTTTCGTCCTCAAAAAGCAACCGGCAGATTGGATGTTTTGGCTCGTCCACAGGAAACCGTGTTGGAAACCGGTTAGCTTACACTGGCTACATACAGCCCGCGGAATGTCCCCTACTCCCAACAGTTGACGCGACGGAGGTGAGCTTTTTTTCCTTTTTACTGTACCTGTCGCATGGTAAAGATTTATGCCACATTCTTTAATTGCGAGAACGTGAGTGAGAGGAAGTATAAACGTTTGTGGGGCGTTGTATTATGATTCTTGAAGCGTTTCACCTTATGTTCGAGAGCTGGCTTACTTCTTACTTCTTTTTTTGAATTGCTTTTATCCATATTCAACGAATTTTTCAACCACGATTGGTTCAATCAACAAACAAATGGTATTGTAAATTAAAGTATCATACAAGATGGCGAAGGCCGTCATAATAACTTTAAATAAAATAAAATAAAACAAGATGGCAATTCCTTTCACGCTTTCACCGGAATAATTTTAAAATTATGTACGAAAAAATAGCTAAATTGAAACTGTTTATTTTTTTTTACTTGTTTGCTACCTTCCTCTCCCAGAAACGGAACTGTGAAAGTCCAAATCTTTCAGTGATTTAATCTCCACATAATGAACATAGCAAGTAACAAAATAGGATATTACAAATACGTATTGAAGACTTTTTATGTCGAAACACCATCTTCGTGTCGTAAAAATCAATGCCATGCAATTACGAATTGCATGGTCCGTTTAACACCTTTACATGCATGAATCAGCAATTTTCAAAGATATTGATATCAAATTGATTCGGCACAGTAAATACCTTCCAATCTTAAACGTAAAAATTACCTCTCACTCTATACTCACAACACTAGAAAATAAATAGAAAGGATGATGAATGTTTTTATGCTTTGACATTCATAATAAAAATTAATGTTAACATTCAAATACTCTATACCCGGAATATTCAAGAAACAAAACGATGGATTGAAGATGCTTTTTTGTTAATTGATTAGATTGGTATTTTTATTTCTCAAAAAGAAAATCTTTGCGAATTGATTCTCTCTTGATCATTTTAACCACAGATTCTAAAATTAGACGAACAGCATCAGACAGAGATCATCCAACGAACTTATGGAGGTTGTTTTTAAAGTTTGTTTAAATGTGACAACAAGAACAGCGCTGGTAGTATTGAATCTTTAGCAGTACTAGTAAAAGTTTAATCAGAAAAAAATAGTTTACTTTTGCCTAAACTACTTAAATGATTAGTTTCACATTTATGCAGCGCGTTACGGTCGTATTCAGGAATTACGCTTCCTTCTGGTTTTATCTTTAAATGCATTTGCTCGCTCCACTCGTTTTGATGCTGATAATTTATCTTATACCAACCGCCGCAGGTAACAAGCTCACGGGGTGAGTGTAATCCGGATAATGCACCTTTTTTATTTTATTTTTTTGTACCACTTTGCACCAATTGACGATGTTGTCGTGTTTTAGCTTTTTTCATGAAAGAGAAATGTTATCATGAAATAATTCCGATCGGAAAGAGAAATTTTATCATCAAATAATTCTGAACGGAATTATTCCGTTTTTCCTTTCCCACAAGTCTTGAAAGAATTCGGTTATTCATTTCATATCTTGAATAAAAAATGGTATCAATTTGGTACATTAAAATGTAGGATCGATTGTCTGCCGTAAAAAAACTAAACTCCTCCGAAAAGTAAAAATACCTTATTTGTGATCAAAGATCTACAGCGATAAGTCTACCAGTCATCCATTTTGAAAAAAAACCTTTATGCGATATAATTCATGCAACTTTTGCCAGGAGTTTGCATGCTGTAGTCGACAAGCAATCCAATGGAAATATTACTTTTGTTGAAATTATGAAGTAACGAGAGTTGTACAACCGTATACTCCAATGGAATAATTACTTTTTTCGTTGTTGAAATTATCAAGTAACTTTGAACAAAGCTGTATAATTTCAAAGGATAATTCTATTATTCTTCTATTATTATTCAGCGGACGCTAGTCCGCTGTATCATGTTTTATGTGAATATTCAACAAAGTCTTAAATCATAAGCAAATGTTTCATGCAACATATATACAAACCCATGAAGTTGAAGATCAAATGCTGCAAAACATCAAGACACATTTCCCAGCCATAATCACTATGTATTATTTCGAAAATCATTCAAGCTTTTTCCGCCTATATTATTTGTGTGGCAGCAAAATAACTCAAAAAATATTCCGCTGCACATATTTCTCTCATTCCGCTGCACATATGGTGAGATGGTAAATGTTAAACCATGCTGAAACTCATATTTCACTACAGTTCATAATTATAATCTACATTACTTTACGACCGTTACTAAAATCATGTTCATTCAGCACAAAATCTTGATTTTTAAATTTTTTATTTATGGATGACAGCTTAAATATTGAGTGTTCCCTAACTCTAGGAAAAATGGGCAAACAAAGCACTAACAGCACCTTTATATAATTACTTTTCCATTTTATTCAAGTATATGTATGTCTGTACAGAAATTTAAAAAAAATGAGCGAAAATAATCGTTCACTGCATTAAGATTCTTTATCTTACAGTGATCAAAACTATGCAGTGACCCAAATTTCTATGAGTAAGTGCACCCTATTTTTTCTGAATTTGTCAATATCTATTGATCGCAAGTTCAAAACTTCGAGAACAAAGATAAATTAGCTTAAAATTTGAAATTATACCCAAGAAAATCGATAACCAGCCGCTTAAAAAACATTAAAAGCTACAAATTTCAGCAGCAAATTCCTATAATCGAATTTTTGCTATTAACGTTATTGAAGTGATCATTTTTTGTATTGTAGTAGTGGTGCCGGCCAAGAACAACGTGAAAAAAAATTCAGACTAGCGGACGAAGTAATCGTCCCATAGCAAGTAGAATCGATAAAAGCGGTACAGTGTTCCTATTAGCATATAAAACATACTAGTCGCATGATTTTCGAACGATATCGATGGTCAGAATTTAGTAGAAAAATTAACGTGAAAGTCTCATGTCGTAGGCCTTTTTTTCACGGAAATAAAAAAAACAATTGCAACACTTGTTTCTCAAATTAACTCTGAATGCTTTGTTGAAGCCATAACACTATTTATAGGAGACGTAATAATTCAAATAATTCATGTTTCTACAAAATATTGCTTCAAATATTAGAAGACGTAGTCAATTTATATTCATGCAAAATCAACTCTACAGCACTATTTTGGTTTAGGGAAAACAGACCAAGTACAAGAAGTTATTTTTCGCTGCTTAAAATAATTTTGAAAAATGAAAAAGTAGGAATTTGTAGGAATTTCATGCTGAAATTTTTAGTTTTGCTTATAATTTTTTTTAATGGTATCGAATGTCTAGACTTAAATGTACATGTAATGTTTCAAGGTAATTTATCTATTGTCGTCGACATTTTGAGCTTGCAATCAAGAGATAGTGAAAAAAAGAGGTGCACTTATAAGAACTTCGGTGACTGTATCAACCTTAACCTTAACAACACTTTAACCTAACATTGAAAAAAATAAAAATATTCCTTATATTCCTTCCTTTCTCGTTCCTAGCTTCGCCAAAGCTGATCATTTGTTTTAATTACACTTTTTCATTGGAAGCTGTCCATCAAAGGTACCAGCGCACTTTCTAGCTTGCAATGTTCTTCACTGGGAGGCGTGCCGTCTGTTGTTGCAAGTATTTTACACAGCTTGTGAGTTATGTGCCGTTTGAAACTGCTTCCATCTAAAAATCTGTCACCGCATGTGTCACAAGCAAATGGTCGCTCGCCAGTATGTATGCGCCTGTGTACTGTTAATTGTCCGCCCTGACTAAAACGTTTGTCGCAGAACTCGCACATATACTTCTTCTCACCTGTAATGATAGAAAGCCCAGTTCTAAATTGTGGAAACAATTAATTTCTATAAAATAAAAAATGGACTAATAGCTTTTCGCTTTTCAAATCAATACGATTAGTCATTGACTTGTAACGCTATCACTTTCGATTAATACATTTAACATAATGTATAACAGTAGTAAAATAATCGGATTTATAAAGTAAATTAAATCATGACGAATTTAGGATAAGACTAGCTGGCCCAACGAACTTCGCCCCGTCCAATATCTTTGATTGTATGCAATAAGGTTTTTCTTGAAGGTTTCCAATTTTAATGAAAATAAGTTTGAATTTATTATACTGGGAATCATTAATGCTGATTATATAATGTTTTCAAATGTACAGAGAAGCCGGTTTACAAAAGCGTTAACATGCCACGTATAGCATGGTCATGTTAAAAACATGGCATTTAAGATTTATGCTACACACTTCCATCGACTGTTGAAAATTGAATACGCTAAAATTGAAATGGCATATCGCTGGAACTTAAAGGAATTCTCGGAGTTAAACATGCTGCCCCCTTATAAGTCTCTATCACATTGTTCGAAAGCAGCGTGCCAAACAGTCATGTTCCATTACATAATTTTGGGGCATGAAGGTTTCGGCGCATAATAATAACACTTCCATTTTTATGTCGCAAATGATGCGGTGGCATCCAGGCAAATCCATGAAGTTTAGAATTTTCACATATAATTTGTTCCCTGAAAAGTTTTCAATGATTCCCCGGCTGCACTCTTCAAAGCTCATAGTAGGCTGCGAAAGAAGAGCACGATTGCTCTCATAGCCTGCTACGTTTTGGAAAACTCGAAATTAAGAATTTTCTAATTTTCCAGCTTTTCCTTCGGAATTTTACAATTTTCTTTTTTCCTAAACCTTTGTTGGGCAAAAACAAACAAATCATCCGAAGGCATTATCAAGATTGGTCCAGCCGTTTTTGAGTTTTAGCGTTACAAAAAAACATACATCCATTTTTATATATATAGAAGATTGTAATATTTTCTTACCGGTGTGAGTAGTTACATGTTTGGCTAGGTTGGAACTGGATGTAAACTGGCGACTACAAATCTTGCAGTTGTATGTTTTATACTTCTTACCAGTAGGACCAGCCTCCGGAGGTGTCGCAATGGTATGTGCATTTGGTATGTAAAGCTTACTCTGCGGGTTGAAGTGTGATGTATAGTGCCGGCGCATTTCCTTCTTGTCCACAAACCCCTTGTTGCACAGTCCGCACGAGAACGGCCGCTCTCCCGTATGTATGCGCCGATGTATGGTTAGGGAGCCCTTCTGCGTGAAGGTTTTGCCGCACAGATCGCACATATACGGCACTGGCTGATCAGCGTGCATCTTTTGGTGGCGCATTAAATTTTTATGGTGCTTAAAAATGCGATTGCAAAACTTGCACGTAATGATTCCGGGAAGCGTGTGGCGAAACTCATGCTCTACCAGCGATTCTGCGTCGCGAAAGATCAAATCACAGTATCGACACTTTGTATCAGGAATGTCGGGCTCGTGCGAACTCTTAACATGCTGCAAGGCCACCGAGAGATTCTCGAATGTCTGAGCGCAAAGGCCACAAAAACATAACTGGTTTGCTTCTGACCCAAAGCAGCTGAGCTTGTGTTCCTTCAGCACCTGGCAGAGGCGGAAACATTTGCCACACACCTCGCAAATGAACGGTTTCTCCCCGGAGTGCGTCCGTCTGTGTTCTATTAAACGACTCGTTTCCTTGAAACGCTTGCCGCACATGTCACATGAAAATGGACTGTCCACGTCATGATTACGCTTTTCGTGCATTATAAGCGAGGACGATTTGTTAAACACTTTGCGGCAGTGTTTGCATTCGAACGATTGTTCCAGTGTGTGGACGTTTTGGTGACGCCGCAGGGTACTGAGCAGGGTGTAAGAACGTTCGCAATAAACACACTGGAAGCGCTTCTGACCGTCGACTACCACCACCTTTGTGTTGTGAATTTCGGCCTGTATTTTCGCCTCCTGTAGTTCGTCCGCTTGCTTTTCCTGCATGTGTTCACGTTCTTCGTGACGCTGGCAATCGGCCAGAGATACGAACCGCTGCTCACAGTACACACATTTGATAGCAAGTCCCTCGGCGTGTTGGCGCAAATGCTCACGCAAGACTCGCGTAGAATTGATCAATTTGTCGCCACATTTGCCGCAACGGTACGGCAGCCAGTCGGAATGCAGGCACAAATGGGTTTGCAAGTCCTCGCGCGAGGTCCCCACGAAATCGTTGCAAATGTAGCACTTTAGTTCGCGCTTTACACATCCTCCATCATTCGGCAATTCTAAAAGATGCTTTTTTTCGTGCTTCTCCAGGTCGTACTTTTTTGTAAACTTCTGTGCACAATATCGACAAACGAAACGGCGACTTTTCTCCGAGTCGATGTCATACTGAACGGGGTGCAGCTTTCGCATATGCCGACTGACCGCTTGTCCACAGGAAAACCGAGCAGGGCAGTAGAGACAACGACGTTTTAATGTTGGATCATGCTGTACAAAATGCAGGTTTAATCGGTTCAGATTCGTTAACGTTTCCGATACACAAATAGAGCAGCTGAATGGTAAATCTTTCGCGTGTTCTGTGCGTAAATGGCGGAGCAGCTTCTTTCGCAACAGGAAATCTTTCCGACAAATATAACATTTAGTTATCACTTCTCTTGGCATTTCATCCATTGCGGGACTGCCATCCATTTTTAACACGACGGTAGTTGATCGCCGTCTGATATTCTGACACTCATGCTCTTCTGTGGCGGTTGCCCGTGGTCGTCTCGCCCCGCGCCGTCCCACAGCCGCTTGTTCTTTTTGCAATAATTTGCTCAAGTCGGACAACTTGTAATCCTCACTGCTAATGCTGTCAGCTGCACTGTCAGAATCATCGGCGGACAACGGTTCTGACTTTGAATTTTGTAAGCTATCCAGATTTTCCGGGGCGGATTGCACACAATTCTCCATCGGTTCAATTTTGACCGCGTGCAAAGCATATGCCATATCTTCTCCCAAATTTAACAGATCTGGTACTTCGACGCTACCGATGATGTTATACTTTCTTTCTTCTTCCGTCTTGACGAAGCTGCTGTTGTCATCAGGATCTTCTTCCTTTTCTTCGTGTTCGTCCGCATTCTCCTTCGATTCGGTTTCACTATCACTCTCATCTTCTTCGCTTTCATGAGTATCGTAAAGATCTGCTTTTGAGTCACCTTCAGGCTCGTTAGAATGTGGTATGTGTTCGTTGCACGGTTCATCCTTAATTTCGAAGTTTTCATTTACAAACAAATCTGTTGGCTGCAATTGTGAACCAGTTTCTTGTGCGTTCCAGTTAAGCTGTTGAGGGTCGACTTCCTGTTTCACAATGTAAATTTCTTCCACGTCGTTATTTAACGGTATAACATGACTGTAAAAAAACAAGTTTTATTATATTTTAATGCACATTAACAATAAAAAGATTCACAATAACGACACTTCTTACCGAAGCAACATATTGCTAACTTTTGATTCGACGCACTGTTTTTTTTATTAAAAAAAATGACGTTTCTCGCCAGTTGGAAATTTACCAAGGATGTGAAGGAGAGGTAACTCCATGCAAACTGTCTGGCCATTTTTGTCATTGCATTGGGACTAGTGTTGGGAAAATCGAATCTCTTGAGGGATTCGAATCTTTGAATCCGAATCCCACCTGGGATTCGAATCTCTGAATCCGAATCCCAATCCGTCACACATATACGTATGCGTCATCCGTCGTACGATACATTTCCAATCAATCTTCTGATGTTTGTGATCCAACGGATAGCATCTGCAGCAGAGGAACGCTTAGAATAACTGTATTTTCTTTCATTTATTTTCTGTCGATATTATTAGTTACAAACTAATAACAAACATCAAGAATCTACGTTTAGCATATTAGTAATATTTATTATTTACTTTCTCATTTAATAAGTTCATTATAATTTTCAAAAATTTGTTGAAAATTGCCTTCTCAATATTCTTCCTCTGTACTGAAATTATGCTTTAAAAAAGTATTAAGTTTAATTTGTTTGGCTCCTATTTCGCCATTCTTTAAAATCTGTGGGCTGCCTTTTAAAATATCCGTTCGCACGGAACAGATCGGACGCATGAAAACCAATACTCACATCGAATTTGACTCACTTCGACTCAAGTGCGAACGAATCAGATCGAGTCTTCCGAATGCGAATCAAATCAAACGGATCCGAATCCGGATCTGGATCTGAATCAGAATCGAATCGAATCGAATCGAATCCGAATCTGATTCAAATCCGTCAGTTGGGATCCGATCGGATCGAATCCGAATCCGAATCTGAATCCGAATCGGATTCGAATCCGTCATTTGGGATCGGATCGGATCGAATCCGTCAAGGGATCGAATCTTCGAATCTTCCGAATCCCGATTCTGCCAACACTAATTGGGACAAACTACTGTCAATATAGGGTAAGTGCCCCGTAGTCATTTCGAGCACTTTCATACAGGATCCTCAAGCCCACGACCCCACCTCGCCCACACCTTGAACTTGTAAACGAGATTTCATGCTTGCCATCTCTTTTTGACCCATGAGCTGGTGCAGTCTGTCTTGCTCTCCTGAGTTTCAACGGCCTACTCGATCAAACCCGGTAGCGATATAAACGTAGCTGGCCGTGTCTGTACAGAGCGGTCTACGCACAGCCGCGGTTTTGACAGCGCCAGTCTTAAGAAAAACATGGAGCATGTAGAACGCGTGTGTGCTTAGCATTCATCAAGTGTGACCCGGAAATTCTCATCGGAGCGGACGCCCTCGTCAGCAGAGTACTGTTTAATTGGGTGGTTCAAAGCCCACGGTTCCGGACAAGTACTTTCGGTGGACAAAGAAAACTTCAGATCACTGTAGTGATCAACAGTTCGACGTGAGGCAAGGCGTCGTAAAAAGTGCATGTTTCGTGGAAGCAGCGTCGGCGGTTACCAGCAACACCGTATCGGTGCAGTGAAAGATCTCGTGTTGATATACATATAAATACATATAATATTGAAAAATAAACTTGGTTGAATTCTTCGGAATTGAAATGTAACAATTGGATTTTGCTTCGCTAGCGGAAAGAAACTGCATATATCACAACTACATATACAAGCCGTGGTATCTCACCAATACATGCATACGCCACTGCCTGTGTATGCTCACTCACACAACCTCACGGGCCTGTTTGGAAATCTCCTCAAATCTCCTCATCGCCATACAAAAATCTCCTCAATTTTGTATGGACCGAGGCCGGGTGACACAAAATTAGGGGATTCGCATGCAAGTTCGAGCACTTGTATGACTACGTGGTGTGGTGTTTTTGGCCAGTGCATGTAATTTTGGCACTGCTGGAAAACTTTTTCGGTGTCGGGCAATTACTTGCAACTTTCCTTTATTTTACGAAGGGTTCCAAATTAAATGCGTCCAACTGAATAGGCCTTGGCTGTCCGCGGCGCCTTTCTTTATCTCTTCCCGCCGCTCATTCCCTCGGAACAATCGTTCTCGCTGGCTCCGCAATCAAACTCCGACTCCTGTCGCCTATCGGTTGACACCTCTACCTTGATCGCCTGAGGCCGCCATCACACAGAGCGCAACAAATCTGCAACAGCTTTCGGCAGCATCAAGTTTGACAGCAGAATGTATATCAACCGTGGCATTCGGCTGTTGCAGCTGTTACCCATTTCATTCGGAAAACAAGCTGCAACAAATTTGAAAATCCAACAAGCCGGGATCGTTATTTGATTTGTATGCTTTCTATGAGTAGATTTTTAAACGTGTTTAGCGTAAATCAATGCACTATGCTTAAATCTGTTGTTTGCTTTCTTTTTTCACGGAATTAAAATAATTTTTAACTTCCAACTAAAAATGTAGGTAAGCAGAAATAACGGAAAAATATGCTCATAGCCATAGCACAATGTTTTAAGTGGTTAGAAACAACACTAACATTATTTGCTTTCGTTTTTCACCGACTGAAAACAATTCTAAACTGCCAGATCAAAATGATGATGAAAATGAAATGAATTTGATGTTGCAGAAAGGCTGTTGCAGCTTTGTTGCGCTCTGTGTAATGGGCCCCTCACCGTCCCTCGATCGCGTTTGTAAAAAAGTCTACAGGCCCTTATCGAAAAAACATCAATTATCTCACTGATTTCAAGTAAAAATGCCCGCTTACCTTTTTTAAACTGTTAACATTGATTTATCTTATGTTATCTTTATATATAAAAATGGATGTATGTTTGTTTGTAAGCCTACGTCTAGACACACCAAAGATTTGCACACTTGCCAAAGCCAAAATGTAGCTCAGTTTGTACAAAACATGCTGCGCCAACGAGCGCCAAAGAGGTTCCCCAAGGGACACCTATCGAGGACGGCACAATCTTCGATAGCACATCGATACTCTCATCGTAATTCCACTTTTATCGAGGATTTTTTGATTGACAGGACGTTTGACAACACAGAAAGCTGGGTGCCGGTGCAACGCATATATGTCATTCAAACATTATTTCTCGATCAATAAATTGAAACAATAATTTGAATGAATGAAGTTTATTTTCCAATGAGAATGAAGTTTATTTTCCAATGTTTTAGTTTTTCCAAAGGCACAGAACGAATTAGAAACTGTGGTGCAGTGGGGGAACGCGAAATAAAGATTGGAAGTTTGCTGGATCTTGGTGAGCACTAAGGTGTTGTCGCTGGTCTGGGAACGTTAACAAGAAATAAATGCTTTAAATTACTAAAGGACCAATCCTTAGCAGAGTTTTGTTCAACTTACGCTGAGAAATATCTATCAATCACTTTTGCGGAGGCTGGGGATATGCAACTGGTGATTCAAAAAAACTGGTCTATGACCAAACCTCCGCAAAAGTGGAAATACGACGAGAGTATCGATGAGCTATCGAAGTTTTTTTTTGACAGGCCGTTTGACAATGCTGTATGTCAGAAGAGCAGCCAGACATATATGTGCTAGTGCGCCATATTCTTCCGCCTTCACCCTTCTGCCATCATTGATTGATGCCATTAGCTGTTGACAAACATTTGTGGAAGATATTTCACGATCATATCATTCGATCATATTTCTCAGCGTAAGTTGAAAAAGCGACCAGCGACAACACCACCAAGTGCTCACCAAGATCCAGCAAACTTCCAATCTTTGTTTCGCGTTTCCCCGCTGCACCACAGTTTCTATTTCGTTCTGTGCCTCCGAAAAAACTTAAACATTGGAAAATAAACTTCATTCATTGTTTGCACCGTTTTGATTAACTGAAAACACACTTTTAAAGGATCGATCACTTACCCACTCTGCTTTATCCTGCCTCTTATTGATCGAGATATAACGTTTGATGGCGGTGGTGTGCGGAAGAATATGGCGCACCAACACATATATGCCTTGCACCGGCACCCAGCTTTCTGTGCTGTCAAACGTCCTGTCAATCAAAAAATCCTCGATAAAAGTGGAATTACGATGAGAGTATCGATGTGCTATCGAAGATTTTGCCGTCCTCGATAGGTGTCCCTTGGTTAACCATCCTCGATGTGTATCTCTTGGGATAAGATTGTTCGGAACTGGGTGCACCGTTCCAGTATGTAGAATGATACGAACAGGTTGAGTGCGAAATGGAACTCTCGCTACTATTTTGAACTGCGCTCAACCGTCATAATGTTGCAATATAAACAACCAACTCCGCTTGCTTGTTTACGTTATTTTCTCCGTAGTTGGACAAGCTATTATAGTTATGGATACAAGCTTCGTTAATAGTCACCTTCGTCGGAGTGTAAAAGTATTGTTTCCCATAGTTCCGTTACAAGTATACGTGGAGAATACCGGAATAGGAACACAGCGCATGTTTCGCATTATTGTTGAAAAGATGGACATGCAAAATCTGGTTGTACGTGCTTGCTATTCGCAAAACATAATTTTAAAGCATAACTTGTCTCAAGCATGTTATTCATGTTTTCTCAATTTTCCAGCAAATACGGCTCACTGAAGAAATGGACCATTCCAGGATGTTCATTAGCACGATAGATAACGCCGGATACGAAAGGATTAGGGTAGAACAATCACTACATGTTACTTTTCAAGGTTTTATAGACCATCTGATAAAGATCCTGGATAGCTGCAAGCGAAATGAACTTCATCTTGCCCTGATTAATGAAAATGATGGGCAAAAGCTACAAATATTTGAAAAAAGTTCTTTTAAAAATTTAACCCATCTATTCCTAGAAATGGAAAAAGCATCAACCGAAGCCGTGTTGTTTCATATTAATCAAACATTACAAGTATTGCAAGAGCAAAGAATTGCACACTCGGCTCAAATCCATCAATATAGTCACGAAATAGACAACAAGAACGACATGATTGATAAATTGAAGAGCGATATGCGTGCCTTAAATGAAAAGGTTGTGGAACAGGAAAATTTGATATTTAACAGAAACACCGAGGAAATTAGCCGCCTGCATCAAACAATCAAACATTTAACCGAGGGTAAAGACTTGGAGGAAAAACGATATAAAGCTGTTATCAACGGAATGCAGGAAAAAATTGATCAAATAACAGTCAGAATGGCTCATGAGGCGAAGCGATTAGAAACAATTCGAGAAGAGAATATAGCACTGCGCAGCCAAAACACACAACTAAGGGAAGAAACTGACCGTATGAAAGTAGACCTATCGGCACATAAAAATCGGGAATACAGAGCAGATGCCTCTTTAATTGAACTGAAACGACATCTTTGTGAGCTACAGGGTAAAATGAAGACTATTGAAAAGCAACGCTCCGAGTTAGAGGCAGAACTGGAAGCAGAGAAAAATATCTGCCAAACAAAAAAACATGCTCTGCAACTTACAACCGATGAGCTGGCACACGCCTCTTCTGTTATTAATAACCTTAACAAAGAAAACATGAAGCTTAAAAGTAAAATTGATCTTCGTACAGAAATTGCCATGCGGCAAGAAAAAATGCTACAGGAGAAAGAAAAAAAGTTGATGGAGCTCAGCAATACCA
Source organism: Anopheles atroparvus (assembly GCA_914969975.1). NCBI lineage: Eukaryota > Metazoa > Arthropoda > Insecta > Diptera > Culicidae > Anopheles > Anopheles atroparvus. Next base: position 902,040 of record CAJZCY010000001.1, on the reverse strand, counting down.
TAGCGGCTATACAGCAAGAGCACATACGAAATAGAACAACAAACGAAGAGTATGCCCAAACGGTTAAACGTATTAAGGAAACTACAGATGTTATAGAAGAGAAATATCGTAGAAGTATGTCTGAATTTAAAGAAGGTGAGCGCCTTTCTTAACCTCTTTTTTTTTTTGCAGAAATCAACGATATGATTCTAAAGATATCTGGAAATCAACACACTGAAGCAGTTTCTGTTCTAGGTCATCACAACAAACAAGAGGAATAAAACATCATTTAATATTGTCTTGAAAGCAACTTTTGTATTAATATTCTTCTTTACGCCATTCTAATCTCCATCAGTCTGATCGACAACGTTACGAGCTATGGAGGCAGCTGAAGAAGCAACATTTACTGCTTGTAGGATATCTTGACTTTGGCCTTCTTTAAGTCTCTCGCGAATAAGTTCTGCTATTGCTTTTTGTGTTCTACGCTCTAATTTTTCAAGCTTTTTCGAAACATCTCGTTTTAAATCCCAGTCAGGTTTTCGTGGGGCGAGGTTAACAATATCAATATCTTCTATTATAATCGGCGTCTTCATCATCTCAAGCTGAGCTGTAATCTCCGTTTGAACGTCCCCGACTCCAGCAGCTTCGATTGACCCCTCATTGAGTATTGTACACTCTGGTTGATAATTCCTGAAAATGGGCCTGCATGAGCCAAATTTATTAATATTATGTCAAGTAGAAATCATGTTATGCCCATTGCTGAGCTTTCGTCTCACTTCGGAATGTCGGAAAATTCTCTTGCACCACCGTTTTCGCACGATGTCTCTTCATTCTGGTTTGCTGATTTTCTTGCCAATTGTCGTAAACGCTCCTTCCGCCGGAGAGCTTCTTCCTCTAGTTTCCCTACTGTTTCATTCATTTGTAATATTAAATAAAACAATCGAACCACTTCAGTGTCGGTCGGGCGATAGAAATACACACTGACATTATCCTGCATCACTTTTCTTCTTACTTACCTTCTTACTTCACGTGCTGTATGCTGTAGTGATGGGAGCTCAGGAGCGCACCAGCAGCTCCGGAAACGGCTCCGAACAAACATCTCTTGAGCAGGCTCTGGCCTTAGGCTGGTGTGCCTGCTCCGTCGCTCGCGATATTATCGCGCATGCTATCAAAATTTTGTATGTAATTTGACACGCGACGCGCGATGGGATCAACAAATTTTGATTCCATCGCGCGTCACGTGTCAAATTCCATGGTGGCCACCATACTATAGTATGAAAGGAGCTCCGTTGATCGCGCAACTTGGCCAAAAATGTTCCTCGGGGGTCTATCGAAGATGAAAGCGAACATTCATAGGACAGGTCGATAAATCAATAAAAAATAACAATATCTATACCCAACGAACTATACCCAAATCGAGGACGGCATAGTCTTCGATAGGTCATCGCTACTCTCATCGTATTTACTTTTTTTTCGGCGACTGCTGATTGAAAAGACGTCTGACAACGCTGTAACCCTACGTCTAAACACGCTAACAATTTGCACGCTTGCCAAGGCGAAAAGGTAGCTCAGTTTGTACAAAACATGCTGCGCCAACGAACGGGAAAGAGGGCCATAGACCAGGTTTTTTGAATCACCAGTTGCATATCGTGCAACCTAAATCATGCATGCTGCTTGATAACACAAAACTGTTCACAACTTTATAACTTCAAGCACTTATATTTACTCCAATTTCTTGTTTTAACAAGTTCGTCGTGTTGATTTGGCAAATTTGCCTAGTTTCGCTTTGGCATAAGCCAAATCATATGATCATATGACCATATGGTGTGTCTAGAGGCAGGCTAAGATGGATACTGCTGCCAGGCATATATGAGTTCGTGCAGTTACCCGTCGCGACGTATTCTTCTAATATGGTGCGACGGGGAACAACACTAATCCATGAATGTCTAGCTGCTCTTCTAGCTTAAGCCGCGCTCCCATTCAGCAACCAAACCTGCGCAACTCAGGTTGCCCGCTGGTTACACGGGTGTGAACGACGGTTGCACGGCTCTAGCTGCGCAGAAACGAAAATAGGTGCCGCTACCGCCTTCTTTTTCGGCAATGTTGACGTTTACCGTATTCGTACATGATTTTTTGAATGTGTGAGTGCGTCAAAAAAGATTGCCGAAGAAATTGACGATCTATCCGCGGGTCCGTGGATAGAATTGCTGGCAATGTTGACAGACATCCGTTTGACATTGACAAGGTTACGAGAGGCTATGCTATATTCTGCATGAACCTTACTTGAAATGTATATTTGACAGAGATGACAACTCGGTTGATTTTAAAAGTGTGTGTCGATTAGCACGAACCAAGTCGGACCACGAACGGAAGCCAGAAGAAAACGTTTTTGAAAATGGAGCCTCCACGAAAATCCAAGAAATATGAGCGAAATGTAAGTGCAAAGTGATGTTGAAATCACTGAAACGTACGAGCAACTAGAGTGCAATCAAAATCGGCAACTTATGGTACCGTCGAGATTACTATAAACAAGTACAATGTTGAATATTGCTTCAAAAACAAGATGTGTATACACAACTCGACTATTTTGATTATGCTAATAATTATGAAAATCAATCAAAAATGCTCTCAATAAGGTTTTTTTCTATTCTTATGTATTTTTCCCTGATATTCCGTGCACATTGTTGTGTGCACATGTATATTAAACAGATTAACTCGGGAATATAAACCTATTTTCTCAGCTATCAAACGACCGCCGTGCATTATTTTATAATAATATGGTTTGTGATTTTTATGTTAAAGCAAATCATGCTATTTATTTTGTATATTTATGAATGAGAGCATTATTTTGAATGATACCTCTCGTAATGTTCCCTGATAACGTTATTTTCGTAATGATGTCAAGATAACCATATACCAAGGATACTTGAAATAACCAGGTTGCCGCAAAGGTGGTTTTTGTTGGTTTTGTAATTTTGACAGGTTGGTCCAAAGGTGTTTACAAACAAAGTATGGCTGTTATGTTTTTACCATCTGAGTAGCTGTGCGTTATTTCTAATTTATAAAAATAATAAGTTTAGGACAGTCAAATAGCATTTCGATGTTGTTTGGTGAGTTGTTCCGCTTTTTTATAGCTCGTTAAGAAATCAACGCGACGTTAACAACAACATTTGACAGGTTGGTCCAAAAGAATTTTTCCCACGGCGATTTGTCAAAATACACTGCATGCACCGACCTCCTCTTAATTGGACCTTGACCATATACAATGAACCTGTCAAGTAATCTTGAAAAAAGGCGTCTAAAATTGCCATCGTTGTTATAGCGTTTTCCATTTTTCTTTTGTTTGACAAGCACTTTTGGATGTGTGTGAAAGATTGCCGAAAAAGAAGGCCATCATGTAGCGGCACCTAATACCAAATTTCCGCAAAAGTGGAAATACTACGAGAGTATCGATGTACTATCGAAGTTTTCTGTTTGACAGCTCGTTTGACAATGCTGTAAGTCAGAACAAGGATACTTGAAATAAACAGGTTGCCGCAAAGGTGGTTTTTGTTGGTTTGTAATTTTGACAGGTTGGTACAAAGGTGTTTACAAACAAAGTATGGCTGGTTTGTATTTACCATCTGAGTAGCTGTGCGTTATTTCTAATTCATTAAAAATAATAAGTTTAGGACAGTCAAATAGATAAGGAATCGTTTACAAAGCGCGGAATCTTATCTGAAAAAATCGAAAAGAAATCAACGCGACGTTAACATCAACATTTGACAGGCTGGTCCTAAAGAATTTTTCCCACCGCAATATGTCAAAATACACTGTATGCACCGATCTCCTCTTAATTGGACCTTGAGTCAGAAGGTCAGCGAGCCATATGTGTGTTAGTGCCCCAAGGAGAAATTTTGGTAGTATGCAGGTGTATAAAGAATTCTCTTCAGAACTGTCCGCTCTTCTTTTCAGAATTCTGTTTACACCTTATTTTGCAGCAAATTTCCTTAGCAATCTAGGTGTAAAGAGAATTCTGAAAAGAATTGTATAAAGAATTCTGTTCACACTTGCAGAACACCTCAAAAAAGAACTCTTTTGACAGAGTGACTGTGCGTTTATAACACATAGTTTCTGAATATACGTGGCAAAAAACGTATATCTATTCGCAGTAGTTTTATATGAGCTTGTTTCAGGATATCTTTTCTTTCCAAAGTAATTATTTTGATGAAGGAAAATATTTTTGTTTGATTTATTATTTTAATTTATAGATAATCATAATACATATATACATCCAGTGATGTTTGCGTCCAATGAGATTTGCTTGCGCAGCAGGTACCTGCAGCAGGTAACATCCAGAAATCGTCCGGTAGCACTTCTGGTTCGTGCTGTCAAACAGGATAGATGTACTGAGGACATGACTCGTGGCAGGCTCTTTCGATGTACGGGCAGCACCACTCCGTCTTGGCCGGCGAAAACAGCCAGAACTTTCTTTGTCGGGGCACTGAAATGTGTGAAAAGCGCGGAAAAATCATCATCAGTAATAACTCTGTGCTGTGGGTTCTTACACACTTACTTACTGTCTGGCGCGCTGGCTGAATCCTTTTAATGTATCCGTGGTATTCTTTGGCGTCATGTTCGACTACTCGCTCTTGTTGCCGTCGTAGATGAGGAATATGAGTTGTGTGCGGGATTGCATGCAATTTTGCACTCGTCGGCTACCTCACCCGCGAAAAGACCTTCTATGGCGATTTGCCATCGAGTCGTTTCAGCATAGCGCATTTTCAGGTGGGTTTCTACAGACCCTTAGGTTAGAGCAACCCATTCCCGAAGTCCTCGGGCAGTGGCTCGGCCGATCAGGGTTTGTGATTCGTCGGTGAAGTTCTACCAACACTGCCTCGCTTTGCTGAAACATCGTCCAGGGTTTGATTGACTGGACTCTTGCTCAGGGGTTTCTCTGTTTCCCGCCTCATTAAGCCCCCGCAGCGCTACTTCAATCTTACAGGATGCCGGAGCCTCATCACCCGACTCATGCCGCTCGGTGGGAAGCGAGTAGTTCGGGCTTCAGCATCAACGCACTGCTCGAGAGATCGACCAGAAGGAGCTGTTAAATTTCGGCTTCACCAGAGGTTGCACGGGGCGTGGGCAGCCGCTTCCTTCTCTACCTCCGCAGCCTTTGTATTTTCACATGGCGATTTCTCATCCTCCTCCGTCAGTGGTTTCTCGCTTGTCTGACTGTTGAACGTTGCCTCCCCTCACTGCCGTCGATTTTCCTGCAGGACCACTGTAACGAACGCAACGGCTACGAATATAGGAAAAGAGCAGGAATGAAAATCATGAAAAAAGACAAAGAAATCAAAATGCGAGTATGACCAGGATCGCTCCGCATGTAAGTAGTGCAAGAAAACGTTGAGAAAGAAAAATAAGGAAGCGTGTAATTAAATACCGTGTCAAGAAGGGCAAGCAATATAAACAAAAAAGGCAAGGGTCGCTCGATAATAATAACCATCGCGATTTGAGCATATGGTAATGTTGCAAACACACGAAGCATATGTGGAGCGCAGAAAGTAATGTAAACGATTATCCGATCCCACAGGACCGGCAGGACGATCGGGCGAAACATATTGATATGGAAATAAGCGGGATAAGGACGAACGCGTTAACATTGACCTGATCCCACGAAGAGACGATTGTAGGAAACGTGCTTGAACACGTGGTCCTAAACAAACGATCTTCTATGTCATTCGCTCTAGTTAGAAAAACTTTAACAAATTGACACTTATTAATTGAAGGTCATAAAGAACAGCACTCTGTTATCCATTAGATCCATCGGAGAACGGTTATGATGCTCTGCTGATCCACTACGTCCGATCCGAAACATTTAAGGTTTCTCTTTCAGCTCTCTTTTTGGCGGAAACGAAGTTTGATCGTACCATTACTATTCATCCGGAGATTTGTTTGTGGAGAAACAAATCAGAAATCTTCGATACACGTTGGAATCCTTTTGTGAACTACTTCGGTCGAAAATCAAAGAAAAAGAAACGTTCCACCATGGGATCAATTCAATTCACTCTATTCCCTTTCAAGGGAACAGTTTGTAAACTAATAGTCAACTATTTGCGACGAAAAAAGCCTGAACTGCACAACTGTCCCTCAGCCAGAAAAGAGTTCGACTGCAGCAAAAGCAAAATGGCGTATCTGTCTCGGCGAAAGACAATTCTCGCTGTAGTTCGGATAAAATGTGTTTTTATTCACAATTAACCCACCTTGTATTGGCACTTTACTTTCTATGCACTACGAACACTCTTTATTCAATGGTAATAAAACGTGCCACTGCGTTTTATTCTAGTTATACGATTCTTTGTACTTTACACGGCTAGAACAAGAGCAAACAAAACATGACTGCCTGCTAGATGGCCAGACGTGCACCTCCACAGTAAGCAAACAACAGGTTTGACAGCTAGTTCTTTTCAAAACACCAATGCCTACCAAAAATAAGAACTTTGGTAGGTTAGAAGGTGTACATGCCTACCAAAAAAACACCTTTGGTAGATTATAAGGTGTACATGCCTACCAAAAAAACACCTTTGGTTGGTTTTGAGGTGTACATGACTACCAAAAAAACACCTTTGGTAGGTTAACAGGTGTACATGTCACCAAAGCCTACCAAAAATACACCTTTGGTAGGTTAAGAGGTGTACATGCCTACCAAAAAAACACTTGGCAAGGTGTTTTTTTGGTAGACGTGTACACCTTTGGTAGGAAATGCAGCACGGGTTCTCCTTGGGGCGCTATATTCTTCCGCACCTTACCGTTATATTTGATTATTGCCATCAGTTGTTGACAAACATTTGTGGAAGATATTTCACGATCATATCATTCCAACATATTTCTCAGCGTTAGAAAAAAACTCTGCTAAGGATTGGTTTGTCATTCAAAGCATTTATTTCTTGTTTATGTTCCCCCAACCAACGACAACATCAAAGTGCTCACCAAGATCCAGCAAACTTCCAATCTTTGTTTCGCGTTCCCCCTCTGCACCGCAGTTTCTATTTCGTTCTGTGCCTTTGGAAAAACTAAAACATTCGAAAATAAACTTCATTCATTGTTTGCACCGTTTTGATTCACTGAAAACACACTTTTAAACGATCGATCACTTACATACTCTGCTTGATCCTGCCTCTTCTTCATCGACTGGATCCAAAACTTTCTACTTTTTAGCACGTTTGAAAAAAACTACAAGTTTTTCTTAAACGTTTCTTATGATCCATATTATTGATAGCACCAAATTATTGTTTCAATTTATTGATCGGGAAATAATGTTTGTGTCTTCCACAAATGTTTGTCAACAACTGATGAGAACATGTTCCCATATATATATATATATATATATGTACAGTCGGCGACTTACGCGGATAATGGGGACCAGAGAAATCCGCGTATCTCGAATTTCCGCGTATCTCGAATATTGCTTGACACATAGTTTATACTAGGAATTAAGAGATCCAGTTCTTGTGTACATGTATCATAGCATATTCAAAAAATTTCATTGTCCGTTGATATGAATGCAATGCAAGCGTATTGAAACAACATAATTTGCAATAAACGAAAAAAACAGCGTAAGTTATGCAAATGTGTAATTTACATATTTATTCGTATGGTTGGAACATCTCAGGAACATTCGCTATTCATATTTCGTTAATGTTTGTGACATTTGACAAGTCTACTGTCAAATTTTGAAAACCGCGTATCTCCGAATCCGCGTATGTCGAGTACCGCGTATGTCGGATATCGACTGTATATGTAGATATATATGCCTTGCACTGGCATCCAGCTTTCAGTGCTGTCAAACGTCCTGTCAATCAAAAATATCCTCGATAAAAGTGGAAATACGATGAGAGTATCGATGTGCTATCGAAGATTTTGCCGTCCTCGATAGGTGTCCCTTGGGCGGTTCTGGTATTCGGTATGGTACCGCTAACGAAGTTCACAGTTGGCGCGATGGGTTCACATATGGCTTGTATGGATTTCAACTTAGATGGCCCAATTTTGTAGCTTTGCTCAACGCGTTTATGCTTGCTCTATCCATAGAAAAAAGATTTAATTTGTTCAAACTGGTTTCAAGCTGTTTAGTGTACATTGTGTGTGTATTTTTTATCCTTTTGCATGGCCCTGAGTCGGTGCCTGCCTTGAGTCGGTGTCAAACTTTTTCTGGAACCCCTTCCCCTCGAACGCTCATCGAGCCAGCATGTAAATTCTTCAACGCTTTTGTGATCACAGTAGCGAGGAAATTCATACGATCTGCATTTTGTGCACTGGTGCGAGTATATTTCACGTTGACCATCAAAATGTACGTGTTCTGTGAACTTTGCTATGAACAACAGACAACTACGGAAACGGAATTTCATATAACTTCATGTTGTCATATTTTCTGCGCTTTGTGTTCAACACCTTCTAGCAAGTGTCCTATATGCCGTAAAACGTGCCGCACAACATTGATTAACACAGAGCTACCTTCAACTATCAAAGAGTATTTGACGAACCAGGCAGAACAGATGGCAAAAGCAGGAAAAATCTATCAATTCCAAACAAACAAAATGGATAAGTTCATAGAAGCAAACTTAAACGTTTTCCAAGAATACGAAACAAATAAGAAAAAAATTCAGAAATTGAAACTAATGTACGAAGCATACAAAAAGGGAATCAAGGACGAACAGGAGCTGATCCACCATCTGCAACAAAAACAAGCTACTGGAATTGTTGGTTGCTCTGATATAGAACAAAAAGTAAATTCAACTGAAACACCAAACCTAATCAGGGAGGATTTTTTTTCAAAACAATGAAAACCCTTCGTCGACATCTCATTCATGGGGCATTCAATCAGAAATAGATTCAAACAAATACTTGTAAGGCCAATAATATCGCAATAAAACGTTAATCATGTTTATTCTTGCTTAATGATGCATAACATTCATTTGTTTGTTTTTATGAATTGATAATTGTCATTGTTAAGAAATGAACGTTTATACGCGGTTTCTTTTACTGAGCGTCTTTATTTGTTACACCAAAAAAATAGTTACAAGATTGTTCGATGGAAAAACAAGTGTTTCGACCCGTCCGCTTGATGGGAATGATGACAGAATTCATCGCATGATTAAAAACATCGCATTGACGCATGACATACGTGCAACGGCGGGTACCCTGCTGCCAAAGTTGCATGCCTTCACCCCGTTTCCCCAAGTTTTTCTCTGATGCTCCCCCCTCGAGGCTACCCGAGGAACATTTTTGGCCATGTTGTGCGATCAACGGAACTCCGTTCATACTATGAAGAGAGCTCCGATGGAAGACGCGAACGGAGTAAACCAGCAACGTCGCGTTCCCCTGCTACCCGCCGTTGCACGTATGTCATGTGGCAATGCGATGTTTTGAATCATGCGATGAATTTTGTCATCATTCTCATCAAGCGGACGCGTCGATGAAATATTTCCTACACATAAATAAACACACGTACACACTTTTCAGTTTTAAACATGTATATTTCACTGTAATAGACTTATAGATAACACAATAACACGAATTTCACATCTGGATTGCACTTTTTCGAGGCCAAACCTGCAGCACATCAGCCGGATGATGATGACGTCACTGGATGATGCCTCTTCCGCTTCGCAGCTGTAGAAGAAAAAAACATCTAGAACACTATTATTTCGTTCATACTTACCCTTTCTTGAGCCTTGGACACTTTTAAACACATTTTTATCACCGTTAAACACTTAATTTACACATATTTCACAGTTTTAGTCTTCACTGATCAGCACCACTTTCACCTCTTTCAAGATCAAAACAAAACTGAGTTGTCAAACTACCGAACGATGTGTGTGTGTGGGATAGTGATGGCTCTACGATACAAGCAGGTGAAGTTGCAAGTCCGCTCGCATTGTAGGCTAGCGGGGGGTGCAATATGGAAAGAATGGGAGGAACGGGGTGAAGCAGAATCAGTTTGTATGGGAAATGTACCCTCCCTAGTACCAAAATCATGCAACGCGGATTAAACGCGCTACATTTCCCATACAAACTGACTCTGCTTCACCCCGTTCTTTCCATATTGCACCCCCCGCTAGCATACAACCCAGGGACTGGACCACGCGGTTTTTCATTAAACTTTTCAAGAGTTTTTTACCTCTAAATACGCTTGAAAAGTCCGCCGAATTTCATGCCTTTCGGCGTATGGCGGGCCCCTCCCACTTTTTTCGAGGGTGCGTCAGTGTGGTAGTGCAAAAAAAAACCCCATCCACTTTCGCCCGTCTGCACCTGCACTTGCGCTGCCCCTGTCTGCACCGTTCCTATTGTATTGTCTTGTCGACTGCCTGTCTGCGCTGTGGTGTCGTTCGAGGGGCCGGGGAGTTTGTATGATTCATGGCCTTTGCTAATGTTTTCCGTGTATCGTTTTTTCTACATGTGGTCTTGGTGCTCCCTCGTAGTCTGGGCCTGCCGGTCGGTGGTGTCTGGTCTGTTTTGGTGATTATCGCCTTTTGCCTGTGGTTTGCCCTCGTTCTACCCGTACCCCCTTGAATGCCTATACTTTTGGTCAGTTGCTCTGAGGTTATTTTTAGACTCTAGTGAATTATCGAAGTGAAGATCTAGCAGAGAATAGCAGAGTACCGCTCGTGACTCTTGGTTGAAGCTATGCGTGATGGAATGTGTGACCGTAGCTTTACGATGGGACCTTTATGGTACCATAAAGCTGCGCGGGCAGATTAAACCATTGGCTGCCACGGTTTGTCTTGCATGCTTCAAAATTGGTTTGCTTCTATTGTCTCATATTGTTTCAAGGGCAACCGTGGTTGGAAAACATGATATTTAAAGTGCCGTCATAATGCAATATTTGTGTATTGCTAGCGCCGGTTTGCGTTGATCGATCACATCGTTGAAATCAGCGCGTGAACAAAACACATGTTGATCATACGGAAGAACGGTAGCGGGCATGAAGAAAAAAAAACTGGACGCACTGAAGGGGCAAAGCAAAATGTGCAAGAATCGATATCAATAAATCAGAGTGGCCCGATACCGCGGCAGCATCAAGTACGAGTAAAATACTGCACACGATCGAGGGGACGAGTGGGTCAAAATCTAAGAAAAGCAATTAAAACCAAATTGTACGGCACCCCACAGCACGGCACGCCAGTACAAAGAATAAAGCATTTAAATACCCGCCCGGTCCCTGACGATACATCGGATACCAACCTCAAGCAGAAAAAACGCAAGCAGCCCGGACCGTGGAGTACAGCACGCACGGCTCGCAAAATAAAATTGTATGGTTCTTAAGAAACGATAACGCATTCAAATGCCCGACCGGCCACCAAACCCTCCAAATGAGGGAAGCACGGACGGCAATACAAAAGAAAGACCGTCCCGGCTCGAAGGGGCGGGTGCCCGAACGCTCGGAGACTTTTCGGTGGCTATCACTTGCAGGTGTGCGAGCGAAGCGATGTAAATGTGTGAGCGAGCAACAGCGAGGTGGGGCGGGTGCCCGAACGCTCGGAGACTTTTCGGTGGCTATCACTTGCGGGTGTGCGAGCGAAGCGATATACAGGTGCGAGCGAGCAACAGCGATTGTGGGTTGGAACTGCAGCAAAAGCAACAACAACTCACAGGGGGTTATAACGATCGTAAGCGAGACGCCATGCGTAATAGAGCGAGAGGCAAGTATAAAACGCCCGAAATTTCCCCGTTGGGTAGTGCGAATTGCACAGCCCGACGTGAAACTCCATATGCAAAAAACCGATTTCGTTCGCGCTGTGTTTATAAACTGCGAAACTACCACTGAGAGCGATCGAACGCAATTGCTCAATTTTAACCTAGGTTGTTATATCAACATCTTGGTTTGAACTGAAGTTGCCCAATTTGTCGTGCGCTGAAACTATCATTCGAATGTAAACAAGTGAATAATTTCGATATTGTGAACTTCAAATTTTTCAAAAAATCCAAAATCAAAAAATATTGATTCCATCGCGCGTCGCGTGTCAAATCCCATACAAAATTTTGACAGCACGCGCAATGAAATCGCGAGCGACGGAGCAGGGACACCAGCCTAAGCCCGGGAGCTTTTGTTCGAAGAGCATCGAACGCCGTGTGGACGCGCGCAGGAGGCAGGCGCAGCATGAGGAGACAGTGAATTGCTCGAAACGGCCACAAGCTCAGTGAGGTCGAGCAGTTTTGCTTCGGATAGGCTGGGGCCTAAGCCGATCCGAAGCAAAACTGCTCGACCTCTCAGAGCTTGTGGACTGGAGGGGCACAAAGGGCGTTGAAACAGAGACGGCATGAAAACCACGCACTCCCTCGCCGTCGACCAAAGCGAGATATCATGATCAAGAAGACTCATTTTTGTTCGCAGGGTGCCCTAACTGCCGGAAAATCATGCATCACAAAACACTGCATGAAAAGTAGCTCAATTTCCAGGGCAGTATTTCAAACTGTTATTTTGCATAGACTTCCAGAATACCTAATATACGTATCCTCGAAGCTTCTTTGGATCTCAACAAACCCCGCAATTGCAACACTTGTTTCTAATAGAAAGACTTCGAATACCTAATATTTCTGCAGCCTGGTAATGAGACAAGAAACTGAAAATAGATTTCTAGGACTTTAGCGAAAGCCTCGGATCGTTCAACTTGCCGAATCCGTTGTCGCTTCTCGCGTTCGAGCTGGGTTCTCATTAATGCCGTTCCAAATAACCTGTAAACCGCTTTTTGCCCGGAGTTGAGTGCCTCATATCTGGCTTAGGAACGGATCGAGCTAGGTAGGTGCCTCGAGGAACACTAATCAGTAGAGTAAAGAACAGTGAGCTGTTTGTACATGGAGTGCAGCTCTCTGTCGTGCGTGTAGGCGAAAGGAATCGATGCCTGAGGTATCGGAGTCGGGCATCCACATATTAATTTACAAGCAAACAAGTATTTGTACTGTACTGTTAAAATATGCTCATTAAAAATAATGCAACGTACCATCGATTGAGGTATGTAAAGAGCGGGAGACATGGAAGCTTTGCCCTTCCAATTAGGTGTGCTAAGCGAAAGGCACTAAAAAAAAAATGTTTCAATCGTGCAGAGTACGAAAAATAAGGAAAGCTACATATAGCTGATGGTGGTGTTTTTCTGTGTATTACTTGCCTGAGCTCGACCCTCTTGTAATTCAACGGGAGTGGGCGTACCCATACATCGCGAGAGTGGCAGAGAGTGTGCGTGACGATAGTGTTATCCTGAAGAGAATTTTCTCGACTGGGAAGGATACGTATAGTGTGCTTGGGTACACGGATTGCCTGGGGCATTCTTTTTCGTGTACTTATTCCTTGGAATGAAACTGTTAGATTTTTATCAAGAGGACATTTATATTTCCGAACAAGAAGTGCCATGTAAAGGATGTGTGAGCGATGTAAGTTGCGGCATAACTGCCTTGGAGAAGCAGTTTTCGAGATTGTGCTAAATGTGTACTGTGATATCTAAACAAAAATTTGATAAGTTTTAAGGAACATTACAATATAAGATAGTGGATATCGATTATTGGCTAATCTTAGTTAATCCTTGCTTCCAAAATGCAGGTTGACTGTTTATTTTTTATGTAAGTCCCTGGAGTTATACATGCCAAAGGAGCATAAATTTTTAATCGTGTGGCGTGAAATGGAAAGTGAAGCAATGACAGCATAATTATACTAGAAAGTTTGCAGGTGCAGGATATTGTACGGACATGTGTAGCGGCTACCCCGTTATCAAATCGTGTAATTATTCCTAAATTCAATTGTTTTGTAATTATAAATTCCATAGTAAGCACATTATCTATCTGCCCTTAAAACGTTCCGAAAAAGTAGCTGTTGCTAGTTGATGTAAGAATAAGAAAATGTACGAGAACTGAAGAATAGTTTATATTACGCAGGGTACGTGCTAGAGAAAAAATCGATAAAAACAATTCGCCTCTCATCAAAGATACATTTCTACAAAGTGAAAGAGCGAAAGTCTAAAGAATAATAAGTGTGAGAGAATTCGAGAGAAAAATATGTACACATACAACCAAATGCACAAACACACGCAATGCTTTGAATTATTTCCTATCCAGCAAAACGAGGTGTAGCGACGTTTGTAAGAATTGTCATTGTAGGTGTGGTGCAAATGCGAAAAAATATTCGGTGGTCGCTATACCATAGGGATACCGTTACAGCTTCGTATGCAGTCTAAGGAAATTCCTCAAAACTAACATTCATGCTTCTCAAACAGAAAATACAAATCTTTTAGATATCAGTTTCGTCTATTGATTTTGTTATTTTGAATTTCATAAAGTAACAAACAAATAACTGGACGCGATTTTCCGCCCGGAGCACGCAGTTAAAAGAAAATACATAACAGTGTGACAATATATTACAAGTGTAGTTGTGCGACGAAAGGCGGAAACACAAACAACATATAGAGTCACATCATGGACCTGATGAGAACATCGTTGCTATTATTTATAGGTAAGTCTCGTGATAACTGATAACTGATAATATGCCTGGAATTACAGAATAAATGCAGAATGATGATATAACTTCAATCAGGGTTGAGTTTCGACTTCTTTTTCTAGATAAGCGTGTTTCTTCTGTGCAAGAATGTAGGAGCAAATCCATTTATTAGGCCGAGTCGAACAAAATTTTGCGAGATTGAGTTCCGGTTTCAATTTTCTTGTCAATGTTTCTTAAGTTTATGTGAAAAACTCGTTTTATTTTGAAAATTCACAGGTACACGAAAATCTCCTCAAGCTAGATAGTTGGAGGAATATTAAATACAGCTAAATAGTGGATTAATGCTTGTACTGTACAAATGTAACAAAAAAAAAAAAAAAAAAAACTGTACCAATATTGTATTGCAGATCTTGGAATCAAATATTCGGACAATAATGAAAACATTGATGATGCAGGAAAGAATAGAACTAAACCAACCTGACACCAAAGGTCAATTATTGGAAAAATTTGTATTTAAGCGTACCGCTCTACCATAGTTTGCAAATCAAAGATATAGAAGTAAAACGAGTTGTGGGAATGCAGTATATGGCAATCTTAACATTAACCTGGTATTTTAATATTGGTTCTATCGAACAATTAAGGCTTAAAAACGTTCGCAAAATATTCTCGCAATTTATTAACAGATCATTTCTTAGGTGTTCTTGTAAACTATGCACTGGCCGCTGGTAATCTTATAAGTCGCAAAGATGTTCTTCATTTTATTGAACCGTTTGGAATTTATGGGTTTGTATGTTCTGGCAAAATTAAGTACTGATTTGCCATCCTGTACCAAGTACAGAGAAGTGGTGCGATTGATTATTGACATTGTATTGCAAATCAGTTCATAAGACAGAATGGTGTTTGTTAAACACGTGTACATCAAACACGAAAATTGTATACACCCTTTCACAAACGACGACCTGAGTCTGTATGACACAAATAACAAGTCAAAACCACATTATCCAATGACAGTTATCCCTTCAGGATTCAGCTGTTGAAAAAGTAGCTATTAATTGTTCAATCAGTATCAGTAAGTTTCGAAGTGATTGCCAAAAATCAGCAAAACAAAACAACAGAATTTATTTTTATTTTGATTCTACGCATGTGCTTTGAGAATCAACAATTAGGTTAAAAGGTAAGGTTAACAATTACAAAATAACTACAATCGAAACTGTCATCAAAATAAACTTAATTATAACTTCGCCAACTATTATCAAATTCATCATTCCGTACGCCTCCTCAAGAAAGGATGTTTTAACTAATAACATCTTATTGTTAAGAAATAAGAGAATTCTCTTTAAGAAGGTTTCTCATAGTTTTACAATAGTTTCATACAACAACAAAAAATGATAAAAGATATGTTTATTCTCTTGTACTATATTTTGGAGATTTTGATTCATTACACATGTTTATTATGTGGGTTGAACCGTTGAACGCAAACAATACACATTTTGGAATGGCTCTTCGAATCGCAGGAGAAAATCAATCATATAGATGGAATTGGTAACCGATGGCATTGGTATTGGTGTAGTCGATTACTTTATGCTGCATGCTTCTGCTCATATGTATGTGTTAAACAGATAGAGGAAGATCGAAAGAAGCAATACATAGGTCCGACCAAGTGGGTTTATGTGACTGACTGTCAGTGTCACCAGCATTCGCCGTCGTAAGACGTGGTGCTTTTGACCGGGGGTTCGAATTGCAAAACAGATGTTGAAAAGTAGAATTTTTGCGCTTAAACAATCTGCACCATTTAAACCAAGTTTTCATTCGTAAAATATGGGACAAATGAAGTAGACGGTACGTGTAAATATGGTACAAATGAAGATTATAGTTTGATTTAAATATGAGTTAGGAAATGTGATTCAATTTGTGTCGTTCTGTGTGAACCGGTCACCCTTTTTCTATCTTTCATTAGATGTATGTGTTGTGTCTCACTGACTTTGTTTTTACGAAATAATGAAGAACATGTTCTTTGTAGGCCCGCTACCTAGCCCGATATAATTCATGTGACCCTTTAATTTACTTAACACAGAAAATTATTTTTTAAATCAAACCGATCAGGATTTATTCGATTAAACCCGGCAAAGCTTTAGCTCATAAGGCTTCATGAGTTAGGAACAGTGTTTTTGTCGTCAGATTGCGGAGCTGATGTGTTTGACATTCCCGTGAATTTTTATGAATGTAGAATCCATAATGCAACCCGCCAAGAGACGGAAGCATATACGCCCGGCCAAGCAGCAGTCCACTCGCTTATTGCCAAGCGAGTAACTGGATACCAATATGTCAGGGAAACCTGGACACCGGGGTGTCCTAGCACAATGCGTGGACCCCGGCCGTGTGTCTCTTGGTAATTGGAAGAGGGGCCCAGGGGAACATTTGGCGCAGAGGTCTCCTTGCTTCTTTGCAGTGTGCCGCCTGGGCAAATCGCCAGCATGCTCCTAGGGGATTTAGTCAGTTTCCGGTGTCAGTGGTACTGTTGACGCCAAGCGCCGCGCCCGCGTCTTTCATCTGCTGTGTCCTGCCTTTGCTCTACATTTCTTTTTTTTTTTAATTAATTTTACTATTTTACACATCGTTTAAAACGTCATGTGTTGTTTAAAGCACCTAACACCCCTCTCATAAACTCAGATTCTGACTCAGAACAGGAACGGAACACGGGATAACGGAACAATTTTCGTTTCGTGATTCAAATTAGTGATCAAATGTAAAATTGCATTTGCAACCGAAACGATGAAAAATTCTAAAATCCTCTCATATTGCATACGCTCTCCGGCTGGGAATATAATTCACAATTTTCTCGAATACTTTCAAGCGAGCGCACAAAAGAATTATAGACTGCATCAACTAAGCTTCGATCAGCTTCTTTTTTTTACTAAGGTTTCAAAAACCATTGGGCACTCGCTTGCATCGCTGTTTCAACTCGAACGCGCTGAAGCGTTGTCCCGCTCTCTCCAATATATTAATTAATTAATATATATTTCTAATTAATAAAATAATATATTAATCTAAGAAAAGCAATTAAAAACAAATTGTACGGCACCCCACAGCACGACACGCAAATACAAAGAATAAAGCATTTAAATACCCGCCCGGTCTTCTACGATAGATCGGACACCAAAAGAGAAAAAACGAAGGACAGCCCGGACCGTGGGGTGCAGCACGGCACGCAAAAATAAAATTGTATGGTTCTTAAGAAAAGATAACGCATTCAAATGCCCGGCCGGGAACCTTGGTCTTGACCCCTCCAAATGAGGGAAGCACGGACGACAATACAAAAGAAAGACCGTCCGGCCGTAGCACAGCAGAGGGCGGTGTTCGGAAGACCCGAGGATTTTTCGAGAGTCAATCATTTGCGGGAGCGCGAGCGAGCAACAGCGATTGTGGGTTGGAACTGCAGCAAAAGCAAAAACAGCTCACAGGGGGTTATAACGATAGTAAGCGAGACGACATACGTAACAGAGGGAGAGGCAAGTATGAAACGCTCGAGAATTCTTCCCTGGGTTGGTACAGATCAAGTGATATCTCGCTTACTCCAATGTGTTTGTATAACTACGATGACGAACCTCGCACTCGCTTGCATCGCTGTCTGACTTCACACTTGCTCATGTGTTGTCCCGCTCTATCTAATGTATTGGTACAGACTCAGCGATTTCTCGCTTACTTCAATGTGTTGAACGTGATACGTTGAACGACGATCAGACGACGACAGTTTGTATTATAATGAATAGGAGACAAACTTAAAAAGCGTTGTATGCACATCGTTTTGCGTGATGCATCGCGATTTGTAAAAACAGCAATGTTCTCACTTCTTTTATTTGCCTTTAAATGTTCCGTATAACACCCTTATCATAGCCTTATTACACACACAATTTTACTGTCACCCGATTTTGAAAAATGGTGTGAAATCGCGTTTGACAGAAATATTACCCAGCCAGGAAAATCGAGCAGTTTTTGTATTTTATTTTTTTCGGACCCCCCGATGGCCGCTTATCGGGGGGTCGGATTTCACGCACACAATGTGTGATCCGAAGCGGTGCACGCATACCATGGCAATTCCAACGCCGCACGTTAGCAATGCGCGGGAAAGCAACAAAAAACAATTGACGTTTCGTTTCACACAGGTTGTATTCGCTCCGTGCTCGCTCAAGCAGCCTCCGGTGGATTCGTCTCTTTTCGTGGTTCTCTGTATAGCTGCATCTCTTTTACGCATATTTCGATCCAATACTGTGGATTAGGTGGGAAGAACTTTTAATATACACATTAGAAATGTGGAATACTTACCAGAAATGAACCGCTTAATCTGAAACTGGGAGATGCCTCGCCATACCACACAGCTACGCCATTGAAGTGAAATGTGTAGTTTATTGGCGGGATAAAAACCACAGATGTAATCATTATGTTAAATGCTAAAAATGCATATTTGTGTAATATTCCATCGTAGTTATGATTTGCGTTTATATTATTGTTCAATTTCATTGTGAGAGTGTTGTTTTTTCTTTATTTCACGGATTGACCCGTATTAATGCAATTTGTTGTGTTGCAGGATAATGGAAGGAAAACAATCACCACCATATCCAACCCCTACATCACCGCCCCATCCTACATTACCCATCCTACATTTCCCTCCCGAAATTATCCCATTTCTTCCACAAGTACCGCAACGAACACTTCCTTCGTCCAGCTTCAGATCACCCTTGCTAAAAAGCATCATTTACCTTCCTCCGATACCGCCACGATCCACTTGTTCTTCCATGAACAACCAACGCGTATCACCAACATCTCCTGCTAGCCGGTATCACCAACATCTCCTGCTTCTTTAAAAATGAAAAATATGGCTTGTGAAATAACTTTAATTTTAAATACGATAGGTTATGGGAAGCCTGATATTTCAAACAAAAGCACATATATTAAGAAAATAAACGATGTTTTCACGATTTAAAAACTCTTGACTCGAACCTAGGGTCAAAAAACATTTATATGGCAGAAACTATATGAAGCATATTGCATTTGTTGGGTCCATTAGTACTTCTTGCTACATTAGTACTTCTTCTTGACAAAGAGTTTTAAACCCTCTGCAGCAGGGCAAGTAGAGGATTCCCCGATCCAAAAATACCGTTTTCACAATTTAAAAATGCGTTAAATCTTTTTAAGTTCATTGGAGGAAATAATGTTATAGAACTAATTGAAGACTACATAAAAACATTTTTCCTAAAAAAATTATACCACGTATATAAAAGAAAAAGGACAAAGTAGTAGTTAGTAATTACACATATGTTCGTTTATTGTTTTAAGTGTTTAGTGACCATCCTGTGTACTTTAAAGAGTAAAATAATTTATGTATGAACTAGGCTAATGTATGAAGTAACGGCGTGATATAAAACGTTGAGCCCTGTACCAATGTTACAGCAGCTAGTTTACATTTGATATCTGCTATTGAAACTGGTGGTACAAGGTGATAAATTGGCTTTATCTGCCTTAAAATTTAGAATGCTCTCGTCGGAATCGCATAGGTTGGTAAATGTAGGTTGCCTTTGTAAAATTGGGTTACCAACAATGAATAAAGAGCCAGACAGCTATGGTCTCTTCTCTTGAGTCATCTTCATCCTCATTCGCTATCCTCATCATCCTCCAGAACATGTAGGAAAGGGAGTGCTTCTATAATCACGTTGGCAGCATCATCATGTTCTGAATAAACAAGTTCTGGAAACAAAAATGGTTTTATAATGAGAGAAATCACTTCAGATCAACTGTTGATACTGTATGATTATCTAAAAAAAATTTTTATTTTAAGCAGAACCAAATTGTTACCTTCTCGAAGATGCTTGCTCGTGCCAGGCTAATTTTCCTCCTAACATTCCTTTTCGTATTTATCATACAGACGTTTACCGAGCCATCCATTTTTCATTTCCTTTGCCTTTTGCATGACGATAGCTCAAACACTATTAAGACTGAAATAATTAGCAAAACTTCTCCAATCTTCTGATGTTTTCCTTCATCATTGCTCAAACTGCAAACATTATTGGATCCATCACCAACACAGGCTTAAAATAGCGTGTCCTACGCACACATATGAGCGTTGCATAGGCGGTCACATTCGGATTTATAAAGAGCGAAAGAGTAAGGGTATAATCGGTCCCCGAAAGGGCGCTGGAAGATTCATCCTCCCTTATCAAAAAAAAAAAAAAAGGGTATAATCGGTCTCTTTCTCGCACTCTATAAAGGGTAGCTGTAAACATCCTCTTCTTACCCCTGGCCATCAAATGTGTCAAAAACTGCTCGATTTTCCTGGCTGGGTATGGTCAGAAAATCGGAACCGAACACAACTGATTCCGATTTGCTTTCGGTTGGAATTTTTCTGTCAAAGTGACGAGTTTTCGAACTACGGACGGACCATTTATTGTTTTCATAAGGGTGTGTGTGTTCATCAGTTTTCGTCAAAAACCTGTGTGTAGGATCCTTATTACACACGGGTGTTTGCTGTCAGAGTTTTTTCCAGCGGTAATCTCCGATGAAGCTGAAAAAAATGCGGCGTAAACACATGTAAATATTTAAACCATGGTCAGAATTACCCATGGTTTGGATGTGCCTGTTACAAAGTTCAATGCACGTGAAACGCGCTCTTAGCTATTCCGCTATTGATTTCATCATATGCAAGCAAAATTATCAATGTCTGTTCTGATTATTATTGTTTACTAGCCACTTAAAAACCTATAAAAAATCAATTTTTTTTAAAACACACAAAAATCCACAAATTGGACGGAGGACTTAAGGCAAAAGCAACTTTCCGAATATTATTAAGGCAGTAGTAGTCACAATCCACCTCAGTGACCATTTCAGCAATGCTGGTGCGTTCAACTCATCCGTAGCCGCAGATGGTGCACAATTAAAAAAAAAACAAAAAAAAAAAAACAGATCGCGCAAGTTGTCTAAACCATCGCGTACAAGAATGAGCAAATCGAAAGAATTGAAGGGAACGGAACGTCAATCCATATATTTTTTTATATGTTGGTGTAGTGACCTGACTATCTCTCCACAGTGTCTTGTCCGCAGTGCTGGAGAACGTCCGGCATATAATATTATTCCTGCAAGATTTAGGAATACAGTTTTTGTTACCCCCCGCTATCAAAATAGACATGCGGATTTTGAAACGAATCATCAATAAGCTGGTTTTGTTGTCAATATTAATTTTTACTTTAAGTAAGCTTGTTGTGTTCAGGCTAGTGTTATTTCAAAACGATGTTGATGCTTAACTGATAGCTCTAAAAATTGAAAGGACAATAGTCACTTATGCCATTTATTATTAATTTTATTAACTATTTTATACCATCGCCTGTGTAAGCAGTTGCTTTCCTTTCTCACCAATATTATAATATTCTAATATATAAATAACTAACTGGCCCGACGAACTTCGCCCCGTCCAATATCTATGATTGTATAAAGTTTTTCTGAAGGTTTCTAATTTTAATGAAAATAAGTTTGAATTTATTATACTCTTCTTATCTGGCCCGCTCATAGTTGAGCACGTCGTGCTGACATGGCCTGGTCACCAATCGTTTTCCAGGTCGCTCGGTTCGTGGTTGCCGCTCTCCATCCCCGGTGACATCCGATGTTCCGCAGGTCCTGCTCCACCTGGTCCAGCCAACGGGCTCGCTGAGCTCCTCTGCGTCTCGTGCCGAGCGGGTCGCTGACGAGTGTCTTCTTGGTGGGGCATGAGTCCGGCATCCTCATGACATGCCCCAACCAGCGGATCCTTCCGGCTTTCGCCACCGTTAGGATATTCGGCTCGCCAAACAGCTCAGCCAGCTCGTGGTTCATCCTTCTCCTCCACCCGTCCTGCACGTATACGCCACCAAAGATAGTACGGAGCACACGACGTTCGAAAATGCCGAGTGCGTTGGCATCCTCCGTGAGCAGCGTCCAGGACTCATGCCCATAGAGGACTACCGGCCGTATCAATGTGCGGTATATGGTGCACTTCGTGCGTTGGTGAAGTCGTCTGGACCTTAGGAGCTTATGGAGCCCATGGTAGGCACGACTTCCTTGAACAATGCGTCTTCGGATCTCCGAACTGATGTTGTTGTCCGATGTTATAAGAGACCTAAGATAGGCAAACTCCTCAACTACCTCGAGCTCATCGTTGTTGATTCGTACGCTAGCTCCCAGTCTTGCTCTGTCACGGTCAGAGCCACCGGCGAGTAGGTACTTAGTCTTTGACGCATTGATCTCCAGTCCAATTCCCGCAGCTGCGCGTTTTAATCGGGTATATGCATCGGACACCGTCGCAGTCGACCGTCCAATGATGTCGATGTCATCCGCGTAGCCAAGAAGCTGAACTGACCGTGTGAAAATCGTGCCCCGATTGTCGAAACCCGCGCTCCGAATGACACCCTCCAGAGCGATGTTGAATAGCAGGCAGGAGAGCCCGTCGCCTTGCC
The DNA here is from genome assembly GCA_914969975.1 of Anopheles atroparvus. Taxonomy (NCBI): domain Eukaryota; kingdom Metazoa; phylum Arthropoda; class Insecta; order Diptera; family Culicidae; genus Anopheles; species Anopheles atroparvus. Next base: position 879,120 of record CAJZCY010000001.1, on the reverse strand, counting down.
GTAACCCCCGATGAGACTCGAACGGATCCGACAACATGCTCGATATTCTCACCCTGCACTGCACCCTATCCATTGTGGCCCTTAACAGTCGGATCAGTTTTCCGGGGAATCCGTACTGCTGCATGGTTTTCCATAGTTCGGTCCGATCTATGGTATCGTAGGCCGCTTTGAAGTCGATGAATAGGTGATGCGTGGGGATTTGCCTTTTGCCTAGTTTATTAGACGAGTGAAATACCCACTGTAATAAATTCTCGTTTCTTGCACAATAATTCTATTTTCTGCTTACAATGTTTCTTTTCGCATTGTGCGCAATCATTTTTTCCACCACAGTTTGCAATCATTTTTTCTGCTTTGTAAATGTTGTACAGATTTTTTTTAAACATGCCTTTTTGTTACCAGGCATTAAATAACTTTTTATCAAATTAGTAGCTTTAAAAATAATTTAGAGCGGTTTTTTTTTATATTCATTGTTTGTTGACACACTGAATCAGTCCGATTCTGAACTGTCAATGCAATACAACGAGAAAATTTAAACGCTCTCTCTACAAAAACTCATCACCAATATGCAAAAATGCACCTGCATTTCATTTGCGGTTAAGTAGCCACTACTTCAACAAGTTCAATTAAAATTCCTTTTTTTTATTGTATGCTGCTTTTTTTATTGGAGCTGTATGCATTAAAAAAAAATCGTTGAAAACTAAAAGAACCCTTGAAATCCAATTGCTATCAACATGTGTTTTATCTTCAATATCTTTTCAACAACAGCTTCGTCTTAATGATTCCGTAAGTAGCTCGGCCAATTGCTTTTTGTCACTCCATCGACGCATCGATATGATGCCGCCAGTCGAAGTTGCCGCTGTTTCAAGAAATGTGGGGGTGCAGTTTCTTGAGCTTGAGGCGTGTTCCCTTGTGTTTAAGTGTTTATTTCTTTCAAACCACCATATTTCAACCACCATGAGAGGGGCAAGTCCTGTTGATCTCGCTTATCCGTTACGATGGTGCAAAGTTGATGAGTGCTGGCGTGTTCTGGAAAATATACGACTGATGCTACAAGAGGGTGTGAGAAGTTTTTGTTGTTGTTGCTGGTTTCATAAGTCGGTCGCATTCGATGTATTTGAAGTGTATTTGTGTGTAAGTTTTCACATTTGTTTGGAATAATTCAATTCAAGGGCCTCAACATGTACGTGTTTAAAAAGCAAATCAGTCAACTAAAATTCTATATTAATATATAAATCCGACCAATTAAAAAACGTGTTGTGTAAGTGCTCTTTTTCTTCTGCATGCTTGTTACCGTTTGCTATTCTTAGAACTGTATGGTGTTGACAGATCGGTTGGTTTCCAAGCTGAATTGAAACCATGTTCTATAAATGCGCCATGGTTTGTTTGTCAGGATTTCCAAACGATCCGATGGATTGAACAATTGTATAGAACTTTGTGATAAATGTTGCGCTAGAAATTATTTAAAATGCTGCGACTAATTTTTCTTTGCGTACAATAAGTCAGTCTGCATTAGCTGCATTTAGGTTTATTCAATGTTTTATCCTTTAAAAAAAGTATTTCCAAGAAGTGAATTTCAAATACAATTATCGTTCACTTGCGCACTCTCACTTTTTGAGTACATGAAACTGTTTCTAAACAAATTCATTTTTTCTTGATTACTAAAATGGAATTTTGTAAAAGTTTTTTTATGAGATACTAAACATTTATTGATACTGAGGTTTAATTTTTTGTTGTACATTGTGTGTTTTGTTTGAATTTCGCTAATTACTAATTTCCTTCTAAAACAAAATATCAATCATAAAATCAAGTATCAGTTGTTTGGGCCGAAGTGTGCCCGTCGGCACGAGCAAGAAGGTGACGCTGCATCGCTTTAATGAAAACCTCCCTCCTGTGTTTAACCCTAATAGGTAAGGCACACATTAGTGTGCCCATGACGAAAAACCGAAGTATAGGCACACTTGGTGTGCTCATGTCCTCGGCAAAAGTCAAACATACACCAAGCAACAATATGTTTACTGTCGTTTGATCAACCGTACCGTCGTTTGAGCAAATTCTACTAGCTTCTTTGCAAGCAGTACCAGCTTACCAAGCAGCTGTCAAAAAGACGGTACTTGAAACCATGTTCTATAAATGCGCCAAAAGACGATACATTTTCAATCAATCTTCTGATGTTTGTATAGCATCTGCAGCAGAGGAAGGCTAAGAATAACTATATTTTCTTTCATTTCTTTTCTGTCGAAATTTTTTTTCCCAATCCGAATCCCGATCTGGATCTGAATCAGAATCAAATCGAGTCCGAATCCGGATCTGGATCTGGATCTGGATCTGGATCTGGATCTGAATCAGAATCGAATCGATTCCGAATCCGAATCAGAATCTGAATCCGAATCTAATTCGAATCCGTCAAGGGATCGAATCTTCGAATCTTCCGAATCCCGATTCTGCCAACACTACTTCTAACCGTGTGACCCTGATTTTAAAGTTTGCCAGAAGATATTTCAGGTACACAGGTGCTGAAGAAAATCATTGCCGCGAAAATGCTCGCTGCATGTACATTACCCAAACAACACGAAGTCATATATCGAAGTATGGACATCGTATAGGATGTTAATTTCCATAGGAATCGTATAAAAGTGTATGCAATATGCGGGCAAAGTACGAACCAAATAGTATAAGACGATGCTACTACGATGAAAATTACACATACCTCATAAGTCCCTTTCAAAATTCTTGTTCCTTATAAGTCCATTTCAAATTCTTGCCTCTATCACATTGTTCGAAAGCTGCGTCACAATCAGTTGTGTTCCATTACGCAATTTCGGTGCATGAAGATCTCGAAGCATAATAATAACACATCAAACTTTGAGTCGCAAATGATGCGGCGACATACCAGGCAAATCCAAAGATATTCGAAATTCCACTTGATGACTCACGGCGTCGTCTTCATTTTAAACACGATGGATCAATTTGTATGATCGCAAATCTCTCGGTATTTGGTTTTGAATTGTCCGGTTTTATTTTGTTTACTTGTTAGGAGGTCATCTTTCGTTGAGGTGAATAGACAAATGGCAGGTGAAATTGATATGAAACCACTGGATGCATCTAGCGAAATGTGTCCATTTGCAATTCTTACCGGTTTTTTTTTTAAACTGTTGTGCTTGTATCCTGTTGCAGGTACACTCGCATATTCATAGCAATCGTATGGTTTTCACGTAACGCCACAAACACGATGATTTGAGACATGCATTGTATTGTATTTGGAATAACGGGAGGTGTTTCTCTAAAATCGCCTGTTAACAATATCATTGCGCCACCAAAGAGACCGTTATTGTTCCGTAGATCTTTTAATGTTCTGTCAAGTGTTTCTAAAGACCGTTTGTGAGTCATTGTACAGTCATCTCATTCAATTAGCAATTTATCAAATCTTGCACCATTGCTAATTGGTTTGAATTGTTGCAAACAGAGTTTTTGTGGCATTGTAACAATTTTCGAGCTGTAATCAATCACTTTGTATGAGACACATTTAAAGTTTTCACTGAATAGTTTTCCATAATTTACGTGCTGCACTCTTGCTTGTACCTTTAAAGGAATTGCTCATAAGTGGTTGCGAGAGCAGAGCATGATTTTTCTCATAGCCTCCTACGGTTTCGGAAACGTTATTTATATAAAAAACCGATATTTAGAATTTTCTAATTTTCCAGGCTTTTCCTTGGTAATTTTCCAATTGTTCTTTTTCCTGGATCTTTGTTGGGCAAAAGCGAACAAATCATCGCAAGACATCGTCAAGATTAGTCCAGCCTTTTTTGTGTTTTAGCGTCACAAACAAACATACATGGGTGTATATATGGATACATATATATGGATATCTATCTATATACATATATAAAACAAAGTTTGGAATGTGTGCCACCGCGCATCACTGGAGAACGGTTGAACCGATTTGTGTCGTTTTTGGTTTATGTGTTCGTTTCGACCCAGGGCAGGTTTAAGCAGCCAAAAAAGTTGGAAAATCCCATAGTATCTACAATTTTCGCAATTTTCTCCAAAAAACTCGAGCCTACTTTGGTCACGAGAACTTTTTGACTTCAATGCCTTTCTGCCCAACGCTTTTTTACAATTTTTAGTGGAAACCCAGAGAGAAACATGATGCTTTTATTGTGCTAAGAATAATCAATCTCTCCTCTAAGAACTAGAATCCTTTGTACCGGGGGAGGTCCATTCTGAAATCGAACCCACTGTGCTGATCAGGGAGTCCCCGAGTTCACAGAATGCTACTCATAGAGAAAGAGGGTATTTTAACGCAAGGGCCTAGGGTAGCTCAAACTCCCAGAAACTCAATGTTGAGAATGACAGACGTGCACGAGCCTGCGGCTGGATGAATTTACTAGTTTTAAACAGCCGCAAGGACCAAGGAACGCACAAAGAAAAGTACGCTTAAAAGTACGTCCGGTACCGATGTGAGGTGGATAGCAAAAGTGAGAACGCCAGTCAGTAGCAAATTAACCACGAGGATTCGCAGATCAATTTTGTATACTAACCAACTAGCAACGAGCTATGAATTAAGAAAAAATAAAGCTGTATTCAAAGAAGCACGTGAATAAAAAAAATTTACCTAGTTTTGCTACTTAACAGGCAACATAATTGCAGGGAACCTATGTCGAAAAATATAGGAAAGACGTGTAAAAAGTTGAGTAAATTTTCATCGAAAAAATCACTTCAAAATTCGTTTTTATTGAAAAATCCCTCATATCCCGAGCAAAACCGGGTAAAAAGCTTTCGTGTTGAGGTGCATGGTTCGCAGACAACCGAAACCGTTTAACTCAAATATAGTTTGAATTTGAATTCTAATTACAGACAAACTTGTAACGGTTTTTTTCACATTCATTAAATGGATGAGTATTGGATGATTGTCAGTTGGTATGACTGAATAATATTTACAAAGACGAAAACAAAACTACGGTATTAGGCAACAAACAAGTTCTGCTTCTTAGTATGCCTATATTACTAACGATAAAAGATCCATTAATCAATAAAGGGTTTGACGTTTCTGATTAGTATGACCCATTTTTTCACTATCCAACAGTTTCTGGAATTGTGTTGGCCGTCGAAGTCCACTTCGAAACACCAGACAGCGGCTTCTTTTTGAAGCACTCGCCACGACAGAGTGCTCTGGCATCAGCGGCAGCAGCATCGTCCAACAGTAAGGCACGTTCAGGCAATAGCGAATACACGCTTTCTGTAGATCGATTTACGGTTGTACAAACCAACCAGCCTGTATCGGTTCGCGCGAGCTATGGGCCATTCTCGACCAAACAAACTGTGCCAGCGCGCTACATTGTGCCTGATGTGCTGGAGACAGCCAATGTCGATTCTGGCGCACAGAACACGACTGCTGCCTTAATGGATCTACAGCAGTCGAATCTGCACTTGGACATTTCGGCGCACGTTGTCAAAAGCACGATTACTCGAGATTCGCCAGTTTTGCGCGTTCTGTTCCACGCTGGAGCTGATCCGGGAGGCCATTTACAGCGACAGAAAATATGTGTTTTACTGCACGCTTCAATGGGCAGCAAACCGCCTTTGAAAGGTCGATGTATGCCGGAGGGAGAGGACGGGGTATGCGTAGCCGAAGTAGTCATCCCAGCGAATTGGTGGCCCCCTCTACCGCCACCGGAGAGAGAAGACCGCTTGAATGGGGGGGTCCCACCGAAAAGTCCGCAGCGTGTGGTGCAAGTTGCCTATAGCGTGTTCGAACCTCCAGCGCGAAGTCCTGAACTTTGCGAACCAAAAGTGCAGATACAACCTCTGACTGCGTTTGCGAAAATTCCATTGACTCAGTCACATCTGCCGTACAAGGAACTTCGTGCCGATGAAACCCTCACAATGATGGTACCGCAGCTGCCACTATACCCTCTGTCAAAAATACATGTTCCGGTTTTCCTGCACCCCGCGCAAGGCCATAATGTTGCAGTTTTTATCGTGAGGTACGTATAATTCCGCAAAACAAGATCAAGTAGTTGTATTTGTTTTACCTTCTTAAGTCCCTCTACTCTGCTTCCAGGGCACGGGTAAAATCCGGTATGCGCATAATTGGGGCAGTAACATCATCAGACGATTGGAATGTTTCGGTGGAGAAGGAAAATACTAAACATACAGTCGCACGGGTAACCGCTTTCCGCAAAGATCAAGATCCGGATAGTCCTGCTGGAACGCTCCGTACGGAGGAGCTATTGTCAACCAATCGGTAAGAAGTTGAGCATTCATTAAAGGTATAGGTATAGAGTTGTTTACTATTGTTTTTTTAATCCATAGTGTTACGGAAGTGTTTACATGGCTGCTGGAAGTGGCAAATGATACTAAGGAACACTGGGACGGTGGGCGCGTAATATGGTCTGTGAGCTACGTACACGATGGATCGAAGATAAAGGATGCATCCGCAGAGTTAATAACATCTTCGAATGCACCCATGCACGAGGAAACCCGAAAAAAGATCGTGGCTAAGCTAGAAATACAGAAAGACGACATCCAAGCCGTATTACCCATAGCGAAGGTATGGCAGCCTTCAGCGCTTGATCGCGGAATGAAGGTTTCAAGTGCTATATTTAATTAAAGATTTTAATTTTTTGTAGAATTGGGAGTTAATGAATACCGCCGTACTAACCGGCAGACAAGTGTCGCAGGCAATGAAGGTGTTTATCGTATCGCAGGCTGGAAAAGTGGCGGATGTTACTTTACAAAGCTCGTGCCAGGCAGAGGACGAAAGTGTCATTAAGGTAAGGTTGCATAGACAGTCGTTTAGTTGTATATTACTTTACTTTAGTGTTGTTATTTCTTTAGGTGTCATCGTCTTGCAGTTCGGTATACGTAGATGGTTCTGAGGTTAGGGGATCATCAAATGCCTCGGTATTGGTAAAGTACGGTATGTATGCCGGGCTAGCACGTTTCACGGTGTGGATGCCCGAGTTTCCTCTAGAGGTATCTGTAGCTGACTTCCGCCTATCGCAGATCAAAGGTTGGAAAATTCCCGAGGATCATAGCACGTAAGCTAACGAACCTTTCTAGTTGGGACTCAGAGTCAATGTGTCACCAAGTTGTAGGTTTTGATCGGTTAGTTGATCGTTATTGGTTTTTTCTTGGTTTGATACAGCATTGCCGGCAAAACAAAACATCGCAAAAAACGAGCTTATGGTAGCGTTTGGGGGCATAATGGAGATGATTTCGTGAATGGAGTTTCTTCTGAACGCATTATCTGTCGAGCGAGGTATCAACAAAGCCCCGTTGAGGTTTACGCGAGATTTTTAGCCGTAGATCAAGATTCCGGCCGAGTAAGCTATTTGATTTCGCGTCGAACAGGCTTACGCGTGACAGACCTGGTGCAACCATTGCTACGAGTTGCCGATCCAAAGATCGCCACACTTCGCGGACGTACCCTTCAAGGCCGAGCAATGGGTCGTACAGACGTACAGGTGAGCTGGGTGTATAAAGAAATACAATGCGTGAAAGAAACGACTCATATGGTTGTGTTTTGCAGGTCCTTTCCCCCATCAACGGAAGAGTAATCGGCGCAAGAGAGGTGCGTGTAGGAAGCGATAAAGTTACCGTCACGCGACTGTTGGTGAAGGTTGTTTCTGGACTGCAATTAGCAATTTCCAGTGATGGATCAATCGAAAATGGGTACATCGCGGAAACGTCGGTAACCCGAAAGCTAACGGCACAGTATCAAGAAGGGTTGCTGGATATTGATTTGGAATTTTCAGATGGATCTCGAACACCACTCAGGTAAGAAAAGAACAACGGTCTAGTTATTAGTAAATTCCCGTTTCTTTTTTAAACATTTTGATGTTAACACTATTTCATTCTTCTTCTTCCTTTCAAACAGAGATATTTCCGTGGATGATTATTTCTTGCTAGTTGAAAGCTTAGATACGGAGGTTGTTGCCTTTGCGCCTATGCTTGCTTCACACCACCCAAGGGTGATCGCCGTTGGCGAGGGTAACGGAGAACTTCTACGTGTCACTTTACTTCTGTCGGAAGAGTGTCGTCTGCGAAGGAACTTGCCGGCTTCCAAACAGGTACGTAAAGAGATAAGGTAGAGATATATTAAAACAGAATGAAATAAAAGAAAGTATCTGGTTTTCATTTTACAGGGAATGAAAGGATCAATTGGTCCACTAGTGAGCGCATTGGCTTCAGTGCAAGTTGATTTTAGTGCCTCCGATATGAGTACCAGGCCGGATACCGTACAGAACGATGGTGTAGCCGGTCGAGAACGCAACAAACCTGGCCGGGAGTTGAGTGATTTGGAAGATATTCTGATTGGAGTGCCATTGAAAGACGTTAAGGGGCACGAAGTGGCGACAGCGGTACAACCATCAAGGCAGCACTATCGCGGTGGTGGTGTTATTCCTGGTAATAATGGAGGAATGGTAGTTGGGTTTACGTCGAACAAGAGTATGGTCCATGCCGACGCAACGACCTTAGAAATTGGAATGTACATAGTGCTAACCGCTTTTTGTCTGGCGATTGCTGTATTCGTGGTTTCGTGCATCGTCTACGCCTCGAGGTATCGACCAATAACCATTGACGTTAATGGCGATGCAAGTGTGCAGGACGGTATGGGGAACAACAGTGTTTTTGAAGTCGGAAAAGGCAACGAATCTTGTGCTACAAATGTACATGATTGGGTGTGGTTAGGACGAGCCACTATGGACCGTTCGAATACAGAAAATGCTTCTGAAGCCGGAGTAAATCACAGAGGTAAATGAAAACGGTTACTATATGACAATATATTCGTTCGCATCATTTAAATGTATAACATATTTTGCTGTACAGATTCACGCATGCATATAATAAGCAATCCGATGAGCTCTAAATATGGCGACGCTGATGAAAGTGTAGTGCGAATCAATAGCTTTGATAATCCTAATCACTTACAACTGCCGCCCGGCGTATGTATACCACTTCGAAACAGTCGAGTGGGAGATGGCGCGACAGTTAACAACGACCAAGTATTGCTGGTGAATTCGTATACATACAACAAACGCGATCGTCACAATCGTTCCATAATGTAAGATAGGAATATCTTGAAATAGTCCAGTAGACCAAATTGTACTACCTCTTGTATGCTTCCACCTCTTTTAGGGAAGAAGCACCTCCACTTCCTCCTCAGAGCGTTGCAACGACGGTGGTAGATCGTATAGAATATCGTCCACCAGTTCCACCACATCGCCACATGGGAGTAACGGCACACGCACCCGGTCGGGTATGATTAATACTACACCTGCAGGAGGAAGTAATTTAATACATAGATACAATTTCTTTCCCTAACAGCAATTGTCAATCGAAGCCGTAGTACAAGTGAAAACTCCCAAGCGGAATAATCAACGTCATGCGCGATACAGTGGCAGCTCCGGGATGACTAGCCGCAGCTGTTCTGCTACGAATCCCGGCTTTGATTTACAGCTACAAAATGTTGTCTCGGTGCAACAGAGCAATTTGACCCGAACGCAGCATCAGATAGATGCAGCCCTTTTTAGCAACGGCGTACAACGTCAGCAGTTTTCTGCGGCAATGCAGCCAGAAGCATTGCGAGTTGCCAGCAGATCGCCCCATTCGTTTGAAAATATGGGATTCTCAGCTCTTCCATCTACTGGTGGGACCTGTTCAGCGGGCAAAAGCCAAGGAGAGCAACCTTCGCCAAGAGATCTTCATATGGCCGAACGTTTAGTTGAGCAGAAAAACGCACAACAGACAGCATTCAAATTTGATACTATCAACCATCATCATCATCTTCACCATCTTCTGCAGCAGCATAAGCAGCAAGATCCGCAACACGTAGCGTCAAAAAGTTGCCGCCAAGAGTTTTCAGTTGGGAAAGGAGACGATGGTCAAGAAAGCGCGGGTATTGTGGATGCATATGAGCCTGTTACCCGGATGAATTTACAATCGCAGCACACATCCGATCAAGCCTTACCCCAAGCCCGTGAGGATAGATTATATGAGCCCATGAGTTCTTCGGATGATAATGGTGGATTCGTGACCCCCGCAGACCATCAAATCTGTAGGAATATCCCGACTAATCGACAAGCCACCTCGCCGATAGGGTCCCAGGTGATGCTATCGGAAAAGGTGAACAAAAAAGCAACTGTGGTTGGAAACCCAATGTTCTCCAGCTCACCGGACAGTGAGCTAGGTCCTGGCGAAAGTTTGGGCTTGGATGACCTTGATATGGATTATGAACAAATTATGCAATATTTCGATAACTTGAAGGTAAGCAGTGTACCAACACAAATTTCTTTAACGGAATGATACATCAACTAATTATTTTAATTTCTCATTTCTAATCCAGGAATCGAACGCCTGAGTGCAGGAGATCATTGCAAAGATTCGCGAAATACTGTCCACGTTTCATCAACAATATCGAAACGTGGCCAAATCTCCAATCCCCGTCAGCCCATCATTTATTCCTGGTATAAAAGATCCTAACTTTGAGCAATTTTTTGAGCATTTGAGTGAGTCATACGCATAGGTAAATTGAGTGTTAAGGAGTAACCCAAAACTATTCGCATATTGCACAAAAAAACAATCCATCGCAATTGTCATCTTCATCGAGGCACCAAGTGGTGTGACTACAAAACGTCCGTACAAATTGAACACAATCAGTGATTGTGCATCGTGCTTAGAAATATGTTTTTAAATTAATCAGGTGCCATATCGTAACTAAGTGTAGCAGACAATGTCCGAAAAACAAACCAGTGCCCACCCATGCAAATATGCATACATGGAAGTTAATATTGCACCTTCAATGTAACAGACTGGAATCTTGTTAGATAGGTGATTTCGTCCTTCGTAATCCTTCGTATTTCCTTATGATCTCAGCTTCGTTTTAAGTTGTTCGCGGTATCAATTATGCACAACACCAATATTGGCTACATATTCTTTTGAATTATAGCTATAAGAGATAACCTTCTGTTGATCAGTCACGAGTACTTCTACATGCGCTTCATCCTATTGTTTTTGTTTAAAGTGAGGATCTTGAAAAGTGCGACTTTGCAGTGATCGTGAAAATAAGTATGATACGATATATATTACATATAAATATCTAATAAGATGATTATTCTCGTTGCAAGATAATTGCAAATAGTTACTGTAAACGCATACTATACATTGCTACACAAACAAGCGATACAAGCGCTAAACAAAACTTCATCGGTATGAGAGGCCACAATTATCAACTATACTAAGCAATCTTGTGCCGTTTAAAAAGAGTACAACATAAAGTATTGTACCAACACAGGAGAAACTCATGGACAAGCGTTCTAGAGTTTAGTGTGAATGACTTCACTATTGTACAAAATTTACTGCAGACCATCACAAAATAGTGTCATATAAAATAAAATTGCATACATGGACATCCCAAAAATCTAGCTAACACAAATCTTGAATATAAAATGAAGTTTTTTTTTAAATTGATTGTCACATTTATGTTTTTCTTATTTTGATTACTCGATTTTGATAACATCAATAAGACATTGGTTATGTTATGTTAGTTCTTTTAATACCGTGTTGGTTACAAATGTGTTAGTTTGATGTCCTAATTTTAAAGAATTATTTATTCTGTTTGTTTTTTTTTCATAGTATATCAATCGATTTTCCATGATTTCAATTGCAGTTTGGTAATTATTTGTGTCTTATGAGATTAAAAAGATACAAATTGAAACAAATCACACACCAACATTTAATACTCTGTTGCTTCTTAACTTACATGCAGTTACCAAACTACGCTCATAGAAAAAACACAATTGTATTGTATTATCTCATAACTCAGATAGACATTTATACTCAAATACATTCACACTCTAGTCATTGGATGGTTTATGTCAAACAAACTTGCAAATAATTTTTGAAACATGCAAAAAGTTCCGAAAAAAGTAAATTAATATATTACAGGGACTAAATTCTCACAAATCTTTATTTTATAAAGTATCAGATTCGATTGGTGAGTGTTGCCTAAGAAATGATAAGTTTCCTCAATCATCAGGTTTAAAGAAGCGTAATCAAAGTTTACATGAATTTGAACATGTATCTCATTCTTCAAACTAGTGAAGGGTGTCGGGTGTCGAATGGTTGCTAGAATTGTTATGTTAAAGAAATACGACATGCGATTCTTGAACTTCAATATAAAATCTTATTTTGTATGCATTGTCAGTACTTGCCTCATTGCACTGAAAATGATCTTTTTCGTACAGCAAACCGCTTGGGGAAATCCTTCTGACCTTAGCATGTTTAACGAAGGAAAACAAAGGGAATTGTTGATCAAATCTGAGGGAACAGGGTCCTATAACTTCAGTAGATTTATTCAAAAGGCCAGGCAGGTCTCCAAATTATTTTTTTCCTCGTGACACACTTATGCAAAGCTCATGCCTAGTAAAATATTATTACTATTATTGTTAAACATTATTATAGTACTCATTAAAATATTCCATATCATTGGTTTTGATAAATTTGCCTTGTTAGTTCAACTTGTTTTTGTATCACAAAAAGTTGTGACTTATTATTTACTGCTCAAATTTGGCATTTTGAACTCACACTTGCAAAATACTCCCGGGGAGTAATTGATTTAGTCTAAAAAACCTTTTTGCAGGATCCTAATTTCCTTCTGACGTGAAAAACATGTTGATATTTCCAACAACATGTTTAACCATCTAGAGGTTTTGTAATATAATGATAGCTTTATTATTATCTTCATCAATTTTCAATTATCTTCATGGTTGAGATTTTTGCTTTAATGAATTTTCTATCTCTGTCCTTCATGAGTTGGGTTGTTTGATGTCACCCGAGCCGGTATCCCTTCATTCATTTAAATGTTGGTACTGTCCTTGGACAAAACATGGATTAAGTTTTGGTTGAAATTGATTGGTCGATAATTCACATTTGGTCAATATATTATCAATTCCTTCAATAAAAAATGTCAACTTAAAGTTTTTCATACATTTAAAAAGTTTAAATGAATAATTTGTTTAAATAGCATTGCAGTTTGCTTTCATGATTATTCATAATGCTAACTATACGCTATTCAGAACACAATGTTTATATTGCTCTAGGGGCAACATTTACTTGAACAGTTGTGCCCGCAAATGCTTCGTAATCAGCAATATCAGCCTTTACAATTCAATGTCTGCAAACAAACAAATATCAAGAAGCATTCGGATAATGTAAACATGAAAAGCTTTGAATCAGAAACCCCTTATGGTTATGACAAGTTTTTATATCATAATTTAGTTTAAATGCATCAGACATTTTCAACTATGCATTGACAGCCGAAAAAAGAGAAACAGCAATAGTGCAGATGGAGCTGTCCGATGCCGGTCCTGGAATAAAAATGCCATTTATGCGAATATAAATGAAGAGCTTTGGAGTTAGAATAATTATTATAAGCGAGTTTAGCTTTTGTATGTATAGATGTAAAGTATACAAATGTGAGCATCAATGATTGTGTATATCAACAAGACTCTAAAGAAGTATCTTTGTATTTTTTTCCGTTAAAATACATAATCAAAATTTTCTTTGAATACATACTACATTAACTGTTTTTATTTGAAGCATCACTTCATCAGACCTGATATGTGTACGTTTTGATGAACGTAAAACATTCCCCAGTTGATTTTGTTTTGTGTAAATAATGCGTACTCTTTTGTAGAGTTCAAGTAGAACTAAACCGATCGAAACTGTTTTTAATCATTTTTTTTTCAAGTTGACGGAAGGATAATTTTATCTATTGCAAACTGACTGAAGGCTTCGATGGAATGGAATTTATCCTTGTTAATGTAGTTTGTTAAAATGTGCAGTGCTCATTTCTATGCATTTGTTAAGGCAAAGAGTGGATGTGTGCCACAATCAGTGCATTAAACTGCGGTGTAATATGTTTTAAAAACAAGTCGAAATGTGGTTAGAGCGGTATGAAGCGCAAATATATACAATGGCTTCCTGATGTAATGGATTACAATGTATAAGCACAATTATCAGCTGGTTGGCTTTAGGAAAAATTATCCCGTCAAAAATGAATACGTTTATAATTTGGTTTGTAATAACAGAACATTTAACCTAAACATTAAAACAAAAGATTTATTGTTGACCGATGTATCACTGCAAAAAATGTGCTGAAGCTAATAACAGATTGATAATAAAATAGACAAGCCAAACATGGGCAAAAACGTCTACCAATCTGTAATGTTGTCTTTTTCTCTATCATCAGTTCTCTTCGTTCGGAACAGAAACATAAAATAGCTTAAATACCAAATATTAACGACCAGAAGAAAACTAGATATTATTTATAAATGAGCTTGATTATACACATAAATCCGCGCAATTTCGTTTTAAAAATAAATAAAAAAAACAGCAACGAATCGATAAAAGTTACCGAAATTACTTGCACCTGGTCGTAATAGTGCCTGGTTGGCAAAAATAGATTAAATTTAATAAATTTAATGGAAAAGAATAAGAGGCATACTGCTTTAACTGGATAATATGTAAAGCAAAATTAAAACTCGGAGTATGGGGGCTCATTGTTTATAATGAAGCAATATATGTGTTTGGCGAAACAGCAAAACAATGAAAAGGTGCATAGATGTACTTGTGTTATTTTCGGTAAATTACTGCTATGCAATATATGATTTATGTTGTATGATACCGTTAGTGCTATTTATACAAGCAAATCAGAGAACACAGACATTAACGAGGAAAACGACATGTAAATGTGTTGTTGTACGCTGGAAAAGATTGCAAGCAAAACCATGCATGTTTTGTATACATGTCATAGACTATCAATCACTCAGACGAACATCATAGTTATATTCAAACCCACAGAATTAAAACAAAATGTAATCAAATCTTTCTAATGCCATAATTGAAGAAGAGGAAACAATTACATCAACACTAATCCAAAGGGTTCATTTCGCAAATAGAATGTGTACTCTTCATACAAAGAATGACAATTTATACACTGGTGTACGATAATAAAGAAGACGGGTAGTTAGAGGAAAGCTAAATATATGCGGGCTTACTTGCATGCGACAGCCAAACATAATGATACCTATTATGTATTTCATGTACAACTCCGCATTCAAGTATGTAAGAATCTAATAATCAAATGCAGTTTGTGAAGTCATTTGAAGATTACCGATGCGAAAAGACTTTCACTTCGCTAATATAAGCTGAGCTAAACATAAAGATCTAAACAAAAAAGAAGCATGATTATAAGCTTGTTAAGCTGTATAGAAACATATTAATAATAACCACGGAAGTGCAAACAAGCTTAAATCATATTAAAAACACCAGCTACACTTTGTCCAATTTATGACATTTTCAGATAAACTAAGTTAATTAAAACTCATTTGTAATGAAGCTTTTGCCCAAACCCGTTTCGTTCTGGTTAGTAATTCCATTTATATATTTTTTTTAATTACAAATAAAACAAACCGATGAGTATCATTCTAGACTTAAGAGTGTTAATATGTTTTAATAATAGTAACTTTTTATTAATTATTGTAAAAATATAAGACTTCATTTTCTCCAGCAAAAGTTAGAAAAATTTGTTTTATTATGTACATTTCTAATACACAGAACGATTAAATAAACTTACGTGACATGTAACATTGGTAAACACTGTAACATTGGTTAGTCTTACTCTCTGATAAAAGTGCATGAGTGCAAGAAAAATTACAATCATTACAATTAATGCCATTAAAAAATCTTTGTTTCTTGAACCGTAGTAGAAGTGGAGGTAGTAATTTATTTCAAAGTATTTCACAATTTGTTTGGACTGACATTGGTTTATGGTATATTCGCAATATACATTCACGCAATATATGCTACATTCACGCAATATTTTCTGAATTTGATTGTCGCTCGACGTGCTTGATTAATACCTTTGAATTGTTTTGGACGCAATAATAATACTAGCTAATACTAGCGGGGAAAACTGTAAAAAACCCGGCCTTTCCAATCATGTTGATACAAAATCCTTAAGCTACCTATCTAGCTAATGTACCTAATCTAACTTATAACAAACTTATGACTAAATTTAATAGTAATTCACAACTTACTTACTACCTTACTTAAGCTTCTATATATATAAAAATGGATGTATGTTTGTTTGTAACGCTAAAACTCAAAAACGGCTGGACCAATCTTGATGATGTCTTGGGATGATTTGTTTGTTTTTGCCCAACGAAGGTTTAGGAAAAAAAAAAATTGGAAAATTCCGAAGGAAAAGCTGGAAAATTAGAAAAATTTCGAGTTTTCCAAAACGTAGGAGGCTATGAGAACAATCGTGCTCTTCTTTCGCAGCCTACTATGAGCAATTGCTTTAAATTGTGCAACCGGGGAATCATTGAAAACTTTTCAGTGAACAAATTATATGTGCAAATTCTAAACTCCTTGGATTTGCCTGGATGCCACCGCATCATTTGCGACATAAAAATGGCAGTGTTATTATTATGCTTCGAAACCTTCATGCTCCAAAATTATGTAATGGAATATGACTGTTTGTGACGCAGCTTTCGAACAATTGTGATAGAGACTTATAAAGGGCAGCATGTTTAACTCCGAGAATTTCCTTAAGTTCCAACGATATGCCAGTTCAATTTAAGCGAATGAAATTTTCAACAGTCGCTGTAGATATGTAGCACAAAACTTGAAATTCCATGTTTTTCACATGACCATTGCTATATGTGGCGTGTTAATGCTTTGGAAAACCGGCTTTTCTGTACATTTGAAAGCAGTAATATAATCAACATCAATGATTTCAAATATAAAATATAAATAACATAAGTTCAAACTTCTTTTCATTCAAAATAGAAACTTTCAAGAAAAACCATATTGCATGCAATCATATGGGGAGGGCACACCAAGTGTGCCCATGACGAAAAACCGAAGTATGGGCACACTTGGTGTGCCCATGTCCTCGGCAAAAGACACTCGTAAGTTCTACAGAGGGCTGAACACGGCACGAAGCGGTTACACCCCAAAGACCGAAATGTGCTGTGGGGAAGATGGCAGCATTCTGACGGACGAACGAGAGGTGATTGCCAGGTGGAAGCGCTACTACGACGGACACCTGAACGGAGCGCAAGCAGGAGACCGGGGAGACGGTGGAGAGGACCACATCAGCAGAGTGGTGGGCGATGAGGTGCCCCCGCCATCGGTAGAGGAAGTCACCGGGGCCGTCAAACAGCTGAAACTCAACAAGTCATCTGGCAGCGACGGCCTTGGCGCCGAACTCTTCAAGATGGGCCAGGAGAGGCTTGCCATCTGCATGCACCAGCTGATTGTGAAGATCTGGGAACAGGAAGAACTACCAGACGAGTGGAAGATGGGAGTGATCCACCCCGTCTACAAAAAGGGCGACAGGTTGGACTGTGCGAACTTCCGGGCGATCACAGTTCTGAATGCCGCCTACAAGATCCTATCCCGAATACTCTACTGCCGGCTCTCCCCCCTAGCCAGTGATTTCGTCGGAAGCTACCAAGCTGGTTTCGTTGGAGGGAAATCAACAACCGACCAAATCTTCACTCTCAGGCAGATCCTCCAGAAATGCCGAGTGCACCGAATCCCCCATCCCGGCTCTCCCCCCTAGCCAGTGATTTCGTCGGAAGCTACCAAGCTGGCTTCGTTGGAGGGAAATCAACAACCGACCAAATCTTCACTCTCAGGCAGATCCTCCAGAAATGCCGAGTGCACCGAATCCCCACGCATCACCTATTCATCGACTTCAAAGTGGTCTATGATACCATAGATTGGACCGAACTATGGAAAACCATGCAGCAGAACGGATTCCCCGGAAAACTGATCCGACTGTTAAGGGCCACAATGGATAGGGTGCAGTGCAGGGTGAGAATATCGAGCATGTTGTCGGATCCGTTCGAGTCTCATCGGGGGTTACGGCAAGGCGACGGGCTCTCCTGCCTGCTTTTCAACATCGCTCTGGAGGGTGTCATTCGGAGCGCGGGCTTCGACCATCGGGGCACGATTTTCACACGGTCAGTTCAGCTTCTTTGCTACGCGGATGACATCGACATCATTGGACGGTCGACTGCGACGGTGTCCGATGCATATACCCGATTAAAACGCGCAGCTGCGGGAATTGGACTGGAGATCAATGCGTCAAAGACTAAGTACCTACTCGCCGGTGGCTCTGACCGTGACAGAGCAAGACTGGGAGCTAGCATACGAATCAACAACGATGAGCTCGAGGTAGTTGAGGAGTTTGCCTATCTTGGGTCTCTTATAACATCGGACAACAACATCAGTTCGGAGATCCGAAGACGCATTGTTCAAGGAAGTCGTGCCTACCATGGGCTCCATAAGCTCCTAAGGTCCAGACGACTTCGCCAACGCACGAAGTACACCATATACCGCACATTGATACGGCCGGTAGTCCTCTATGGGCATGAGTCCTGGACGCTGCTCACGGAGGATGCCAACGCACTCGGCATTTTCGAACGTCGTGTGCTCCGGACTATCTTTGGTGGCGTATACGTGCAGGACGGGTGGAGGAGAAGGATGAACCACGAGCTGGCTGAGCTGTTTGGTGAGCCAGATATCCTAACGGTGGCGAAAGCCGGAAGGATCCGCTGGTTGGGGCATGTCATGAGGATGCCGGACTCATGCCCCACCAAGAAGACACTCGTCAGCGACCCGCTTGGCACGAGACGCAGAGGAGCTCAGCGAGCCCGTTGGCTGGACCAGGTGGAGCAGGACCTGCGTAACATCGGATGTCACCGGGGATGGAGAGCGGCAACCACGAACCGAGCGACCTGGAAAACGATTGGTGACCAGGCCATGTCAGCACGACGTGCTCAACTATGAGCGGGCCAGATAAGAAGAAGGATGGGTATTACCTTTGCTTTTTTCCAAGCTACTGGAAAATAAGCCATCTACCCCATATACAAAAAGGGAGATAAGTTAGACTGCAGTAACTACAGGGGTATTACGGTGTTCAATACCGCCTACAAAATATTCTCCCTCGTTCTTCAAGAACGACTTGACCCATACGCTGAAGAGATAGTAGGAAACTATCAGAGAGGATTCCGAAGAGGGAGATCCACCACTGACCAGATCTTCACCATGCGGCAAGTGTTGGAGAAGATGGCAGAGTATCAACAAAACACTTTCCATCTTTCATTGACTTTAAAGCCGCATATGATAGCATAGCCAGGGTAAAACTGTATCAAGCCATGAGCTCATTTGGAATCACGGCTAAATTAATCAGACTTGTAAGAATGACCATGACCAACGTCACTTGTCAGGTGAAGGTGGATGGAAAACTCTCAAGTTCCTTTGCTACCACCAAGGGACTGCGCCAAGGGGATGGGCTTGCTTGCATACTTTTCAACCTAGCGGGCCATCCGAGGGCCATCCGAGACTCGGAGGTGGAAACTTCGGGGACCATCTTCTATAAGTCTATCCAGATCCTGGCATACGCTGATGATATAGACATTATTGGTAGAAGACTCTCCTATGTAGCAGAAGCATACCAAAGGATCGAGCAGGCGGCGAATAAACTCGGACTGCAGATTAACGAGGGAAAAACCAAGATGTTGGTGGCACCATCAGCGGCCCTGCCCACAATTGCCGAAAGCTTACGCGGGGGTGACGTACAAGTAGGTGAACGCACCTTTGAACTCGTCCAAAATTTCAAATATCTTGAGTCAAAGGTCAGCACCGACAACAACATTGAAGTTGAAATTCGCGTTAGGGTGCTGGCAGCCGGTCATATTACAGTCTGAGAAAACTCTTCCACTCACGATATACCGGACATACATAGTACCAGTGCTCACATACGCCTCCGAGACATGGACCCTGTCCAAATCTGACGAAACCCTCTTAGCCGTGTTCGAGAGGAAGATGCTCAGGAGGATTTTTGGCCCCGTATGTGAGGAGGGACAATGGAGGAGCCGATATAATGACGAGCTCTACGAGCTGTACGGAGACATCACTGTCTTGCAGCGAATTAGACTCGCCAGGCTCCGGTGGGCTGGCCATGTCATGCGAATGGCACCGGACGACCCAGCCGGTAAAGTCTTTTTAGGCTGTCCCCAAGGACAGAGGAGGCCTGGTAGGCCTAAATTGAGGTGGAAGGATGGCGTAGACGAAGCGGCCAGAAAAGCTGGGATACGGAATTGGACCAATGTGGCGAGCGATCGTGAGCGGTTTCGGATGGAGCTTCGTCAGGCCAAGACTAGCGCCACTTATGTATGTTTGTGGAAAATAAGTTAATTTTAAACAGCAATTGAAATGATAGCCAACTGAACAATACCTTTTTTGGGAGTTTCTTCAGAATGCGAAAGCTTATGGAGTCCGGACCCGTGGATAGTTTATTTTAAAGTTTGTCTTATAATTCGTTATGCTTCTAGGACTCAACAGCTCCCCTGGGTACAGAGGAGAAGAACAATTAGAGCGTATAAAAGATTTCACAGAGTGTTGGGGGGGCAGTATATTCTCCCTAGGCCCGGATTTACTTAGTCGATGTTGGTGTTGGTTGATGTCTCTGAAGTAGGCCCAATTGGCACAACTATTGTTGAAAATGAAGTGCTCAACAGAAATCAAACCCAGCGGTTTTTTCCTAGCAAAACCTCTTTATTTAAATTTTCCAAAAGGCTACAAGGTACAGATGAAATTGCGTGAGGCGCTGAAAAATTAATCCGCTCTTCCTGTGGTTTGAAATAGGAAAGAACCGTCCAGCACGCGCGCGGATTAATCTCAGCCTCCGGTCGTTATCCTCGGTCAAAGTCCATTCCCGAAGTCCTACGGGAATGCGATGTCCTGTCTGCTGTCTCCTTCTTCGCCGATCCAGCGCCCTCTCTCGTGCAGTAGCTGAATCAGTCGGCTCATAGGCGCTCCTTTTATAGTCACCCTGGTAGCCGGGCCGCTCACAACACTGCCGCGCACACAGCTTTAGCGGCGAGCCGTCACAGCAAGTGACAGTCCCCAGGTGTTTTGGTGTCGTGTTTACTGGCGTCAAAGCACTCCCTCCGGCTCGACGTCAAGTACTGCTAGTTTCACAGTTGGTCGCTCTAACTCCTTTCGTTTCACCGTGGTGACGATCGCGCGACGTACCAAACCGTCTCGCGATGGAATAGTCTTCCGTATCCTTCCTAGGGGCCAGCAGCTTCGTGGAAGGTTCTCATCGATGATCAGCACCAGATCCCCCTCCTCGCAGTGTTGGTGCCGGCTCGAACCACCTAGTTCTCCTGGTTAGCGTTGGTAGGTAGCCCTTTATCCAACATCGCCACAGCTCGTTAGCGTGGATTTGGGCTGCTTTCCAGTTCTGCTGCAGCGTTTTTGAGTCGTCGTTGAAAGCCACCAGAGGCTTGACGCCGTTTGAGGACCCTAGAAGAAAATGGTTTGGTGTAAGAGGACCCGGCTCCTCGCAATCAACCGGCACGTGCGTCAGGGGTCTCGCGTTGATTATCCCTTCCACCTCGACTAGGGCAGCCTCCAATACCGCGTCAGTGGGATTCCTCCTGGTACGAATTCGATCCAGATTGCTTTTTACTGACCGGATCATTCTTTCCCAGGCTCCTCCGAAGTGCGGTGCGGCAGGTGGATTAAACCGCCAGCGCATATCTGGTGGGCCGAACTCTTCGGCCATCTCGTGACGGGCCTCGGCCAGCGACTCTGCTAACACCCGTTTGGCACCCACGAAATTAGTCCCTCGATCCGAGACGATCTGGATCGGGGTGCCGCGCCGTACTATAAACTTGCGGATGGCCATGATGCAGTCGCTCGTCGAAAGCGATCGGACGACTTCGACATGAATGGCTCTCACCGTCAACACGTGAAGAGAACGCCCCAGCGTTTTTCGGTCCTCCTTCCATTGGCAACTGTGATTGGACCGAAACTCCTGTGTACGAGAACGGACGTGCAAAGGCGGCGAGCCGATCGACGGGTAGCTCGCACATTATCGGCGGGCACGGTTGAGCTTCCCGACGTCTGCATGTCATGCACCGTTTAAGCACCTTTCTGCATACCGTTCTCAGGGCGGGGACGTCATACCGCTGGCGTAGCTCGTTCATTACTGTCTCATGGTTGCCGTGCAGATACCGACGGTGCATGTCATCCACGATGAGGTCCGTAACCGGATGCACCTTCGGTAGGATGACGGGTCGTTTGGTGCAATCGTCGACGTGGCTGCACAGATCGATCCGACTGCTCATCCTTATGAGCCCGTTCTCATCTACAAAGGGACTCCGTTTGTTTAACACATTGCCTTTTTGAAGCCGGTACGGGCGTCCTCTACTACCATCGTCCGGAGCCTGAAGGGCGATGAACTCTGCTTGAAAGGCCTCATGCTGCACTTCTCTGAGGATGACCCGTTCCGCGAGGATCAACTCCTCCTGTTTTAGCGGGCCTACCGTTTTAGACATCGGAGAACGTGCATTCTGGACGAAACGTGCTACATACGCTACCGCTCGGACGAGTCGGTTCGACTTGGAGAAACGAGCGAAATTCACGAGCACGGGTGAGGTCGTATGATGAACATTAATCGCCGCAGGTTTCGGCCGCATCTCCTCGGATGTCAAGATTTTACTGGGAGTTGCGCTCGGCCACTCCGAAGACGGTCTCCTCAGGAACTCGGGCCCGGCAAACCAGCGGTCCGAAAGTAAGCGGCGGTCCAGGTTCGCCCACTTCGTCCCCTCGTCAGCAACGTTGGATTTCGTCGGGATCCACCGCCATTGGTCCACTACTGTTGTCTCCAAGATTTCGCCGACCCGATGCGCCACGTACACCGAATACCTGCGATGATCTGAATTCAACCAGCATAGTACGTCGGTCGAGTCGCTCCAGAAGACACGTTCGCAAATGTTCAGCCGATGCGCATCCGCTATGGTGTTTGCGAGCCTGGTGCCCATGACGGCAGCTTGCAGCTCAAGGCGCGGGATCGACACGTACTGGCGTGGCGTTACCCTAGCCTTTGCGCCTACCAGCGTCACTTCTATCGTAGAATCTCGCTCGAAACGAAGGTAGGCAACGGCGACATATCCTTCCTTGCCTGCGTCCACGAAAACATGCAGTTGTATCGCACAACCCTCGGACGGAAGCAACTGTCGGTAGCATCGAGGGATGATGATCTGCTCCAACTGCGGCAGCTGCTCCGTCCATTTCTTCCATCTTGCCGCAATAGTTGGCTCCACCTCTTCGTCCCAACCAAGATCTGCTCGCCACGCTTCTTGCACCAGGGCCTTGAGATACAACAGAGCAGCAGCAATCAAGCCTAGGGAGTCGTAGACTGACATAAGTGTACTCAACATTTCACGTTTCGTTGGTGCCCTGGCGCCGCGAAGCCATTCGTACTCCTTCACTCGGGTCAATCTGAAGCCGAATGAATCCGATCCGGTATTCCACCACATACCGAGCACCTTCTCGGTCTTCATTACCTGTCCTAGGCAGAGGTCTCTGTCTCCAGCCGGGTGCGTCTCGATCGTCTTTAAAACTTCAGGGCTATTCGAAAGCCAGTGATGTAACTCGAAGCCCGCTTGACTGTGGATGAAAGATACGTCCCGCGCTAAGTTGACCGCATCCTGTTCGTTTTCCACGCTACAGAGCAGGTCGTCCACGTAGTGCTCTTCCAATATACACTGCACTGCTCGCGGGAATCGTGCACGGAACCTCTCGGCGTTGGTATTTTTTACGAACTGCGCCGCGGATGGTGAGCATGCTGCGCCGAAGGTCATCCGCGCCATCGCGTACTCCTCCACAGGCCGTTGAGCATCGCCCCATCTCCACAGGAACCGTTGACTTTGGATGTCCGCCTCCGCGATGACGATCTGATGGAACATCTCCTTGATGTCTGCAGTCAAGGCAACTTTGTTTTCGCGGAAACGGTACAGTACTGCGGGTAGCGGATTTACCAGATCCGGCCCGGTCAGCAAACATTTATTCAGCGAGACGCCTCCCACTTCCGCTGCGGCGTCCCACACCAGGCGGACTTTCGTGGGTTTGTTCGGGTTGGTGACAGGAAACACGGGTAGGTACCACGCTCGGGGGTGTTTCGTTTGCAGCTCTGCCACCGTCAGCCTCCGTACGTAGCCCTTTGTGATGTAATCTTCAATGATCCCGTTGACTTTTTCAGCTAACTCAGTGTCCCGTTTCATACGTCGCTCCAAACACTCGAGGCGGGACAGGGCCATGTGGCGATTGCTTCGAAGGCGGATGGCATCGTCGCGCCACAGAAGCCTCGTCTCATATCGATCTCCGAGCAGTTTCGTATTCGCCTTCAGCATCGAGGGCTCGCTCATCGTCCTTCGAAAGGGTCGGAAAGGCTCGCTTTGCTCCGTAGTCGTCCAGCTCAACGCACTTGGCGAGTATTTGGTCTGCTCTAGCCTCTACTGCCGAACACTCACACGTGTGGAAACTGTACGGCGTCGCGTACGTGCTGTTTCCATGGTAAGTCTTTCCAGGTTGGCGTCCACACACAGTCCAGCACAGGCGAGTCTTCGTGGCCACAGGTTGGTGTACCGCACCTTCCACGGTTCTCGTCGGCCGGGTCAAACGGTAATTATCCACTCCGATGATCAGGCGTGGTGTAACATCCTGGTACGATGGCACAGGCACTGATGCTAGATGCGGATTGTTCATTATTGCCGTGTCCATGTCCACCGTCTGGGATGGAAGGGAAAGTCAGCTTACCGTGCGTACTCCAGTCATCCTATACGTGGCGCTACCACCATCGCAGCCAGATATCGTGACATCAACCGTTATCGAATCCGCTTCGTCGCGCTTTTCTCCTCCGGCGTACTTCAGACAAAGCGGGTTCGGAGTGCCCACGATTCCCAGCCGATCCGCCAGATCCCGCTCGATCAACGTCAAGGACGAGCCTTCGTCCAGCAGCGCATACGTTCTAATGGTCACGCGACCATGTAGCGTTACAGGAACGTATCGCAGAAGCACGTCACTTGTGGCCGTTTGGTGATATAAGCCCGACGGACGTGGTTGGGCTTCGTAGGCGTTATGCAGCATCGTATGATGGTGAACCGCGCATCCCCGCACGCCGCAGCTCGTAGTCCTGTGACAAGCGCCGTGATGTCTCTGTAGGCACCTGTTGCATAAACGCTGCCCGCGTACAACCTTCCATCTTGCAGCGACCGTCATCCCACCAAAGGCGTCGCACTCCTCCAGAGTAGCACACTCTCTAGCGCACACACAGCAGCTGTGGCGCGCAACCTGCTCTTTGTTGGTCTCCGCTCTCCACTCCGGTCCCCAGCTGTCGTTGACCCTTTCCGTTGGCGTTTTATTGGCCTCGGCTCTCCTATCCGGTCCCCAGGTGTCGTTGACGCTTTCCGTCTGCGTGTAGAGTGGACGCGCTGGCCTCCGTTCTGGGTTCGTGGGGGGACAGACTCTCATCGCCGCGTCCGTAATTCCGCGCATCCACTCCCCGAACTTCTCCAACGTCACCTTCTGCAATTTTCCGCACTCTTGTCCCCATTGCAGACGAATGTGGAAGGGAAGGCGATACACCAGCTCTTGCAGAAGGGTAAAATCGTACATTCTTTCCGCAACGCAGCTCGATTCCACTGTGGCACATATTTCCTCGACTGCTGCGCCATATTCGATTAGTGAATCGAAGCGGTCGGGTTTCGGCGGTGGTGTCTTCTGCACTTGCTGCAACAGCGAGTTCACGAGCACGTCTGGGCGTCCGAAATTCGTTTCAAGGGTCCGCATCACCTCGTCTATATTATTCGCATGGCGAAGACGGCATTGGACGGTTTTAAGGGCTTTCCCTCTCAGCGCTTGCTGTAAACGCAGCGTGTTTTCGTCGTCCGTAAATCCGCACATGCGGGTCGACCTGTCGTAACAGGATTTAAACATGGCCCATTCTTCGGGGTCGCCAGAAAAGGTGGGTAGCTCTGTTCGCACTGCTTGGCGGGCTGCCATTTGGCTGTAACTTAGCTCGAACGGATCAGCCGGTGGGTATGCCGTTGAGCTTAGCCTCGTGGTACGCGTCATGATTTCCGGCGCTGAGTGCGATTTAGCTATCTCGGCGTCCCTCTCTCTCGCTTTCGCAATGGCTCTCCATTGCTCCACCTGCTCCTTCAGTGCGGCGACTTCCTCACTGGCCTGGCGAGAATCGGGATTTCCGCGATCACTCATCGCGCTGCTGCCCGCGGGACGAGCTTCCGCCTTCGCGCGGCACGTACTGCACGACCATTCCCGGCTTTCCACTGTGTGGTCCACTCCGACACACTCGAAGTGGAACCATGCGTTGCAGTCGTCGCACGCCACCATGTCGTCGTTGTCCGGCCGCTCGCACCGTGCACATTGTGCCTCCGCTACCGTCGGTAAGACTGCTTCCTGCTTCTCCATCGCCTCTTATGGTTCTTGACCAGGACGATCTAAAAGAAAACGTACCACTTTTCTGCCACTTAGGGTATTCTACCAGGGCACGGTACCGCTTTCTGCAAGGCACTCGAACCGCTTGCGAATCACCGGGGCACTGCGCGTTTCGGATAACGATTTCGGATGGTTTGCCGCTGTTCTTACCGCTGGAGTGTCCGACTGGAACAGTAGAAGAGCGCTGCTCGTTAACGCGAGAAAAAAATATTTTACTAAAAACCAATTTAACTGAATTGGATTAATTTTTCAGAATGTTGAAAATGAAGTGCTCAACAGAAATCAAACCCAGCGGTTTTTTCCTAGCAAAACCTCTTTATTTAAATTTTCCAAAAGGCTACAAGGTACAGATGAAATTGCGTGAGGCGCTGGAAAATTAATCCGCTCTTCCTGGGGTTTGAAATAGGAAAGAACCGTCCAGCACGCGCGCGGATTAATCTCAGCCTCCGGTCGTTATCCTCGGTCAAAGTCCATTCCCGAAGTCCTACGGGAATGCGATGTCCTGTCTGCTGTCTCCTTCTTCGCCGATCCAGCGCCCTCTCTCGTGCAGTAGCTGAATCAGTCGGCTCATAGGCGCTCCTTTTAGGCCGGTGTCATTGCTCCGTCGGACACTTTTTAAATCGGACGATATGTCAAATTTTTGTATGGGATTTGACAGATGGCAAAATCGGCCGATAAAAATCGGCCGATTTAATTAAAAAAAATTGATTCAAATCCCATATAAAATTTGACATATCGTCCGATTTAAAAAGTGTCCGACGGAGCAATGACACCGGCCTTATAGTCACCCTGGTAGCCGGGCCGCTCACAACACTGCCGCGCACACAGCTTTAGCGGCGAGCCGTCACAGCAAGTGACAACTATAATTAGGAATATGTAGAATATGTAATTTCGAAAATGTATCTCGCATGCATACACCTTGGCTAGAAATGTATATCTCGCGTGCGTATACCTTGGTTAGAAATGTCAAACCAAAAATGAAAAAACGAATAAACGGCCATTGTGGATTGAAACGCTAAACCGACCACATCTTTCCGTCTTCCATCTTCCGTTAAAATAATTACGTTTACAATTCAGAAGTGGGATCCGATAAGTGACCAAAAATGTTAACAAAATAATTATTGTTATGTGCGTTGGAAGCTGCAAACATCGTTTTTCCGCCTACAGCAGCCATCGCGCAGTTACGCCAGTTGTATGACGAGTGTGTGTGTGAGAAGAGTACGCCTAGCGACGGTACCGTGGTTCCAAGCAACGGTGACGATGGAGAAGCGGCTGCTGCTTCTTTTGAACACAAGACAAGTGTTAACTCCGCAAATTGCAAGAAGCTTGACGTCATTGATAATCGATATGAAACACTTGCGCCATGTGAAGAGTAGGGGAAAGTGTGGCAATATGCACCGGTGGGGCAAAATGCACCGGCATGTTTTTGGCTTAATTATGCTATTTAAAAATAAATGAATCAATGAAATTTGTTCATTAGCGTGTCCAATACATCCTATGTGAATTTCATGGCTCTACATTAACATTTACCAGAGAAAACGAGATAAAACAAATTGTGTCTGAAATCATGTAAGATTTCGGTGTAGTGTCTTAAGATATTATAAGTGTAGGAATTGTTGGAAATGGGTGAGCCTCACTAGTGGCACCGCAACTGGGTTCTGCAACTCTGGCAGTGGAACTCCAGGCCAGGGCTATGTCAGAATGAAAATCGACTGATGAATGGCCGTGGTTACCCATGCATGCCGCTAGGGGACGCTACTGAATGGTTGTGCTTTGTAATACTGTCCTTTTCCCACCGGCGCAGTCTAGTCGAAGCAAGTGCTTTCTCTTTCTTTCTCACTACATAGGAGTGCGGGGACAGTTGTCAAAACAGAACACCGAAGTGATTTGTGTATGTTTTGGTTCAGTATGGTAACAAATTTAAAACGGGTTAAAAGTCATTCCGATACAGATTCTAGATAATTATTCGGTCAAAACAATCGTTGTCACCCCAAAGTTGCAAAACCGCTATTTGCAAGTCTGGAATTCTATACCGGCGAGCTGCGCGATTGATGGCGGTAGATGAACAGCCGTAGAGCGTAGTGGATGAGCTACCAGCATTTGAGCTGCAAAGTATCTGGCATGAATAATCATGGTCTGGTATGAGCGTGAAGTAAATTAAGTATGAATTTCATTTCAGCTCCGCGTACACAATACAATACAGCAAAAAAAAATCAAGTGAGCAAAATGCGCAGAAATGGCTTCTGCAATTCGCTTGCCACGAAATCTCCTCCCGGATAGCGCAGCGTGTTCCTCTTCTCTTGCTTCTGGCAGCGACGGCGGTTTTTTATGATGTGTGTTGTGAAATGAAGATTTTTCAATGGATGAAACGTGGCGGGAGCTACAATGAATTTGACTGCCGCGCCTGTGGGCTGAAGCACCTGCATACAGAAAAAAACGAAACTCTTTTGCCGGTCGTTTGATGGAACTACGCCCTGCGATATATGCAATAAATAAATGTATAAATTGAAAAAAAACCTGATTTCTAACGAATTTAAGTTAATCCTCACTTGAACTGGTTAACTTATTACTGGTTAACCCTGAAAAATTAAAACAAAGAAAAGCTGGTACAATAGAAAATAGCAAAAAGATAACTACCGTTATTGACACCGTCACTCCACAAAATTAAAAGCAAAGGAAGATTAAGGTTATTTTAATCCATAACAACCTTTTGCATTTCGCCATGTTCGGTTGATGATTGGTTTTCCTGCCCAGAAAGATTCATGACTATAAATGGAAGCAAAATATTATGATTAAAACCCATTTCCTATCACCATCTTAGAACGCTTATGGCTTAGCGCGTTCGTCGATGGAGTGCCGGTTCAGAAGTCCCCAATTCAAAAGGTAAGACACTTTCTTTGTAAAAATATACTAACATATACGTACAGTTCCCCACAGCGCGCAGCTACAGCGAAGCGAACCGGAATAAAAGAGCACCAACACAAACACAAAGCAAAGCGAATAGGGTGTAATATCTACTTTTTCGAATCCAGTTTCTAAACTCCGCCATTTTTTATTTTTCAGTTCGAACTTGAGTGCGATCGCAAATGACTGCTCTGTCACGTATAAATGCACCAGCGCATGCAAATCGCAGGCGAAGCGCAAGCGATTACAATACGACATCGCTCGCGACTCGCGGTGCTACTGTTGCTCATTCATATTATTACTTTGAATAAGAATTGTTCGAGGTTGGCAGCACTGTCTCTTTCAGCTGTCAACAAGACATCAAATAAACGCTCTCTTGTTGCTGAACTACCAAACGAGAAAGACGTGTTTTTTCTAGCTTCTATCCCCTGGTGTTCCGGTGTGTTATCCGAAGGTGGAGTGCCTCCACAGATTTCAAGAAACTAATTACAACAGGTTATGGGCCCAGCCCCAGTGCTTCAGAGTGTGCGTTGAAGTTTTTTTTGGTATTTTTAGTCGAGGGGAAGGTTTTCCCAAGAAGTGTGACTGTAGGCTTCTTGAAGAGAAACGCGGTGAAGGAAAAGTATAAAATGGCGGACGTTTGGAAGGCAACATTTGCAAGGCTCGGGAATGGTAATTATCCTACATGGAAGTTCCGCATGCAGTCCTTGCTGGAACGCGAGGAATTGTGGGAAACAATAGAGCAACCTAAGCCGGAAGAAACAGACGAAGGTTACGCAGATTGTAAAAAGAAAGACGTCAAAGCGCGATCGACGATTTCCCTTCTTGTTGAAGACAGCCAACTTCGCTTCATCAAGAAAAGCGAAACGGCTCGTGACATGTGGCGCAACCTACAGGCTTACCACGAAAAAGCCACCATTGGCAATCAAGTAATGTTGCTACAACAGGTGTGTTCGAAAAACCTAAGTGAAGGCGGTAATGTGGAGAAGCACCTCGAGGAATTTGAGAGTTTGTTTGAGCGCCTCGATAACGCTGGCGTGGAGCTCAGCGAACTGCTGCGCATTATCATGATGCTGCGCAGCCTCCCACTGTCTTACAACAGTTTCGTCACGACGTTAGAAAATCGGCCGCAGGAGGATCTAACCTTAGATCTGGTCACTGTGCGATTGCGGGACGAATTCCAGAAACGGTCCGGTTCTAACGACATCGCGGAGAAGGAAATGGTAATGAAGGTGACGGAACGGAGCGAGCAAAGGAAGTGTTTCTTTTGCCAGAAACCTGGACATTTCAAGAAAAACTGCCGTAAATTTCTGGCACAATCCGGCAGTGGAATGTGTTTCAAGCCGAAAGTGAAACAGGCTCAAGTGGAAGGCGAACGTTCGTCGGAGGAGAAGCAGGCGGCGGTTGTTGGTGCTGTGTGCTTCATAGCGGGTGATGTCATACCGGGTGCATGGACAATTGACAGTGGTTGCACCTGCCACATGACAAACGACCCCGAATTTTTCGCCGAATTGAAAAGAGAACCTTCAGGTGATGTGACCCTAGCAGATGGAACAAAAACGAAATCGACCGGAATTGGAAAAGGTGTGATTGTAGGGATGAATGCCAAGGGTCAACGTGTGGCCATCACACTGGAAAACGTTTTGCTTGTTCCAGCGCTAGAAGGTGGGCTGATATCCGTAAGGAAGCTCGCAGCAAAAGGTTTCTCGGTAGTGTTCGGAAGAACAGGGTGCGAAATAAAAGCAGAAAATACTACCGTAGCTGTTGGCATATTGGTAGGCAACCAATACAAGCTAAAGGTAATGGAAACGTGTATGTCAGCGATGAGTTGTCATGGTGTGGACTGCCAACACACGTGGCACCGGCGAATGGGACACCGTGACATGCATGTAGTGAACAAGATGGTGGACAAAGGACTAGTCGATGGAGTAAAAATGACAGACTGCCGAGAGCGGATGGTGTGTGAGTGTTGTATGCTGGGAAAGCTGGTGCGGAAGCCCTTTCCACAAATTCTAGAGCGGAAATCCAAGCGACCAATGGACATCATACATACCGTACTCACCGCAATCCAACGGGGTTGCCGAGAGAAAGAACCGGTCGCTACAAGAGATGGCCAGGTGCATGCTGTTGGATGCAGGTCTTCCCAAAATCTACTGGGGTGAAGCAATTCTCACGGCCGCGTATGTACAAAATCGACTACCATCCAGGGCAATTGATAAAACGCCATACGAATTGTGGACTGGCAACAAACCCAACCTTGCCAATTTTCGAATCTTCGGATGTGAAGCATATGTTCGGATTCCAGATACTAAATGCAAGAAACTTGATCCTCGATCGAAGAATCTTGTGTTTGTAGGCTATTCTGGATGTCACAAAGGCTACCGTTTCCTAGATGTCCAAACCAACCGCATCACGATCAGTCGTGACGCAGAATTCCTAGAACACGGAGACCGTTGCGAGGAACAGATAGCAGCAAAGGAGCTTATGAAACAGGAGGAGCGACATATTTCAAATGATCCTGTACTGGAGGGTGACGAAAATCTTGTGTTTGAGTATGACAGCAAGAATGAAGGGATCCAGTTGCAACAGCAAACATCAGAGCAAGATGATGCAGAGGAATCGTTCGAAGACAACGAACTGAGTCAACCAGACGAACAACCAGTGTTGAATAGAGCGAACAGGCGCACCAGAGGCGTTTTACCTGAACGTTTTGGAGATTATGTGGTGGGACAAGCCACTATAGACGAAGAGCCCGACGATTATAGAGAGGCAATCCATGTACTTGCTTGGAGAAACGCAATGGATGAGGAGATGGCGGCCCACGAGGTCAACAAAACGTGGGAGTTAGTGCCATTACCTCCTGGAAAGAAAGTAATCGGAGCGAAGTGGGTCTTCAAGCTAAAGCGGAATGAAGCTGGGGAGATAGTGAAGCACAAGGCTCGTATCGTTGCAAAAGGGTACACACAGTCGTTCGGAATCGACTTCAGCGAGGTCTACGCGCCGGTTACCCGACAGGCAACGCTGCGTGTACTGCTGGCAGTGGCAAGCAAGGAGGGCTTGCTGTTGAAGCAGTATGATTTTAAGACGGCGTATCTCAATGGAACAGTTGACGAGGAGCTATACATGTCTCAACCTCCCGGATATTCCAAAATGGGGGAAAATGACTTGGTCTGCA
Source organism: Anopheles atroparvus (assembly GCA_914969975.1). NCBI lineage: Eukaryota > Metazoa > Arthropoda > Insecta > Diptera > Culicidae > Anopheles > Anopheles atroparvus. The sequence continues at coordinate 846,650 of CAJZCY010000001.1, read as the reverse complement.
GGCTGCGTAAGAGCATCTATGGCCTGCGCCAGTCGGCCAGATGCTGGAATAAGGCGTTACACGCAGTGCTGCTGGATCTAGGCTTCAAGGCTTGTGAATCGGACCCGTGTCTCTACTTACGTCGTGGAAAGAACATTGTATACCTATTAGTTTATGTTGACGATTTAATTATAGGCAGTCTCAACGAGGAAGCGATCGATGAAATTTTCAAAAAATCTTCAAGATAGGTTTGAGGTAACCTCCCTAGGTCAAATACGTCAATTCCTTGGGTATGAGATTGAGAAGAAAGACGGTTGTTATTCCTTGCGATTAACATCGTATATAGAGTTCATACTTCGAAAGTTCAACATGCAGAATAGTCATACGGTAAAAACCCCAATGGATACAGGGTACACAGCGGAAAATGAAGCAAGCAAACCGTTCGAGGACATAACATTGTACAGAAGTTTGATAGGTGCGTTGTTATACATAGCCATCAATGCGAGGCCCGATTTGTCGCTTAGTGTAGGTTTGTTGGGACGAAAAGCCAGTCAGCCGAACAACAGTGACTGGAATGCGGCCAAACGCGTGTTACAATACCTGAAAGGGACTCAGAACTTTAAGCTTAGCTATGGATCGCAAACAGAATGGAAACTGTTAGGATTTTCTGATTCGGATTGGGCCGGCGACCGACGTACTCGCCGTTCTACTACTGGCTTTATATTCTTCTATGGGGATGGTCCTGTCAGCTGGATCAGTAAGGGCCAAGATTCGGTTGCCCTTTCGTCCTTAGAGGCTGAATACAACGCGTTATCTTTGGCTTGTCAAGAAGCAATATGGCTGCGACGACTGTTAGAGGAGCTAGGGATGCCAGAAAGGAAACCGACAGTTTTGTTCGAGGATAACATGGGGTGTTTAAGCTTCGCCACAACAGAGCGCTGTAGTGGTAGGGTAAAACATATAGATACAAGGAGACATTTTATCCGCGAGTTGTGCGAACGAAATACTATTGAATTGAAATATTGTCCAAGTGAGGCGATGATAGCAGATAGCCTCACTAGACCAGTAGGACCGACAAAATTAAATGAATTCGTAAGGAAAGTAGGACTTAAGGAGTAGTAGGGTTGATACTCACCCAGGAGGAGTGTTGGAAATGGGTGAGCCTCATTCATATTATTACTTTGAATAAGAATTGTTCGAGGTTGGCAGCACTGTCTCTTTCAGCTGTCAACAAGACATCAAATAAACGCTCTCTTGTTGCTGAACTACCAAACGAGAAACACGTGTTTTTTCTAGCTTCTATCCCCTGGTGTTCCGGTGTGTTATCCGAAGGTGGAGTGCCTCCACAGATATCAAGAAACTAATTACAACAGGAATGACATATTTCAAAAAAGCAGACACTCATAAGGTACCTGAATATGTAATTTAACGAATGCTGAAGAAATTTTCGATACAAAATGCTTAAATTTTTTATTTGAGACAAAACTTGAACTTCTCTCAGTATGGGGTAATATGCCCTGGCTTTAGTGGGGCAAAATGCACTGACGTTCAAAATGTAAACAAAGGGGCAAAATGCACCGTCAAAACAAAGCTACCCACGGGTTTGCATTTGCCACCATCATACAGGTTTTTTCAATGGATAGGATAAGCGTAAACGCGTTTAGCCAATGTGCAAAAATGGCCTATCAAAGTTGAAACCTGAACAAGCCATGTGTGAACCCATCAAGCCAAATGTCGTATTCATCAGCATAAACACACAATCGAACACCAGATATTTAAACCTCATTTACATACAGGTTTTTTCAATGGATAGGATAAGCGTAAACGCGTGTAGCCGATGTGCAAAAATGCGCTATCAAAGTTGAAACCTGAACAAGCCATGTGTGAACCCATCAAGCCAAATGTCGTATTTATCAGCATAATATTATGATATATATATAAGTATATAATATATATAATATTATGATATATATATAAGTTATCATATCGGACCACGAACGGAAGCCAGAAGAAAACGTTTTTGAAAATGGAGCCTCCACGAAAATCCAAGAAATATGAGCGAAATGTAAGTGCAAAGTGATGTTGAAATCACTTAAAAGTACGAGCAACTAGAGTGCAATCAAAATCGGCAACTTATGGTACCGTCGAGATTACTATAAACAAGTACAATTTTGAATATTGCTTCAAAAACAAGATGTGTATACACAACTCGACTATTTTGATTATGCTAATAATTATGAAAATCAATCAAAAATGCTCTCAATAAGGTTTTTTCTATTCTTATTTATTTTTCCCTGATATTTCGTGCAAATTGTTGTGTGCACATGTATATTTAACAGATTAACTCGGGGATATAAACGTATTTTCTCAGCTATCAAACGACCTCCGTGCATTATTTTATTGCATTATTGCATATGATTAGTGATTTTTATATCAAAGCAAATCATGCTATTTATTTTGTATATTTATGAATGAGAGCATTCTTTTGAATGATACCCCTCGTAATGTTCCCTGATAACGTTATTTTCGTAATGATGTCAAGATAACAATATACAATGAACCTGTCAAGTAATCTTGAAAAAGAGGCGTCCAAAATTGCCATCGTTGTTATAGCGTTTTCCATTTTTCTTTTGTTTGACAAGCACTTTTGGATGTGTGTGAAAGATTGCCGAAAAAGAAGGCCATCATGTAGCGGCACCTTATAAATTTTTTCAAAGCGAAAAACTGAGCTATTGGCGGGGGTTGATGGTCAGTCACAAACAAGATCCCTGGCAGTACTGTGGAACACGGCAAGGAGAATGGTTGCACCATTCAGCATCGAAGAGCTATCGCGGGCATTAGCTGCAATCAAGAATACCTCCCCAGAGAGAGATCAAATCAGAGGGATGCTGCTTAAGATGCTTCTAAACGAAACACGGAAAAAGCTATAACGGATCTTCATCTCATTCTCGGAAGACAATCCTGCTCGATCGATGGAGCTAGCATCCTCCAATAGACCTATCGCAATGCTATCGTGCATGCGAAAACTGTTCGAAAAAATGGTCCTGGGCAGGCTTAGGATATGGCTGGAAGAAAAAAAGCTACCTTCGCCAACAAGATTTGGCTTCCGGGAAGACAAAGGCGCTAACGACTGCCTCGCTCTATTGACAACAGTGTACGTCTGTTGTAATAGCTTTTACAAGAAAACTAGACGTAGGATCAGTTTTCTTGGATATCGAGGGAAGGTTAGATTCCGTCTCGATAGAAACTCTATGCCTTAAGCTAGAGCATAGCGGTTTCTCCAGCAGGATGAACGATAGTTATACGCTCTACTGTCCGAGAAAATAATGCGTTTTGAGAACGGCTTCAACAAACTAGCGAGAATAAGTTGTGAAGGACTACCGCAAGGTTCTCGTTTAAGTCCACTATTTTACAACGTATATAGTTATATGGAGAGCACTCCTACATACCAAAACGAGTGGTATATAGTGAGTGATCGTAAGGCAGAGAAGAACACACCATACTACAGAACACTGTAGGAGTAGATTAGTAGCGCATGTAGACTAATGTATAAGTATTAGGTAGACATTAGGTATAAAAAGCCGCCGCGTAGCCGCGAACGTGCGTAAAAGTGGAAGTAACCGAATAAGAAAAGTTACAATAAGTGGTTCCCGCTTTTTTGTATCAGCGACAACGTTCGAGGAGTTTAATAACACGACATCGGTGAAACCGCCGTTTGATTTAAGGATCCCCTCGCATCGCAGTAATCGCCCCCGAACGACAGCCGGCATGCAGGAAGGAAACACGCCTTAATCGATGGACGAATTAGCAGCCAACATGAGTTGCCTCGCGCAAGGCTAACAGAGTATGTACGAACAAATGAGTAAAAAAAAGTAAATAAAAAGTAAATTATCAAGTGAAAGTGAAACGATCGCAGTGCAAAGCGATCCCTTTAGAATTTCCGATCTTATCAAAAGTTTGCCAGTGTAAACGGGAACACAAACCAATTCAATAATTGGTTATGTACAGCAGAAAAAAAATTGAGATTCTTCGACAACCGCGTGGCCCCAGACGTATTAGAAACGTACACTAGTGCCGTTATAGATAAAATTCAAGGCAGGCCGAAGGATTTAATCTGTGTGAGTACTAGTTTGGAACACGGGAGTGCGATAGGTTTTGACGAAGTAAAACGAACACTTCTTAACGAACTTTCGGAAATCAATGATATCGTATCGTTGAACACTCGCCTCTGGAACAACAGAATGGAGGGCAATTAATATTCTTACTACATAGAAATTAAAAATACAGTAACCACATTAAAGTCTGTAGCTAGGCAAGACAGCGTATATAACATAAATTGGGAAGCAACTGGTCAATTTGTAGAAAGTTGCAGTCTAGCAGCCTTTTTACATGGTTTAAAAAAAGAGTACATAATGGACGCCCAAGCGTCCAACGGCAAAACAATAAATGATGTTTACCAATTTCTTGCCAAATATACTATTGCAAATAGCGAAAACATCCCAAATAGATACAAACTGGGAAAGTACAACAATAGAACAAATATAGAACCGCATGGGTCTTATTCCGCACCGTTTCGTACCTACGCTAGGAAGCAGGAAAAGAACCACATAGATTGTAAATGTTGAACTTGCGTTGACGTGTGCGAAGGTACACGCAACGCGGCGTTATCGCGCTAACGCGGACACTCACCCTTGGAAATTCGGTATCTCAGTTCGGTCGTTCGCTAATTACGTTTCCAGTACGGAGCGGGTCGTGCACAGAGTGCATTAATCGTCATCCGGAGGGAATTGTTAGAAGGCGAATTACCGTCGTGAGCAGGTGATTCTGAAGGTTTCCTTCTAATCGGACGGAGTAGGTCTCGCGCTGAGCGCGATCGCAAATCTCCGGTGGATTTGGAAGGTAACGGACAGAAGTCCTTACCGACAAGCTCGGAATTCTTATGTCCTTGATCGGACGGAGCAGGTCTTACGCTTAAGCGCAATTGCAATTCTCCGGTGGATCGCGGAACAGTCAGAATCCTTGCTCAGCGAGAGAAACGAGGCTGAAATTCAACTACGATCGGGCGGAGTAGTTCAAGCGCTGGCGCTATCCCGGTTCTCCGATGGATCAAGAAAAACACAAACACCGTTCTCTTAGATTTCCAAATTACGAGTGACGTTTTATTTACCGTTTTTCGATCTTTTATACCTAAATTCTATCCTTATCTCCTACCAAGAGAGAACGAGATAGAAGATCTCGTTCTCGTTCAACGCAATTGTAATCATAAGCATATGTTTCCATATTGCGAGAACAAGCAATCTTTAAGGATCGTGCATCCTTCGCTAGCTTATCTAGCGCGGGTGTTTATTTAGGACCGCGTGTTCGAGAACATATTTTTTCGATCGTCCCTTCGTGGGATCGTTACAATGTTTGCGCGTTCGTCCTTATCCTGCCTATTCCCATATCTATGTTTCGCCTGATCGTCGCGGCGGGTTTATCGGTTCGGATCTTTTATTACACTGCATCCTGCTTCGTGGGTGATCGTTAGAACCTTTCCTAACTTGCGCGACCTTTTCCTAGCGCGTTGTTTATATTATCCACGATCTTTGCCTATTGCAATATTTATATAGCGATCGACCTTTTTCTGATAAACTCCGATGTTGCTATCCTCGATCCTTTCCTATCTTTCCTTTTTCAATCTATTTTGCCCTTATTTCCCGTCGCCGTTGAGAAACGGTTATTCAAATTCAAATTAAGCCTCGAGACTTTTCGTCCCGTTCACAACATAGATCGTATTCTGCACCGTTTCGCACTTACACCAAGGAAACAGGATTAGAACCGATGTAGCTCGGATCATCCCGTAGCAAAATCTCAGGCAATAGACAAATGAACATCAACAATAGTGAAGTTAAAGAGGTTAATGAACAACAGGCGCACACAACCTACGGGTCAAATGAGAATGTCGAAGTAAATTTTTACCAAGCACTTCACACACACCCCGATTTAGATTTTTTGCCATACGTGTTAGGTAAAGATGGCACAAAAATGTTAGTAGATACGGATGCTAACAAAAATATAATCAAACCTGGTATATTAGACAAACGCACAAACACTAATTGCACAGTAAAGAATCTCCGGCGCATTAACCTGAACAAATAAATGCAAAGTAAATTTGCTGGACGACAGAGTACCGTCACAAACGTATTACGAAATGAAATTTCATACCTTTTTTGATGGCATCATTGGATCGGAGTATTTGGCTGAGACGAATTGATATATTATCAAAAACAAATTATCATCATAAGCGTAGTGGCTTTTTCTTTTTTCAAGTATTATCCACGTGTAGGAATTTTTCACCATACGATAACAATCTATACAATTGTGAACGGTGATTGGTACGTTCCGGAGTTGCAAAAGTTTAGCGATGATATTTTGGTGGAACCAGGACTTTATAGATCACACGATTACAAATCAACTATAAAAATATGAAGTCCGCATCGGTCTAAACCAACAAATCTACCAGCGTATGGATTAATTGTTAACAACTTTGAAACGATGTCCCCATTGCAGATGGAATAGTTTGTTTTGGAAAAGTCAGAAGTTTTGTCTCCTATAAACACTGAACATCTTACATGTTTAGACAATGATTTATTGATGGACATTATTAACCATAACTCTTCGGTACTACTACGTGAAGGTGATAAATTAACAGCAACTATGGCAGTTAAACATAAAATAATCACGAAAGATGAAGAACCGGTTTACAGTAGATCTTACAGATATCCCAACCATTTCAAACATGACGTGGAAAACCAAATAAGAGAACGCGTTACGCGTAACACGTTACGAGTTTTAGACGTTAATCTAGAAAGTAAACAATACTTAATAATAATAAAAGAGCATGAGAGAGCTCATTGAGGGATAAACGAAGTACTAGAACAAATAAAAAAATCATATTTTTTCCCAAAAATACAAAATAATGTGAAAAACTACGTTAACGTTTGTGGTACCTGTAACCAGCATAAATATGAGCGGAGACCCTACAACATAAAGCTTTCACCAAGGCCAATTACAAAAAAGCCATTGCAATGTGTCACTTGCTGTGACGGTTCGCCGATAAAGCTGTGTGCGCAGCAGACGGTGTAAGCGGCCCGGCGTACCACGGTGCGTACACCAGAAGGATGTGTGGTGAGCTTCGGCTACCGTACGAGAGAGGGCGGTAGATCGGCACAGTAAGAGAGACGGATGACGCGAAAAGGAAGAGGTTCGGTCATGGACTTTGACCGAATCTCCAACCCGGGACAACGACCGACGGTCGGGACACAGCGCGCGAGAGATGCGGTGGTTCTTTTCAAGCCAACCGCCAGTCTCATCGGACTAAATTTTTTTAGTGCTTCGCACGGTTTTCAAATAAAGAAGTTTACTGAATCAACTCCGACGGCGGTTGTGCTTGCGTCTGTAACATCCGAAAGTTATTATTTGCTCTCGGATTTAACATTCTAAAAAATTTAGTACAAGTTATAATAATTTAGTCTATCTAAATTTGTCAAATTAGCCTTCCTTTAATTGCTACCTTTCGCAATTCATTTTTGCGAACATTTCTATCCTGCTGTTCCTGTCCTCCAAGTCGAGTCGGACACCCCCAGCGTCAGCGGTAAGCAAAGCGGTTAAAACCATCATCCGAAATCAGCATCCGAACGTTCAGTGCCCCCGGTGATTCGCGCGCGGTTTTTGAGTGCCCTGGTAGAATACCCTAAGTGGCAAAAGAGCGGTACGCTTCCTGAAGATCGTCCAGGTTAAGAACCCTAAGTGGCGATGGAGAAGCAGGCAGCAGATTTACCGACGGTAGCGGAGGCACAATGCGTATGCGAGCGACCGGACAATGATGAGATGGTGGCGTGTGACGACTGCAACGCGTGGTTCCATTTCGAGTGCGTCGGAGTGGACCACGCCGTGGAGAATCGTGAATGGTCGTGCAGACCGTGCATAGCGATGGCGAAAGCCCGTCCCGCGGGCAGCAGCGAGATGAGTACACCCGGGAATCCAGATACTCGCCAGGCCAGCGAAGAAGTCGCCGCCCTGAAGGAGCAGGTGGAGGAATGGAGAGCCATTGCGAGAGCAAGAGAGGGACGCTGAGATGGCCAGAGCGCAATCAGCGACCGAGCCCGTGGCGCGGACATCGAAGCCACACTTGCTATGCTCGACGGCAAACCCGCAAGCAGATCCCTTTGAGCTGAGCTACAGCCAGATGGCTGTACAGCTCGTCAAGCCGTATGAACGGAGCTGCCCACGTTTTCCGGCGACCCCGAAGAATGGGCTATGTTTAAATCTTGCTACGATCGGTCGACACGCATGTGCGGTTTCACCGACGACGAAAATACGCTGCGATTGCAGCAAGCGCTTTAAGCCCTTAAAACCGTCCAGTGCCGTCTTCGCCATGCAGACAACATTGACGAGGTGATGCGAACCCTGGAGAAAAATTTCGGACGCCCAGACGTGCTCGTGAATTCGTTGCTGCAGCAGGTCCGAAATACCCCGCCACCGAAACCCGACCGCTTCGAGTCACTTATCGATTATGGCGCCGCGGTCGAAGAGATATGCGCCACAATAAAATCAAGCTGCGTTGCAGAAAGGATGTATGATTTTACCCTTCTTCAAGAGCTTGTATATCGCCTCCCCTTCCACATTCGTCTCCAATGGGGACAGGAGTGCGGAAAAATGCAGAAGGTTACGCTGGAGAAGTTTGGGGAATGGATGCGCGAAATAACCGACGCGGCGATTAGAGTCTGTCCCCCCACGAACTCAGAGAGAAAGGCACCGCGTCCGCTCTACACACAAACGGAAAGCCGAGAGCCCAAAGAAAGGAGCGAACGCAATAGGGCGCGGGTCGTGCGCTCCTGCTGCGCGGCGTGTGAGGGCGAATGCCCGTCAATTGAGCAGTGCGAGGCTTTTTCAAGGATGACCGTCAGCACAAGATGGAGATTGGTGCGGGCCCATAGGCTTTGCAAGAAATGCCTTCAGAAGCACAACGGAGCGTGCCAAAGAAACGAAAGATGTGTAATACGTGGATGCATGGTGCAGCACCATACCATGCTGCACAACGGTAACGAGGCTCCACAACGCCCAGCAGGCGTATACCACCAGCAGGATGCGGCAACGAGGGACGTGCTTCTTAGATACGTTCCCGTCACCTTGCATGGCTCGAAGACCGTTCATACGTACGCGTTGTTGGACGAGGGCTCGTCCCTAACAATTATGGAACGGGAGCTTGCGGACCGGCTGGGAATCGTTGGGGCTCCGAACCCGCTTTGTTTGAAGTACGCAGGAGGAGAGAAGCGCGACGAAGCGGATTCGGTAATGGTATCCTTACAGATATCTGGTTGCGATGCCGGCAGCACCATACACACCATGACCGGCATAAGAACAGTGCGCAGACTTTCTCTGCCATCCCAGACGGTAGACTCCAGAACCCGCATTTAGCGTCCGTGCCGGTAGCGTCCTACCGCGATGTTATACCACGCCTTATAATCGGCGTGGATAACTACCGATTGACCCAGCCGACGAGAACCGTGGAAGGTGCGGTACACCAACTAGTGGTAACAAAAACCCGTCTGGGCTGGAGTGTGTGCGGCCGCTGCCCGGAGATTTCCACTTTCAGCTTCCACGTGTGTGAGTGTCGAGGAACGGAAGCCCGGGTTGATCAGATCCTCATGAGGTGCTACGACATTGATGAATACGGAGCAAAGCGAGTTTGCCCGACCTGGTCGAAGGACGACGAGCGCGCGCTTGAACTGCTGCGGAACCACACGAAATTGATCGGAGACCGTTATGAAAGCCTTCGGAGCAATCGGCGCATGGCCATGTCTCGCCTCGAATGTTTAGAGCGCCGCATGAGTAAGGTTAATGGGATCATCGAAAATTACATTGCCAAGGGTTATGTGCGAAACTGACAGGGGTTGAGCTGCAAACGAAACATCCTCGAACGTGGTACCTGCCAGTGTTTCCGGTAACCAATCCCAACAAGCCCGCGAAGGTACGCTTAGTATGGGATTCAGCAGCGGAGGTCGGAGGCATCTCACTCAACAAATGTCTCCTGACTGGGCCGGATCTGGTGAACCCGCTCCCCGCAGCACTCTACCGTTTTCTCGAATATAAAGTCGCCCTGGCTGCGGATATAAAAGAGATGTGTCATCAGATCACCATCGCCGAAGAGGACATCCAGAGCCAGCGGTTTCTATGGAGATGGGGCGACGACAAACGGACGCCGGAGGAGTACGTAATGACTCGGATGACATTCGGCGCGGCGTGCTCACCATCTGCGAGCAGTGCAGTGCATTCTTGAAGAGCACTACGTCGATGATTTGCTTTGTAGCGTGGAAGATAAGCAGGAGGCTGTCGAGTTGGCCCGTAACGTCTCATTCATCCACAGCCAAGCATGTTTCGAGCTTCATCACTGGCTGTCGAACAGCCCGCACGTTTTACGTACGATCGAGGGAAACACGGCGTGTGAAAGAGACCTCGATCTTGGAGCGACGACGAAGACTGAGAAGGTCCTCGGGATGTGGTGGAACACCGAGACGGATTCGTTCTGCTTCAGGCTCACTCGTGCCAAGCACAACGAATGGCTCCGCGGCAACAGTGCTCCAACAAAATGCGAAATGCTAAGGACGCTGATGTCGGTCTACGACCCCCTAGGTTTGATTGCTGCCGCTCTGTTATACCTCAAGGCCCTAGTGCAAGAAGCGTGACGAGCAGATCTAGGGTGGGACGAAGAGGTTGAGCCAACCCTTGCAGCAAGATGGAAGAAATTAACGGAACAGCTACCACTGCTAGAACAGATCGTCATTCCTCGATGCTACCGTCAAATGCTTCCGCTTGATGATTGTTCGGCTCAACTGCATATCTTCGTGGACGCCGGAAAGGAAGGATACGTGGCCGTAGCCTACCTTCGCTTCGAGCGAGGATCTACAGTGGAAGTGTCTTTGGTGGGCGCTAAGGCTAGAGTTACGCCACGGCAGTACGTTTCGATACCGCGCCTCGAGTTACAAGCCGCTGTCATGGGGACCAGGCTCGCGAACACTATAGCAGATGCGCATCGTGTTAACATCGTGGAACGTATCTTCCGGATCGATTCTTCAGACGTGCTATGTTGGCTCAACTCGGATCATCGAAGATATTCTGTATACGTGGCACATCGGGTCGGCGAAATCCTGGAAACAACGATACCGGATCAATGGCGATGGAAGTCAACGAAGTCGAATGTTGCGGACGAGGGGACGAAGTGGACGAACCTTAATCGACGTTTGCTGTCAGACCGTTGGTTTGCTGGGTCCGAGTTTTTGCAGAGACCGGCGTCGGAGTGGCCTAGTGCAAGTCCCCCTAAAAAAGCGACGATCGAGGAGATGCGGCCGAAGCCTGCCATGGTAAACGTTCACACCACTTCATCCATGCTCGTGAATTTCGATCGCTTCTCGAGATGGAGGCGGCTCGTCTGGGCAGTAGCGTACGTGATGCGGTTCATCGAGAATGCACGCTCTTCGACTTCGCGCAGGGCAGGCCCACTAACGCACGAAGAAATCATCCATGCAGAATGGGTCGTTCTGAGAGAGGTGCAAAAGGAGGCCTTTCCCGTAGAGTATAAAGCGCTCCAAGCGCAGGTGGGTGCTCCCGATGGACGGCCTTATCCGCTAGCGAAATCTAGCATTCTTTACAAGCGGAGCCCCTATATGGACGAGAACGGGCTGATCAGGGTGAGCGGGCGAATCGACCAGTGCAGCTTCGCCGATGAATGCACTAAACGGCCAGTCATCCTTCCGAAAATACATCGGGTGACGGATCTCATCACGGACGACGTGCATTGTCGGTACTTGCACTGAAATAACGAGACCGTCTTTAACGAGCTACGTCAACGGTATGAAATTCCAGCTCTTCGATCGGTGTGCAGGAAGGTGTGGCAACAATGTATGGCCTGCCGACGTCGAGAAGCGCAGCCATGCCCGCCGATAATGTGCGAGCTTCCCGTCGGTCGATTGGCCGCCTTTACACGTCCTTTCTCCTATACAGGCGTCGATTGCTTCGGACCGATCATGGTAGCCAATAGGAGAAGAACGGAGAAACGTTGGGGCATGCTGTTCACTTGCCTAACAGTGAAAGCAATACATATCGAGGTCGTCCGATCTCTATCAACGAGCGACTGCATAATTATGGCCATCCGAAAATTCATCGTCCGTCGAGGTACCCCAATCCAGATCGTTTCAGACCGGGGGACGAATTTCGTGGGAGCGAAGCGGGTGCTTGCGGAGTCACTCGATCGGGCCCGTCATGAAATGGCTGAAGAGATCGGACACCCAGATATGCGCTGGAAATTCAACCCGCCAGTAGCGCCGCATTTCGGAGGAGCCTGGGAAAGGATGATACAGTCAGTGAGGCGCGGTTTAGAGCGGACCCTTACCCGGAGGAATCCCACGGATTCTGTCTTGAAAAGCGCCTTGATCGAGGTGGAAGGCATCGTCAACTCGAGACCACTGACACATGTACCCGTCGATTGCGAAGAGGTAGGCCCTTTAACACCGAACCACTTCCTTATAGGTTCATCGAACGGCTGCAAGCCGTTGATAAAACTTGACGACGACGCGAAGGTGCTGCAACATAATTGGAAGGCAGCTCAAATTCATGCGAACGAGATGTGGCGGCAATGGATAAAGTGTTACCTTCCGACGCTGACCAGACGGACGAAGTGGTTCACACCGGCCCCAACCCTTCGAGAAGGAAACCTCGTGTTAATCGTGGATGAAAACCTGCCGCGTATTTGCTGGCCGCTAGGACGCATACGGCAAGTTCTCTTGTCTCGAGACGGGTTAGTGCGGCGCGCAGTGGTGATGACCGCGAAAGGTAAACTGTTAGAAAGACCGACCGTAAAGCTAGCAGCACTTAACGTCGAGCCGGAGGATTCTTTGCTGCGGTAAACCACAACAAACAACGAGGGACTGTCACTTTTTGTGACGGCTCGCCGGTAAAGCTGTGTGCGCAGCAGACGGTGTAAGCGGCCCGGCGTACCACGGTGCGTACACCAGAAGGATGTGTGGTGAGCTTCGGCTACTGTACGAGAGAGGGCGGTAGATCGGCACAGTAAGAGAGACGGATGCCGCGAAAAGGAAGAGGTTCGGTCATGGACTTTGACCGAATCTCCAACCCGGGACAACGACCGACGGTCGGGACACAGCGCGCGAGAGATGTGGTGGTTCTTTTCAAGCCAACCGCCAGTCTCATCGGACTAAATTTTTTTAGTGCTTCGGTTTTCAAATAAAGAAGTTTACTGAATCAACTCCGACGGCGGTTGTGCTTGCGTCTGTAACATCCGAAAGTTATTCTTTGCTCTCGGATTTAACACAAAGAGTTCACATGGATATTTTTTCCATTGACAAGCAAAATTTCCTAGACTGGTAGACTCCTTTTCAAAGCATGCGCTATGAATTCCCATACAAACAAAAAACTTGCTTCTTTTGGAATTGCCCAGGAAATAGTTACAGATCACGAGACCACTTTCCGTTCCATTCAGTTGAGAACATTCTTATCGAGCCTGGAATGCTAATTAAACTACGCTTCTTTGTCCGAAAGCAATGGGCAAATGGAAAAGACGCATTCCACTATTATTGAAATAATTAACACAAATAAGCACAAATTTAAGAACTTGGAAACATTACCGTTAGTGTTAGTGCTTTCGTCTCACAAACATACTCCGAACGAAATAATTTTTAATCAATGTTACAACATTAATTACATAATGTCGAAGATAGAATGAAAATTGTGCGCAAATTTTTGACAATACGCTATCAAACTTACAAAAATCGAAGCAGAACTTAGAAAGAAGGAATACGAAAAGAGAATCACTACCTGAATTAGCTGAAAAGCAAGAAGTGTTGTATTAACCCAATATCAGGAAAAAACTAGATGCTAGAGCAAAGATAGTTAAAGTACAAAATATAGGCGAACGGACGTTTGAAACCGAAAAGGGCGTTAAAAGAAACAAAGGAAAAATTAAGCGTCTTAAAAGTTAGTGTCGGGGACGCCACTCCTTCTCGCCCCGGAAGAGTTATATGGAGAGCACTCCTACATACCAACACGAGTGGTATATTCACACACCACACTACAGAACACTGTAGTAGTAGATGTAGGTGCGCATGTAGACTAATGTATAAGTATAAGGTAGGAATTAGGTATAAAAGGCATAGATATTAAGAGACTAATTTATTGCGAGTTTAGATTCAAAACTGAACCAACAAGAAACGTAACTATATGTTAACATCGATTCTTGTCTAGAAGCTAACTACACGATCATACAACTCGCTGACGATTGTGTTATCGCAATCGCTAGTAGATGCATAGAAGATTGTTGAAAAGAACCAACGCAAGTGAAGAAATGAACATAGGATTAAATACTTAGATTTATAGCAAAGCACGAAGCAACCAAAATTGTACGATAAGACACGAACTATAATCCGTCAATATAGAAAAAAATCCCTCTCTTTTATATCACTGCACTTCAAAGCGTATGGACGTGTTTCATTATAAGCTCCGTATACGAATAACAATAGGTTATGGGCCCAGACCCAGTCACACACCCAAGATCAAGTGCCACATCTAACACCTGCAGCCTAAAGTCGAAATACAGTAAAATCGAAAAATAAAAAATTGTACGCGAAGTACAATTGAACGTGTATTAGTGTTTCGAACGAGCAATCGAGAGAGATGAGCACAGAGGAAGCGAATTCCGGAGGATCAAGCGGAGAGAGAAGTGCAGGAGCAACGGCATCAAGCAGCCATGTGCCAGCCAGCCCGCGGTCGGGAGCAACAACATCGCCTCAATAAACGTAGGTATTGGAAAACTAAAGGGACGAGAGAACTAAGTTTCATGGGCCTTCGCAATGAAGATGATGTTGTGTAGAGATCGGTGTTGGGAAGCTGTGACAGCTACAACCGATAAACCGGCAAAAAGATATGGACATGCGGGCATTGTCCACCATCGCGCTTAGCTTAGAAAAGCACAATTACAGCCTTGTAATGGATGCCAATACAGCGAAGGAAGCTTCGGAAAAGCTTAAAGCTGCGTTCAGCGGTGATGCGGAGTGTTTAGACGTATCGCATTATTGCAAGAGCTTGTTTCGTTCAAATTGAATAATTTTTCTTCGACCGAAGCATATGTTGATGCAATTATGTCCACGTGTCATAAGCTTAAGGAAATCAGCTTTGAAGTGAGCGATATTTGGGTTTCGTCAATCCTGCTGATGGGATTACCTAAATATTATGCACCTATGGTAATGGGTTTGGAAGTATCCGGTATGGCCATGAAGGCAGATGCAATTAAAATGAAAATTTTGCAAGAAGTGAAAACCTCGTGTAACAACGATGAAGAAGCTTTCTTTAGTAGAGGTAACCCTAACCTGCGTAGAAAAGGAGCTGCATCAAATAAAATCACAAAAGCGATCACATGTTACAATTGCCAAAAGCTAGGTCATTTTGCGATCAATTGTCCTGAGAAACAGAAGCACAGTAAAAACCGTAAAGGACGAGCGATGATTTCTGTGTTGGCAATGGGTGATGTACATGAAAATGAATGGTACTTCGACTCAGGTGCAAGTTCGCACATGGCAAAATCGGGTGTTGAATTTTTGGAGAGGCAAACTATAAACCATGAAGTTAGCACGGCAAACAATTCATGTATGAAAGCTATTGCAAAAGGCACAGTTAATGTAAATTGCCAAGAAGGAGCAATTGACCTACAGAACGTTTTAGAAGTGTCAGACATAGCGACAAATTTACTCTCTATAAGCAAGATTTGTGAAAATGGCTTTCAGGTTATGTTTACAGAACGTAAATGCGAGGTGCTAGATGAAAAAGGAGAAGTTTTTGCATCAGGTGTTGCTGAGAATGGATTATATCGTTTGAATGATAAAAAATCGAGGACATTTCTAAGCAATGAAATATGGCACAGACGATTGGGACATTTGAATTTTCAAAGCATTAAGAGATTGAAAGGCATGGCCGATGGAATTCAAATTAAACCTAGTGATATGTATACTTGTGTAGCGTGCATTGAAGGCAAACATGCACGAGATTCGTTTCCTACAAGCAAGGAAAGAGCCAAAACGAGATTAGAGTTGATTCACTCAGATCTATGCGGACCATTTGAAGTTGAGTCAATTGGTGGTTCCAAATACTTCATTACTTTTATAGACGATGCAACACGTAAAGTATTTGTGTATATGCTCAAGTCTAAAGATGAAGCGAAGGAAATTTATGAAAGGTTAACCTTTAAATAAATTTAAATTGTGAAAGTGATAAAGTGATGGTACAGCGCCAAACTGGTATGAGGATAAAAATACTCAGAAGTGACAACGGCCGTGAATATGTTAACGCTGATATGAAATCGAGTATGGAGCGTGATTGAATATTTCATCAAACAACATGTACATATACTCCAGAACAAAACGGAGTTGCAGAGCGGATGAACCGCACTATTGTTGAGAAAGTAAGAACATGATGTAAGCTAAATGATGCAAAGCTACCAAAGCGATTTTGGGCGGAAGCAGTCAACACTGCTGTTTATTTGATTGATCGGAGTCCTACAAGAGCACTAGAAAATATTACTCCAGAAGAAGCATGGTCAGGATAAAGACCATATTTGGGACATCTTAAGATATTTGGCTCTACAGTGATGGTTCATAAGCCAAAGCAAAAACGAACAAAACTCGATCCGAAATCTCATCGATGCATTTTTCTTGGATATGCACACAATACAAAAGGATTTAGAGTATTTAACACTTATACCAACGTAGTAATAATAAGTCTTGATGTTATTATCCTTGACGAAGGCCAATGTGAAGGGTTTGGCAAGAAAGAAACAACACCTGTTGAGTTTCTTGAAATAGTCTTTGCTGAAGGACAGGAGGAGTCAAATAACGCATGTAATAATCTGATTGATCTTTCACCACCAGAAGATGCAACATATAGTTCAGCGGAAGGTATCTCGAGTAGGTGTGATGAGAGCAATGATACACCACGGCGCAGCGGAAGAAGGCATAAGCTTCCAAGCAAGTACAACGATTATGTAATTAATCGCAAGTTTGTTCCATCATCTAGATTAGCAAATGAAGCAGAGAATGTTTCCAGTGATTCGGAGTATACGACGCCAGAAAGCGAATCTGATGAGGCTTTGGCAGTTTTCTCGCAACAAGCTTCAGGGGACGATCCGAAGAACTACGCCGAAGCAATGTCGTCAGAAGATGCAGAGGAGTGGAAGCATGCGATGCAAGAGGAGCTGAAGTCGATCGAAGCAAACGAGACATGGTCGTTGGTAGACCTACCTCACGGGCGGAAGGCGATAGGCAGCAAATGGATTTTCAAGACGAAGAAAGATGCGGACGGTAATTTGTTGCGATACAAAGCTCGTGTTGTCGCACAAGGTTATAGTCAGCAGTTTGGAACTGACTACGATGAGGTGTTCGCTCCAGTAGTTAAGCAGACGACTTTTCGTGTTCTAATGGGGATTGCAGCAAAGAGGGGAATGGTGGTTAAGCAGTAAGATATAAAAACCGCATTTCTTTACGGCAATCTAGATGAGGAAATCTATATGAAAGTCCCACATGGTGTGAAAGTAGAAGGAAACAAAGTCTGTAGATTGAAAAGGGGATTGTACGGATTAAAGCAAGCAGCAAGATCGTGGAACCATAAACTTGATGAGGAATTAAAGCGGCTTGTGTACCAGCTGTTTAGCAGATGCTTGTTTGTATAAAAAACGGTGTTCAAAAGAATGGTGCTATGTATTAGTATACGTAGACGATCTGATAGTTGCAGGAGAGAATATTGAAATGATCAAATCATTACTTGCTGGATTACAGAAATCATTTGAAGTGAATGTTTTAGGAGATATTAAATTCTTCCTTGGAATTGAAGTTGAAAAGGACAAACAAGGAAATTATTTCATTAATCAACGCAATTATGTTAAAGAAGTAATTACGTCAAGTGGCCTATCCAATGCAAAATGCTCTAGCATTCCGATCGATCCAGGCTACATTAAGAATGAAGAAAAAACGGAGGAACTTAAGGATAATAAGGAATATCAGAAGTTGATAGGCAAATTGTTATATATTGCGATAAATACAAGACCTGATATATCAGCAGCAGTATCAATACTGAGTCAAAAGATAAGTAGACCCACACAGAGTGATTGGTGTGAACTAAAGCGAGTAGTCAGATATTTAAAGGGAACTTTGGATTATCGTTTGCGATTGAGTGAAAAAGGATGCAAGAATGGAATAATTGGCTACTGTGACTCAGATTGGGCCGAAAACAGAATCGATAGAAAATCCAACAGTGGATATATCTTCAAAGTTAATGGAGGGACGGTCAGTTGGGCTTGTCGAAAACAATCATGTGTAACACTATCAACAGCTGAGGCAGAATTTGTAGCATTATCAGAGGGAATACAAGAAGCAATATGGTTGAAGCTACTTCTGAAAGAGTTAAGTGATGAACAGTTAGTAACGATTAACGAAGATAACCAGAGCTGTTTGAAAATGTTAGCAGGTGAAAGGTTGAGTAATAGAACTAAGCACATTTCTACGCGCTATCATTTCACGAAAGACCAAGTTAAGAAAGGAGAAATTAGCTGCGTGTATTGCTCATCAGAAGAAATGATTGCAGATCTATTAACTAAACCATTGGCTAGGGTCAGAATGCAAAGGCTTACAAGCATGATAGGATTATCTACTACAGAATCAAAATAAGGATATGCTAAGTAAGAAACTTGCGTTGAGGAGGAGTGTTGAAAAGAACCAACGCAAGTGAAGAAATGAACATAGGATTAAATACTTAGATTTATAGCAAAGCACGAAGCAACCAAAATTGTACGATAAGACACGAACTATAATCCGTCAATATAGAAAAAACTCTCTCTTCTATCACTGCACTTCAAAGCGTATGGACGTGTTTCATTATAAGCTCCGTATACGAATAACAATAAAGATATTTGTCGCTCTCTGCAAAACACGCTAGACAAACTCTCGGCACTGGCTAGGAGAATCTCGGAATGGGAATTGAATTCTACACAGACAAATCTCGGACGATGCTTTTCTCAGAAAGCAACACCCTCCCGCTTCAACGCGCTTTTCGCTTAAACGAACAAGAAATCTCTACGAAAACCTTCTTCAAGTACCTAGGAGTGTGGTTCGACAAGAAATGCCTATGGAGAAGGAACACGAACGCTTGATAGAGAAAGCAAATAGAGGAATAAACTACCTCCGCTCCGTATCACCACGGATCACCGGTACCTGGTGGGGAGCAGACCCGCGAGACCTATTGAGGCTATACAAGACCAATATCGGAGCAGTCCTTGAATACGGCTGTATATGCTTTCTTGGATCAGCAAAGATGCACACCCATAAGCTCAGCAGAGTGCAATATCAAGGATTGAGAATAGCCATGGGAAGTATGTCCCCCACACACACAATGTCTCTCTAGGTCATGGCAGGAGTAATGCCGATCCCCCTCCCCTATCAACAACTTACCCTGAAATTGTTCATCAAAAGCACCGCATGCTACCCACTGCTCACTCAGAATCTACGAGAGTTGAAAAAGCTGAATACTTTTTGTAAGCTAATGTCAATTATCCAAGAGTTCAATCCCTGCAGTTGCTCGGCATTCCACCAACAACGAGCGTCACCAACAACGAATAGTGAGTGTATTCTCAAGATTTTCTTCACATTGACAAAAAGCCAAAGACACTCCTGCTGATCTATGTAACACTGTGATACCTGTACTTTTCAAGGAAGCATACAGGCAACCCGACAAATACAAATGCTACTACACGGACGGCTCCAAAAAAGAAGACTCCACAGGACTTGGAGTATTTTCGTCGGATGCTTGCGCATACTGCGCCGTGTTCTTCCTTTGTCGCAGAACTGGCAGCAATACACTGCGCATTAGAAATGATCGCGAATCGACCACCGGACAAGTACTTCATACTTTCGGATAGTTTGAACGCCATAGACGCATTGCGACCGGGCAGTCCAAACAAAAACTCTAACAACGTTTATCTAAAAATGTATTATGTCATGAGTCTCCTAGCGGCAAAAAAGATTCCAACTGACAATGATCTTGATTCCATCACATTGTGCGATCGAAGGCTACGAAAGAGCCGACCTAGCAAAAAAAGGAGCAAGTTGTGACGAGACCTACCGAAGGTTACCAGTGCAGCGACCCCGCCTTCCGACGGTCATTTCTCAGCCGGTGTCGCTGCCAGCCGCCAGCCGCCAGCCCAAACCAACCGCCAGCCGCCAGCCCAAACCAACCGCCAGGGCCAAACCAAACCACCAGCCGCCAAACCAAACCACCAGCCGCCAAACCTCCCAAACCAAATCAGCGGGGAAGAAGCGGTAGAACGACTAGAGACGATACAAGGATGGGTATCACCGGTGTTGAGAGGAAAAGTGGTTATGATGACCGAAATGGAAAGGAACGTAATGTTGCGAAGCCGAACCGAGCCACTGGGGTATTTGCTCACGGAAGCAGAGTGGAACAGCTGTAAAACACTGGGAAGAAATCGATTATGTGAAATAGAAAAAGCCAAGCAGGATTTGTGGACTAGTACCGAATGCTTCGCGGCAATTTTGGCAAACAGCAGCGAAGATAATTGCGCGCGGAGAGCTCTTACGACGAAACAGGATCTATGGTTCGCCACGCTCACGCCAAACGAGCGGATATTCGTCTCGCCCGGGGAAGTCTCCATGGAGATACGTGTCAACGGTAGCTCAACCAAAAGCAACGTTCAGGGGACGGGAATTGTGCGAATCCACCCAGGGATGCAGGTGCGAACTGATGGTAACGTCATAGAGCATCAAGGAAAACTTGCGGACGAAGAAGAGTTGGCTCTGCTCCCAGACGGTGTACCTTTCTCAACCGGGGCATTCGGCGCCTTCGAGGACGAGGGGTTGCCATTGGTAAATGGCTCGATCAAGCAGTACACATGGATGGACCAAAAGCGGCTGTTTCTGATGGGAGTAGAGGCAAAAGAGCTTAAACGACAGAAAACCTCATTACAAAATATGCTCTATGCCCCGCTCGGGAATCCATGGGTCTTCGCGGGGGGATTAGCCATACTTATATGGTGCTGCAAAAGACGTCGTAGACAACGATCGGAGCGGCTGACACTGCCTATCATAAGCATTCCTACCCTATTGCCAAGTAATACATGGGAAAACGGGCGTATTACAGAAACACCTGAAGCGCGGAAAGAACTAGGGGGAATTCAAATGCAGCAGGAATCGGAATCGCCCAATGTAAGGCCGGCCGAACTACGTACGAGCCCAGCTTGCAAGGTAGGGTTGAGTATCGAAAAACATGAACCAAGCGACGGTAGGGTAGGGAAAAACAACCAACATATGACTGGCAATGTGCTCCAAGGAGAAGTAAGGGGGTAACCGTGCAAAAGAGAGAGAAAAGATACACTGCCAGACCGTTCAGTGTAGTCAGTGTACATTAACAAAAAAAAAAAAAAATTAAAAAAAGAGAATAGTGTGCCGCGAAGAAGAATCCGGTTAGGCTAGAAAGTATACCGCGAAGAAAAATGCCGCGAGGGAAAGGGGGTTAAAGATAACAATTTTAAAACAGTAAGGACAGTGAATCGATAGTTCTGTATAGAACAGAAAGAATAATCTGCCGCGAAGAAAAAATCCGCGAGGGCAGAAGCTATGAAAAAAAATGCCGCGAAGAAAAAGAGACAAAATTGTAAAAACATAGGGACTTTGCTAACGGTAGGGAGGAAATTCACGCCAGCATGCCGGGTTCAAGCCCCGATCCGGCCGAGCAATAGAGAACGACAGTTCGTAAGGATAAAATTATAACGCGAAGGAGGATTGCGCGACAAAAAGAATACCGCGAAGAAGAATGCCGCGACGGAATAAACCAGCCGCGAAGAAGAATGCCGAGACGGAGAAAACCATAAGAATTGTGTGCCACGAAGAAAAAGAGACAAAATTGTAAAACATAGGGACTTTGCTAACGGTAGGGAGGAAACTCACTCGCTTACTAACTTTTACATAATAATCAATTAACACACACTAACAGCCCTATTGCCGTGTCAGAACAGCATCGAATTCGAACGAAGTCAAAGAATCAAACGGCAGTCAAATGCGCATTGTCATGGAAAATTCGATGATCGATTCGATGATCGATTTTTTTCTGCTGTCAAACCGTTTGAAAATGTAAACAAACTGGGTACTTGAAAAGTGAATTCAAGAGAAACGGACGTGCTATTTGTGACTAGTGATATCGAAAAATGATTTCCGCGAGTTTAGCTATGGATAGTGACAGCGATGATGAGAGAGCTGAGAATCTCGTTGCGCAGCGAAAGCTGTTACGAGCCGCTGCTACTGATCCTCTGATGATGCCGAGAAATGCGTAAATTTTCATCTTGAAAAATGCTTAAAAGTTTCCAACCGTTAATGAGTTTGATTCAACCACAAGTGTTCTCTCTCTCAGATTTGTGAAAAGCTTTCGCGTATCACCGGAAATTTTTTGGCCATCCTGCAGGAAATTGAACATAAATTTCCACCCCTTCGCACAAGCTGGGGTCTAACGGTGAAAGATCAGCTGGCCAGTACTTTAAGGTTTTGAGCTGAAGGTAGCTATCAACATGGCGTAGGGCAAGACTTCAACCTTGGTATCGCGTAACCAACATTTTCGATAATTTTCAAGCAAACGTTGCAAATTTTAGAGGATATTCTATGCCCGAAATGGATAAGCTTGGATATGGATGGCGGAAGGCAAGACCTGCAGGAAGGCAAGACTGCATTTCTTTTCCAAGTTTACCATTTCCATTGTGTATTTTATAATTTTTTTAAAATGTTAAATTTAAATGGCTTTACATTTCATTTTACAGCCCCTCTTGATGATTAATAAGTTTTTTTTGAATTTTTACATTTACATAGTTGTAAAACAAACATAATAATTGTTATAACGTTAATAAAATTAACTAGTTTTTTGTAGCCAGGTATCCTGGCGCTCCCATACCCCTGGTCTCACAGGTTTAAGTTTTATGAAATATAAATAAAAATACATCGAATGAATTGAATTCTTAGTTTTTTTCAACTTATACACGCGTTTGTTTGAGTTTTTTTGGGTTCTGATGATTGAGTTTGGGATTTTTGTTTTCCCTTCGTGGAGATTCGCTACAACCATCGTGTCACCACGCAGCATTTTTTACCACCTTAAAAAAAGATATAGGAAGCATAATATAATTCATAGAAGCATAAATGAGGAAATATAATTTGACTCAAATGATCGCCCATCTGAAGCATGGTCGTCAGTAAAACTAATCTGTGACAACTAATCCGTGGCCGTATGATGGGCGCGTTCGATGGCAGCCTGACTTGTTGCTTGACTGAATCTGAAAGAACATAGACGAAGCATAGTTTTAATGCGTAGGATAGATCCTGCAGGATGGCTTGCAGCCTCAGACAAAAGATGCGCGCCGCTAGGTGAGGTTGGACGGTGGCTTGCCCATCCAACAGATGTTGCGTGATCTCGGGCCATCGACGATTGCATCCTCCTGGTCCTGGTAATGGGTGCGCATGTATTGGTCGCTACCGACGATCAATGGCGGCAGGAACCATCGATCGACCCTGTGCCAACCGATAGGTGGCGTATTATCGCACTGTCACGTGGCGTCCGTTCCCTTCCTCGGCTCCACCATGGCTGTGGCGACCTAATCACTCGTGATGATTCGCTGATTGGCCCCACGAAGTCGCTTGGCAATACCTTTGGTCCAACCGACCTCGCCGTATGGGTGCAACAACGGACACTCGTGACGACCATATGGTTCTACTTGACCGCCTGTTTCAGGAGGACGGTTCTTGCACCATCAGATCGGGACGTAACGTTATCTTTATCCTGGCGGATCGATTAGGGTGCCCGCCACTTCATCCGCTGTTGGCCCATTGTAGCGACGTCGGTCGAGCGCGGGTATGCGGCTTCGGATGAAGAAATGGCATGATGCCGTCTGCTCATTTCCCTCGGCTCCTCCAGGCGGCCCACGGTTATGCACCCCTCATACGGATGGTGTTCGGCCAGGGTGCGTGTGATTTTGGCAACGATGTCGCTGCCAAGCTCTACTTGCGGGAACATGTTGGTCCGTGCATTAACTCTGGCGTCGAAGATGGCCTGTTGCTCTTCCTGCGCATCGTAATAGTAGAGCTGGGCGTAAGCAGGTGTCCGATCGAGTGGGCACTCCATTGAACCAATCCGGTGGCAGAGAGTTCCCTGAATACGGAAGGGAACCGGCCCTCTCTCTCCTTTCAGCAAGGTCTCATCCTGCCGTACCCGATCACCTGCTTTCACCGAGCCCCAATTGGATGTAAATGCAAACGCACTGTTGTACCGCCGAATGTTGTCCATAAAACGCGGGCTTATCGAACAGTGCGGTCAACTCGGGCGGCGGTTCCTCGAAGGCGGGGAGCACGACTTGCAGTAGATCATGCCAGTTTCGGTAGGCCAAAGCTAAGTCAATCGCATGGTCGGCCAGGCGGCAGTAGAAGGCGCCCTTCCGTTGGATGGCCACAATCGTCGTGTTACTGAGAGCAATTCGCAAGCGTCGCAGACTTCTGGGCCGTGTAGTCGCCACTAAAACACGACGTCCCATAATCTCCCTCTTAGCCGCAGAAGATTCAAACGAGCGGCCCCTAACCCTGCCTTCTTATCAACCAACACTGGCAGCCTTGCTACAACGGATGTTGATGCTGGGCGCGGCAGTACGGGAGGTTCCCGCTAACCTTAACAGTAACGAACTTACTTTAATGAACTTCTAAAACTTGCACTGTCGATCTCAATTTGTACTATTGATCGCGATGACGATGAGTACAAAGGAAAAGAATTATTTAAACGGCATGCTTCGCTTACCTTAAATAACTTCTATTAGCACTGGTTCACTGATAATAATTTTTGGATTGAATCTCGATGAGAAAGCGATTCAATACGCTTTTTGTTTCTGGGTAGGCACGTGAACCAAAGCCTGTTTAGATATAACGTGACAACACCAATGTGCAGCACACAGAATACAAACCATACGCACTGCATAAAGAATATCATCTACAGTTCAACATTGCCGAACCATCAACGGCGGTGCGGTAAGATCTGTTTCCCAAACAAATATCGGTCGCAAATCTGCTTTACATGCATACATTTTAAAGCGAAGTGAAAAGAAGAGTAGAGAGAAAGCAGCATACGATTTGGTCATCAAATACGTATCAACGTCAACCGTAACAGTTATTTTAAAATGGTTTAACGTGATAACGTGAACTTGGTATAAAGTGATCGATAAAAACGATCGATTGAGCCAGCGCGCATTTGTTTAACCTTCAGTTAAATAGGGTAAAGGGTGCGTGAAATTGTTTTCATTTCACGTGATTCATTTTGCTATCCTTTGTTTAAGTTCTAAATTCGAAAACTGCCGGTAAAGTGAGCCAGCGCGGTTGTTGGTATGTTGTTTCCTCGCCGGCAAGGCAGTAATCTCCATGCAGAGATGCTTTTAGTAAGTGAGGTAAAAGTGCGTCTTTTTTATTGTTAAGGTGTTTTCCTATATTTTTAGTCCTGAAAACTGACGAAAACCGACGACGATCGATTGAGCCAGTGCGCTTGGCTGTGTGTTTTGTTTACTCGCGCCGCTGTCAAAAACGATTGAGGGCCCAATGTAAACATTAGTCGAAAGAACTAATGTAAACATTAGTCTACGCATTTGTTTTGATCTAAGCGCAATTAATATAGGGAGTAGATATTGTAGTTATCAATAAGTAAATTTACAAAAATCATGTGAAATTTTTTCAATTCATTTTACCGCACGAAGCCTTCCGACAGAACAGACTGTCGGCAGCAAAATCCTCGAATGGCCCTCTCCATTCTGGCACTACAATGCGGATTTTGCCGTGACGTTCGAAGAAAAGCTCCAGTCAAATGCATTCGTCGATTCGTAAGCTCTCGTGAATCTGCGAACGGCAGTCAAAAACGTGTGGCAATACGAAACTGACGAATGATGTGAGCTTTCTCGAACATGCGTACACGGCAATAGGGCTGTAAATCAAGGAAACAGCTCCACGAAAAAAATATGTTGAATAAGAAACAAATGAAGATGCTAAAACTAATAATACTAATAATATGCATGAGCGAGAGGGGTACCGACGAAGCGTAACGATCAAGGACCTTTTGCATCAGTATCAAGGGCAGGAGCATGCCGAAAGCCCCAGCGACAACAGACATGACGCGTTCGATCTAATCACGCACCCGACGAGCTCTCGCAGTGGCCATGCCAGAGCAAAGGCAGGAAGACCGATGGAAGACACAACCGACAAGCGGGGCCCTGGATGCAGCTGATCGGCAGAAAAATGAGGTACCCCAGCAAACTCGAACTAACCAGCTCAAAGATCAGTCTCTTCGGGACGGATCTTGAGCACAAATAAGTGGGGGGGGGGGGGGGGATGCAGCGACCCCGCCTTCCGACGGTCATTTCTCAGCCGGTGTCGCTGCCAGCCACCAGCCCAAACCAACCGCCAGCCCAAACCAACCGCCAGCGCCAAACCAAACCACCAGCCGCCAAACCAAACCACCAGCCGCCAAACCTCCCAAACCAAATCAGCGGGGAAGAAGCGGTACACGCGCCCAATGCGTTAGACGAAGGTCACCTCAAAGGCAAGGTGCACCGTAGTGATGGATAAATTCGACACAAAACCGGAATCGCTTCCGAATGACTCCACCATTTTCGGAAGCGGCTCCTTAAGGCAGGTGCAATACTCCGAGCTCGGAACCGTCCGGAGCCGTCCGGAGCCGCTAGTCGGCAGCCGGAACCGTCCGGAGCCGTCCGGAGCCGCTAGTCGGCAGTCGGAACTGTCCGGAGCCGTCGGAGCCGTCCGGAGCCGGCTGAACCGTCGGAAGCGTTGGGGTTGAAATGAATTGAAATTTTCTAATGGTTTAAATCGTCCATGAGTTGATAAATAAAAAAAATCTTCTTTATTTACTTCATAGAAACATTAAAAAAAAGGAGAAAATAAATAAACTAATGCAACTAATTGTAAATTAAGACACTAAAATAAGTTCTTTGCGAAAACGTTTTCCATTTCTAGGCTTATTTCTTAAAATAAATACTTTATTAAATGCTGTATACTAAGTATACTTCAATTAACATGGATTTCATATTTTTACACTTACTTACATATTTATTCTTTTGATCTATACTTTTTTTTTATACTGCTATGGTGGAGTAAGTGCCCAAAACCCAAACCTAATGAAATGTACACGAAACACTTCAAACACAACATTTGGGGCAGAAACGAGCCAAGAAATGGCTAATTTCATATGGGGGAGTACGCCTCCCCCCTAGCTTCGCTCAAACGTTATAAGCGACCTAGGAAAATGTGCCTGGATTTGGCTGGATGAAGTTACCTTATCATATACTTTTGATAAAGTATTTATTTTAAGAAATAAGCCTAGACATGGAAAACGTGTTCGCAAAGAACTTATTTTAGTGTCTTAATTCACAATTGCATTAGTTTATTTATGTTCTCCTTTTTTTAAATGTTTGTATGAAGTAAATAAAGAAGCATTTTTTTTATTTATCAACTTATGGACTATTTGAACCGTCGGGAAATGTCAATTCATTTCAACCCCAACGATTCCGACGCTTCAGCCGGCTCCGGACGGCTCCGACGGCTCCGACGGTTCCGGACGGCTCCGACGGTTCCGGACGGTTCCGGCTGCCGACTAGCGGCTCCGGACGGCTCCGGACGGCTCCGACGGCTCCGGACGGCTCCGACGGCTCCGGACGACTCCGACGGCTCCGGACGGCTCCTACGGTTCCAGACAGCTCCGACGGTTCCGGACGGTTCCGGCTGCCGACTAGCGGCTCCGGACGGCTCCGGACGGCTCCGGACGGCTCCGACGGTTCCGGCTGCCGACTAGCGGCTCCGGACGGATCCAGACGGCTCCGGACGGAACCGTGTGTTTTACTAAGCCGGAATCGGAGTCGGTGTATAGATGCTCGGAAGCGGTTCGGAGTGGTGGGTGCGATTCCGGGAACCCATCACTAGTGCACCGACGATGCAACCCAAGCAATCACGCACGAGTTGGCATCCATTTACGCCACCAAACCTCCCAAACCAAATCAGCGGGGAAGAAGCGGTACACGCGCCCAATGCATAAGACTAATGCAACCCAACGCCACGCCACGCGTAACAACCCGGTGGCGTACCGAAGGAAGGGGGACGGGAGACGAATCCAAAAGCCGGTACGATATTGGAGAAGCAGCCAAGACGGATGCAAGGTTGGAGGCGAGCTGCGCGGGGAAGCGAAGATGACCGGTTGAGGAAAGACTGCTCGGGATAGGGGGGCACAACAGCAACAGGGGGAACAAATTTAGGTAAGTTAGGTTTAAGAGTTAATATGTAGGAATAAACTAGTTAGTCAGGGATGAGAACTCAAACAGTGCGGTGTTTGGAGTTTGTTTCTTTTTAGAATCGGGAGGGGTGAAAGAAATTCCGCGTAGATTCTCCGTTTTTCATTTCAACGGAACGGTAAGTAAATTTGGACGTTTACACCAGGATGTAACCAGGAGCTTTTATTCTTTCCGCGTAAAATTTACTTAAACACCTGGCAAAAGCAATGGAACGAAAACGAACTCGGCAGGTATCTATACTCGATCCATCCTCGAGTATCACTTGAGTCAAGGTAGGCCGAGCATTCATCAAAAACATGGGAAGGTTGATGTCAAACCAGTCCTCGTTGAACGCTCACCTACAGCGCATAGGTTTGGAAGAGTCCAAACAGTGCCCTTGTGGTACTGGCTACATCGATCACATGGTATGGGAATGCCCAGCATACGCCTCCCATAGACCTTAATGGAGGTTGTCAAAAAAAAAAAAGGTCGCAGTTCGTGTACACCGCTCCGAACCCTTTTAGCTGCGCGAGACCTTCCATACCTAACGATGTTAAGCAGCTTCATTTTATCCCACAGATTTTCCACTTAGAGCACAACAAAACCCACCTTTCCTTCCTTTCCCCAAATTCATGTTCCCAACTTCCTTCTACACCCTACTGAACTCTTAGAAGTTCACATCTTAAGCCGAGTAGACCCGGGATAAAGCCGAGAAAACTCCTAGTCAGGGGTTTAATAGCCCCGACAATACACAAAAAATGCCCCACTCGCCTTACGGGTTAATACGGCCAGGCCGTAATTATTAACAACAACAATTTGAAAGGGGACCTTATTTATTAGCTATAGTCACCACCGATTTTGGGTATAAAACGTGTATAACCAGCATTCACTCCTTGAGTGTCGGACGCAAAGGCAATTTTTTAAAAGGTAATATCTTCTAACTATACTTCCAAGATATTTCTATACTTTACTTCCAAGATATTTGGTATGTGCAATTTTGTTTACTTTAAACATTTCTTTAGATTTGTGATACATTTAGTAAAATGGCTTAATTATGTATTGAAAGTGGAAACTAACAGTAAAGAAAGTTGCTTGCTGTCTACTAATGTACTATTAATTGAACTTAAGTGACATGAAAGATCGGTTAACCTTATAACACTCGTTAATCCCACTATAAGAATAAAATGTATAAATGTTTGTGCAAGATGACAATGGAAGCGATATACAAGTTGGGACTATGCTTTAATCTTCCATTGAAGTGATCTTTAATTGTCAAACTACTCGTGAATGAAAAGAAGAAGATGCTAAGAGTTGTGCTCTTCGCTAGAACTGTTAAAAATGTAGGAAGCCCTTTTCCATACCGCTTTTTCAAGAATCTGTGCTTATTCAAAAATTACATTAATTAAGTTGTTAAGGTAGTTTCAAACCTCCGAGCCGTAAGAGTCAGCACGCTGCCCTTATTGCTCTAGGTTTTTTGACGATCTAGCCTGCCCGCTATAATACGTGTACAGTACTTGCTCAATTGGATCACCACGGTGCACAAATATTGTGCTGCTTCACATCCACAGATACTTTGGAGTATAAAGAAAAGGTTATCAAATACAATTGAATTAAGCTGAATTTTGCATAGGAAAAGAGAATATGCAACTGTTTTTGAACGAGATACTTTTACCAGCATCATCATTATTAAACTGAGATGAAACAAAAAATCGAATGATCCTCAACTAGGACTAGAATTCAACGTAGTTCTTTTCTAAGGAATTTTCACGCATTACACTTATGCCAACGTTTGATTTATCCCTTTTAATATTTATCATACTTTAACACAACAAATTTAATGCCAAATCTTTGATTAAATACGTTCCCAGTGTTTTGTTTTTTCCTTTCTGAATGATGAATGCTAAACTATGTAAACTTTGTTTTCAAATTTTTAAGATAATTCTTTCTTTTTCAGTAACACTCATTGTGCACACCTCAATGTATAGTTATGGGTAGAACCCAACACACAGTTTTCCACAGTTCGCGATGAGCGCATTCTAGAACTCCAGACGCATCGTCAGCAGAACGGCAACGTTAAACATCAGCGCACGCATTCCGGATGAACTCGTCCGATACCACACGCACGCGCATCCGGCCTAGATGAAGGGGGAACCTTACTTCGTTTGCGCGCGCATCCGGCCTAGACGAAAGACAACCTGACACCGCAGGAACGCGCATCCAGCCCCGAACGAAGCAACCACCCTCGGAAGAAGGAATCAGCCTCGGACAAAGGAATCAGCAGAGCAGCAGCACACTCGCGTTTTAGCAGCCGAACAGAACAGTCGCAAATAAAGTTTTTTTTTTAAATCAAAACCTCAGAGCTGGTCATGTAATTGTATATACATCAAACTTTATTTATTTATTTATTGATTTATTTCATAAAAGTTATCTGGTTCACAATTAATTCACAATCAGACAGTTCACACAAAAAAGCAAAGGTTCAAAACAGACTACAAAGAAAAGAACGCAACTCCTAAATTGATTGATTGAATTCAACGCTCCTTAAATCTGGTCTTAATAATTTTGTGCCTCGGGGTCCCCTTCTTGCTGAAATAGCTGCTGTTATTATTCGTAAAATATCAAATGTGACCAGCGCGTAAGAACCGATTCGTTAGGATCGCGTAAGGATAGATTCGAGACACATAAAGTGTGAGTGTGTGTGAGTTTGCGTCCAACTGCCTGGCGCTCGCCTTCATATTGGGGCGATTTAAATTCCTCCATCACACAGTTCCGACTCGTTAATCCTTAATGCTCTAAGAGATACTTCTTCTTCTTCTTCTTTCCTGGCTTAACGACCAATTTGGTCATGCCTACCCATTTTTAGGGCCTTCGAGACATTTTCTCCTTTAAAGTACGCGGATAGTCAATCCTTCGTACCGGGGGAGGTCCGGTCTGGATTCGAACCCACGCCATCGCTCTAAGATATCTAGTTTGTGATATTAGCGACAGACTGAAATCTAGGGATCTCCTGTTGCTGATTGGTGATTTTCATAAACCTTCGATTGTCTGGCAATCACGTATTTCTCCTCCCGGCTGCTGTCTTCCTTCCTTCATTGTAAGTCCAGATCCTTGTCAAACTCTAGTTCCTGTTTCCTCGATGCCATGTCTTTTAATGGCCTCTACCAACTTAACGGAGTCTTAAACTCCACTGGCTACTAGCTCGATCTGGTACTTGGAAATGGCCACTCAGCTTCCTTGTGCTCTTCTAATGAGCTTTCCGTCAACCCTCTACTCCCTCCCGATAGTTTTCATCCTTCTGTCTCCCCGTTACACCTCCCCCAAAGCCCCCTTGGTCTGTAGAACATTGAGAGCTCAAAAGAAAGACAAAGCGCATTATCTCAATAGTTATCGGCGCACTAGATCCACAACTAGCACGTTTTCAAGCTTGCGGCCAGTGTTTATCGAATCCATAACCGTGCTCAGTATCGTCTCTTCACGGCGCGACTACAGCTGCGTTTCCTATCTAATCCCCGCTCCTTCTGGTGTCATATCAATTCTCGTAGGAGAGCTGCAGCCTTGCCTGGCCAATTGTCACTCGGGTCTCACAGCGCCTCCTCTCCTCAGGATATCGCTACTTTGTTTGTGGAATACTTTGTGGTGACTTACTCTGATTGTGTGACTGACCCTCGCAGTCTTGAGCCGGGTATATTGTATACACTCACTGATGTGTTATCCGTCTCTGACATCATGGTTAACAGAGCAATTGTAGAAAGTGTCCTCGCCAAGCTTATCGAACTCGCCTGGCCCTGATGGCATCCCGGCCTCATTTCTAATTAATTGTCGCTCTGTTTTGGCCCCACTATTCGCAAGGCTGTTTACTCTTGGTCTGGCCACACGTACTTTCCCGGAGCCATGGAAGTCCAGGTGGCTTTTCCCTGTGTGGCTAAGCTTATCAGACACCTCTCTTCTGGGTTTTCAGATCCCCATTGCCTCAAGGCCCTTTCCTGCGGCCTTGTGCGTTCCATTGTTGAGTATGCGTCTGTAGTTTGGAATCCTTAAGGTGTAGGCTGTCGCGCGAGGTTGGAAAGGATCCTGAGGATTTTTACCCGTCTGGCCCTGCGGCGCCTCCATGGACGACTTAGTTTTGTTATGCCGCCCTGCACGATCCACTGCCAGCTCCTGGGCCTCCATACCCTTGAACGCAGTAGTGTCCTGGCTGGCACAGGCCTCGTTTATGACAGGCTTGCTTCTGAGTGAATTAGATGTTTCAGCGCTGCTTCGTTCGTTTTTATGTTCCCTCTAGTTCCTTGCCTCCCCGTTTTCCTCTCCACATTGACACGCGTCTTATTCGCTACGGACAGAACGCTCCTCTGTTGGCATGCAAGTTACCACACTTAGACAATAATGTCACTATAATTAACGTTGTATTTGTAATGTCTGAACAATTTAAGATAATGCAATACTAGGAATAAAGTTAGTCTGTTAGAAACCACCAGAGTGCGTAGACTCGATAACTGGCGCCCGAAAACCCGATTAGTAACTGTACCAGTAACAGCTCTTAGTAGTTGTGTGAAGCCGCCTATAGCTGTCTTTGTTCATCCAGAGAATACGATATCCAGCCTTAGTCTGTCGTTATCAAATTGGTGATTGGTGGTGTCGTAGCGCGACTAGGTGCACTAATTGGTGTATGTGCTAAGCCGTTGGGGAAAAAAACTCTTAACTCGTGCAAATATCACGTGCAACGTGCAGATCGTGCCAATAATTAGTTTCGAACAAAAATGGAACAACGCCAAAAAGAAATGAAGTTCTTCATTCAAATGGGTCAAATCCCGGACATCCTGAAATTTTTTCCCGAGTTCGATGGTAATTCGAAGCAACTAAACTCGTGGTTAGAAGATGTGGACGGAATATACCAATTTTATTCGCCGTACGCGAATTGTCCGACGGAATTAGGAATAATTCAAAGAACTGTGCGGAGAAAAATTGTCGGCGCAGCATCCGACGAGTTGAACGCCAACAACGTTGGGTTTGAGTGGAGTGGAATCAAACAAACACTATTACGCAAGTTTAGCGATCGCCGTGACCTCATGACCCTGGACTCTGAGCTGACCACGATTAAAAGGAGAAATAATGAAAATCTTGAGTTATACTATGGCAGAGAGAACGATCTTTTAGCACTAATTATTTATAATGTTAGAAATAGTGAAAAATATAGCAACATAAACAATACGTTCATGGATTACTTTAGAGATAAGGCTGTGGATAGTTTCATAAGAGGACTAAATAGTGAATTAGGAACTTTGGTTAAAACGGCATCACCAGAAAATTTGACCAAAACGTACGAAATTTGTGTTGATCTCGAAAGAATACGGCGGGGTTCATCGGCACAAGCAAGTCATACATTGCAAAAATTCCCTCCTAAGCCGAAACCGTACGCACACATACCCAGTGAAACGCGCACGCACCCAGAAGCGATGGATGTTGATCGTTCCATGCGGTCGCATTCTTCTCGCTCGTAAAATCGCTCATCCGCTCAAGCTTACGCGTACCAAGATAATTAATCTACTGAAGCTCAGTGTAGTACGGATTTTTTTGGGATAGGCCCCAAGAGAAGCTGCCATCAAAAGTGATAAATAATGCTCCTGTGTTACCATTTATCAAAGTACCTACAACGCATGGTGAAATAAAATATCTCGTAGACACTGGGGCAAATATAAACATAATTTGCAAAAAATGGGCAAAATGTGAAACAATGTGAATGTGAAAGTGAAACAATTCAGGCAGAAATAAGACAATTTAAAAGTGTTGCCGGTACAGGACAGTCGTGTGAAAAGGCGTACTTAAAATTGTTTTCACCCATGTTGGAAACGAAATATAAATTTCTAGTATACGACTTCACGAATACTTCGATGGTATTATCGGTACAGAGATATTGTTTGCAAATAATTTCAATCTGATCACTAGAGCACGAAGACCCTCTATTATTATAATACTATAGAATATTAATAATTAATATAGAATAACCTCTATTATTAAACCGAAGAATAGAGGTTCCTCAAACTCTCGATTATAACACACACATCGCTCACCTTACGCACGAAGAAAGAGAATCTCTAGTTACGGTTCTAAACCAATACAGCAGCATTTTTCATGACCCGGATTCAAAGCTTACTTGCACGAAAAACGTTGAATGTAGAATTCGTACTACGGATGATTCGCCCATGTATCAAAAAAGCTATCCGTATCCTGTCGCGTACAAAAACGAAGTAGAGAATCAAATATAAAAGCTATTGCGCGACGGCATTATCCGACCTCCTCGTTCTGCTTGGAATTCACCACTTTGGGTCGTTCCAAAAAAGCACAATCATTCCGGAGAGCAAAAGTTTAGGCTTGTCGTTGATTATCGTAGACTAAATCAAAAAACAGTTTCTGAAAAACAGCCAATGCCGGAAATCCAAAATATACTTGATCGGTTAGGTGGAAATGAATATTTCTCAACATTGGACCTAGCTTCCAGTTTTCACCAAATCAGAGTAAGCGAAGCGGACGTAGAAAAAACCGCATTCTCGGTCAACAGCGGGAAATACGAATTCTTACGCATGCCTTTCGGCTTAAGATTGCGCCGGCAATATTTCAACGGGCAATAGATGACGTTTTCCGCGAGCACATAGGAAAAATCTGCTACGTTTATATGGACGATTTAGTAGTTTGTGGAAAGGATTTAGCAGACCATATAAAAAATTTGAATTTGATTCTGTTCTCGTTAAAGAAAGCCAATCTTAAGGTTCAATTCGAAAAGTCTAAATTTCTATGCAAATCCGTTGAGTTTCTTGTTTATATTATAACAGCCGAAGGCATTAAACCAAACGAAGAAAAGATTTCATGCATTCGCAAATGGCCTAAACCGACAAACATCAAGCAATTAAGAAGCTTCTTAGGTATGGTTGGATATTATAGGAGATTCGTAAAAGGCTACGCAGATCTAACCAAGCCCTTAGACAATCTGTCGAAAGGTACAGATATAAATGATTCCAAACGAATAGAGCTAACTCCCACAGAAACAAATTGTTTCGAAAGCATGAAGGCAATCCTTTCGGGAAACGACATTCTGTCTTACCCTGATTTTAGTAAACCTTTCCTTATAACTACTGACGCATCCAACCACGCCATTGCCGCAGTGCTCAGCCAGGGTGAAATCGGGAAAGATAAACAGATACATTTTGCATCAAGGACGTTAAACAGGAGAGATGAAAACTATTCTGCCACCGAAAAGGAAATGCTGGCAATATATTGGTCTCTAAATTACATCTACGGACAAAAGTTCAAAATAATAACAGACCACCAGCCTCTAACTTTTTCACTATCCTCTAGAAATGTTAATGCTAAATTGAAACGGTGGAAATCATACCTAGAGGAGCACGACTTCGAAATGGTGTACACACCAGGAAAAAATAATGTCGTTGCTGACGCGCTTAGTCGTGTTCAGATTTTTTCCTTAGCCCCAACGCAGCACTCAGCTGAAGAAGACAGTTCAGACCTTATAAAATGCACGGAAGCTCCTCTCAACGCTTTCAAGTTGCAAATAGTGTTCAAGACGGAGACTAACGAAGGAATGGAAGTTACTTATCCCTTTCCAGGGTATAAAAAGGTCATTATAAGGAAATCACAGTTTACCGAACAGTCCTTAGAAGATTTATTCAGATAGTTTTTTGTGCCAAAAAAAATTCACTGCAATAAATTGTTCGGAAGGAATTTTAGGTAGGTTTCAAAATGTATTTAAAAAAAATTAATTCACTTTCCAAAAATAACTGGAAAAGTGAGAAATTACATCAAAATTTGCGATGTGTGCAACACATGTAAGTACGATCGTCGTCCCTTGAAAGTTTATATTCAGGAAACACCAATACCCAATCACCCTTTCGAGATTCTGCATCTAGACATATACGAAATAGATGGCGAGCATTTTCTCTCTAGTGTTGACAAATTTTCCAAATTCGGAAGGATGATCCCAATCAAATCAAGGCAAACTGTGCATATAAGGAAGGCATTTGAAAAAAACTATTACGTCGTATTTGATTCCGTCTATGATAGTCACAGATAATGAAAAAGCATTTTTGTCAGCAGAGATCGGCGGAATTATGCTTGAACTTAACATTAGAGCTTGGGGTTATAAGCAATAAATCGGAGGTCAATGGTCAGGTCGAACGATTCCATTCAACCATAACAGAACTTTACCGTATTCAAAAGCGCATTATCCCAAACCACTCCACTAAGAGACGAATGGCTATTGTAGTTGGGAAGTATAATGATACGATCCACAGTGTGACGAAAAAACGTCAAAAGAAATTTTGCTAGGAATTTCGAGCAATCCGTCTAGTGTAGACGATATTGACACAGTGAAGCACAAAATATACGATGAAGTAATAGTTCAATTAAAAAAGAGTCAAGAAAAGCAGTTAAAAAGCCATTATAAAGCTAGGTACACCCCACCACAAATGATTACAGGAAAAGAAATATACGTAAAAAACAAAGTTTTTAAGAGTAAAGCAAAACCAATATTTAAGAAAAGTTTTGTTCAACTAGACAAACGTGTTACAGTAGCAAATGAACTAAAGCAAAACATTCACAAAACCAACATTAAACATTTAAGCAATTAAAGCTGAATCAGGAGAATCAACACTAAGAGAGGGAGCAGTTACCACACTTAGACAATAAGGTCACTATAATTAACGTTATATTTGTAATGTCTGATCAATTTAAGATAATTCAATGCTAGGAATAAAGTTAGTCTGTTAGAAACCACCAGAGTGCGTAGACTCGATAACTTGCATGCGACTGTTCAACGATTTTTACGATAACTTTGATTACAATAGCTCTCTGTCTAACTGACTTAATTACTTACTTGGCCTGACGAAGCTCCATCCGAAACCGCTCACGGTCGCTCGCCACATTGGTCCAATTCCGTATCCCGGTTTTACTGGCGACTTCGTCCACGCCATCCTTCCACCTCAATTTAGGCCTACCACGCCGCCTCTGTCCTTGGGGACAGCCTAAAAGGACTTTACGGGCTTGGTCGTCCGGTGCCATTCGCATGACATGACCAGCCCACCGGAGCCTGGCGAGTCTAATTCACTGTACGACAGTGATGTCTCCGTACATCTCGTAGAGCTCGTCATTATATCGGCTCCTCCATGCTCTCCTCACCCTACCGTGCCCTAACTTCCACAGACGCTCTTCCTCCTTAAATCCCATCCTTATCCTTCCTATTACGTTGTCCCTATCGCGGTTCTCTACATCATAGCTGTATTTGGTGTCTGTTTTCCGTTTGTGTGTTTTTTTTTAATTTGTGTATGTTGTTTTTAGTTTTTGTATCTGCTATGTTTGGTAGTATTTAGGATTTAAACATTGTATCCAGTTATAATTATAGTTATCGTTTAGCCCATGAGGCAGATAATCATATCTAGTAAATAAATAAAATGGTTCAGTGCAGCTACTTAAATTAGTTTAGTTCTTAACGGAAAAAATAGTGTATGAAGTTTTCAATCCCAGAAGAATTTTTATAAATCTAGAATTTAAATAAGTCTTCCTGTTACACTATAAGTTAAAGAAGGAAAATGTCAAAATAACCGATGATTGTGATGAATTTGTGTTAACATTATTATATTCTTTATTATTTTTCTGCACATTCGATAACTCCCTTCAGTTCCAAAGATCTGCCATTTATTTTTAAGCGTATTAAATTTCCAGTGAAACTTGCATTTGCGATGAAAATCAACAAGTTCAAAGGACAGTTGCTGGAAGTGTGCAGCATTAATCTTGAAATTTCATTTTTTTCACATGGCCAGCTATATGTGGCATTGGAAAACCGGCTTCTCTGTACATTTACGCACCGGAACAGAAAACTAAAAATGTAGTTTATCAAACTGCATTGCATTGAAAACAGTAATATAATCATAATTAATGATACCAATACAATAAATTCAAACTTCTTTTCTTTCAAATTAGAAACCTTCAAGAAAAATCTAATTGCATGCATTCATAAATATTGGAAGGGACGAAGATTGTCGGTCCAGCAAGTTATTATATAGAAAATGAGATTTTTAATTTGACCTTTATCGAGGCATTCTGGGGTTTTCTTGAGCTTTTAGCGGAAAGTATGAACATATTGCCCATGTGTCGTGTGTTAAACTTCCCATAGGGTTCGCCTCTTGCGTAGGCATTGTTGTCGTTTATTAGACATATTAGAATCGAATCGCCATCTCCTTTAAACTATGTTCAGTATAATGATTAAAGCTCAGAGCAAAGCTTATGGAAATTAAAAACGGCCATAGAATGACAAACTGTGTTTTTTTGCTGGTCATCGCACGATAGATATGATTTGTAAACTAATCTTTACTAACAACGTCAATCATCGACTTAAAGCAAGGGTCAAGCCGCAGTGGAAATTGCAAATACATCCACGTGATGAATTTCTTTCAACGATTCTTTCAACAGATTGCAAATTCTTTTAAGAAAACGAATATCTATAAGGGCGAAAGCTTGCTCACCTCTACTCAAGAAGTGAGCAAATGCCAATTCAACCTTTAAATGCCTATCTATTACCTGGTCGACACGGTTTAGCCACTTGTCTCGCTTAGACACTTGATTAAATCTGAAAATTTCCCCAGGCTTTACGTATTGGACGATGGGCTTCTATGGATCTTCGTTCAGTTGTACATTTGTCTCTTTCCTTACTTGCTTTTGCGGTGTTTCTTCTCGTTCTGTTCGAAACTGCTCAGCACTCACTGTTTCTGGTTTTTACAACGAAACCCTTTCCAAACGCATCCGTTTCCCCTTCTTTTTTCATTATCGTAAGCTAGTGGTCTTCCTCACACGCACGCGACAGGCCGTCGTTTTCCAGCAGAACGGTTCGTGTTCGTTGCATGAGGATCTTCGTCGATAGTCATCCGATCGCCGGTGCTCGACTATAAAAGTGGAAGGATATAAAATTTCAGTATATTCGTGGTTTTTATCGTCGTCGCCGATTGAGTACGTCTGTCAGTAGCTCGCCGTGCCAGTACTCAGTCGTAGCGACTCTTTCGTGTGGAAACAAGTGCACCCGATCATGATCTTTGTGCGCTTTCATATGTTAAGTGTGGTGCTTCAAGTGTCTAGTGCTGTGCCTATTTCGCGTGATTAAGCATTGTGATAAGTTTGTAGTATTTGGTGCAACGATTGATCACGATTGAAAGCTTTACACGTCACGATCATCTGTGGAGATTTTAGCTTTCATCTGTCTAACTGCGATCCCGCGCAAATACTACTTTTAATTGTAGATGAGATACATACAAAGTGCTGCGATAAAAGCGATACATTTGAATTAGCCACCAAGAAAAACAAACTCACGAGCATCCGATTCCGCAAAAAATGTTTATCGATTCATATTTGGTCGGATTGATGCGCCAAGAGTTCTTTGACCCATTGAACGCTAGAAAGACGTTACTCGTGTTCTGCTGTGCACTCTCGTGTGCACTGTTCGTGCAGCATCTATTTCGGTTAGTGTGTCAAATTAAGAAGCTTCCACCAGGTCCATGGGGCGTGCCGATCTTTGGCTACCTAACGTTCATCGGTCACGAGAAGCACACACAGTATATGAAACTGGCGAAGAAGTATGGCTCGCTGTTCAGTGCCAAGCTAGGGGCGCAGCTCACTGTTGTGATCAGCGACTACAAGATCATTCGCGAGGCATTCAAAACGGAGGAATTCACCGGCCGGCCTCATTCACCGCTTCTGAAAACGATCGGGGGTTTTGGTGAGTATGCTCAAAGTGATGAAAAGGGAAGCTGAACTCTTCTGTGTAATATGTGACTTTTCAAAAGGATTGTTTGCTGTAATGTAAATTTCCACATGTCAAACCATGTAATTCATCAGAACATGTTACCCTTTTATTCCAGTGTATTAAACAAATGCGCCGTTAAACACTTCTCGCGGTTTTTAAGTCAAATGAGAATTAATACTATTCTACTATTCAGTTGCTTACTTTAAAGTCATTGTACTCTTTGAACAAAGCGTCCTTCAGTTGTCTCAAACATAGCACACGGCAATGTGCTGTGTACGCGAGATAACCAAACGAGTGAAAAAAAAAAACAAACTATTCGTGCAAGAACAAATCGGGATTAATACGTACGCAGGCAAATACCAATCATATGCAGGCAAAATGAGGGAACACTGCTTCCATGCTTCCAAATTACAAGATACGTGGCCAGTTCAGATGGCCACACTGCTTATGTTTTGCAAATTGTGTAATGGTATGCGCAGTGTACAGTTCATGCCCAGTTCCCGAAACGCTCCGTTCTATGAAACGTTTCTGTTACGGTGTCCCTGAATACGAAAGATTCTATGAAACTTTTGAATAATAAAATATATTAGCGTTTTCATTCCTTTCACGATCATTCTCACCTTACTTATGTGTAGGATAAATTTTATATAATGTTAACAATGGTTCCGACGCTACGCTCTTATGGCTCTACTCTCGCCAATACTGCCGGATGTAGCGTTCACCTCGATGAAAATTCATTTCCTATCATAGCTCTAATATATCTAATTCTACCCTCACTTCTATTATTCCTAGGCATCATAAACAGTGAAGGACAACTGTGGAAAGATCAAAGGCGGTTTTTGCATGAGAAGCTTCGTAACTTCGGTATGACGGTACTCGGCAATAAAAAACATCTTATGGAGAATAGAATTATGGTATGGTTGAACCTATATCTAGCTTCCATGTGTAAAACATTGCACTTGGTACTGCCTGTTGGCATTGTTTTTGTTAATCGGTTGTTTTTTGCATATCAACTTGCAGGCGGAAGTCACCGAATTACTGCTCACATTGAGTACCGTAGGTAACCAGTCCACTGATCTTAGCCGTTATCTGTCGGTGTCAGTGAGCAATGTGATCTGTAATATTATAATGTCAGTGCGGTTTTCGATCGATGATCCCAAATTCAAGCGCTTCAATTGGCTTATTGAAGAGGGTATGCGTCTATTTGGAGAAATTCATACGATCGACTACATACCGCAAATTCAGTACCTGCCAGGCAATATTAACGCAAAGAATAAAATAGCAAAGAATCGAGAAGAGATGTTCGATTTTTACCGGGAAATTATAGAGGAACATAAACGGACATTCGACATTAGAAACATACGTGATATTGTCGATGCGTACCTGGCAGAGATCGAAAAAGCCCGTGCCGAAGGACGCGATGCTGAACTCTTCGAGGGTAAAGATCACGGTGAGTGTTACTAGCTATGGTAATATTGTATTGAATTGGTCAGTTTAATCGACACTTCACACTCATAGTTTTTAACGTTCTCATTCGTTTTTTTTTTCATTTGCTTAGAGATCCAAATGATGCAGGTGATAGCCGACCTGTTTTCTGCCGGAATGGAAACGATCAAAACGACGCTGCTTTGGCTGAACGTGTTCATGCTGCGTCACCCGGATGCAATGAGGCGCGTCCAGGACGAGCTGGACCAGGTGGTCGGGCGTAGTCGCCTACCGAAGATCGAGGACGTACCTTATTTGCCGATCACCGAGACCACCATTCTGGAGGTGATGAGAATTTCCAGTATCGTGCCGCTTGCCACGACCCACTCCCCGAAGAGGTAAGCATACCATAATAGGCCAGGCAATCGCGCCTTTTGTGCCTTCTTCGATCCTCGCGACATCGGCAGATACAATTGTGTTCAAGTGACTGTTCCCGATCGTTACCAAAGCATAAGCACACATTCATCGCCTGCACTGTGTTAACTCCACGGCCATCACCACCACCATCGATGGATCGGCGCTTCATTGTCCGTCCCACTGCATTCCAGTTTTATACAGCGGTTTCTCCCTCAGTTTATGTACTCTCAGGTAGCTGGGCACGTATCGTCTCGTTCACGAGCCTCACGGACGTTATCTTCTTCCATTTTTCTTCCACGTTCCACATTTTCTTTGCAGCATCTCGCGTTCCTTCATTTGCTAAAAATGCCCATTTCTTGTTTCGTCTCTTTCGTCGTTTTCTTTCTTGGCGGGATACCCGGAAGGCTGTTTATTTCAGTAAGCAACCTACATATGGTAGGGGAAGGGAGTTGCAGACACCTCACTGACGCACTCTACACTGCACGGTCCCTATTTTTGAAAAGCGTTAACGGGAATTCTCGTATTCTCTCTATTTAACTACTTACCGTTCACACATCTGTTTGAGACACTTTGTGTGTGTGTTCTTATTCTTTTGTTGCTGTGGGAGTGTGGAGGTGAAAATGCTTTTAGGACGTCAATAGATAAATAAACCTAAGCAATCTCTCCTCGTGATTAACCCCCATCGTCTGCTTTATTTTGTGTATACTTGTTAAGACTGTGTCTGTGTAAGCAGAAAGTTCATGTGCTGCGACATGCGAGATGCTATTCACGCAGAACGCGGATTGCGCTCAAATTGTGGGGTTTTGATGGAGAGGTGATGAAACGGGTATAATAACAAACAATAAACTCATACCCATTGCTTCGTTCACATATCTTCATCGCCACCAATAGCATGGACCAAGCCAGAGGTAAAATGAGGCTACAAATGTTCTATGGAACACTGTGTATCTAGATAGTCTGGTCATAGAAAGCGAAAGTCGCCGGCTGAGACTGGGGCTTTTGTTTAGCTTATGTACTTTTTCTTCTAGCACCAGAATTTCTTGTTCAGCACATTCTTTCGGATCTTGCCTTTTTTTCCTGACATCAGCTGAGCGTTTTCATCGCGTATTAGTTCATTCACTTGATAATTCTGAGCTGGAGCATGTGTTTCATGAATGTGTGCAGTTTGGCATTGCGAGTCGGTGAAGAGTGCAGTGATCATCGAGAAGACATCAACCCAACTTTGTTTAGCGGCGCAGTGTACAATCATACATTTTCTATCGATCTTTCTATTCACAGCGATGTAGTTATCAATGGTTACACAATACCTGCCGGCTCCTACGTTGTGCCTCTCATAAATAGTGTTCATATGGATCCTAATTTGTGGGACAGGCCGGAGATGTTCAATCCCAGTCGATTCTTGGATGCGGAGGGGAAGGTACACAAGCCAGACTACTTCATACCGTTTGGCGTCGGTCGTCGTCGCTGCCTTGGCGATGTATTAGCCCGTATGGAGTTGTTCCTATTCTTTGCATCCATTATGCACACTTTCACGATTGAGCTCCCGCAGGATGAACCAATGCCGAGTTTGAAAGGCATAATCGGCGTTACCATCAGTCCGCAGGCGTTTCGGGTCAACCTAGTTCCAAGACCGCTCCAGACGCAGTTGAAGTACTTACAACACTCAAGTCTGACAACTTAGCCAGATACAGGAAAAGGATATCCGGAGACACGCACGTTTACGTCGACCCAGGAGGACGAACAGACAATCAGTATCAATACCTGAGCACGGTATGTTCCTAGCGTGTAAAGCGATTAAACATATGAGCCACAGTAACAACAAATAAGTAACACACTGCACTTAACCTTGTGCATAAAAGAACGCCACTTTCAATGACGTAGTCCATGACAATGATAGTCAGAACAACACCGACTATTTAAACTTTAGCCATCATTTGCAGTTTGCATAAAACAAGTTCAACCAGATGTGGTAAGACAGTGCATAGAAAGCAAACCAATTCAATCACTAGTCAATACAGTCCGCCTTTGTTGTATATGTTTGCATCATCATAATGCATTTTTTTTTTCGAGAGCGAAATTAATATTTAATTCGTAAGATGATGATGAAAAATCAGCATTCAATGGTATAAATCATGGTGTATTTTTATAAAATGCATTCCGTCATTTGGCCTTTTAATTTCATTGAATTAACAGATCGTCTAAATTAGGAGGTAAAGAAAACAAGTGTTAAGTAAAGCACTGTTATAGATTTCGCATTTCTGCTAATTTGTGGACATCTTAATTTGTGATCCAGTTAATATGCTTAACACATCCTGTAGTTATTTAAAGTCTTTCATCTTGTGCTAGAATACCAAGATCAATCAATCAACGGCTCAACTGAAGTCGAAAATTTAGCGAGTTTCGGCTATACTGCCATTGACTTTTTCCAGATTC
This sequence comes from Anopheles atroparvus, assembly GCA_914969975.1. NCBI lineage: Eukaryota > Metazoa > Arthropoda > Insecta > Diptera > Culicidae > Anopheles > Anopheles atroparvus. The sequence continues at coordinate 802,149 of CAJZCY010000001.1, read as the reverse complement.
TGTATAAATAAAAGTGAACATTTGAAGCTCAAAAAGGAACCTATGAACACACTAATCTTATTGTAAACATGTATACCTATTCGGGCATCTTGCAGATGCAGGATACCTTCCAAAAACAATGTGTTCAAAATGGCTAGGTTTTAAAAGTAGTTTATTTTAGTTTTCTCAAGATGTTATTTATTAACTGTTCTTTGCACTGGTTTTAGATGATTAGTGTTATGGTCAAGTAGATAAATCATTATCAAAAAGCTTACTTAAAGCAATGTTCGCAGGGTGTAATATTTTAAGGGCAAAAACGAAGCAAAAAGAGGACTGCCATTTTTTAAGTTAAATATTTTGCTCAACTCGTAACGGACGAATTTTTTTTAATTCAACTTTGTGGTTATGCATTTAAAACAAATGCTAGGAAACGATTCACAATAAGGCTTTCATGTATAAATACGTTTTAGCGTTTAAGGACATAACGTGTAAACAGATATTTGGTTAATATTATTTTTATTAAAGTTGTTGCTGTTGTTGTTGATCTAAATGTTCTTGTTTACCTCGACTCTCATGACCTTTTTCTTTCCTGAATTGCCGTATTCCAATTGTAAAGCTCTTGCAAAGAGCGCTTGAAATCGAGCACTTATCATGCTCAGCAAATAAATTGGCATCTTTCAGTTTCGCATTCCATTTCCACCCATATATTTCTCATATAGCTTATAAAAAATATAATGTTTTACAAATTTCATATTTCGGTAGAAAATGTCCTTCTAACTTCGTGATCATTATTCGTACCAGTTGTAAATGAAAATGATAAATCGTAAAATGAGCAAAACAATTAACAACACATTACTACGTAGCACGGTTTTGTTTTACTTTAGTAAAAGATATCCGATAATCCGGCGGTGTTAAAGTAATGCCACAGTTTCCTGTAAGATCTATCGAGCAAGCTTCTTTTGGTGGTATCTCGACACTATAGCGAAATAAGATGTGAGCAATGTACATATGAAGTATGTTTCGTGCTAATTCATCTCCCAGACACATTCGTTTGCCGACCTGGAACGGTAAGAAGCTACTTAATGCCACAAATCGCCCTTCTACGTCAAGAAAGCGTTCCGGTTTGAAGGTGGCTGGTTCTGTGAAAATGGTGGGATTCATGTGTACAGCCCAGAGTAGGGGCATGATCATCGTGTTGGGGGGAATCCGAAAGCCAGCGATCGTCATCTCCTATGGAATGCGCAAAAAGATGTTCCATTATAAGGTTTCTATGTGTGCGCGTTTTGTATTCAGCCAGCATACCTTTGTCGTTCCGTGCGGTATTCCAACTGGTACAACCGTTCGTATGCGCTGTACTTCCGCTACAGTAGCGCGCAAGTAGGGCAACACTTCGATATCATCTAGCGAAGGTGCCTTGTGAGGATCCAGTCTGTGCTCTAGTTCTTCGCGTAGACGTTGTTGAACAGACGGATGCAAAGCAATGAACAGCAGAGCCCAACGAATGGTGGAGAAGGTAGTATCGACGCCAGCACCAAACAGGTCGGCCATCAGATGACGCAGCTGTATGTCGCTGCAAAACGAGGCATCCTGTCTGTCGGCATTCTGGCGGCTTGAGGCCTCCTTTAAGAAGCTTTTTAGAATGCACCCATTAGCATTCTCCTCACCTGCTTTGTCAGCCATTTTATTGCGCTCATCTGCTATTATTGCATCATAAATCATGTGCGTTTTTGATTTACCACGGAGAAGAAAATCTATTACCCGCCGGGTCGATGGTAGGTGTCTGACGATGGCAACAAAAAAATCACTCTATGTTTTTGGTGTTTCATGAAGCTGGCTGGGTAGTGATAAAAATAGATAGCTCACCTTAAGCATGGTAAAAAATTTGCAGCCATCGATACGCCAATATGCTTGACGCCTTCTTCTTGAAGATGTTGCAGGTATAGCCAAGTGGAATTATTTTTATCGTATTTAATACCAAACACCAAATCGTTCATTAGATTTCCAAGGACATGATGTAATGCGGCAGATGGATCAAAACCAGACTTCATATCAGCTGATGCATCAATTTCCTTTAACAAATCATGTTCGGAAAAAAATAAATTAATCTAACCATTCTACTCAAACTGCCACAAACTGACGACCCAAAGAGGCTATTTCAAAAAGGGTCAAACTTTAACTCTCACCTGCATCAGTTCATTCACTCCGTCGATAATCCTTTGTTCGAGGGCATGGCGAGCTACTCCGAATTTGATCATTCCTAAACGACGGAGCCATTCGATCGAGAGTCGACGTTGATCACGCCACAAGGCACCCTGTGCACAAATAATTCCTGCAAACGATATTTTTTAACATTTCATATTTTTATACTTAAAATAACGTAGCTAATATAGTAGAGATATGAAGCTAGCTGCAACATTTATTTAAAACTAGTTTTTGCCCGGCTTTTCTGGGGAAGTGAGGGATTTTTCGATTGATAAATTGATTTTTTAGATGAAAATTTAATCAATTTTTAAAAGTATTTCCTATATTTTTAGACTTTTAGATTTTTTAGACTATTTTGAGATTTTTTAGAATGGTTGAATATATATGTATGTGTATCTATGAAAACCAAAACAAACCGGCCTCGAATCTGACTTTTATGTTAATGAGGTTTAAATATCTGGTGTTCGATTGTGTGTTTATGCTGATGAATACGACATTTGGTTTGATGGGTTCACACATGGCTTGTTCAGGTTTCAACTTTGATAGCCCATTTTTGCACATCGGCTAAACGCGTTTACGCTTATCCTATCCATTGAAAAAACCTGTATAACGTACGTTTTACAATTGTTCTAAACAATACTTTCTTTTCTTATTCTAATAAGGCATAAGCTAACCTAGTTTAGTTATGTAACCGGCTACTAAGGCCATATGTCGAACAATACTTTAGATATGGAAGTTTCAACCCAACTGCCATCAGCTGTACAGGTTTGAGGAGGACGAATTTATCAGCGGATATTATTTTCAAAAATTAACGAGATTTGGCATAGGCCGTTTCTCTCTAAAATACTCAAATCTATCTACTCTGCTTTTTACCAAAGTCGGCATCACTTTACCAAGAAGATTCATCTTAGATCTCCCATCAGGTAACGAGGTATAAATGTTCGGAATATAGGAGACATATTTTAGTTCACCCTTGGAAGAAAATGTGCTGCTAACAAGACTACCAATCCTTATATCCCGGGATTATACCCTGCTTTTCTCGTACAACCTAAATTTCTCTGCGAGGCCCTAACGGAACGAAAGAGGACCCAAAGCAGCTGACATAAGCGATTCTGGTCGTACAGAATAAACTCCAAGTGCTTGTTTCCATACGAAAACTAAACTAATATAAGGTGCCCAGTAACCCTTCTGGATAATTGAATGAAGTTCGAATGAAGGGAATGCAATTTTAAATGTAAAACTTTATAAAAAAGAGAATCTATTCTTTCGGTAGCAACTGTTTACTAATTAATACTTTTTTGTTGACAACAACTTACCATGACCTCCCATTATGCCGTGTGTAATGTACAGTGGGGCACGACCAGTAGATTCATCTTTCGACAGTACGGAACGAATTAACTTGGGATCTGCTAGAACGACTGTATACACTTGTCCCATCCAAAGTCCATATACAGGACCGTAGCGTTGTGTCAGTAAAGCAAACGTTTCATATGGCTTGTAAGCATCAATGAAAGGTAAGTATCCAACAAACGGAAGGCCATAAGGTCCTGGTGGCTTCCCACGACGATTCCATAGCGTGATGATAATGTATCCGAAAATACACAGTATTATGATCAACCAGACGACCATGCTGAAAGTACAAATAGGTGTGATAAGGTATATTTTGAGGGCTATTCTCTACTGCGAACCTCGATTCGGTTTGTTAATATTACCATTAGGCTACATTGATAATATTCTAGTTCGAACGAATATTTCACATAGGCATGGAAATGCTAGAAGGCCGGCCTTTTTTTTTAGCAGTGACTTTTGCAGTGCTAGCTTTTGCATTATTCAGATGAGTGTTATGGTCAAAATTATCACTTTTACACGCAAATTCAAAGCAGATATTTATGTATATGATGACCACAGTCTGGCTGCCTTAGGTAGCTAAACATTACGAAAAAAAGCACCATTGCTCAATCAAAAGCCGCATTTATCACAAAGTGCAAATCAGTGTAAAATGTTGGTGTCGTAAATACAGTGCGTTTCGAAATGATAGCCTCGCCTAGTATTATCTTTCTCACGCTATGATGAAGCATAGTATCAACAAATGTTGCTTTCGTTTAGTAGCTGTGTGTGTGTTTAGTAATTAGTGGAAAAAACGTTTGAAAAAAATCTGTACCTTAAAAACCAAAATGAGGGCGTGTGGAAACGATGGCTTCAACTACACAGTTTTATCCTGATGACACCAAACAAATAATTTAGTTATGTTGGTTTTAAAAATAGTTTCATAACACCCTTATTACACATGGATTTTACTATCATTCGATTTAGCAATTTTCTGTCAAACTGGGCTCTTGGACGTTTGATATAAAATTACCATCGGCTCGTGTAAGAGCGCAAGTTCTGCAAAATGATTTCCTTGTGGCTTATTCGCAAACACCGCCACTGCCATAAGCAAATCATCGTCGAAATCCATATTGCAAACATTTTAACAACACTCCTTGAGGAAAACAACAAATGGTCCGTCCGTAGTTCGAAAAACCGTCACTTTCACCGTAAAATTACAACAGAAAGCGAATCGGAGCCAGCCGTGTTCGTTTCCGATTTTCTGACCACAATATTTCTGTCAAACGCGATTTGAGACAATTTTCCAGTGATAAATGCATACAAATTGAAAATTCTTCGACCCCATGAGTTTGTCGCCGCATAAGAAAAATGCAAATTATCCATGTTAAACTGTTTACAATTATGGAGCAGATGGTTTTACTAATTAATGGTTTTACTCATTTGCAAAATGATGCTAAGATTGTTCCTATACGTATGAACGTACATCGATAAAAATTAATTTGGGTCCTTGAATTAAAAGGATTTTTATCAAAATTTTAAATTGGTACAATGAATCGGCCTCTCTGCTACCCAATTTGATCGTTGGTTTATTTTTCCACTTTTCTAGCTCAGAATGTCTTAAAAAAAATCCAGCAAGACGAATAAATTTGGCGCTCACTGTATGCTTTGACTAGCTTTTTGCTCCGCTTATCTTTCTCCAAATCCAATCAATTCTGCAATGGCGATATTATTTGTGTTTGTGGACACTGGGTAACTTTAGTTATAGCCGGAGAACTGTGCTATGTATCGCATGTATCGCTATCCTTGAGTGTACACTCCACTAACTATATTCTGGTTAAATGCATCGTTTTTTCCATCAGAGTTATACGGAGAGAAAACGAATGAAAAACCATGATTTTTTATCAGGTTTCGGAGAGTAAGCGCAATATTGCATGGGAAAAACTTAAGGTAACGTTAACTTTGAAATCTGAGTCGTTCGGAAAGAAATCGAGTGCAATAAATTATTGGTTTATCAGTTTCCGAGCGTACACGTACTATTTTTTTATTTGATTGACATTTTATTTTTCCGGAGCTTATTTCTTAGTTTGTTGCTTGATATTCATACCAAAAACAATTTTTTAACATTTTGCAAGATTTCAGTTAGTTATCCAACACAAAAAACTTCTTGGGCAATTTCATCGATTCCCCCTTTGTGATTGATATTTCATCGATTCCGATATACCTTGACAGATAATATGTCACTGTCATTGGATTGCAGTAGTGGCCAGCGCTGCATGCATACCCGAAGTGATACCTTCTTTTTTTTGAGTCATTTATGACTCGCAATTAAATTAAATGGTAACGACATATTCGAAAATGCCATGGAATGAATGAATTATTGTTTGACGGTAAAACTACAGAAAGTTGCAGACAATCTTTGGTTTGTACCACAAAATTATGAGTTAAAACATTGTAATGGTGTGCTGTTAATTTGGCAAGAACTGTAGAGAGCGTCCATGGTAGTTTTGTTTGTGTTAGTATAACTGAGTTTCAAATGTAAAATTTAGATGATTTTATTGAAAAATATTAATCAAACAAATCTTCAACAACATCTGCAGTGTTTAAACTTAATGTGTGGAAAGTTTCAGAAGCAGTATTGATCGAGTTTTTAGTGTACACAAAACTTCATACAAAAAAAAGCTGAAATATGTAATAGATACTTCATGCAACGTTTATTTGCTACTGAAACCAGAGTAGTACGGAGCGAAATTGAATGCAAAAAGATAATTTCCATCAGGTTCCGGTATATAGTGGTGGTGTGCGGCAAAACCCCGAGGGAAATTTCGTGCTTTTCTATGGCAAAAAGAAGTTTGCAGAGGCAAGAAACATATTGCTGCTCGTTCTGGCTGCAGCAGTTTTTTTTTCGGGTACCTTCGAGTATTGCCGAGGACTTCAGCACACTCCGTGTACGGACGATGTGGGTTTTCATCACGCGTACAGTACGTGTACGGAGACCTAGACACACAGGCAGGACCCAAGTCAATGTTATAAATATAAATGAACCATAAATGAACGGTAAAAGAAGAACAGATGAAAAAGAAGATCAACCTTGTTGCGATCCAAAAAATACAACATATTAAAACATCTCTGAAATAGCTAATTGATTTTTTTCACACATCTATCGAAACAAACTTTAAACTAGAATTTTTATAACCCCGTTGCTGCTGCCCAATTGTTCATCTAGCTTCGCTACCTTTGCAGAAATTCCATTGTGTGCAAACCTCTCGTAGTCTAAACTGGGCTTCAGATTCAGCCGTACCCGAATGCTTTGGTCAAACTTTTTGACGGCTCAGCGTTTCCCTTTCAAAATGAATCTGCTTGAGACAGATAGCCAGCTTTTTTATTGTTTGTTAAATTCGATAAACTTTTATAAACCGTACCACCGCGTTTTAAAATATAACAATAATTATAATTCGTGTATTTCGTTTAATCACTCACTTTCACATTAAATTTCTACGAAGTTATTTCAACTACAGAACAGCGTAGGAACTATTCACGGTATGTCTTAGTCTAAAGCGTTTCAGCTACTGACGATCACTACACGGCTACCCTGGATAAATAGAAGAGAGTTTTATCAATTTGTAAGTCAAATCGAAATAGTTGAACTTGCAAATCAGATAACAGCTTTAACACACAGATTCTCATGTAGTATATTCTCTTTGTTGAGATCAGTTCAACCACTAACAAACCCGCATTTGATCACATAACCTTGATATGCATTTCATCACAATGATGGTCATCCATGAACTGAATACGTGGGATTTGGGAGCTCTATGTTTTCGTCCATCTCCGTTGCTCACATCAATTGTGTGGTCGATCTCTTTTCTTGCTCTTTCTCGTGTTGGACATCAACGTGGAGGGAAGTGGAACCAATTTAGGAAAAACGTTGGTTGAAAATTGTTCTTATAAATAAAAAAAAATCTTATACTTTATATGTAAAAGTCGTTCTTCCATCTTCTTCGCAACAAGAATTTAAAAAAAAAAAGCTAAGCAATCCATTCAATACGTTTAAAAAGGAGGTGCATAAAACAGCACCAATATATTCAGGGGATGAAAACAGCGCCAATATGTTTCATAACCCGCAGTATTATGGATTCATATTCGTATAGGGAAAACGAAATTCTTCCAAACAACTACTTGTATTAGCATAATAAGCTTTGAAAGAAACCAAACCCACACCCCCTGGTGAATTGTTCGGATGATTTTATGAACGCTGCTTATTAAGGAAATTTATCATCAAACAAACATAAATTTAACAAAACAACGCAATGATTCAGTCGATGAATATTATAGCACTGTGTGTTTAACCAAATTGAAGCAGGTTAGAAATAACGTGTTTCTAATGATTCTTGATTAAGACAACTGATAAATACATGGTTTGGCACACTTAGTATTCGTAAGTGTTCACACTCATAGATTTTGTTGAGCTTAACGCAGTTTTTCACTACTTGCTTTTAAAAATAAAATAACATTTCCATACTTTGTGCATCCAAGATTTCTTGTTGCATATATCTGAGCGAAATGAAATGTCCAGTTTAATCGCTCACTAGGACTAACGCGATCTCGCTCTCTCTACGCGAGCCATGCTCATGGGAACGATGGGAAGGCAAGAACACGAAACATCAAGTTCTGCCGTCAACTGGCAATACAGCATTTGCCATCGCAACCGCAGAGCATTTGACTGGTCTGTTATTAAAAGGGAAAGATAGCTTATCGAAATTAATGGGGTGCGCTTATATGGTGGGAAGAAACCACTATCAAATTGTATGAGTCGCTTATCGAACGGGGCGTGTCTGTTATATAGGGTAATCTATGATATTAACAAGGAAACCTTGTAATATATCGTTTTAGCACGATTTATCGTGTTTCCTTCTGGAAGAGTTTTTCTATTTTAAACATTTTTTTTTTAATTTTATCTATATATATAAAACAAAGTTTGGAATGTGTGCGACCGCGCATCACTGGAAAACGGCTGGACCAATTTGTGTCATTTTTGGCTCATTGTGTTTGTCTTAACTCAAGGCAGGTTTATGCGGCCTAAAAAGTTGGAAAAATCCCATAGATTCCCCATTTTTTTGCAATTTTCTCCAAAAAAAACTCGCGCCTACTATGGTTCCGAGAACTTTTTGACTTGACTTCTCGCTACGCCTCGCCTACTATGGTTGAAGGGAATGAAGTTTTCAAATCTCTACAAACCAAAGCCAGGAAAGAAGAAGACAAACCAAAGCCTTTCTGACCAACGCTCTGTTATCAATTTTTAGTGGAAATCCTGAATATGTTGCCCAAGAAATGTCACATTTATTTTGTTTAGAAATTCTCTTCTTCTTTCCTGGCGTAGCTGCTTTCGGTTGGAATGTTTCTGTCAAAGTGACAGTCTTTCGAACTACGGATGGACGATTTATTGTTGTCATCAGCGAGTGTTGTTTAATATTTGCAACATGGATTTCGACGATGAATTGACGGCACGCGTTATTACACGAGCCAATGGTTATTTTTCTGTTAAACGTCCCCAGTTTGTCATAAATTATAGCCCAGTTTGACATAAAATCCAAAAATCGAATGACAGTAAAACCCCGTGTGTAATAAGGGTGTTAACGTACGTGGATAGTCAATCCACAATTGTTGTGCCTTGAGACGATAATCTGTGCCCAATGTGCTGATCAGGAGTCCCCGAGTTCACAGATCTCTACTCATAGAGAAACAGGGGATTTTAACGCAAGGGCTTAGGGTAGCTCAAACTCCAAGAAAGTCAATGTTGAGAATGACTTGAGAAACTAGGAATTTTAAACAGCCCATGAACCAAAGAACGTACGAAGAAAAGTACGTCCGGTACGGAGGTGAGGTGGATAGCAAAAGTGAGAACGCCAGTCAGTAGCAAATGAACCACGGGGATTCGTATGCTGCATATGTCGTATGTCATGTATTTATTCTAGCCAACTCAAATTCAAAGAAGCACGTAAATTAAGAAATTAACTTGGTTTTGCTACTCAAAAGTCAACCTAATTGCAGCGAACTTACTCACAGATCTATATAGGAAAAAGATTAAATTTGAATCGAAGAAATCCCTTAGTCAAAATTTGCTTTTATTGAAAAATCCTTCATTTCCCGAGCAAAGCCGGGTAAAACGCTAGTATCTATATAAAGAGAGTTTTGAATGTGTCCGACCGCATATTACTAAAGAACGCATTTGCCAATTTAAGCCATTTTTAATTTGTTGTGTTAGTCTGGGAAAGTTAGACCAATGCAGTACAAACGTACGGCTTCTAAACCATCGCGCCGGCTACGGCTTTGTAAACTTTTCTCATCACTTTTGCACTATACCCCCCAACTAGCGTTGTTGCGAACGACGCAATTAAATATCTAAAAACAAAAGCAACATTCGCTTTCTGCCTATCGTTTAGTTATCAATTTTTAGTGGAAACCCAGAAAATTTAGGAATCAACAATATGTTGCTTTTAATTCGCTTAGAAAATTCTACCGTGGGCATTAGTAGTCCCTGAGTGCCCCTGATGAAGGTAATATTATAAGACAGGTCCAAGGGAGGATCAAACTTCCTAATTAAAAAAGGTGGAAAGACGTGTAGACATACTAACAGATAAATTGAAATCATCAAAAATAACTTTAAATAAAATAATAAAAATTCAAATTACATTGTATGTTAACAAACCAATGTGATTCTGGTTTTCTCAGTTTCTTAAATTAAGTAGAAGAAGATAATCCACCACTCTACTGTCAAATGTAGTGCTTCGGGAAAACTGGTTAAGCTTTGTATCGTTATGTGTGTAATAGGAACTCCTTTTTTTTTAAGAAACTCATCATTTTTAAGCTGTCTTAGGTAGGCTATAGTTCATAGTTGCATATTTACGTGAATTATAAATTAACTCGCACTCGATATAAGCTTTGGTTAACTAAATCATTTGTGATCAACTATTTAGTAAATTATTGTTCATTTAGATTGGAACGAATAAAGAACTTGCAAAACAGACATCAACATCACTTAAGGTTTCTCTTTTGCCTCAAAGAGCTCAAATCTACAGTCTCTCGCCGCATCTTGGTTGTAGAAAGTAGCTCAAACCATAAAATAGTGATATAATTCCTTAGGTTCCAATAATATGGAACCTGGGTCGCAAACAAGAGACTAGTGAAATAACAATGTCGAGTGGGATACCAGATCGCCTGTATTTACCGGCCCCCCTCAAAGCAGTTCGTAACCTACTTGAGCAAACAGCCTATTGGTTGGGTAGGTTGCAGAACGATCTTATCCAAGATGTGGGTAAGAAAGGAGAAAAACTGGAACGAATGTAACCTTTTCATTACTCCCATCCAGCAACTTTCCAGCTATCTCGTGCCCGAAGTTCCCCATCATTGCCACTGTCTCCACCTCCAACGTAATGCAGGAATCTGTACTTTCATAATATCCATCTACGGTCCAGACAACATGGGTAGTGAAGGTAGAGAAGCACGGCGTTCGATTGTGGCATCACATTCATTCTTCCTTCCTGGTCGTTCCCGGAACAGCCACGATCGTGGGCACGGTTCAAGATCGCGAGACCACAACGACGACACAGCGGCGATCACGACGACGACGACGAAGTTTACGACACAACTACGACGCCATTGGCACTTCGCCTTTACAGTTCAATTGGCTTTCCCTACCCTTAGCGCAGGTTCCAGTGGGAACCTGCGGGAATATTTGCTCTCGTGCTATGTTCTCCACACGCATTCCATGCCTTTTCTCGTGGCCAACTCTGCCTGGAGTTTAGTTCTTTCATATGTTTCTCCCTGAAGTGCTCGTCACCTATCTCTCTCGCAACTGCGTCGTACTCATCTCCCTGTGGGAAAGTTCATCCAGGTAGCCATGGATCTCCATTTGACACAGTCAGATTCTCTCTTGTCGTTATCGCTTACCGCAATTGACCTAAAAACAGATGCTTTTAGCAACCTCATTTCTCTTGTGCTGTGTATTTGTATGTTTCGTTTAACAGTTTTCTCTATAGCAATTTGGTGGCCACAGCTGACCCGCTAAAAATACCTTGTTATGCTGTTCTACAGATTATTTCTATGGGGTTCAGAGTAAAATCAAATTGTGCTTTTATTGAATTCTAGTCTGTTTGTACATCTAAAATATGAAACATACAAGTCGCAAAAGCTTTTAACTAACAGTTGACATCAATAGAAAACATATTGAATTGACCTGAAATTATTTTGCTGAAACTATTTATAGCTATCGTAACCGGTTTATTGTTTGTTGAGATATGATGAAAACATATGAACCTGACTAACCTTTGTTCATCGAGATTACCTGAGGTTTGGTTTGAGTTGAACACGTGGTCAATAAACATGCACAATCATTCAAAAAGCAATAGTTCTTTGCTTTTTGTGTCGTAAATTCTGAACAAAAGAAATAGCAACAGGAAACCAGTCGTATTAAAAAAAAAAACTTTTAGCAAACTGAAATAAAAACATTAGTGAACGAATTCCACATCCTATTTGCTTGTGGATGTCGCACAAATGCAACAGATTAAGTATCACTTATGCATATGGCAGAACTAATAACAGAAAGTCTTTTGAAAGCTTTTCATCATTTTGATCTACCAGATGAAATTTGATAGACTCCACTGACCCTGCTACTCGTTAAGAATTCAGTAAATGCAGGTTTATTCAATGGATAGAATAAGCTTAAACGCGTTTGGCAAAGGTGCAAAAATGGGCTGTCAAAGTTGAAACCTGAACAAGCAATGTGTTAACCCATCAAGCCAAATGTGGTATTTATCAGCATAAGTACTCACTCGAACAACAGAAACGTATACCTCATTAACATAAGTCAGATAGGATGCCGGTTTGTTTTGGTTTTCATATATGCAAATTGTGTACACATACATATACAGGTTTTTTCAGTGGATAGGATAAGCGTAAACGCGTTTAGCCAATGTGCAAAAATGGGCTATCAAAATTGAAACCTGAACAAGCCATGTGCGAACCCATCAAGCCAAATGTCGTATTCATCAGCATAAACACACAATCGAACACCAGATATTTAAACCTCATTAAGATAAAAGTCAGATTCGAGGCCGGTTTGTTTTGGTTTTCATAGATGCAAATTGTGTACACATGTGGAGTTCTCCACAAATAGGTTGGCTCATACAAATGTCAGTTGCCCAAGGTAGTCAATACGTAAGGTAAGTCTAATTGAGGTTATCACAAGCGGGGGCCTACAGCTCGGCTATGCTGACATTTAAATTGTCCTCAATTTACGTTTCTTAAAGCTAAGTTATAATTCATTCCATATTCTAACACACGCCACTTTCTTAACTTATTGGCGTCTAACACGCCATCATAAGGCATCTGGGTCATCGGACAATCTTCAATGTTCCTGATGACGTAACGGTCATTGGGTTACACTTTGTGGATAACGTAGGGTCCCTTAAACTTGGGGATTGACTTCTTGTTGAGGAGTGCACTATGATCGATATTTCGAACTACAACATAATCACCAACTTCATACTCCTGCGCGGGCCTATGCTTCTTCCTAAAATATTCCTCGTTTGCACGTTGGGACTTTCTGAAGCTACCTCTCGTATGCCATCTAGATCTCGATTTGCTACCTCTTGTCGGTCATCCAGAAACTCTGCCAACTCATCAACTATATGACCTCGCTGTTCAACTCCAAATAGGAGAACGGAAGGGGGAAACTTCGTGCTGGCATGCACAGCATTATTCAAAGCGTACTCGGCAGAAGACAGATGGGAACACCAATCGTCGTATTCAGGGGAATCGGAAAGTTTGATGAGAATGGGTCGAAGCACCCGATTGACCCTTTCTACCTGCCCATTAGCTTGCGGGGAACTAGTTGCATTAAGGACATGAGTTATTTCATTTGCTTCTATGAAATTCTTAAATTGATTTGAAGTGAAACAGGAGGCTCGGTCGCTGACAATTCTCTTAGCGTGTTCGGGTCTCCTTATATTTTTTGATGGATAATTGTCGTAACAACGATCAAAAGTAGCACGACCGTCAGCAAAGTTTTCTGAAGACAGTTCCCGACAATTGTCTAGTTCTTCGGGTGCACTAAATAGTTCTGAGGCACAAATGAAACGGAAGGGGTCCTCCTCTGCACTGGTAGTTGTAACAATGTTGTTAGGTTTGCACTGGCTATCGGTTTCACTAGCAGAAGTCGGAATCGGAAGGCTGAAGTGATGAGTCAGAAAAATTCTAAATTTTTGCAGAAGGTCGCGTCCTATAATAAGGGGCCAGGCCATAGTAGTAGCCGGTAATATGATAAAATTGTGTGTCTTACTGACAATACGGAGCTGAATTTGGCACTTGACGTGGCCTCTTGACATAAGAAAACTATTTCCTAAGCCTAGATATCCTGAGGGGGTGGTGGTGCGGAGCTGATACAAGCAGGGAACGACACTATCTGACACGAAGCTTACGGGGCTACCTGTGTCGAGAAGTGAGCGAACACGTGTTAATTCACCCGAAGTTGCGTTCTTAAATTTGATGCATACCGATTCCACGTTGTCGAAGAAGCAAGGGTCCATTTCATCGCGCGGTTGTCCAGGCTCGATGAACTGCGAAGCGGCGGAAGAAGTAGGTGGGGTCTACGGACACTCACGATGCGTATGTCCCAGCTGATGGCACTTGAAACAAGAACCCTTCGGTCTGCGTGGCTCTGGCAGGGGAGGGCAGTCACTCTGATAGTGACCAAACTTCGAGCAGTTGTAGCAACGTGGGGGTGTTTCATCCTTTTTTTTTCATCCCAGCTGCAACTGGGTCGGTGGACTCGGGCGAGGTTCGGCGCGGCGGGATACAGATAGTAGTCGTTTCGTTGGGGGAAAGCCGACCGTTACGGAGTTGCTGGTAAATCCTCTCGATGGCTACAATGGTACCAAATGTGGCTCTCAGTCCTTCCTTCAACTCGCCGTACGTATTCAGGTCGGTCGTTTTGGCGACGAATCACGAAGAACTTTGCATTTTCGTCCGGTCCGTGAAGTGAGTAAACCTTTTCCAGTTCCCGGAGCCAATCCTCAATTCTTTCTCCTGCATCTCCGCTGAATTTACCGGCAAAATCATCGGATCCTTATGAGCGACGGCAATGATGAGGGGGTGCACGATGAAGGTGGTTGCGGGTGTGTAGCGATGGTCGACTCTAATTCGGCGATTCTCCTCTTAAGCTCCAACAACTGCAGTTTTTCTTGCAGCATCGCGATTTCACTATTAACGTCTTTCGTGGCGGCAAGGTTGCTGAGTGAGTCGACTGGAGTGTTAGCGTTTTCCTCTCGATCTTCAACGCGTCGGTGTCAGCACGTGCTTCTTCGTTTAACATAACCTCAACAGTTGCTACTGCCTCATGGTACAGTTGACGAATCTGCGTGATGGTTGCGGTCACTGACACGGGCACTTCTGCTTCTTTGAGTGCACTCAAAATATCCTCTTTTGAAGGAATAAAGCTCATTATCCCTCTTCTGAAGATGTAAGCACACCAAAATTGAAACGAAATTAGAGTGCTTACGGACACAAGGAATTGAATAAAACACAGGTTAAATAAACGACCGAGGTGCGGACCTAGGTGCGTCCGAACGGATCCACAGCCAGAACAGAAGAGATGTTCCAGAAGTTTTATTCTGACAGTTCTCGTTTTGGGTTTCCACAAATAGGTTGGCTCATACAAATGTCCGTTGCCCAAGGTAGTCTAATACGTAAGGTAAGCCTAATCGAGGTTATCACAAGCGGGGGCCTACAATTGGAAAATAAACTCCATTCGTTGTTTGCACCGTTTTGATTCACTGAAAACACACTTTTAAAGGATCGATCCTACCTTACCCAAGGGACACCTATCGAGGACGGCAAAATCTTCGATAGCGCATCGATACTCTCATCGCAATTCCACTTTTATCGAGGATTTTTTGATTGACGGGACGTTTGACAACACAGAAAGCTGGGTGCCGGTGCAAGGCATATATGTGTTGGTGCGCCTTATTCTTCCGCACACAACCGCCATCAAACATTTTTTCTCGATCAATAAATTGAAACAATAATTTGGTGCTTGCAATAATATGGATCATATGAAATGTTTGAGAACACCTGGTAGTTTTTATAAACGTGTTGAAAAGTACCTGGGTTTGGATCCAGTCGATGAGGAAGAGGCAGGATCAAGCAGAGTAGGTAAGTGATCGCTCCTTTAAAAGTGTGTTTTCATTCAATCAAAACGGTGCAAACAATGAATGAAGTTTATTTTCAAATGTTTTAGTTTTCCCGCAGGCACAGAACGAAATAGAAACTGCAACGTGCAGCGGGGGAACGCGAAACAAAGATTGGAAGTTTGCTGGATCTTGGTGAGCACTTTGGTGTTGTCGCTGGTCGTCTGGATAAACTGGATAAACTGGTCTGGATAAACTTCATTGTTTGCACCGTTTTGATTTACTGAAAACACACTTTTAAAGGAGCGATCACTTACCTACTCTGCTTGATCCTGCCTCTTCCTCATCGACTGGATCCGAAACCATGTACTTTTCAGCACGTTATAAAACTACCAGCTATTCTCAAACGTTTCAAATGATCCATATTATTACCAGCACCTAATTATTGTTTCAATTCATTGACCGAGAAATAATGTTTGTGTCTCCCACAAATGTTTGTCAAAAAAAATGTGGGGAGGGGGGGGCACTAACACATATATGCCTTGCACCGGCATCCAGCTTACAGCGCTGTCAAACGTCCTGTCAATCAGCAGTCGCCGAAATAAGTGGAAATACGATGATAGTATCGATATGCTATCGAAGACTTAGTCATCCTCGATTTGTGTCCGTTGAGCAGGTTCATGCATGGACGAGTAAACATTTGAGGTTAAAGAACAGAGTACTTTTTTCGCCACTAACTAAATGCAGCTGTAGTGGCTGTGGTATAATTACATCTATGCAGAAAGGTATGTATAATTTTTATTTGGTGTATGTGCTCCTAGTACGATAGCAGCGTAATGAGTTCGTTGACACTGCAAGATTTTAATTTATTCAAATGCCTTAGCCTGTATGACGCACCCACTGCCTTGTGTTTGATTTCATATCATATTATATAATATAGACGGCTAGGACAGTGATGTCGTTGCGAAAGCAGGGCAGTCTTTGGAAGAGCACACGAAGATACGAAATGGTTTAAGTTTAATATTTTGGTGGTGGTTAAAAAGTGTTTTTTGTTTATTTGAAAACAATTTTATTTAACCTAATGTTGTACACGTTTGCAACAAGACTATGTTGCGTTTATGTTAAACCGAAACAGTTGAAAAGCACAGCCATATTTTTGCCGTTTGAGCTGCCTGCCTTTAGTGCAAAAATGTGTGCTAAGAGTTCAACAACCGATCTCATGAAAATATAACCGTATTGAAATAAATCAGGAATCAACTGGTTGGTACTGTGATCGTCGGCGATTGCCGTTAATATCTTTTTCCGTATTCCTGTAGCATGTATCTTGTGAGCGTCTTTTACCGATCAGCAAGCTGTGCCCGCCTTACACAGGCATACACATCTATACACATGCATACAAACGAATGCGGACGCGATGGACTGACGTGGTGAGGTGTTCGAACTTTCACTATCAAAGGTAGTTGAACCTTCAGGCAGTCACGTCACTCTTCTTTGAGCTTGGTGGTCGCTAACAAATGACTTACCGGTTTATGATCGTCCGATGACGCATATATCCTCTTTCTTATTCTGTTCAACATTCTTCTATTCTCCTCATTGCAAACGGATTGATATTTTTTCAAGGAACAGAATGGAAATTTCCTATCTTCCTCCGACGTGAGCGGTATCATTGCAGTCAAATTAAATGATCCTTAAATTGTACAATTATTGCACTTATTCTAAACAAAAAATACTTTCAAAGATTTCAACTTCTTTTTTTTTCTATCCTAAAATGACTCTACGTAATTTGTTGAAGCTTTCAGCATCAACATGTGAAAACCTTCAGTCTATTTGCCTGTGTTGATTTATTTGTCACTGTGAGACTGTCGTTTTCGACCCGTTGTACGCGCACGGCTATCCCGGACTCGAGAAAGCATTGGTTTGTAGAACGACTAGACCAAAATGTGGTAGGTACCTTTGAATGGTAGGTTTTAGTAAAGTATACAGTGCTGCAAATTAAAAAAAAGAATCGGGAAAGTTCTCTGGATTATAAACAGACACAATTTGCACACCTGGTTCCGATGCAATTTCATTCCGTCTGGCGAATTCATAGCGTAATCGCACAGCCTCGCCCATTCAATTGAATACGGTTCGCGCGTTTTACTTCAGCTTTATTTCTGGTAAATACTTTGCTTTCAATGCACAGTATAAACAAATAAATTGTAGACATTTTCATATACCAATGGTTTGCCTACCTTGGTATTAATTGAAAGGATGTAGTTTTATTATATTATTGGATATACATCGCGAACAGATTATGCAATATCTGTGTCATGTGTTTATGTCACAGAAAACTTACGATATCTTTCCCTAGATTATTGCGTATTATACGAAATATCAATAATATCGCGTATATCGTGGTGGTCAAAATTTTATTTATTCAAACATTGATGTACATATATTAACGATTTCAAAAATCATAAATAATCATAGCTTCAAATAACTGAAAGCGATGTTTGTTAATTAAATTTACTTCCAATGAAGTAATAAACTGCTCCTGTAACGTGTTGTGGTTAAGCATTGGCAAATTGGCCTATTTGTACCTACAGTCAACTGATTACAGAGGAATATTTAAACAAAATGCATAACAAGTCAACCATCGGAAGCTTAAAATGCAATTTATCATAATAAATAAAAACTAAATTTACTTGCTTAGCAACCTATCTTAATGTCTTTACAGGGTTTTACAGGCCAACTTAGAAATCCAGCACCATTCTTCGTATGTCAAACAATGATTATCGTGAATGATACAAAGGAAGTTGAAATGTCCACAGCATTTTTTAATTGAGCGGCATATTTCAACTTTGACGTCATAATTCAACAACACCAGAATAAATGTAGTCTAATGGGCAACCTTTTTCAACACGATATCGTTTCGCGTAGTGCCGGTAGCTTTGGATGGTTAATGGTGAAAGTTTCTGTCCTTATACTTAAAGGCTACTTTTATTGTGTTCACCCTTTGAGAGTGAAATGGCGAATTTGGTCTACTATCATTTAAATAAAATGTATCGATGTGAAGTATACAATTTTTTCGAGTTATAACTGTTCATCGCCAGCGTTGTAACGTATAGCGAAGGCTGTGTTACGCACATGGATTATACATCCACGAGCATAAACCGTGGGCGTCAGGAAGCCAAATAAGACTGAAATAAGAAAGAAGTTTATTCAAACCTAACCTATAGTTTGCTCGCACACACCAGACGACATTACAGAAGCTTAGCCCGTGAGCAGAATGAAACAAAAGAAAGAGCTGAAAAAAGGAGAAAACCCCCTGCTCCCGAAAAAGTATATGATGCAAAGAAAGGTAAGCTGCGGGAAAGAAGTCGGAAGAAAGGGCAGTGATACAAGAGGTGGTGAAAAATTGGGCAAATGCGTAGCAAAAGGAAGACAACCAGACCAGACAAAATCATCAAACAAGGCGAATGGCGGTACCGGTACCGGTCAACTTCGGTTTCCGCTGCCTCTTCTGAATGCGACGCGACTGGGCCTGAACGACTCGATCAGACATGAGGTCCACCGTACGCTACGCAGAGGCGGTGAGGGACAACATGCATGCATCAGTTTTAACGGAGATGGTGCAGACTTTTGCTTTAGGTAACGCGCGGTTAATGAACTCAAACGAATTTCTGCCCAGACTTTCTCCAGTCAGCTGGTCAATATTCAAATTAGGACCTCAATATGTCCACTTTTAAACTATACGAGCAGTCTCACTGTTCGCTGGCAACTACTGGGTATATTGAAGGTGTTTTGTGTCACAAACTCATGGCCAAACATTATTTGATTTGAAATATATCTTAAAATTTTGTTGATTATTTTTAATCATAGTAAATAAATTATCAATTCTTTGAATATAAAAAGTAAAGTTGAATGGACTGGGGAAAAATATAGCATGCAACGGGACTTATACCAGAGTTGAATTCATCGTTTTGTTAGAAAGCATGTATATGATTAATAATATTTGATCAAAATTGCACACCCATATTGTTCACCGGATTGCACCCAGTTTTTCAATCCTTGTTGCTAACGCTCCCTACAAAAACAGAAAATTTATTTTAAACAGTAATCCATCCAGCACCCGCAAAACATCTTATTTTGTATTGAAACTTAAGAAATTAATACAATATGTATTTTAATATGTATTTTAATTTTATATTCATCGGAATTGAGCGACAGGATAAATCAAATATAAAACTATCTATTGCTGAGTAATAGATTGCATGAAATGGTTGAGTTATATAATTTGAGTGGTGTATGAAACGATATTGTTGATTAAGATTAAACATACTGTTCTTTGAAGCTATGAAGATTTGATGTAGTATAGAATTGTTCTAAGTCTCGAATTGAACGACTGATAGTTACAAAATAATAAACATGTAATACTACACACGTACATTTTTGCCACTTAGATACTAAAGCGTGCTTCCGTCATTATTGCTATACACCCGAATGGCATTGATTGCGAGTAAGTAACTATATGGCATAGATGGAGAAACCTGTACACATGCGCAAAACATATGTAGCATACGACAATCGCAAAGAGCGAAGAAAACTGCTTGGAAAGAATGAAGGTGGTGTCCGTATACCCGAACGTAGAAATTCCGATGACGATACCCAATACTTGCGTAAATACCACCATCAGCTTTACGACCATCAATATTAACAACACACTGATGATGGCAACGACGGCAATGACTACGGTTATGAAGACGCGAACAAGACGATCCTCGGTCATTGAACTCAAAGATTCGCCCCCTTCGTTGACCCATTTTCGAGGTAAAAATGTAGAACACTAGGTGACAACGATGGCCACAACGCTCGTTTTTTCTTTTTTATTATGCTGTCTTACGAAGGGCAGGGTTTATCATGGGGAAATCAGGGGGGGGGGGGGGGGTCTGTTGTGCTATGTTTCTGAGCTGCGTGGAATAGTTTGGCGGGAAACTGAAGATACAAAATGTGGCTATACGTACGGTGAGAGAAACATTTGCAGAGAGTGAAAGAAGAGAGTGTGAGTAGGATTGAGATAAATGGCTATATAAATGGGAAGCATGATGGAAAAAAAATTATAGAAAGGGAATAAACAAACGAATGATGCACAGAAAAAACATGGATAATATTCTGTGGTCCCCAACAAAACCATCCATCATGCCAAGTCTCCATAAAGGCGCAAACTATAGAATTTCACAGGACTTTTTTTCAATTTCGCTGAGAAGCTTAATGAAAAACATACATATGTAAATACACAATTCATTGCATGAAAATATAATTGTTGTACGAAAAATAAAGGATAATCCTCAAGATTTTCCAAAAAGGAAAATGTAATGCTGCACACCCCGCGCAATTTGACTGTCACTTAAGCCGCGTTCCCATTTAAGCAACCAAACCTGCGCAACTCAAGTTGCGCGTTGGTTGCACGCGTGTGAACGAGGGTTGCACGGCTTTGTGAACAAAATTTTTGTCAACAAGACTTGTTTTAAAACGTATTTTGATAATACCGGTTCGTTGGTTTCGAAATTCTTTTTCAAAGCCTTTTTTTCATGTAAGACTTCAATTTAATACTGAGAAATGGATCGTTGGTCTACCAATCAGACGATTACATTTCTCCCGGCATTTTAGAGAGTTTTGCGTAGAAATGGCCCGCGGCAATGGTCATCATAATGACATATACAGTTTGTCAAACAGTAAATGTGTAGACGTGTGAGTACGTAAATTGACCAGCTAATGTGAACGTGTACCATCGCCGGTTGCAGGAGTTTTTAACAATCCTGGGCAACTACACGCGTCAATGGGAACACACTATAACGCAACCAATCAGGTGAATTTATATTTCTAATAAATAATTATATGGTTGATCCCATGAGAGTGTCGATTTTCTATCGATGTTTTCTATTTGACAGGCCGTTTGACAATACTGTATGTCAGAAGAGCAGCTAGACATATATGTGGTAGTGCGCAATATTCTTCCATACTCCACCGCCGTGTTTGATTGTTGCCATCAGTCGTTGACAAACATTTGTGGATGATATTTCACGATCATATCATTCGATCATGTTTCTCAGCGTAAGTTGAAAAAACTCTGCTAAGGATTGGTCCTTTAGTAATTTAAAGCATTTATTTCTTGTTTACGTTCCCCCAACCAGCGACAACACCTTAGTGCTCACCAAGATCCAGCAAACTTCCAATCTTTGTTTCGCGTTCCCCCACTGCACCATTCATTCAAATTATTGTTTCAATTTATTGATCGAGAAATAATGTTTGATGGCGGTTGTGTGCGAAAGAATAAGGCGCACCAACACATATATGCCTTGCACCGGCACCCAGCTTTCTGTGTTGTCAAACGTCCAGTCAATCAAAAAATCCTCGATAAAAGTGGAATTACGATGAGAGTATCGATGTGCTATCGAAGATTTTTCCGTCCTCGATAGGTGTCCCTTGGGATGTTTTGTACAAACTGAGCTACCTCTTGGCATTGGCATTCACCAGAACTGCGCTTGTCAGAACGTCAACTTTAGAAAAACGACCCACCTTATTATTTATCAGCACACGTCATGCGTCATCCTTGAGTTTGTTTATTTATTTGGAAATTCCAAAGTGATCGTAGAACATTGTTACACGTATGAGTATTGTTTCCTTTATTTGGAATTTGTTCAATATTGAAAATGGAAAAGTATGCGCTGAGTAATTTAATCGGAGAAGGATCGTTTGGAAAAGTGTACAAAGCAGTGGAAAAGACATTGAAAACTACAGTTGCACTGAAAATAATAAATAAGGTAATTCAACTGGCTTGAGAAACATTTGTCATGGAAACTGTACAATGTTTCAATTTTATGTTTTTGCTTCTACTACATCAGCGAGGACGCTCTGGACGAGAAATAAAAGGATTGCGAGGAGAATGCGAGATACAACGAAATTTGCAGCATCCAAACATCATACGCATGGTCGATTCGTTTGAAACTCAGAACGAAATAGTAGTTGTCACGGAATACGCAAAAACGGATTTGCATAGCTTACTTCGCGATGGATCGCTGGGAGAATCTAAAACACAACGCATTACCTACGATCTAGTGTCCGCGTTGTATTATCTGCATTCACATCGCATATTGCATCGTGATCTGAAGCCTCAAAACATATTACTTGATCGCAATATGTGTGCTAAGCTTTGTGACTTTGGATTTGCCCGAAACATGACAATGGGGACGCATGTGCTTACGTCCATAAAAGGAACGCCACTGTATATGGCACCGGAACTATTAGAAGCAAAGCCGTATGATCATCATGCTGACTTATGGTCACTGGGGTGCATTATCTATGAAATGCTGGCTGGAGAACCGCCGTTTAGCTCTACGTCAATGATACATTTAGTGCGCCTCATACGCAATCAATACATCAAGTGGCCCAGCTATTTGACTACCAGTTGCATATCCTTCGTTCAAGGTCTTCTGCAACGAGATCCCTCTCAACGTCTGAATTGGAATGGAATTCTAGTACATTGTTTTGTTAAAGATCACATCGTAATCATCGAGGAAAATGTCCCACCGTCACCGTTTACACATCCACTGACGGCCTCGCAATCCCTGGAGAAAAATGATCAAGCAAAGCTACTGCTACGTGCGCGTAGAAGCTCTAAGACCGCACTAGGCGATGAAGATCTGACAACTTCGAAGGACAGCATTAATGTTATATTGCAAAGTGATGCAGAGTACCAGGAAACGGACACTGATGATTTCGTCGGAAACACATCGAAAATTTGTGATCCGTTTAAAGATAGAGAGAAGTGTAGCCATAACGCTTCTGAACAAAGGGTTCTATTAACGGAGTATCCTAATCTTGTATTGAGCCACTTCAATGATAACTTTCCTATAGCAACCCAACGTCCGATTCCGGTTTGTGCGATACTTATGACTAGTGGCCCAAACGAACAACAGGTGAACAGGTATAATGCTTCCTCTGGAGGATCGAAATCACAAGAACTGGAACGGCGCAAGCTAAGCCAAAGTATTGATAATTTTTCATTGCGCATAGGATCAGAAAAAAAAATACGTGATCAAACACTCCGAAAATCAGTTACTTCTTTTACCACACCAGTAAACTCACAAGAAAAAAATATTGAAAAACCCACTCCAAGTTTGCTTCCGGGCTGGGACTCATGCGATGCATCGCAAAATCCGCCTATCGAAAACGAAGAATGGCTTGCCTTTCTACAACGGTCCATGCAGGAAGTTCTTGATGGTGAACTGGACTCCTTAAAACAGCAGAATTTTGTCTGCATCATAGTTGCACCGCTACGAAATTTTCGCGCCAGTGCGAAAGTAATTGAAAACGTTGCACATCTGCTCAGCCTGCCATTGGCAATCGACATCCCTCCTTTCATACTACGCGATATAATCAGTGTGTATGGAGAGTTGAAACTAGTGCCAAACTTGGTGTACGCATCAAAATTGCTGTGCAATAAGACCTATGCTTGCGAATCAAGAAGCGAAAGTTACTCATCGAATCTGCACGGATCGCATGGTTCTTCTATACGACAATTATCAACACTGCATAACGAAGAGGTGAAAACACTGACGGCTGTATACGACTTGATTTGTCACCTTATTCACACTGGCGACATATTTTTAAATCAATTTTGCGATGCTATCGAAATCCTAGGAGCCAAGGAACTCTTCGTTAGCTTCATAAATATTGTTCATACAAATAACTGTTACGTTCCATTAGTCTGTTCACTACTCGCTCTCCTCAACTGTGCCTTACGAGAACTTCCAGAAAATGCAGAAATCGTCGAGCAAATTGTATTCCATGAAAATGTGAGTTTCATAGCTCTGCTAAAACATGGTGATGCAACGTTAAGGTACGTACATGATAAGAAACGTAAACGGCACATTATATAATAGCATTTTATTTTGTTATAGACTGCGAACCTGTATGCTGCTTCGTATATTGGCTAGGTTCAGTTGTCTCGCCTTGCAGAACCACTGGACGAACGAAATCAATGACTGCCTTGAAACACTACTGATGGATGATAACATGGATATTAAAAAGGTAGCAAAAGAGAGGTATATTTATGCGAAGCGAATGAAAGTAACAGTCGTTCCTTTTCTCTTGTAGGAAGCAAGATTGGCCAAGGAGGAAATTAAACATCTTTCTTTTATAACATCCGAAATACACTGAGGAACAACTTATGATGATGTAAGACTTATGATGTAACTTATGATGAATGATCTTGGATTAAAGAAGTATGTTCTATCACGTCAGTGTCAAGTGATGGCTTCGTAAACTGTATGGTGTCGTCGGTATCGTCTACATATTTACAGCCTTACATATTTACAGTCTACATACCACAGCCTTGAGCCGCCTTGAGAGGGTTCAGAGGAGGTTCACTAGGTGCGCCATTCGGCGCTTTCTTGGTGCATCCTCCTCTGTTTGCCCCCCCTATCGCATTCGTTGCCGTATGCTTCGCATGCCTTTGGTCGAGGATCGCCTCTCCATGGCTAAAGCGCTTTTTGTCGCCAATCTTCTTCACGACAACATTGACGCTCCTTGTATCCTTGCCTCTCTTCCTTTTTACGCTCCGTCCCGCCATTTGCGAGACAGACCTCCTTTCCTTATTCCGCCCCGTCGTTCTCGCTTCGGTCAGTGCGATCCGTTCTTACGTGCCCTTTCGGCCTTCAACGAGGCGAGCGGTCTGTTCGACTTCAACACCTCCCCTGATCTCTTCCGTTCTCTTCTCCTCGATTCCATCCTTTAATCCCGTCCTACGTCCTTTATTATTTTTTATTTTTTATAAGTTTTTCCCTATTTCCCAACCTACGATATTTTTTTTTCTTCCTTCTTTTGTAACTCCCTCGTCCCTCACTAGCATATAAGATTGTTTATTTTGTTAAGCCTAAATGGCGAACTTTGTATATAAATAAAATGAAAATGAAAATGAAAATGAATGAACATTTGGTCAAATTCAAAACAGTAGCGGAAGACGCGTAATGTTCTGTTGATCAAATGAACAACACATTCCTAAACTTCTAAAGCCGCTGTTACGCACCTAACTTCTCGGAATGTGAGTCATTCATTAACATTACATTTTAAGTAAAACGTTTCTGGTTTAAATGGCAAAAGCATGCAGGTAGCTCGTTATCTTTCGTGTCCTTGCAAGCAAAAAGCAAAAAAGCAACATTAAAAATTTCAAAAATACACTAAATGTTGGAAATTGAAAAATTCCTTCATAAATTTTGTAAGAACTGAGCCTATCGCCAGATGTACCAGAAACGGTGACAAAAAACATAATTTAGAATTTACAATATCTTTAAAAACTTCTAGGCGTTCCTGAGAAAATATCAATTTTCCCAATGGAACATTCAGAGAAATAACAAAATTCGCGTTACTTACAAACCTCGGAGGTTAGCCGCAATCTATGCACTAATTTTTTGTATACTGCTTTAAAATTATAAAGTAATGATACAGCTAGCATGAACTCCGTGAACAATTGATCAAGATTTATAGATGCAATTTATTGACCTTAAAAAGAGTATATTTACTTACTAGTTTATGTCGTTCTTTCCGTCTTATTGGAAAACTGTACGTCATATTGGAATTATTCCTGTTATTGCAAACAAAAGTTATCGGATATGGGAAGGCTTGTTTTACAAAAAGATCTCAAATGGAGGTGTAATTGAAATAACATTTGTATCTGACCTCTGAATATCGTTTCTGTGAAAACTTATTCAAATATTTATATTTTGTTATCTTATTTTTATTAAATGCTTATTTATCTTATTACATCAATGACATTCAAGTTCATTTTGTTCGCACCATTTTGGTGCTACTGCCTCTGGGCGTATTCCACGCGATATAAGGCGGTTTCGATGCCGGAAAAAGCGTGGTTCAGCGTCCATTTCCATGGAAGCCGGATTTGACCAAAGTCGCTCTGCTGCTGCAGCTGCACGTGGCCAAGTGCGTCCTTCAAGTGAATTGTCATCAATAAACTCGGTCCAGACACATACCTCGCCGCCTAAAATTCCTATCCCTCGAGGCAGTCGGTTTTGGTACACTTTTTTCCACGAGTAGTATGATGTTTGTCCCCAGAATCCATGATCCAGATACCATGCATCCTTTGTTGAAACAATGAGTTTATATCCTTTTTTTTGTAACGCATTAGGAATGTCACTCTCAGCAGGCACCCATGTTTGTATAATATAGCGACTGTTGTTCAAAAAACGATCAATTACAGATGGATGTGTCAACTGGCTGGACCATAAAATAACAGGTGCTGGGTCAATTGTTTTCTTCACCATTCGATTAGTTTCAAAACGCGCATTTTCCCAAAGGCGCAGCGATGTGTTCTGCAAATTTAAAAATTGTGTAGAGATAAAAATAGCATAAAGAAAACGTTTATGATTTGTTTGTTAAAACTCACTTGAAACTCACTCCACAATTGAAGGAAATCATGTTCAGTTCGGTTCATCCCCTTGTCTCGCATATAATTTACTACTTCTTCCGATGCATTCCAACATCCAAAGAAAACTTCATCGCCACCCATATGCAATATCTCTTCTTCGTTATTCATTGCAGCAAAGCTTCGATATAGTTGCTGCAAAATATTGTACATATTAGGGTTTACAGGATTCAGTTGGCCACACGGGGGCTCGACGCAAAAACTCCGCCATGGCTGCTGGTTGACACACAACGCTAGATTACCCAAACCTCTGGAAGGACCCCATTGCCATCCATTTCCTATATAAAAAAGGAATGTAAAAGCTGCTGACGGTTGTAGTTAAGGTTCATTATACACTTACCAGCGTGTGAAGGCGCATCAAACTCGAGGATTACACGAATGCCTCGATACTTTGCATACTGAACCAAATCTTGTACATCTTTATGAGTGAAAATTGCTTCTGCAGAATATGCTCCATATGAACTAAACTCAGGAACATGTTCAACCACAATCGGGAAACTTTGTGTGTCAGAAACATGCCAATGGAGAACATTCATCTTACATGAGGCCATCGCATCAATCTGTTTTCTTAGTGTCTTGATTGGGATGTAGTTTCGTGCGGTATCTATGAGTAAGCCTCGATGAGGATATACTGGTTGGTCGTGGATCATAGCATTTTTTAACATATAAAGTGTAGAGCATGTTGAATTAAACATATCAGTTTTTACTGAAACCATTAACTGCAATAATGTTTCCACAGCATGCCGAACGCCGTATATTGTCGTTGCCTCCACAGTTACATTTGTAGTATCCGAACTTTCTAAAGATATTTGGAGTTTGTAGCTTTCATTTGTTGACCAGTTTAAAACGGTTTCAGCCGTAGTTACATTTACTTTCACTAGCAAACTAGTTTTGCTACTGCAGATGTGTTTACTTTCCCGATGAATGTTCTTTAAAAAGTATCGTACGGTTTCGTTGAACATTTTTATAACTGCAGAGGATTGATTAACATTGTTTATGCTAAATCTACGGGGAATGGTGACGTTAGTAACAAGATGTGCGATAAGGAACAGTTCAATTCTTACCGCATATTTGATGGATGGACCGTAATCGTTTTCTTATCGAGTATTACCATTCCTGTTGGTTTTGGCCATAATGGCCCGTATTGACCACACAGTAATCGGCAGTGTGTTAAGCTATAAAAAATGGTTGATGTGTTCGACTCATGCGTTTGTACATGTTTTGTAATGCACTTCTGATCATTGACACATATATATAAGGATGTACCCAAAACGTAGGTTACGGTGGCCCAAAGAAGGTAGGAACACACGTGCACCTTCA
Organism: Anopheles atroparvus; assembly: GCA_914969975.1. Classification (NCBI taxonomy): domain Eukaryota; kingdom Metazoa; phylum Arthropoda; class Insecta; order Diptera; family Culicidae; genus Anopheles; species Anopheles atroparvus. Next base: position 773,658 of record CAJZCY010000001.1, on the reverse strand, counting down.
TTGTTATCTTTTGTTTGAAGACACACTAACTGTTTCTTCAGAATGGGCACTAGTTATAAACCGAAACAAAACTCAAATGGTGATTATTGTGAATGCTGACTAGCTGTACCGAACCAGCTACACGCTGAGTTGGAAAGGTTTCTCGAGGAAGACTGGAAGACGATTAAACCGGTGGTAAAGAAACAACGAAACATCCGTTGTTGAAAGCATACCAGGCAAGATTTTTTTTATTGTTTTTTATACTTGCTTCTCGCTCGCTCGCTATATACAGCCGTTTTGCCTACGGCCGACCCCTGTGGTTTTGTGTGTTCTTGAGCCATTTCAACACCCGGGGTCCACGAACAAAGTACTGCACTGACGCGCTCATGTACATCGCATTTGCTCGCTCTTGTGCTGCCAAGGGGATTAAAAAGCTCCATGCATTGCGGGCGATACGAATTTTATTTTAGTCTCACCCGGTATTAACTATTTTGCCCACGTGTTGTCTACCATATGAAGGCGATATTTACAGGGTTTGCAGGCATACAAGCGTTGCCCGCAATTAGTTAGGCGATTCGTTCAAGCGCTCAGGCGATTCTTCCACTCGCATAACCAAAAGAGTTGAAATCTCACGAAAGTATTGCCTATCTGTACACGGATCACCTGCGTTTTGCCGCTCGAAAAATATGTACATCCCGCTTTGTCATTTGGCCTCTCTGTCGCACGGGACTGTCGCCGAGTTGCTTGCCGGCACGAGCAGATTTTGCCTCGCGCTGATTGGTTGAATTTTCCCCTTTGTCGAAGGCCGGCGTGTAGCAGAGAGTTCGTGGCGCAAATTTGCATGCGCACACACATACGGTACACAGTAACAGCTTCATCGCCTCTGACTTGTTCGCGCATTCGCAATCCATCGTCAGTTCACCAGTAGCACCTCGAGTCGCGAGCGATGTCGCAGTGTAATCGCTTGCGACTCGCTTGCGATTTGCATGCGCTGGTGCGTTATACGTACGTGACAGAGCAGTCATTGGCGATCGCGCTCCTGTTCGAACTGAAAAATAAAAAATGGCGGAGTTTCGAATCCAGATTCGAAAAAGAAGATCCCAGCTGACAAATTTGACATTTCTTTTTGAAAATTTGGTCTAAAATCCATCTTTGTTTGAATGTATGGGTGCGAAATTTCGTGTTGCCGTGTACAGACACGGGCGGATCAGTGTTTTCTTCTTGCCTCTATATCAAAGATGGCTGCGCCTCTGTTTTGTGCTGTCATTGGTGTTAGCATTTCATTTTGAGGTAGTGCTTCTTTTGGCCTGCTCTACGCGTATATTGTTAAATCAAAATGTATTCTCAAAAAATCGAGAAAATATACATACAGCGTATTTAAGAGCAAGCGGAATGAAATCAGCAGTATAGAGAGCATCCCGATGTTTGCCCAGGGCCAAGCCGGATGGTGATGAACGATTTTGCCGATCGCGGTATGTTTGTTTTATGTTTTACTCTCTCAATCTTCCGTGCGTTTATGATTTTATTAGGATGTTTACCGCATCGAACATCGAAACATCGAAGAGCAACGCATGTTTTCTTTACGATAGAGTGTGAGTTGAAAAACATTGAATTTTTTTGTGAAATTATGTGTTGTGACAGTGAGTGGTTGTGCACGGAACATTCCGTGTGTTACGAGCAGCTCTGTGATTGATGCACGATTAGCAATTCATTCCCGTGTCTTTTAACAATCGTTCGAGCACAGTGATGCTCCCAACGTTCACCAACGTAGGCGACTACCGGCACGACGTGCCGGCGACCTCGGCCCGCCGGCTGGACGACCTGACCTACGCCGAGTTCATGATCCAGCAGTCGAACATCAACATCGACAAGTACCGGGACCACTTTATAGTAAACTACGTGTACGGCTTTCAAGAAGTCCCACCTGGCCGACGAGACGGGCTACGTGACGAGGCTGGCAAGGATTTGCGATCCGAACTACGATAGGTACACGAAGGTAAGGGAAGCAAACATTCGATGGTTAATAAAAGCAACGAGGGGTTAACGGGTTTCTCCCCCCCGTACCCTTTTCCGGGTGACAATAACGTGCATGGTCAATGGCACTGACTACAACATCCTGCAGGACGTCAAGCTGGCTCAGGCCAGTTAGAAGCTCAGCAACGATATGGCATCAAGCGGGACAAATATCTGCTCGTGGCCGTGTTTTCCCCCTCGAAGGAAAACACCGACGAGCCGCATGTACAACTTGAAGGAGATAGAGGAGGTTTTCAATGAAAACATACACTATATAGTATCGGGCCAACCGGTGCGTTGTTGTGGTAGGATATTGACTCTTGATCGCATATTTCCCTTTTCCCCTTTCAGCCTGCTTCAACGGCACGATCAAGAATTGCATTTCGGGCACGATAAACGACGGCAAGTGTCCCCGACGGTGGCGGGGTCGCTCGGGAACATATTTAGCTTCTGTCACGTGGGACTCAAGAACAGTGGTGTCACGCCGGTGTTCGCACCGGCTCGGTTTCCGTTCGGGGAAGGGATCGCCCTCACTCGATCGCCGTCTCGAACATCGGTCCGCACACGCTCGCGTTCGTGGACAGCAACGATGGGTGGATCTGGAAGGTGCTACTGTCGGGGCGGGAGGAGGGCGAGTAGGAGCGGCTTGAGGTAGATCCGGGTGGGATGACGATTCTTCCGGATACGATATTCGCCCACACGAACAACCATCTGTATGTCCTCTCGGAACGAAGTGTAAGTAGAGAATGAACGTACTTTGTTTCTGTCTAAACGAATGTGCACATGCTGATTTTTCTAAAAGTATAATCACATTTCCATTTTAGGTTATTAAGCTAAAGGTGGAACACTGCGGGACGTTTGGTTACTGTTCGGCTTGCTTGTAGTCCCGCGTTCCCTACTGCGGCTGGCGTTCGTTGGAGAAACGCTGCACCGTTAGGACGGCCTGCCAGAAAGACACCATTGGCGCCCGATGGATCTCCATCGGTACCGGGCAGCAGTGTATCGACTTCGAAATGGTCGTCCTTGATCGGGTGCCGATTGGGCAGATGTCCGTCGTGCAAATCGTGATCAAGACGCTTCCTGAGCTGCCGCACAACGCGCAGCATCGGTGCGTGTTTGGCAACGCCACACCGATCCACGCGAACGTCATGAAGGAGGGCCTCCTCTGCACGACCTCACCGGTGAACGAGCGGCCCACAATAGGCGACGGGCTGGACCACGTGCTGGTACCGTTGAGCGTGCGCAATTCCGAAACAAACAAGGCTTTTGTGTCGCGAAGCTTGGCGTTCTACGACTGCACCCGGAAAGACTCCTACCGGATGTGTTTGGTAAGCAACTGGGGCTGCCACTGGTGCATCTAAGACAACCGGTGCGCGTTTAATGCCACGTCCTGTCGCAGCTCGGCACACATCGTGCAGAACGAGGGCTCCGCGGCTGAAGCAGCGGTCCGGTTCAATCATGCTACCGATGATGAAGTATCACTTCTTTTCTGTTGCAGCTGCATTGGCTGCAAAGAACGGTCGACCGATGCGGAAGATGATGGAACAACTTGTTGCGACAGGTGCTGCTGAGCCTGTGATCCAGCAGGACGGACAACGACATTCCATGCAAGTCTAGGCTACGGAAGCTGCGTGCATCCATTGAATGTGGTATCGTCGGATTCCAACTCATTCAAGACGAATATTTTGAATGTAAGGAAGGTAAATTTAACATTTTCATGTTTATGGAATATGATGAAATAATATATTGAATTCGAACATAGATTGTTTTGTTTTGATGGTTCCGTTTCCGAAATTTGGATGGGTGGGTACAATTTAGAAAGGGAACGATCGGATCAGGGCTGGGTTCAATCCTCACGCACACATTTGCAATTTTTGCTTAAGAGATCTGCTGAAAAGCCTTTCCACAGCCTCCAGCTAAGCCTCTCGAATGTGCTCTAAAAGGCCCTTTTCTGTCAACTGGGCAGCTAAGCCTCTCGAATGTGCTCTAAAAGGCCCTTTTCTGTCAACTGGGGGTGTTTTCCTATATTTTTAGTCCTGAAAACTGACGAAAACCGACGACGATCGATTGAGCCAGTGCGCTTGGCTGTGTTTTGTGTTTACTCGCGACGCTGTCAAAAACGATTGAGGGCCCAATGTAAACATTAGTCTACGCATTTGTTTTGATCTAAGCGCAATTAATATAGGGAGTAGACAAGAGGATAATACAGCAGTGTGTAGATGGCCGATGGCAAGAGTTGTAGAAGAACACCCAGGAAAGGATGGCGTAACAAGAGTAGTTACGGTACGATGCGCAAATGGAAAGGAACTTCGTAGGCCAATTAAAAAAATAGCTCCTTTACCAATGGAATAGAAAGCAAATGAAATGAGAAGCAATGTTATTGAACTTCCGTTAAAACATCAAGATAAGATAATTGATTTTCTTCGAATTATGAGTATTTTGGACTAAGTAAAAACATTCGTTTTTGGTGGCCGGGAATGTTGGCGCCTAAATGGCTGCAATAAGTGTAAACAGGACTGTCAGGGATAGACGAAAATAAAAGGGAATAATCCCAGTTGACAGAAAAGGGCCTTTTAGAGCACATTCGAGAGGCTTAGCTGGAGGCTGTGGAAAGGCTTTACAGCAGATCTCTTAAGCAAAAATTGCAAATGTGTGCGTGAGGATTGAACCCAGCCCTGATCCGATCGTTCCCTTTCTAAATTGTACCCAACCATCCAAATTTCGGAAACGGAACCATCAAAACAAAACAATCTATGTTCGAATTCAATATATTATTTCATCATATTCCATAAACATGAAAATGTTAAATTTACCTTCCTTACATTCAAAATATTCGTCTTGAATGAGTTGGAATCCGACGATACCACATTCAATGGATGCACGCAGCTTCCGTAGCCTAGACTTGCATGGAATTTCGTTGTCCGTCCTGCTGGATCACAGGCTCAGCAGCACCTGTCGCAACAAGTTGTTCCATCATCTTCCGCATCGGTCGACCGTTCTTTGCAGCCAATGCAGCTGCAACAGAAAAGAAGTGATACTTCATCATCGGTAGCATGATTGAACCGGACCGCTGCTTCAGCCGCGGAGCCCTCGTTCTGCACGATGTGTGCCGAGCTGCGACAGGACGTGGCATTAAACGCGCACCGGTTGTCTTAGATGCACCAGTGGCAGCCCCAGTTGCTTACCAAACACATCCGGTAGGAGTCTTTCCGGGTGCAGTCGTAGAACGCCAAGCTCCGCGACACAAAAGCCTTGTTTGTTTCGGAATTGCGCACGCTCAACGGTACCAGCACGTGGTCCAGCCCGTCGCCTATTGTGGGCCGCTCGTTCACCGGTGAGGTCGTGCAGAGGAGGCCCTCCTTCATGACGTTCGCGTGGATCGGTGTGGCGTTGCCAAACACGCACCGATGCTGCGCGTTGTGCGGCAGCTCAGGAAGCGTCTTGATCACGATTCGCACGACGGACATCTGCCCAATCGGCACCCGATCAAGGACGACCATTTCGAAGTCGATACACTGCTGCCCGGTACCGATGGAGATCCATCGGGCGCCAATGGTGTCTTTCTGGCAGGCCGTCCTAACGGTGCAGCGTTTCTCCAACGAACGCCAGCCGCAGTAGGGAACGCGGGACAACAAGCAAGCCGAACAGTAACCAAACGTCCCGCAGTGTTCCACCTTTAGCTTAATAACCTAAAATGGAAATGTGATTATACTTTTAGAAAAATCAGCATGTGCACATTCGTTTAGACAGAAACAAAGTACGTTCATTCTCTACTTACACTTCGTTCCGAGAGGACATACAGATAGTTGTTCGTGTGGGCGAATATCGTATCCGGAAGAATCGTCATCCCACCCGGATCTACCTCAAGCCGCTCCTACTCGAACTCCTCCCGCCCCGACAGTAGCACCTTCCAGATCCACCCATCGTTGCTGTCCACGAACGCGAGCGTGTGCGGACCGATGTTCGAGACGGCGATCGAGGTGAGAACACCGGCGTGACACCACTGTTCTTGAGTCCCACGTGACAGAAGCTAAATATGTTCCCGAGCCACCCCGCCACCGTCGGGAACACTTGCCGTCGTTTATCGTGCCCGAAATGCGATCCTTGATCGTGCCATTGAAGCAGGCTGAAAGGGGAAAAGGGAAATATACGATCAAGAGTCAATCCTACCACAACAACGCACCGGTTGGCCCGATACTATATAGTGTATGTTTTCGTTGAAAACCTCCTCTATCTCCTTCAGGTTGTACATGCGGCTCGTCGGTGATTTCCTTCGAGGGGGGAAACACGGCCACGAGCAGATATTTGTCCCGCTTGATGCCATATCGTTGCTGAGCTTCTAACTGGCCTGAGCCAGCTTGACGTCCCGCAGGATGTTGTAGTCAGTGCCATTGACCATGCACGTTATTGTCACCCGGAAAAGGGTACGGGGGGAGAAACCCGTTAACCCCTCGTTGCTTTTATTAACCATCGAATGTTTGCTCCCCTTACCTCCGTGTACCTATCGTAGTTCAGATCGCAAATCCTTGCCAGCCTCGTCACGTAGCCCGCCTCGTCGGCCAGGTGGGACTTCTTGAAAGCCGTACACGTAGTTTACCATAAAGTGGTCCCGGTACTTGATGTCGATGTTGATGTTCGACTGCCGGCGTAGGTCAGGTCGTCCAGCCGGCGGGACGAGGTCGCCGGCACGTCGTGCCGGTAGTCGCCTACGTTGGTGAACGTTGGGAGCATCGCTGTGCTCGAACGATTGTTAAAAGACACGGAATTGAATTGCTGATCGTGCATCAATCACAGAGCTGCTCGTAACACACGGAATGTTCCGTGCACAACCACTCACTGTCACAACACATAATTTCACAAAAAATTTCAATGTTTTTCAACTCACACTCTACCGTAAAGAAAACATGCGTTGCTCTTCGATGTTTCGTTGTTCGATGCGGTCAATATCCTGATAAAATCATAAACGCACGGAAGATTCAGAGAGTAAAACATCCGGCTTGGCCCTGGGCAAACATTGGGATGCTCTCTATACTGCTGATTTCATTCCGCTTGCTCTTAAATGCGCTGTATGTATATTTTCTCGGTTTTCCTGTTTATATGCACGAGAATACATTTTGATTTAACAATATACGCGTAGAGCAGGCCAAAAGAAGCACTACCTCAAAATGAAATGCTAACACCAATGACAGCACAAAACAGAGGCGCAGCCATCTTTGATATAGAGGCAAGAAGAAAACACTGATCCGCCCGTGTCTGTACACGGCAACACGAAATTTCGCACCCATACATTCAAACAAAGATGGATTTTAGACCAAATTTTCAAAAAGAAATGTCAAATTTGTCAGCTGGGATAGCATTCAGACAGTCGACTCGGCCTCCTCCAAGCGCATGGTAATACGCAGCACCTTCTTCCAGCACGAACCTTCAGCTACACCTGGCGATCACCGCAAGCAACATACTCCCAAATAGACCAGGTTCTGATCGACCACGAAATAGACCACGTTCTGATCGACGAACGGCATTTCTCGGACATCATCGACGTCAAAACATACAGAGGCGCAATCGTCGATTCGGACCATTTCCTGGTTATGGTGAAAATGCGAAAAAAAAAACTCTCCGTAGCCAACACACTACGGAACAAACCTACCCCAAGGTACAACATGGATCGGCTGAAGCAAGCTAAAGTGGCAGATAGCTACGCGGCAGCTGTGGGGACAGCACTGCCGACTGATGAGGCAACACAACCGCTGCCTCTTAACGACCACTGGCGCTAAGTGGAGAAAGCCATCAGTAGCTCAGCAGACAATACAGTTTTTTTCAATGGATAGGATAAGCGTAAACGCGTTTAGCCAATGTGAAAAAATGGGCTATCAAAGTTGAAACCTGAACAAGCCATGTGTGAACCCATCAAGCCAAATGTCGTATTCATCAGCATAAACACACAATCAGCTTTCTGACTTCAGCAGCAGCTACAGAGGGCTGAACACGGCACGAAGCGGTTACACCCCAAAGACCGAAATGTGCCGTGGGGAAGATGGCAGCATTCTGACGGACGAACGAGAGGTGATTGCCAGGTGGAAGCGCTACTTCGACGAACACCTGAACGGAGCGCAAGCAGGAGACCGGGGAGACGGTGTAGAGGACCACATCAGCAGAGTGGTGGGCGATGAGGTGCCCCCGCCATCGGTAGAGGAAGTCACCGGGCCGTCAAACAGCTGAAACTCAACAAGTCATCTGGCAGCGACGGCCTTGGCGCCGAACTCTTCAAGATGGGCCAGGAGAGGCTTGCCATTTGCATGCACCAGCTGATTGTGAAGATCTGAGAACAGGAAGAACTACCAGACGAGTGGAAGATGGGAGTGATCCACTCCGTCTACAAAAAGGGCGACAGGTTGGACTGTGCGAACTTCCGGGCGATCACAGTTCTGAATGCCGCCTACAAGATCCTATCCCGAATACTCTACTGCCGGCTCTCCCCCCTCGCCAGTGATTTCGTCGGAAGCTACCAAGCTGGTTTCGTTGGAGGGAAATCAACAACCGACCAAATCTTCACTCTCAGGCAGATCCTCCAGAAATGCCGAGTGCACCGAATCCCCCATCCCGGCTCTCCCCCATAGCCAGTGATTTCGTCGGAAGCTACCAAGCTGGTTTTGTTGGAGGGAAATCAACAACTGACCAAATCTTCACTCTCAGGCAGATTTTCCAGAAATGCCTAGAGCAGCGAATCCCCACGCACCACCTATTAATCGACTTCAAAGCGGCCTACGATACCATAGATCGGACCGAACTATGGAAAACCATGCAGCAGTACGGATTCCCCGGAAAACTGATCTGACTGTTAAGGGCCACAATGGATAGTGTGCAGTTCAGGGTGAGGATATTGAGCATGTTGTCGGATCCGTTCGAGTCTCATCGGGGGTTACGGTAAGGCGACGGGCTCTCCTGCCTGCTATTCAACATCGCTCTGGAGGGTGTCATTCGGAGCGCTGGCTTCGACCATCGGGGCACGATTTTCACACGGTCAGTTCAGCTTCTTTGCTACGCGGATGACATCGACATCATTGGACGGTCAACCCGCGACGGTGTCCGATGCATATACCCGATTAAAACGCGCAGCTGCGGGAATTGAACTGGAGATCAATGCGTCAAAGACTAAGTACCTACTCGCCGGTGGCTCTGACCGTGACAGAGCAAGACTGGGAGCTAGCGTACGAATCAACAACGATGAGCTCGAGGTAGTTGAGGAGTTTGCCTATCTTGGGTCTCTTATAACATCGGACAACAACATCAGTTCGGAGATCCGAAGACGCATTGTTCAAGGAAGTCGTGCCTACCATGGGCTCCATAAGCTCCTAAGGTCCAGACGACTTCACCAACGCACGAAGTGCACCATATACCGCACATTGATACGGCCGGTAGTCCTCTATGGGCATGAGTCCTGGACGCTTCTCAACGAGGATGCCAACGCACTCGGCATTTTCGAACGTCGTGTGCTCCGGATTATCTTTGGTGGCGTCCCAATGAAGCGACCACGCCGGTTTTCGCTAGAATTGTTGCCGAGTGAATGTCGACATTCATTTCACAAAATTATTCTTCCTTTTCAAACGATTGGGGATTGAGCTCGGCTCGCGCGACCCGATCCGAAAAAAATGGGAGAGCCGACCCCGGCTCGGGTCTGGCTCTTCTCTTCCATTCCTTCACTACTCTCCTACCTTCCTCTCCCCTCTCTCTGTGTCTTTGTGTCATGAGTGTGTCGGTCAACTTGCTCGGCCACAGAGCGCTTATAGCTATGGGCGTTCTTTAACAGTATAAGAGTCTGCCTGCCGGGCTGCATCGGTAGGCGCTGCGTGTTGAAGAAAGCGTAAGTCCGCTGCACAGAGCGTACTGCGTTCTCTCCGATGTCCAGTCGTGCGGGGATAGAAAAAAGATCCCCTACCCTAGCGTGTCAGTTCTCGCCCGCACGCCGGCGGTGACGGTCGTGGGTCGGCTGTTCTATGCATGGCATGCGTGTGAGAATTTGCGCACCGCTTGGTGAGTGTGTGCGCGCCGGTATTGGGCGTAGCGAGGGTCGTGTCGGGGAAGCAAGCACGACACAATGCGTGTCGGGAAGCCGAAGCTGGATCATTCGCATTTTTTGGAGATGGCTTCGTAATTTTTGGGGAATGGCTCGCATCGTCTTTTGCCGATGCCCATATATGGGGTTACGAGCGCGCCGCTTGATTCGAATTGCACTGCTCGGCTCGAGACGGGACGGCCGACCGCGGTCGACTCTGGATCGGCGCAGTCGGTGAGACAGCCCATGTACCCCGGGGCACGCGTCAGAGCGAGATGCATACAAATCAACCTCCGATTTTCTTGGTTGGGGTGTACGTGCAGGACGGGTGGAGGAGAAGGATGAACCACGAGCTGGCTGAGCTGTTTGGCGAGCTGGATATCCTAACGGTGGCGAAAGCCGGAAGGATCCGCTGGTTGGGGCATGTCATGATTGGTGACCAGGCCATGTCAGCACGACGTGCTCAACTATGAGGGGGCCAGATAAGAAGAAGACAGTCGACTAGGCAACATCATTTCAGAGAACCACCGCATAAGATATCACAACACTATAGTTTTTTATGAGCTATCGTCGTTCAAAAGTTATTACAGAACGAAGATCCAAACTTACCAGGATAGGCGGTCACGGTAGAGTTAAAGCTACTAGTGCTGGTTAGTTTTTTAGAATAATGGCCAGTTTTAACGTGAGTTGTAATATTTTTTGCCATCGTAATATTTAGCCTAACATAAATAGATAGTGCGATATTTTGGAAAAAAGAATGCGCTCATAAGAATTTCGGCCACTGTACTAGCTAAGGAATAACATAATAACAATAATATTGGTAAAACGAATAATTCACGCAATCTAAAAGTGAATACATTTAATCGTAATCGGTAATATCGCCATATTTATTGTAAACCACACACTGTTTAGTCTTACGAAGTAAATTTGAACTCAGCTCTCTCCGCACATTGTTCTATCCATGGATAGGATGCAAAAGCTAAATTAAGATTTTAATCCCTAAAATTTTATCCTTTACAGTTTTTATTTGAATTTGAGGAAGAATAGTCGATACAAACGGCATTCGTAGTCAAATCAATTTCTTCAGATGTATCAGAATTATCACTGGAAAAGGATTCATCACGATGCACACTCATTATCGGTTGATGTAATAAAATTCGTCTATTTGACAAGGTAGAACAGAATTTTGCATCCTTTCCTTCATATTTGGTACCCTGCAAATTGCGACGATCGAGTGACTGCTTCTCAAGCGTTGGCGTTTCGAGTGATGGTAAAGTATTGCCAATGGATTCTCTTGTGGTAGTATTTTCACTTAGATTCTTAGCAATATTGTCATTAACGTTGCTGTTGCTCATGATTTCATTAATGTTTGCATTTTGGAAACTATGGTGCATACGGATTAACTCGGTACCGTTGGAAACCATTTCGGTTGTGTTTTGCGCAGATCCGTATGCTTCGTGAGATTTACTTGTATCGCCGATGTTGTTATTATCAAAATGGTTAGTCTTTCCTTGAGAATCTGTAAAATATAAGTAAAATTAAAGGAGCAAGTATTAGAACCTATGAACAGAATTGTATAATCAAAGAAGCTGACAAAGCGAATAAATACCACCAGGCAGGCGAAGTTATATTGAATCCTGATAAGAGGAGTTCTTTTTATGGCTAATATGACCCTAGGCATCCATCAAAATGTTGAATGGGATAGGAAAAAAGGGTGCGACGGGTTACTTCACTAACACATATATGTCTAGCTACGGCATCAAGCTTACAGCGCTGTCAAACGTCATGTCAATGACGCTGTCACCGAAATGCCGTATCAACAGTGGAAATACTTTGACCGATTTGTGCAGACTATCGAACACGAGCTATCCTTGAATTGTGTCCTTGAGAGAGTTTCTTCTTGCAGTCGTTACGTTCTACCGTCGTTTGATTTACATAGTTTGTCATTTGATCCACCGTATCGGCGTTTGAACAAACACGTTCAGCGTCTTTGTAAATAGCTTCGTCTGTTAGACAACTTCGCCTATGATGGGATCGTCCCAGAGGCGGAGTTGTCAAAGTGACGAAGTTGTTTGCAAAGTTTTGTGTTCTTTGATTGCAATAAAATACTTTATGACTATAATTAACGTTTTGACAAATTGACACATTGGACATTTAAAACGGATAACGCTCCACGCCTCCACGCGCACTGCACGACAGGAAGCAAGAGAGTGAGCCAACTCTTCGGTCTGCTGGTCGGTTCCCGTTCCGATGATTTACCCGCATAGCCAAAAGAGTTGAAATCTCACGAAAGTAACTCGGTCTTTGTATGTATTGCCTATCCCGCATAACCAAAAGAGTTGATATCTCACGAAAGTAACTCGATCTTTGTATGTGTTGCCTATCTGTACAAGGATCACCCGCGTTTTGCCGCTCGAAAAATATTTGCATCCCGCTTCGTCATTTAGCCGCTCTTTCGCACGGGACTGTCGCCGAGTTGCTCGCCGGCACGAGCAGAGTTTGCCTCGTGCTGATTGGTTGGATTTTCCCGCTCGTCGAAAGCCGAAGCAGAGAGTTCGTGGCTCAAATTTACATGCGCTCACACACACGGTACACAGTCACAGCTTCGTCGTCTGTACATGGAATGGTGTGCACAGCGACAACAATGCTGCTTTGAACTGGAACAACTTTATGGAGAACCATCAACTCTGTTTTGATTGATTTCTTGAAGTTGGGGAAGTTCTTGCTGTTCTCTTCTACGTAGCTAAAATACACACTTCCGATAGAAGTGCTAAGCTGGTGTCATGATCGTCACTCATTTTCAGATTTTATTACAGATCACAATCCACAGATATTTACAAATGGACCGTTCTTCTTCTGTTCTACCACAAGACTGACCGTACGCTGCGAACGGTACCGCTTGATCCCCTTCTCCTCTTCGTCTCTCTTTTCGACAAAAGATGTCGAATCAACTCACTCATAAATAATGACTCTAATAAATAAATGACTCTAATAAAAATAACTATCACTCCGCGAATGTATGCATGGCCACTACTGTAATCCAATGACAGTGACATATCGGTCAAGGTGTATACATGAAAGCACAGAAAGGTGAATACAGCAAAAAGGAATCGGTGAAATATCGATCATAAAGGGGGAATCGATGAAATTGCACAAGAAGTTTTTTTTTTTATGTTGGAAAACTTACTGAATTCTTTTATTTCTTTTTTGCAAATTGTTTAAATTATGTTTTTGTTCTGAATAGATAAAGCATCAAACTGAGAAATTTGCTCTTAAAAAACAAATATTCTCAACATCATACATTATAGGGTAAAACAAGGTTTACCGGGCCTGCTAGTAAATACATATAGGAGCGGGAGAACCCGCCGGTTTTCTCACCGGCAAACGCGAGGTATCCCAAGCGGCAGAAATAAGCGTATTGAGGCATTTCGAACCTCTTTCAAGAAATTCTCAAACTTGAAGATGCCTCGATACTCATTCGAAAGTAAGCATACCTCGCGTTTGCCGGAGAGTAAACCGGCGGGTTCTCCCTCTCCTATATGTATTTATACAGGAGAGGGAGAACCCTCATGCGAGAACGACGTGAAAGCGGTCCGCGAAATCGAAAAACACACTTTGCTCCCGTTCGTTCGACTCGGGTTGGGACGAACGATCGGGTGACGGTTTTTTCCATTTCTACTGACCGGCTTCCTCGAGGCGTACATGTTCTTTCGTGTTTTGCTGCGTGCTGGCATTTCGTTTTCACTGTATTTGCTGGCATTTCACAGTCATTTTTGCATGTTCACTGTGTTTCTTCACTTGATAGTGTAGGTTACGTTTTGTGGGCCGAATATACCTTGAACCTGATATGCGCAGAACACTTAGGATATTCTTACCACAAACCAACGTGACCACACCAAGTCAAGTCAGAAACCGAACTGCGGTGAAGTCCACAAATCCGCTCGCTCGAGCCGGTGAACGCTCGCTCGACCGAAGCAAACCAAAGAATATGCTCAAATCGTGGACGCGTGTGCACACGTGTGTATCCGTGCATGTGCCATCCCCAATGAAGCGACCACGCCGGTTTTCGCTAGAATTGTTGCCGAGTGAATGTCGACATTCATTTCACAAAATTATTCTTCCTTTTCAAACGAATGGGGATTGAGCTCGGCTCGCGCGACCCGATCCGAAAAAAATGGGAGAGCCGACCCCGGCTCGGGTCTGGCTCTTCTCTTCCATTCCTTCACTACTCTCCCACCTTCCTCTCCCCTCTCTCTGTTTCTTTGTGTCATGAGTGTGTCGGTCAACTCGCTCGGCCATAGAGCTCTTATAGATATGTGTGTTCTTTAACGGTATAAGAATCGGCCTGCCGGGCTGCATCGGTAGGCGCTGCGTGTTGAAGAAATCGTAAGTCCGCTGCACAGAGCGTGCTGCGTTCTCTCAGATGTCCAGTCGTGCGGGGATAGAAAAAAGATCCCCTACCCTAGCATGTCAGTTCTCGCCCGCACGCCGGCGGTGACGGTCGTGCATAGGCTGTTCAATGGATGGCATGCGTGTGAGAATTTGCGCACCGCTTGGTGAGTGTATGCGCGCGGGTATTGGGCGTAGCGAGGGTCGTGTCGGGGAAGCAAGCACGACACGATGCGTGTCGGGAAGCCGAGGCTGGATCATTCGCAATTTTTGGAGATGGCTTCGTAATTTTTGGGGAATGGCTCGCTTCGTCTATTGCCGATGCCCATATATGGAATTACGAGTGCGCCGCTCGATTCGAATTGCAATGCTCGGCTTGAGAGGGGACGGCCGACCGCATTCGACTACGGATCGGCGCAGTCAGTGAGACAGCGCATGTACCCCGGGGCACGCGCCAGAGCGAGATGCATGAAAATCATACTCCGATTTTCTTGGTTGGGTCATTCGTCTCTTCGATTGCCTTCGCATGCGCTTCCATACAAAACGGCCAGAATTGAGTAAAAATCTTCACGCAGAGAGGGAATTCCTTGAAAACGGGAGAGAATTGTTACCTGGGTGGGCCGCGGCCTTCATTCCATATTTTATATTTTTATTGTAAGAATAAAGAAAACATGGCAAATGTAAGCCGGTGTTTTTAAGATGAAAGAAGGTGTCGCCATTTACTTTGCAAACCGAGGGTGACACATGAAAACAATATGATAAATCTCCTATACATTATAATACAAACGCATTGGAACGATATCGTTGCCACTTCGTTGCCACTTGCGATCGTCATCGGTCACAGCCTTTACCGATGCAATGGAGTGAGCGAGACACCGCTGGCTCTGTCTCATTACACTGGAGAGAGCGGTATGACGCTTTGTCTCTACAAGGAGCTCTACCTTTCGGTCGCAGCCCATACCACTACCATCGGAGTGAGCGAGACATCGCTATGTCTGCATCATTATGCAGCTGTAGCTCCCAGAGCGGAGCGAGAGGGTGTCTAATCGTTGTTGGAGTGAGCAAGACACCGCTATGTCTCAGTATAAACATACTGGAGCGAGGCGACGCTTGGTTTAAGCTCAAAGAGTGGAGTGAGAGGGTGCCTAATCGTTGTTTTCGTGGTGGACGTACCATGCGCACCGGAATTTGACTACACTCCGGAAGATGCTGACGAGTTGGTCCGTTGTCGCGTTCGGTATTCGCAACCCAGTCAGCCAACCTCTGTGATTCCTTTAACGTTGGAGCAGCGTATGATGCCTGTTCTGCCTCCTATCGATGGTGATCGGTCAAAAACAAAGCACCTGTACTCCGCAATCCAAGCCGGGAAGTAGCTCCCGGTTAATGCGCAGCCATAAATTGTACACGCAGCGCCGGGTTTGTGAGAGGGCAACCAAGCAGTGTGCTGCCGCACCGACTGCGCCCGAACCATCAGTGGTGTAAAAATGACCAATATTGCCAGTTCCAGGTACCCATGGCGAAACAGGAACCGCAGGCAGCGGATCGAAGGAGCTAGTGTTTTGTCAAGTAGCTCTTTCCGGTGAGCAGAGCGGAGCTACTTCGCTCACGGAAGTGAGCCGAGCGCGCGAGGTACCTCGCGAAAAAGTTGCATGACATTTCTGCTCAACCGCACGCGCGCTCCTTCGCTCGATGAGACGGGTAGGTGTCTTTGCCGTTCGGTGATCTACGACGAGGGCAGATATCGCTCTTGAAACTTATAAAAGTGGCGTTATGAATGGACCACGACTTCTTCTATTTGTTCAGTGATAAATGCCTGAATTTTAAATTGGCTTTAACAGTAAGCGGACATTCGTAACTTTAAACTTGGCAGATCGTATCCAGACTTATCTACCCAAAATCTACATTTTATAATAATCTTCAGCACAAAAATCAGCACATTCGCAATGTAAAAATATTTCAGACGCAAGCTTACAGCGTCGGCTATTGCCATTGAAAATTTATTTATTGCTAACTATTGTAAGATTATCCATTATTACAAGTGTACAAGTCTAACGGAGACGGTCCAACGGTTGTCAGTTTTTCATATATGAATATACAGCCCATTTATAATTGTGCCAGCGATTTTGAATTTTGCTTGTTGTTAATAGCAAATTTAAGATTGTTTTTGAGGCTTTTCGCCCCCCTAGAACTTTCGTGGAAACAGTTCCAGTTCATTATTGAACGTACAAGCGAACGGGTACTTGAAAGTACGAGCGAACGGGCGCTAGAACATACGAGCGAAGGAGGGCGAGAGCGAAGAAACGCGTGAGCGAAAGTACGAAGGAACGCGAGAGCGAAAAAGCGCGCGAGCTAGCATACAAAGTACTGCGCAAACGACGGAGCGCGCGAGCTAGCCTAGAAGTACCTCGCAAGCAAAGGAGCGCGCGAGCTACCCTCGAGCTACCTCGCGAGCGACGGAGCGTGCGAACTACCGTCGAGGTACCTCGTGAGCGACGGAGCGCGCGAGCTACCCTCGAGGTACCTCGCGAGCGCTAGAGCGAAAATGTCGTGCGACACTTTCACGAGGTACCTCGCCTGCGAAATTGAAATTGCGTGAGCAGATTATATTTTTATGCGTGATCCTTAGTTATTGTTTAGAAATAAGCAATGAAAGCTATAAAATACAAGAATATTTGTCTACCCACATTGAGAGTGTTTGTGCTAAATGATTCAAATGTATGAGAAAAATATTTACAATTAAATTACGTAATATTTAATGGAAACTCAAAACTAATATTAATTACTTTGGTATTTATGGTAAGGTACTATAAAATCAGGTTTTAATAAATTAGTAAATAGTTAAAAATATATGTTTTTGTTAAGTATCCTCACATATGGTCCTGCGATTTTCTTTGTTTTAAGCTGCTTTGTCGTGCTCTATTCCTGCTAATTTGCTTGAATTTTTTAACCACGCGTTTCCCGCCACCAAAGTACTCTTTCGTTTTTGGCCGCATCTTGGTTTCCTGTTGTTGTATCGGCTTTATAGTGCGCTGATCGCTGCTGTTCCTATCGTCTGTTTACCACTCCAAAATGGAAGTCGTTTGTTTTTATTGTACTTTGGAGCTGGGCCCCACCGAAGGTGCCATCTCATGCATTTATTGCGAATCGGATTTTCACCTTAAGTGCTCCGGTGTGCCCCTGCAGCTGATTCAAGAAGTGAAATTGACTGGATGTCTCCATTGGAGCTGCATCGGCTGCACCACTGCGATGAGGAATCCGCGTAGTAGGCACTTTAAGGAGGTGGAGCAGCAGGTCGGATTCCAGGCAGCCGCTGTCCAAAGAAATTAAATCCGAATTTGCCAGTTTCATGCAAAGTACCCCGAGAGGCATCCATCGCAAAGCTGATGATCGCCCGTTATTGCGACTTTTCGCAAGGGTTTCTTTCCGCACCGCTTCACTTAAAAAAACACGATTTTCTTAACGCGGCTTCCGAATGGATTTTATTTCGCTTCTCACTTTTCGCGCGGTTAAAAATTCAAGCGTGCAGATCAGCGGCTCGTTTCAGAAAGAAAGCATGTCTCCAGGCGCTTTCTCCTGATTCTTTCGTTTTTTCTCTTCGCCTGATCCCGGTCATTCACCGCTATCAGCTGATAGCCAGGAGAGCAATGTGGGGGCGAGATAGATCGATATCTCATCATTACCGGTGGCGCCCCCTGCCGTCGGGTAGGAAAGCATCGGAGCGTTACTTGGCCGAGCCCTCCAATAACCTTGCTCGCCCAAGTGACACCCGTCCCTTCACGTCAGCTAGAGAAAAAAACTTTTCTCCGATGCTGTGCAGATGCTTGATGAAGTGCCCACCACTG
Source organism: Anopheles atroparvus (assembly GCA_914969975.1). NCBI lineage: Eukaryota > Metazoa > Arthropoda > Insecta > Diptera > Culicidae > Anopheles > Anopheles atroparvus. The sequence continues at coordinate 755,382 of CAJZCY010000001.1, read as the reverse complement.
TACCCAGTGAGCCAAACACGCGTGTGAACAGTGAGACGAATTTCAGCACATCCTCACTTCCTCCGCGTATCACTGGCACCAACTCTTCATCATCCCCGTCGATTGCGTTGGTCGCTCCTGAAGCTCCCAAAAGATTTGTTTGGCTACATCTATCCAGAATTGTCCCGACTGTTTCCGTGGAACAAGTGGTTTCACTTGTTAAACGCCGGTTGGAGACTGATGATGCTATCGGTTTCTGCCTCCTGAAAAAAGGGAAGAGGAGTGAATCACAGAAATCACTTTCATTTAAGCTGGTGTCCCTGCTCCGTCGCTCGCGATTTTATCGCGCGTGCTGTCAAAAATTTTGTATGGGATTTGACACGCGACGCGCGATGGGATCAAAAAATTTTGATTTTTGATGATCAAAACATTTTGATTCCATCGCGCGTCGCGTGTCAAATCCCATACAAAATTTTGACAGCACGCGCGATGAAATCGCGAGCGACGGAGCAGGGACACCAGCCTTAAAGTGAGAGTTCCTTTGGATCTGCATGAGAAGGCTCTCACCCACAGCTCATGGCCCGCTGGCCTTGCCATTCGGGAGTTTATTCACGCTCACCGCCTACATCATCACCGCACCACACCACCGCCCCACCAGCATTCTCCACCGGACACATGTCCTCTACAGCGCAGCGTAACGCTGCACCTGCTTCGTCCATAGCAAATTCGCCGTACAACAACAACAACACCTTGATTGATCATCCGGACACTGGACATCACGCTCACGCTCCACAGCTTCACAGCTCCGTTCACAACACTCATAAAACACATCAAACTACGCTGGATAACTTTTTTCACGCCTAATTTAATTCACCAAAATTTTGCCGGCCGTGTTTTGGCTGTTGATAAGACGACTCCGGTTTTTAAAGCCTCCGACGGCTCATCTAATGCTTGTCCAATCGTAACTGCATCGCCCCGCGTTCAGCACGCTGTGCCATCGGACAATTCGAACGGCATTTCGTTTCTTTATCAGAATGTGCGTGGGCTGCGAACGAAGCTAGATGAATTTCATCTTTCTGTATGTGAGTCGGACTACGATATTATCGTGTTGACCGAGACATGGCTAGATGACATTATCCCTTTTATGATGGCCTTTGACAAGAGGTGCTCGGTCTTCAGATGTGAGCGTAACCCAGGGAATAGCCTGCATGGTCGTGGTGGTGGTGTCCTGAATGGGGTTTCCAAAAGCTTGTCAGCTGCTCGTGTGCCCCTGAGTACTACTTGCCTCGAAATCTGCTGGGTAAGATTCTCGCTTCCCGAGCTCTCTGTATTGGTGGGTGTAATTTACATCCCGACAGTTCTCAGCTCTCAATCAGAGACCCGCCGGTCTGTTGATGCTGCCCTCACCGAGCTGTGTGATCAGATGCGGGACAAAGATCTAATGCTCTTCTTCGGTGACTTCAATCAACCCTTAGTCACATGGCTGTCTGACGACGATGACGACGGTTTCTTGGTCCCGTCAACTTCTGTTTCCACGCATGCTCAGTTCTTCGACGTGTTCTGCTACCATGGTCTTACTGTCCGTGTACACAGTGCGAACTCGCTGCGAACTCGCTGCGAACTCTTCGTGCGAACTATATGGAGATGACAAGTTCGCTAGTTCGATGCGTGTAAATGAGTTCGCTCGTTCCCTCCTTCTTATTCTTTCTAACTTTGTCTGTCATATCATGTCAAATGCGCGCCAAAAACCGTTCACTGTACGGTAATCATTATTGTTTGTACTTACATTTTAACAAATATTAAGCACAAAATGATAACTTTACTTTTCATACACCAAACCACACCATACAATCAAAACAGTTGATGTTTGTTTACAAAAAGCATGTGATTCAAAATGAGCTGTCAAAAGTTCGCAGCGAGTTCGCAGCTCAAGTTCCATCGCTTGCGGGAATGGAGTTCGCACGAAGAGTTCGCAGCGTGTACACAGACAGTTAGACAAATAAGCGATGTTAAAAATCACCTAAACAGGCAGCTTGATTTAGTTTTCCGTGCCAAAGCTGTCGAGTGTGTATTGGCAACGCCAATCGTTCATGGGTGCCTTCACCCCCTGGTGACAGCTGACCCACATCACCCACCCCTTGAGTTATTCCTGTCCATGCCTCAAGCTCATCGTAACGTCCACCACCTGCACAATGCTCCAGGTACTCCATTTAATTTCTTCAAAACTGACTTTTTGGGCCTTACAAACGCTCTCTGCGCTCTCGACTGGACGTTTGTAGACAGCCTCGACATTGACACTAGTGTGGACACTTTCACCAGCAACATTGTACAGTTATTCGAACACTTCGTGCTTAAGCGTCATGCACCGAACTTTCCGCCATGGAGCAACACATCCCTGAAGAGGCTCAAGAAGCTACGCAGAACCGCCCTTCAACGACACCGCAAGTTCCGCAGCCTGGCTAATAGAAAGAGATTCATCGAACTTTTATAAATTGCACAACCGTAGGGCCTATGCTTCATATGTTCGTTACATCCAGAGCAGCTGTAGCTCCAACCCAAAATCTTTCTGGGGGTATATTAACAAAAAGCGTAAGGACGATGCTCTCCCTTCAGTAATGCAGTTGGCAGGAAATCGATTCATTGGCAGTAAAGAAATCTCTGGAGCCTCTGGAGCAATATCTGCAGCACTATGCCGTCCCACTGCCCGGATTTCAATGATGCTCTGAAATTTGTTATCCAAGACTCGGTAGATGTCCATATTCCCGAATTCTCTGCCGAGGAAGTCTCCAGTGCTGCTACGTTGTTAAAGCCATCTGTCGCAGCGGGCCCCGATAACATCCCCAGCGTGATCGTCAAATCCTGCATCAGTGCCCTAGCTGCTCCCCTTGCGACTATCTTCAACATGCCCCTACGGCTGAGATTCTTTCCGTCGGCCTGGAAAAATGCATGAGTTTTCCCCGTCTTCAAAAAGGCGGATAGGCGAATATCGCGAATTACCGGGGCATTTCTATGCTGTGCGCCTCGGGGAAACTGTTCGAGCTTCCTGTGCATAGACACCTGCTGCACGGAGTCAGATGCGCGATTTCTCCACAACAACATGGGTTCTTCAGCGGACGGTCGATCGCCACGAACCTGGTCGAGTTTTCGCACTTTTGTTCCTCCTACCTTGACCAAAGACTGCAAGTTGATGCTATTTACACCGACTTTCACGCTGCTTTCGACTGCATCAACCATGCAGTTTTGCTAATGAAACTGACGAAAATGGGTGTTCACGTGGACTTTATTTTTGGCTAAAGTCATTCCTGTCTAACCGTTCTCTTAGAGTTAAGATTGGCGATAGCGTTTCGTATAAGTTTAGTAATAAGTCCGGCGTCCCTCAGGGCAGCAGTTTGGGGCCATTGTTATTTATTATATTTATTAATGATTTGACTTATGCTGTTCCACGTTGCTCAATATTGCTCTATGCTGATGGACGTGAAGCTTTTCATGCCAGTTCGCGATAAATATGACTGTCTATTATTGCAGCACGACTTAGATGCGATTTGTCATTGGTGTGCGCTAAATTGCCTGTCTTTAAATGTTTCGAAATGCTCCGTTATTTCTTTTACGCGCAAAAGAGCCCCTGTACTATTCGACTATGTTCTTTGTAACGTTCCTCTTGCTCGATGCGATGTTATTCGTGACCTTGGCGTCCAGCTCGATGCTAAGCTTAGTTTTAAGAATCATATTGACTGCGACCATAACCAAAGCCAGCAAAACTCTGGGATTCGTGTTACGTGCCTGTAAACCAATTCACGACCCAATTTGTCTGAAAAATCTGTACCTTAGTCTTGTTTTACCTGTTGTTGAATTTGCGTCTGTGATCTGGGCACCGACCAAGCAATACTTGCTTGGGGAAAATTCAGAGAAGATTCACTAGGGTAGCCATCGCGCGTCTTCCCTGGAGGCCGGGAATGACTATCCCTGATTACCGCACTCGCTGCCACCTCTTAGGGCTTGATTCGTTTGCGAGGAGAAGAACCATAGCTAAGCTCATGTTTTTACATAAATTAGTGCTGAGTCGTATTGATGCCCCTAATCTGCTCTCCGAAGTCTCGTTTTATGCTCCAAGCAGAGTTCTTAGGGCCAGGGCCACTCTGACTTCTGGACCTCTTCGAAATGCGTTTTGTTCTCGTGATCCTCTGTTGCGTATGATTCAATGTTTTAACGAATGTGCACCGTCCTTGGATTTCAACATGTCTGTAAATGAATGTTTACGTGCCTTAAAACTGCATGCGTCTAATTTTTAAGTTTAATTTTAAGATTTATGTAGGCCGCGCGGCCCGATATTTTTTTATATACATAATTAAATAAATAAATAAATATGGTTTCAACAAGAAAAACCGATCTTTCTCCCGATATTGTACAACTTTAATCTAACTTTTCACTGTATTGTGCAAAGTTTGAAAATAAAATACATGTTGAGACAATTTTAGAAGCTTTGCTGAACGCATATTACTGAAGATAAAATTAAGCATTCAAATTTTGGATTGTCTATAATATACTGAAAAGTAATAAATAAGTGAGCAAAGCGTCAAGCACATCAAACATCATATTTACAATAACTAATTTATACTATCTAAAGGGTGCACCAAGGTTGTATAGTCGCCTCATCTTTCAAGCATGGGTTTTGAAAAGGTTGAAAAAAGTTCTAGGAGACATTTTCTAACAATTTATGCACTGACGATGTTTCTAGCTCACAAAAATAATCTAATAAGTATTTTTTATAGAAAGAAACGTTGGGTTTACCAACACAGTCTCACAAACCGTCGATTGACATTCACTCGCGTGAAGAAGAGCGGAACCGTTCGGCATATCGTCCGTCAGCTTGACAGAACGAGGAGAGTGCGAAAGAGCTAAGGTATGACTCTGTAGCAGCAGTCTCACTCTCACCCACAGTATGGCTTCGGAAAATAACGAACGAGGCACTTGGGACTTTGGGCGTACTCGAGGGAATATATATTCCATTATTGATGGCTCATAACACAAAGACAATGAGCGTGTTTGCCCAAACGACGATACGGTGGGTCAAACGACAAACTATGTGGAACAAACAACGGTAGAAATTGGCAACGGCTGTTTATTTACATAGTAAGGAGACATAAAGCAAAATAAAGGAAATGATTCATTTGACACTTATTCAACAAAGTAAATATAAATAAAGTGTATAGGGCTCTCCCACAAATTTTGGATGTTTGTTGGGTTTAAGTTTGTTAATTACCTATCATGATTTGTGGATTACTAAGACCCAAGCATCGCATTCGCCAAGCATCTTGCAGAAGTTGCAGACGAGCTTGCTTTCTCCATTTGGCGCGTCGATTTTGAAACCAAACCTGTAACGACATATATTTAGTTGTTTTTAGTTGTTTCCCTAAAACACATGAAAATGTGTCCTTATGTTTGGGAGAGGTATGAAATGAGCATTGTAAAATAAGGAAGAAAAAACAAAGAGCACGGGGAATGGTTACCCGTCCCACCACATTCTACCATGTCCCACCATCATCTTTGATGGTTATAATCACGTGTTAAAAAACATTTGTGGAAGGTATTTCTCGATCTAATCAGATCAAAAACATCAAAAACTGAGGAAGGAACTAGAGATAGAACTAGCATAGAACTAGACTAACACATATACGTCTAGCTGCGGTATCCAGCTTACAGCCCGGTCAAACGCCCTTACAATCAGCTAACCTCGATAACCCCAACGAATGAGACAACTTATTTCCACTTTTGCGACCGTTGGGTTCTTTCGCGACTTTGTTTCACTGGTTATCGATGCTTCCGCAAATCCATCAGCTTAATACTTAAGATTATAAATATACTGACGTTGTAATAACACAACACTGCCACAGGCACGGTTAATTTTAAAATTATAATATCTACAGTGAACCGAAAAAGAATTTTCTAAGAAGTTGCTTAGAATATTTGACCTGATCGCGTACGCCGGTTCGAAGTTCGAACACGACCCACGAACTTAAACTTCGACGGCGTGGGTTCGAATCCAGACCGTACCTCTTCCGGTAAGAAGGATTGGCTATCAACTTACATTGAAGGGAATAAAGCATCGTAAGCTCTTAATGAGTAGGCATGACCAAATTGGTCGTTACGCCAAGAAGAAGAGGAATGTTTAATTTCTCCACTGGTGCTGCACTCGCGAGCCCTTACACCATGACGGAATCAAAACTAAGCCGCATTATTCATATGTTAGTTCTGTGGCATAATTTCAGAATAATCCAATTTCAAATATGCAAATAATGGTCATTTAATCCTACCACAACATACAATATTGGCTTTCGCCAACCAATTTAGCTTGATCCCAATCTATCCTTAGGAAACCCTGAATTGTGCCAATTTGATAGGGAAGACATTAAATTGGCACAATACAGGTTTTTATCTAAGGATATAGCAAGCACAAACGCGTTAAGCACCGCTTTAAACTAGAACCACATAAGTTGAAACCTGAACGAGGCATATGTGAACCCATCGCGGCAACTGGGAACTTCGTTAGCGGTACCATACCCTCGAATACCAGAACCGTAAACTTCATTAGCGGATGTCGAATTGGATGCCGGTTTGTTTTGGTTTTCATAGTTTCATGCATTAGATGATACAAACAAGCTCAGCGAGGGAGAAGTAGGATTATCCAACTCTAGGGTATGGTACCGCCAACGAAGTTCCCAGTTCACGCGAAGGGTTCACATAAGCCTCGTTCAGGTTCTCTTTCGTGGCCCAAATTTAAAGCAGCGCTGAACGCACTTATGCTTGCTCTATCCATAGGGAAAAACCTGTAATGCTGCTTCTGCAGGTTTGCGACACTCACTCAAAATTTCTTTGTAGCTTCTCGGCTGTAATATGCGTATTGATTGATTGTTTTTGGACACTCCTTTGAGCCTCTTTTCTCCAACACTCTTGTCAACTTAACTTCTTCTTCTTTCCTGGCCTAACGACCAATTAGGTCATGCCTACCCAGTTTAATGGCTTACGAGACTTTTCCCGTTTAACGTACGTGGATAGTCAGTCCTTCGTATCGGGGGTGGTCCGATTTGGATTCGAGCCGACGACATCGGCTTACACGTTCGGCTATCCCGGACCCCAGATAATATATTGTTAATATTGGTTGTAATCACAGGAGAGCTCAAAACCATAAATAGAATCCTGAAGAATGAAGGCCCAAAAACCAAAACACTTTTGAGATTTTTTAGAATCGATGGTTGGGTGAAGTTGTTGGTCTACAGTCTAGACCATAAAAACCCCAACATAGCTAACGTAGAATAATTATTCCCCGCAATTGTTTAATCAACGGTTGAGTAATTAGTCAAGGTTACACGGTGGAAAAAAAAAGACAGTTTTCGCTTGTTTTTGCGCTTTACTCCTCTTTACACTTTGAGTTTTGACATCTTCTAGAAAAATCTCGGGCAAATGGTACCTGACGTCCGAAAAAGAAAAATCCTATCAATTAGACAAATAGGAATCTTGTACAAATTGATATCTTGTCGGAGCATGTACATTATTTTGTATACAGAAATGCCTGAATAACACGTTCTATCGCATGTCGTACTTTCATAATGAAAAAATGAATGTGTTTTGGAAATGTAATGAATATTGGGTGTTTAGGCATACGATTACGTCGTGTGGGAAAATAGGAAGGGTAAATCGAGTTTATCAGGCACAACGAATCGAAGGGTAACCTTAGATCTTTGATAATGAGATGGTAGGTATTTGATTCCTAAACTCCCATTTCCTAGACATTTTCCTAGAGAAATGTCACCGCTCCTGCGATTGACCGTATCTGCATTGCTTTTGCACCTTCTATTGAATTTTATTTTCTGATTCGAAAATGCCCACCATCTTCTTATCAATTATTCGCATATCAATTCCTTCAGATCCACGGGAAACATATACTGTGCAGCAACGAAATGAATGAGCAAAGAAGAACGTGCAATCTACAAAATTGTGATGAGTCTACAAAATAAAAAAAAATAAAAATTTCAGCTAGATGTAGAGGTAAGCCATATTCTGATTTAAATAAAGATATACCAGTTTCCGCCAACGTTCAAATGTAGTGCCGTTTTCTTAAAATTAGTTGCCATCACCATCAGATGCGTGCCGCTACGGTTGAATCGCTTACCATTACGTTAGAAGCGTAGGCCACTACGCTACAAAGCGTAAGCCACAATTTTTTCGTTGTCAAAAATTCAATCTGATTGTGATACCAACTGCAAGGCAAACGGCAGGACATTCGAACGTAGGTGGAAACAGGTGTATCTTATTCTGAGCATCCAAACGTGTTGTAGTAGTTGGTGATGCCTTGTTACAGTGTTCTATGGATAAGATAATCATCTCAATTGTATCATATGCTCACATAATTTAAGAACGTTTTGAGCATGGTAATGAGGGGAGACCAAAGAGGCTCTCTTATATTATCCCCTTAGTTTCAACCGCTAGCGTTTAAGAATCAAAATATTAGCACTCTTAACCGAAGAATTTAGCTTACAGCTAAGATTAGTTTTACTTTTAATATGTACTATTACACTTTGATTCATCTCTTGTGTTGAAATTTGCAAAATGTACGAATTATACACCAAGTTAGTTTGTATTTGTATAACTCATTAGAACCTGACGGAATTACGATACAATTGTTGCAAAGCAATTGTCAATTTGCAATAGGCAAAGATGCATTTGATGCCATCTTGTAAATCCTTCATGTTTTTCTGCAGGCCGAAATTTTCTCTATGAATTGTAATAAAATCATTAACACAAACTAAAGTGCTTTCAACTGTAATATTAGGTCGTACAAAATTGATTTTCTTATGACAACATAAGAATATTATATTGAGACAAAATGTTGCTTTTCGCACGAAAACACGTACAAACCCAATACAATCACAATTAACGTGTCATTCACCTGAACGCGGGCTTCACTTAGACTTATTCGCAATGCAACTTCTTCGCGTAGGAAAACATCCGGATAATGTGTCTTTTGAAAAAGCTGCTCTAGTTCTTGAAGTTGTTGAGGCGTAAACGTAGTACGATTTCGTCGTTGGCGGCGCCTTCCAAACATATATTCTGTTAAAAGATCACCGGGCATTGGAGATAAAAAACCTGCCATTCTGCACACGACCACTATCAACACTTAAACGAAAACACTCCAATCTAGACAATGTCTATAGTTCAACTGACTCATATTGCATATTTAGCATATCACACATGGTACCAGACCCACTGAAAAAACTGCTATAGCACACTGGCACTCCTGACTCCCTCGCTCTTAATTCACGGGTATTACCGAAAAGGACGAAGAAGAATATTGTTGCTATTTATACTACTCGGCAAAGCGCAACCAATTTGGTTCATCTCTTTCCTGCATGTTCGGCAAGCAGTATTTTGTCCCTTCCTTATAATATGATGCATTTTCCCCTATCTCAAAAACATGACTTTTGCTGTCTTGTTTTGCATTCTTCATCGCGTTCACTCGTCCTAGTTATCATTTCATTGTGTACACTCGTATTTGTGTAAGTTCATGAAATGATTATATCTATCTCTGTGAATGTCTCTTATAAAGAGTATCTATTTGGAAAGAAACTAATGAATCTACGCTAGTGGAGTTTTTCTCTTAAAAAAAACCAGGTTGGTGTCGTTTACTTTTAAATACTATGATAGAAACAGATATGTGTTTCGTTTATATTTTAAAAATTGTACTGAATATAAAATTTCACTGAAATTGTTTCCAAGTAAACAATGTTTTTAAAATTCAAAGTTTGGAAGAATTGTTTCTACAACAGAATGCATTAATTTTCACGATATAATGAAATTTAAGTTTAGCGCTTGCGCTTACATTGTACTTCTAACAATTGGAGGCAACCAGTGATATGCAACCATAATAAAGACAAAGACTGTTGCTGCACCTTCTCTTTCTGTTTCATCGTATGGGTAGGCGAAGGTAAAGGATCCATATTAATATTTTCCACCGTCGTCTCATAACCCACCACAATTCTATTTGACAAAAAAAAGGCGGAGCGAATTGAAGCCAATCATAACGTGTTATAGATTAAAAGGTTTTGCAAAACGAAGTCTCCCATCTTTTAAAGGAGTACATGTTGCATCCAGCTCTTTAAAGTTTTATTCTTTTTAATGAATTATAAATACAATATTGTTCGACTATTCCTTATACTTGTATCGGCAATGTAACAGAATGTTTATGTGTTTTAATCAACAGCAACAATAATCTGTTATCGGCAACCTCCATCTAAAAAGTTATTTATTTGAATGTAGCCGACAATCAGAACTTTTGCATCAAAGGATTTTGGGAAATTTTAAAAATTTAGTAGTTGATTGAGTGAAAATAAAAAACGTTATAAATGGTGTGGTTGAGTCAAAAAATCGTACGTTGTGTATACATTCATATTCATTCATTGTATCTATTCTTTTTTTTTTGCATGGAGTTTTGTGTACACTAAAAACTCGACCAATACTGCACCGTTGCTTCTGAAACCTTCCACGCATTAAGTTTAGCACTGCAGATGTTGTTGAAGATTTGTTTGATTAATGTTTTTTGATAAAATCATCTAAATTTAACATTTGAAACTCAGATTTACTTACAAAAAACAAAACAACCATGGATGCTCTTACAGTTGTTGACAACATAACATCAAACTATGAAAATGTTTTAACTCATATTTTTTGGCACAAACCAAAGATTGTCTGCAACTTTCTGTAGTTTTACCATTAAACAATAATCATTCGCAGCATTTTCGAATTTTTTGTTAACATTAAACCTTATTTAGAGTCAGAAATGTGTTAGAAAACGTACTGAATTCTTTAATTTCTGTATTGTTTGTTTGAATTATGTTTTTGTTCTGAACAGATAAAGCAACAAATTTGCTCTTAAAAAAACAAATAGTCTCAACATCATAAATTATGGGGTAAAACAAGGTTTACCGGGCCTGCTAGTATATTATAAATAATAAATTTACAAAATTGGTTTGTTTCAATTATCAAGGATTGATTTACTAAAAGATCTACGTCGTCACATTTTTAGTTCAAATGGCCTCAAGAAACATAAGCAGCAAACAAAAAATAGAAAGTTGAAACATCACTTATGGCTTACACTAAAATAAGGTTTTCGAAGTTGGTTTTGATTGTTCCTGCAGTATTTGAACATAAGTTTTACTAGGTTATTTGTAATGTTCAAATTGAGGATTTTTGTGCTTAAATATTGATATTAGGATTTATTTGAAGGTAAAAATTCATCATAAATGTAACGTAAAAAAGTGTTCTAGTCATTACTCAGTACTTTGTATATAATAATAATAATAATAATACCAAACAACAACAAAAGCAACATATATGATGAATAAACCTTGAAGCTTATTATCAATTTGATAAGTTTCCTGTATAACATATTGCAATGATTATAACATCTTGAATACACCAAAGGGGGAAAGACGAGGGATGCCTCCGTTTTGCCTTAGAGTCATTTCGTATGCATTTTTCAATAATCAGTAAAGTTATTGTAGTCAGTTTTTCTACAAATCTATAGAACTCTCTATAGAAGAAGAAGAATAGAGGGATTCTCGACATGGAAACCTTGGCGACGGTAACATAATTTTACAAGTGATATAACGTCTGTTATATCGAATTTTCCCATGCTTTTGCGTAACGTTGAGAGCTCGAAAACAAAGCACAAATACTATGTTGCCAAAAATATATCACTTCAATCAGATAAGATAGGAAACACATCTTATCTGATTGAAGTGATATATTTTTGGAAACATAGTATTTGGGCTCAAGAAAATATTCGAGCTCATGTTTAATGTCACACGAAACACACAAAAATTAAAAATATTTCGAATTAAAGTTTTGTGTTGTGCGAATTCATAGAACATGTTCTATGGATTCTGCAGAATCCTGTTTTCGGATATGTCAAACCGGAATCGAAACTGTCAGATCGCTTGTCAAAATTATGTAACCGGTAACCGGCGCGCCATGAATGTTTCCAAATCGAGAAACAACATCACAAAACACCGGTTTGCATGAGAGTTATGTGAAACCCTAGATGTACAAGATGATGCACGTGAGGATGCTATTTTATCATTATCATATGAATCCATCTATCTATCTATAGGCCGATGATCCTTCATGCTTTAAAGGTGAGATAAGTTTTCCTTTGGGTTGTAAAGATATGGTAACAGATAATACTATTTAATATACTAGTACGTGATTCATAACCGTACACTTTTACAAAAGCGCAATATTTTTAAGTATACTATATAGTATAGTATACAATACTGGTTCACTCCTGTAAATTATAGTGTATACCAAACATATCTTTGATAGAATAAGCTTATGTTTGGGTTGACTTAGAACAATAATGAATACAAACTACGACTTTCTACGATTCATACCGTTGAGTTTCTATACAATTGGTTTGTATCATTTTTTCTCGACTATGACCAACAAAGGCCATTGAATCATCCCAGTCTACTACCTGCCTCCCGGTTTGGTATGGTTGTATAAGCGAGTAATAGGTACCTTCCCACTGAAAAACAATATTCATAATCATAATAAACTTTTCGGAGATGAATACGAACTCAAGGGCACGATGGTAGAACATTATGGAAATCGTAGAGCTGTAGCAGATGATGTAAACCATTCCACTGTGAATTTTCCACTTTCAATTCCACTTCCAGCTTGTCTCTCTTTTTTCCATGCTCCTTTCCTCTTTTTCCCGCTAAATATTTCTGTTTATTCCTATCCATCCATTTGCCTGTCTATCTCCCTTTTGCATCTGTATAGCTGTCTTATTTTTACCACCATTCTTGTTTCATTTTTCCTTGACAGTCATCATGTGAAGTAATTTTAATCATTTTGGAAAACAATAACAAGTTCTCGGGAGGCTTCGGGCACTCGCTGCATTATTATGTTTTGTGCATTTGTTCTACATACGTTCGTTCCATTATCAGCCATTCTAATGTTTCATTCATCATCAACATTTTTTATTTTCCATGTCTACGGCTCAGTAACTCCTGCAAATAACAACAGCTATGATGGTTCTTTTGTTATTATCATTGTTTATATGTTCTAATGCATTCTGATTAAGCTATAAATATTGATTTGTACACTTTTAATGAGCATGAACTATTCGTTAACATTTTTGTGACTTTCAAACAATTAATTTCTCATGTAAACCTGTATATATGCTGTTGCTGTTGTAGTTTAATTTTGAAAAAAATATATGAGTTATCTGAGTATCTAATCGTGTTCTAGGTTTACTTAAGTAGCTTATATATTAAAGTCAATCTTTGCCTCTATATTTGTACATTATATATTACATAATATGCCATAACTAAAGTACCAAATTTGGATCAAAAATGGAAAATGTTACGATGCAACAATTTTTGAAATTTCAAGTTTCCTTTCTAAATAAGTTGTCTCTCCTTTCTAAATACCTTCTACATATGAAAAAAAATCGTTTCTCAGCAAATAGCTCACCAATTTTCATGAATTTGAATGTATACAACCATTGCATTTTTTGCAACTGGTTGCATTGCAATTATAAGAGAAAATTCCCTGTATGACATCAGAGACTGTAAAAGTATCGATTCTGTGGATTTTAAAGGCCACTAAATCGAATGATTACACTATACTCCAGTAAATTTAACCTCAATATACACCATCACGTTCAGTTTTAAGAGCTCCTTCATTTTGTGAAAACAGGGCAAAATTTGGTTTTGAAATTAGTGAACTAAAGTTTTAAACTGGACAGGTCTGTCATTAACTTTGATTGAAAATTTCATGGATTCCTGACGATCGGATTTTCTCAGTTTTTCGATCGTTGCAAGCCGCATGAGTTCTTCAGAAGAGGTATCGTCAGTCATAATATATTAAATTCGTTATTTTATGAGCAGTGACATAGCTTGCTCAAAATTTTGAGCAATCGGAAAATCTCTTGAGCAATCTGAAATTGATTTCAGTGCCGCAATTCAACGAACTGTCTCAATTTCGCAGCCAATTTCGACCCTGATTTTTCAAAGTGGAAGCGGTGCATTATGCAACTTAAGCCGTTGTTATCAATATTTTTAAACTATATCTGAAATAGTCATTTGAACTGAAATAGTGTTTTCGAGAGCGGTCATGTACAATAGCCACGGAATGGAATGAATCCTAAACAAAATGAAAAACAATGTGTGTGTTGTCAAACTACAAGTTCAAACTAAGAAGTAGCTGAAATTTGAAAGGTTTCAGATAATTTAGTCCTGAGAATCTCAATTGTAACAATTTTGGAGGACAATCTTCATTCTGCGTGCATGTAAATGGCTCACAATCCTTCGTCTTTCCCATCCGTGAAACAAGGATGTTGTGTTCTCGTGAAGGAGATTTCGGATTGCAGGTTATAGGTAAGTCAATCACAGAAACGATACTGTAAATACGATACTTAAACACATGCGTTACCATGCCAAATGTCGTATTCATCAGCATAATCACACAATCGAACACCAGATATTTAAACCTCATTAACATAAAAGTCAGATTCGAGGCCGGTTTGTTTTGGTTTTCATAGATGCAAATTGTGTACACATACATATATATTAAACCATTTGAAAAAAAGTTACTGTTTACACATATTTAACGTCCACGCTGTGCATCAATAGATTAATCAATTATAATTTAATAACTGTTATGGAAATTGAATAATGTTTGATTACTACTGAAGCTCAAATGGTTGAATCAAGTAACATAGGAAGATTTGGAGCAAGCCTTAACTGTCCTTGCTGTAGCATCTCGGCAAAATGTTCTCCTCCGATTAACAAATCAACGCATTCACTCCTACAAAATGCCAGATCCGCCAAGGTCAACCCAACTGGTATCTTCCAATTCTGTCTAGTTCTGGTTTGCGCAGGACACCTTGCCTTGCCAAAACCGTAGCTGCTGGACAAGTCTTTCACTAATAAAGTTGGATTGCAATCCCTGGTCCAGCAGTGCTCTGGCAGGCAACTCCACACCATCTTCGTTGCACACCAAAACCTGGGCTGTCGACAACCAAACCAACCCTTGCTTGGCTACCTCAATCTGCGTGGTCGCGGTTATATTCCCTTCGGTCTTCGCTTGTGCGACCTTGGTGTCCTGCGTGCAAACCAACGTCTGATGCAACTTCTACCCGCTCTACAGAATCTCGCCTGGTGGCCCTTGCCGAGGCAGTTAAAGCACAATGCTTCTTCCCTCACAACCCTTTGACGGTCTGAAGTTGTCATCTTCTCGAAGGAAGGGCATTTTGTTAGGGTGTGGTCTGCATGGCACACCTCGCATCCTCTAGACGGCCTCCGGGGGCTCTGTGCAGCACAAGCTAATGTAGAGGTAGGATACTGTCTTTGAGTTTGCATACACTTCTTCCTTGGTACAGCTTACTTTTACATGGTTGTTAAAGACGGATTGTCTCTAACTTAGCCCTTCTTAACGGTCGAAAGAAAACTGCCAGCTTCTTTTGCCTAAACTTGGTTTATTCCGTATTAACGTTGTGTGCCAAAAAATTGTCTAGCGTTTAACAATTCTTTCCGTTTTAACAAAGAGCGCGAATGCGCATCATTCCACCCTTTATAAAGGTAATAAAACATCGCCACGGCGGCGATGTTTCTTCTCGGCCAGCTTCGCTGGATTCTCTTCGGCCAGCTTCGTTGGACCGAAACATAATATTACAGCGGTTCCAACATTCTCCCTCCTAGTGTGACAACGGCTCAATTTAAACTTCGATGAGGTGCAAAATTACTTATAGTGTGAAAACGCATCTTAATCACCAATACACCTGTCACTAAACCCTGTCATCTGTCACCGTTGACTCACTCTGTCTAGCGGTCGAACTGATTTGTTTTGATTCACACGTGCATTTTTTTTTCTCCGACTAACCTCAACTGCTATTTCCTCAGGTAAATGTTACATGCTTCCTACATCTAACACGGCAATTTTACTTGCAGGTCGTACGTACGTTCCCCCTACCGTCTCAACTGTTGCCTGCCTTACTTGGCCATCTTTGGCCCGTACTACTGCCGTTACGTATCGGCCGTACCGGTTCGAACCATTTAGCGCGGCGAGTCAACGTCGGCAAATATTCCGCCACCCACTTCTTCCAGAATAAGTCCGCGTTATATTGGGCTGCCCTCCAAGCTGATTTTACTGCCGTTTGTTCGTCGCAAAGAGCAGCGGGGAGTTTACTCCCATCCGGGCTGCCAAGCAGAAGATGGTTCGGGGTGATAGGTCCGTCTATGTCCTTTTCCACCGTAACGTAGGTCAGAGGTCTGGAATTAAGAATCATTTCAATCTCAGAAAGTGTCGATATTAATATCTCGTCCGTTGGACGACGAGGAAGATTGAAATTTTCCAGAACCCGCTTCACCGACTGGACCAAGCGCTCCCAGCACCCTCCAAAATGCGGTGCCCCAGGAGGGTTGAAGACCCACTTCATGAGGGGCGTCGTGAACTCAGCCATCACGGCATCCTGGTCGACTTCCCGCATAGCTTCCTCCAACTCGCGCGACGCTCCGACGAAGTTCGTGCCTCGAGCGCTCAACATCTGGAGAGGCGTTCCACGTTTCGACACAAAGCGTCGAATGGCAAGGATGCAGGATGCGGTCGTCAACGAGTGTGCTACCTCAAGGTGAACTGCGCTGGTGGTGAGACAAGTGAAAATAACGCCCCAACGTTTTTCCACCCGTCTTCCAACGGACACTAAAAGTGGGCCGAAATAGTCGACACCTGTATACGAGAAGGCACGCAGACCCATTGCGACCCGCTGGTACGGGATGTTGCCCATCCGTGGTGATTCTGGCTTCGCCCTGTCTATTCTGCCTCGCAGACAGGCCGCTCTTACACGTCGATACTCTTAGCAGACGAGGTATATAATATCGCGATCGCAGAACGTTTATGACCGTACTGTGGCAGCTATGTTTGTAGTTCTCGTGAACTCGTGTTCTCGTATGAGCAACTTCGTTCCGACATGGTCGCGTGGCAAAATGATTGGCTGGCGTATTCCTCGGTGATCCCTACGCACTCCGATAATCGACCACTAATGCCTAGCAGGCCGTCCTTATCCAACATGGGTGAAAGCTTGTACAGTGGGCTGTCCTTATCGATGTGCTTTTTCCATGGACGCTTCCTTTGCTCAGCATCTTTTAGGTTACAAATTTCCTCAGGGTATGTTTCCGCTTGCATCCTTTGAAAGAGGATCTTTTCCGCCGCCGCAAGTTCCGCCTGCGTTAAAAATCCTCCCTCTAAGGATTCCTTGCGAATACTGCGGCGTGTATTGCTTACGAATCGGATCACATAAGCCACTGCGCGCAGCATTCTCTTCCATTTCGAAAAACGCTCGAAGTTTACGAAGGGAAGAACAGTCTGGTGATGAAGGACGTATTGTCGAATTTCCTCTTTCGTGTCCTTTGCTGGATGTTCGTATGCTGGCCAGTCGCTCTCCGGGCCCCAAAGGAAACTCGGCTCGCAAAACCAGCGGCTTGTGGGTGAGAGATCCGGTGCCTTCATCCACTTAGTGCCATCATCGGCGACGTTAAACTTGGTCGGAATCCATCTCCACTGATCGGCATCTGTGGTTTCGAGCAGCTCTCCTACCCGGTGTGCTACATAATGGTGGTATCGACGATGATCCGAATGCAACCAACTTAGAACATTCCGCGAGTCAGACCAGAATAGCTTTCGCGTTATCCTTAAGCGATGGGTCTTGGCGATTGTTTCGTTAATCTCGAGCCAATGACTGCTGCGGTCAGTTCTAGCCGTGGAATGGAGACGAATTTGATGGGTGCTACCTTCGTTTTAGATCCGACCAGGCTTCACTCCGTGATTCCATTTTCCTCGAATCGAAAATACGCTGCGGCCGCCATGCCCTTCTCGCTGGCGTCCCAAAACACATGATGCTCCACGTTCGCTCGGGTTGACGTTAGCTGTTGATAGCACCTCGGAATCGTTACATACGCTACCTCCGGTAGCACTTCTATCCACGCAAGCCATTTTTTCTCCATCTCGCAGTCGATATCCGCATCCCAGCCGAACCCTGCACGCCAAATCTCTTGCAAGAGAACCTTAAGGTACATTAAGAAATGTCCTAGTAAACCCATGGGGTCGTATACGCTCATTTGTGTACGAAGTATCGCTCGTTTCGTTGCAGGTTTTTTCCCAGCTAGTAGATCCGTATCGTGCTTGGGGACAATAGGTAAGTAAATGTATCCGTGGCGGTGTTCCACCACATTCCCAAGACCTTCTCCGTGGTTAGATGACTACTCAAGCTAACGTTCATTTCTTCGTTCAATTTTCCTTCTAGGTGTTCGACGACCGTCCGGGAATTCGAGACCCAGTTTCGAATCTCGAATCCGCCTTTGCCATGAATGAAACGAACCGTCTCCGCAAGTTGGACCGCTTCTTCTTGCGTTTCCACGCTGACGAGCATATCGTCGACATAATGCTCTTCCTTTATGCATTCAACTGCCCGGGGATACTCGCGTGCGAAGCGGTCTGCGTTACGATTGTTCACATATTGCGCGCTACTCGGGGAGCATGCCGCTCCAAACGTCATGTTCGTGACTGCATAGACTCCTGGATCACCGGCCGGATCATTGGCTTCCCAGAAAATCAATTGACTACGCTGATCTTCCTTTTTCATGGCCACTTGGTGAAACATTTCGCGTATATCTCCGACGACTCCTATTCTAAACTCTCTAAACCGGAAGAGTACTGAGAGCAGTCCCGCAAGCAAGTCCGGGCCCGCTAGAAGGAACACACACTCTAATGACCTTGGCCGCCGCGTCGAATACCATGCGGATTTTCCCCGGCTTGTGGGGGTTGAAAACCGGAAAGACGGGCAGGTACCAATCATTACGGTGTCGTTTCTCTAACTCCGTAGCGGTGAGTCGTCTTATGTAGCCTTTTGTTTTGTAATCTTTCATTTTTTCCGCGACTGCATTGGCTACAATGGGATCTTTTTTCATCTTGTTTTTTAGGCATACATACCGCTTCGAAGCTGCAGCTTTATTGCAGGGCAATCTCACGTTGTCGTACTTCCAGAGCAGTCCGGTCTCATACCTGCCTCCGATGAGCTTTGTCTCCCGCTCCAGCACCATCAGTGCCCTTTCGTCCTCCTGCGATTGGAGTGGGCGCACGGACTTAACGATCCCTATTGACTTCAACGAGAAGTGCTCTTTTAGGGTAAGCGTAAGCTCCTCATCCCCAGAGCAGTCACAGGAACGAATGTGTAATATGTTTGGCGAAGAGCCTGACCTGGCGGATCCCGAGCACGGACCGCCTATAACCCATCCCAGCCGGGTTGTGCATGCAATACGCTCGTTAATTCCACCTTCCGCGTTCAGCAAGGGCTGGCCTAGCCGACAATTATCGACGCCTATCAGCACGCGAGGAACCGCGTTCGAGTACCACGTTAAGGGGCACCTCTCAAGTGCGAAAACTTGGCAGCCATTTGCGGTGCGCTAATCGACTGCGCCGGAAGTGCTAACGCCCGAACCGTATGTACGTTCTGGAGCTCATAGACGGTGCAGGAATCATCTCGTCCAGACACTCGCTCGCTGACCATGACCGAGTCCATTGCAGAAACAAGAGGTGAGATGTTCCGGTCAGCCCCAGTTCCTCCAGCAGAGCGCGCTCCATAAAGGTGAACGTGGAGCCGTCATCGAGAAGAGCGAATTTTTCCACACTCCCTCGGGATCCATGGTCACGTACGCCATGTTTGTCCCTTGTTGCCCAACGTCCATCCTCTTGGTGCAGCAACACATGGTGCATCGCACTGAAGATAACAAAGGCACTTACGACACAGCCTCCGTTCGCTAACGAAGGCTTTCCTCACTTCCACCGTCGCTTGAAGAAACCTTGCGCAGACGGATAGAGAAGTGCATATCCCTTCGCAAAAGTAGCAGGCCGGTACTGGGGTTGGTTCGCTAATCGACGTCGGTGAGTATGCGTCTGTGTGTGTGTTGCAGAACGGGCGTGTTGACGCAGCTCCGGGGCGCTTGCTTCGTTGATACCTCTCCGAGTTGCTGTCCGTGATGCTCACCGGGACGTCAATAACTGTTGCAAATGCAACATGGAAACACTTTGTTGGCTTGCTGAGACCATTTCGTGGTGCCATAAATAAGTGTTTTATTAGCAAAGAGCCCGCTCTCGGCGCGCATCGCCCTTTTATTACATTTTCTCAGACCTGATCGGTACCGTCGAACGATCAGTGTTGAGTAGCAAGTCGGGTTATTTGAACGTGTTTTTCGAATACAGCTTTATTTGCTCGTATAAAAAATTGGTCTGTGACTCCCCGTGTCTCGTTTGCTACTGCTCGCATTCTCACTTTTTCTTTACAAACTCATCCCGTACCGGACGCACTTTACGCGTACTTCTCTGAGTGCGTTCGCTTATCCTTCCGACTGTTTAAAGAACCAGGTTAATTTCTCGAGCCGCAGACTTGCGCACGTCTGTCATTCTCAACAATCAGCCTTCGGCAATGATCGCGCTTACCCCTAAACGCTCTCTCTCTCTCGCTTCTCACCTTTCTCTCGCCGCGGTGAGGTGTTACTAGAACTCACGCCGGCGTAACGTTCACGCTACTGTTATTTCTAACATTCCACCTCCCAGTGACATATTAATGTCACATTACTTATTAGCGTGACCTATCTTTCCCTGCCTTTACAAACTTCTCTGTCACTTCTACCTGAAGTTACCGCCCTTTGGCTGACGGCCTCAGTTCCTAGAATTAGAGTTATTTCTTACCTTAATTTCTGTCACCAATCAGAAATGGCTTCCTAATCGTGGCCAAACACGATTCCTTGTAAGACGAGCAGACTGTTCTTCCCCGGACGGACGACGCGTAAAGGAAACAGACAAGATGTTCTTCATTCGAGTGTTGCTAACAAACCACACTTGGTTTATTACAACCAAGTAATATTTATAACTAAATTAATCTAGTTGAGTTTCTGCCGCCCTCTCCCTACAGCCTGACCATTCCCTCGCCTTTGCTGTCGCTGTGCCGTTCTCGCATTGATCGATGCTTCGTTGTCAGGCGCCTTGTTCCCGGGGCGATTCATGATCGATCTAATTCACTCCTGTTGGTTGCGACACTTGTTTTCGCAACTCGCTTTCGATCGTGATCGCTTTTCGGTCATTAGCTTTGTCACCCGGCACCCGCGCGTTCGATTGTTTTTCCTCCTGAGCGGATGTTTACGATTTAAGTCCAAACTGTTCTCATTTTCAATCATCGATGATATCGAACGATCGTCCGGTGGTTTTCCATGCTGCGTTGTTTTTATTATCGATGTCGCCCCATCGGCAGTGAAGCAGGTCAGTTCTCGCGACGGCTGATTCCCCGGTCGCTAGTGAGGTGTCGTGTTGCACGTTGAGTTGGTCACTGCATGCCCCCCCACTACTTGAGCTCTAGATCCGTCTTGAAGAGGCGAATCTGGAGCTGGTTAGCACGCTGGTAATAATGGAGCGTTGTACCGTTCTCGCGATGAACCTGGGGTACCTTTCTCTGCTTTGATTCGATGCTAGTTGTCATCTGCTGCATCGGGGTCATCCTTCAAGCTGCCTGTAGATTGTTCATCCTGTCTGTCGTTATTGCGGTCGTCTTCATCATTGCACATCGTCTGTCGTCGCTGCTCTCGTCCTTGCCCAGGCCTAGGCTGACGTTAGCGTTGTCGTGTCGTCTTGTAGTATCCCTCATTGAAGCGTTATGGGATGGTCGTTGTTGGGCTTTCGGCTGATCCTGCCCTTGAAGTTGCTGAAGATCGTCGCTGGATGCTGCGTCGTCGTCGCTGAGGTACCCCTGGCTCTGTTCGTCGCTGTTCTAATTCTAATGAGCTCTCTTAATATTATTCATGGAGCTTTCCCCGTTGGTTAGTGTCCCCATGGTTAGTATTATTTTCCCTAATGCAATGTTCTGACTGTATGAGCAACCGTTGCTCTTTCGTTTCTTAGTTTGCAGTAAAAACTTTCATTCATAAAAGTGGGTGTCTATTGGTTTGCCCACACCATTAATACAATTCCTATGCCCGTCGGCATCTTCGCTATCCTTTCAGCGGTAGTTTCTCATCTGAGGGTGTCTTCTGGTTTTCCCTATCAGTGTTCCTAATGATCTAAGCCCTGTGGCTCTTTGCTTCATGGTATACTTGGTTAGAGCGGGGCTTGAACCCGGTTAGCTGGCTTGAGTTTCTCATACTGCCGTATATCATTTCCCTAACAGTGCATACATATGCATTGAGAACCCTGGCTCCTTCGCTTTCTTTGCGGAAATTTACTTATATGAGGGTTTCCTGGTTTTCCCTGTCCGTGTTATAATATTCTGAGCATCTTTGGCTCCTTCGCTTTTTCTTAGCGGAATTTTCGTATTTGGTTAGAGCGGGGCTTGAACCCGGATAGCTGGCTTGAGTTTCTCTTCTACCGTTTACCATGTCCCTAACAATGCCTACATGCGCATTGAGCATCTTTGCTCCTTCGCTATTCGTAGCGCGATTTTCCTATAGGTGTGTGTCTCGGTTTTTCCCCTAGTTTAATACCTTCTGATCACTTTTTCGATCCTATGGGGGTACTTCCTATTGCACGAAATGGGACCGGTTATGACGCTGTCGTGGCGTGTTTCTCAATACGACCATCTTCCCTAGTTCTACTAATGGCTTTGAAGAGTATTGGGTCCCTAACTGTGCAACGCGTTTGCATGTTACTTTGTTTGATACATGTTTCTTTTCACTTTCATTAGTAATACTTTTCTTCGCGGCATTTTTCCTCGCGGTATCCTATCTTTCATCATACCTTCTCTTTTGACCGTAATCGTTACGAACGGGCGAATGGCTACTGGGAATTGAACCCAGCCCTAGGTCCTAGGAATCTAGGAGCAATCTATGGTCCTAGGAATCCGAGGAATACAAGTATTCACACGGCCACAAAACATCCCTCGTCGTCTACTACGTAATCCGTGTTCTACGTTTTTTCGTGTTCTTTTCTTCAAATTTATTTTCATAATCTTGCCTTTTTGCTTAGCCTTGTTACATTCACAATATCTTCTCAAATAATATTTGGATACATATTTTTAACCGCGGCGTACATTCATTTTAATTTCTTTTAGTATATTCATTTTTACGCTTGCTTACAGTTTCTTTTTTTACTCATTATTTCTTTATTACCTACATTTTTCTTTCCATTGTAACATTTCGTGGTAATCATCTGATTCTTTTAAATCCTTTCCATACTTTATCAACATCTCATTTTCCGTGATTCTCTATTCGTAGTACTTTTTCAATCGATTGTTGTGTATCCTTTCTAACCTGTTTCCGTTTTTGATAACCGACGTCTGCTTGACCGACGACGATTGCTCGGCACATCTATCACTACGTACGGACCTCTTCATGTACTCTGCAATTTCTGTCCTACTCCCATGGGGTTTGCTTGGACAACTCTTTATCTCTCCACATTGGCTGCCAAGGTGCCGTACCTTTATCATATATCTCCTTACGTTTTTCTTTGGACATTACCAAATTTTCCCTAGCTACTTCGTGTATGTGTTTGAGCAGTTTCCTCATTTCCAGTGCGTAATCGTGGTAATTTTCTTCGGCCAACGTACCTTTGTATATGGATGCCGGAATCCGTGGCTCTCTTCCATACATTAACTCGAACGGTGTGTATCCCGTTGACGAGTTTACTGTCGTATTGTATTCGAAACAAAAATACGGCAGATGCTGATCCCAAATTCGCGGATCTCCTCCCACAAATTGTCTCAGATAAATTTTCAATTCCCTGTTCGCTCTTTCCACCAGGTTTGCCTGTGGATGGTATGCGCTCGTGTTGATTTTCTTAATCTTCTTAATTCTTAAAATCTTGCACACACTCTTCATTACCTGCCCCTTAAAATTCGTGCCCTGATCCGTAACTAATTCTTCTGGCACTCCGAATTTACAAATAACATTTTCTACAAATGTTTTCGCTACCGTGACGGCTTCTTGATTCTCCATAGCGGCCACTATTAAATAGCGTGTCAAATCATCTTGTATTACCAGCCCATATTTGTTTCCCTGGTTTGTTTCCGGCAAGACTACGATATCCATGAACAATTTTTCGAATGGATCCGATGCAGTTGTTGTGAGTTTCATAGGGATCCGGTTGTACTTGCAGATTTTATTCTTCTGGCAAGAGTCGCAATTGCGCACATAATCCTCTATGTCCCGTCTCATGTTCTGCCAATGGTAAATTGCAGCGATTCTTTTCCGCATGCGTTTGGCTCCTACATGCCCCCCTAGTGGTGTGTCATGGAATTCCTTCAATAATCCAGGCACCTCTTCTTTCGCGACCCCAATGCGCTCGGAGCTGGCATTGTACATGGTGATTTTTCTCCCATGTCACTCCCCTAAAAACTGGAACTCATGGGCACTTGTACAATCTCGCGAAAAACATTCTTGCGTTTACCACTGAGTTGCTTTTTCCTTCCATTATTATTCCCACGATTTTCTCGTTAGGAAGGAAAACCACATTGTCTTGGGTGTAATCTTTCAACCCTTGTGGTAACTCACACAATTTGCTGAGATCGCTATGCGCAGATCGACTATTTAAAATCGCGATCTTTACAGCCCCTGCTTTGACCTCTAACGTTTTCTGAAACGCGATACTTCGGACATTAATGCTCCGTTTTTCCTGATTCTGTTTGAATTCCTCGTATGTGTTCTGAATGTCATCGTTATCCTCTTCTTCATCCCTTAAACATGTAGGGTCCAGATTCATCAGATCTGAAACAAAATCTTCCGTCCCCGAATCGTTGTCTAACCGCCCCATTTTTTTTCGGTCCATCCGTTTTCTTTGGCGCATCGGCCTGACCTAGTTTGTCCGTGCCTCCTACGTCCGCATGTGTTGTTTTCATCGGCGCAACGCCAATGTTGTCCAGCAATTTTTGCTGACGCCGTGTTGTTACAGCGATACGCTGAGGGTGCTTAGTTGTCGGCTGCTCGGTGGCTTCCCGCTCCACGTCGTTGGAGGGTTCCAACCGGGACAAAAAATCTGCCACCACGTTCTCTTTCCCCTGCTTGTATCGGATTTCACATTCAATACCTTGCATGCGCAACCTAAGTCGCGTCAAAGTTGGGGACGTTTCTTTCAACCGCCAAATCGAAACCAATGGCCGGTGATCGGTATATACAATAAATTTCTGGCCATATACATAATGCCTGAAGTAACTATATGCCCAAAAATGGCAAGTAATTCCTTCTCGATTGTGTGATATCGTTCTTCAGCCCCTACCAATACCCTGCTGGCGTAGGCTATCGGCTGATCGATGGTTTTCTCGTTGGAAAGTACCACACCGATTGCATACTTGCTGGCGTCCGTTGTGAGCACGAAAGTGTCGTTATAATTTGACCTTACCAGTAGTGGTGCACTCACAAGAGCCGCCCTCAACTGTTGAACTTGACACCTTTCTTCAGTAGGTCATTCATGGGTTTGCGCGTCGTCGCGATGTTAGGAATGAATTTCCCGTAAAAAATTACCATACCCAAGAACGATCGCACCCCTTTAACGGTATCGGGTGGTTTCAAGTTCTCTATGGCGCTTACGGCACTTTTCAATGGCCGTACGCCTTGTTTGTCAATGAGGTGTCCCAAGTATTGGATTTCCTCCTTCAAAATCTGGCATTTCTTTGGTTCGAGTTTCAATGAATGTTTTCGAAGTCCAACCAGTACTTTGCGGAAATGTTCGTTGTGTTCCGCTATGGTACGACCGTATATCACGAAGTCGTCCAAATACACAACTGCTCTCACTCCTTCAATCTCGTATAAGACGCTGTTCGTCAGGCTCTGAAATGTAGACGGACTGTTCTTCAATCCCATTGGCATGCGGGTGTACTCATAATGCCCGTTCGGCGTAGAAAAGGCCGTTTTCGGTGCATCCTTCGGATGTATGGGAACTTGATAGAATCCCGATTTTAAATCCAAGGTGGAAAAATATTTGCTATCCCCTAATGTGTCCAAAATTTCATTAATTAGGGGTATCGGAAACACAAAGGGTTTTGTAACTAGATTGAGCTCGCGATAGTCCACCACGATGCGATACCGTCGAGTACCATCGGCGTCTGGTTTCTTCGGTATGCACAGCACTGGTGCATTCCAGGCGCTCTTACTCGGTCTTACGATTCCCTGCTTCAGCATTTCGTCAATCTGTTCCTTCAAATGAGGCTTCGTTGCCTCCGGATATCTATACTGGCGCTTATTTATGGGCACATTTGTTGTGGTTTCTATTTCATGCACGGCTGCATTGGTTTTTTATTAGCTCCAACAGCGTTTTGTCACGCTCCGTTCCACGTATCGGCTGCAGATTCCTATATTCTACTAGATCGTAATCTATTTCCTCATCTAGGTTCAGACCATTGGAGAGGAATTCTTCCTGTTCCTGACTCTTTTGTTCCTCTTGGAAATGCACCTGTCTCATTTCCATCTCTATCTTATTCTTCTTCTGACCATTAACCGGGGTGATAATTGCGTTCTTCTTTACCTTCTTTGTTAAGGTCTGTTGTGCATGGCTACTGTCTGAAAATTCCACCTGTCCTCCCTTGAGGCTCAGTTCCGCAATATGTTCGCGGATAAAATTTACTCCTAAAAGACCTGGAGGACCCGTTAACTCCGTGATCTTATAAAACCTCGTCGGGATTACTTTTCCTCCGACGATCAACTCGATCGTGCATGCGCCTACGACCGTTAATTTTGCCCCTGTTATTCCTACTAGGGCCGTTTGCTCGGATATATCTAACTGTTTTACCCCTATTCTCTGGGCTTCTTTGTAGTCGAGCAGATTCACTACTGCTCCTGTGTCGAGTAGGAACTCGGTAGTACTCGATGGGCTACCTGTCGTGGTCAGAGTAACATAAATGAGACCGTTCTCTAACGACCTCAGTTCGTGGAAAACCCGTGTTTCCTTTTCTTCCGGATCCCTCATATTTTTATTCGCTGTTTTTGCGATTGCTATGTTTTTATGCTGCGTCTGTTCGGTGCTATGACGATTCTTTCGTACCTGGCCTAAATATTTTGATTTCCCTAAATTTTCCAAACTATCGCGCAGGTTGGGGAATCGGGGCGGGTCATTCGATCCCCCGGTTAATAGTTTTTTGAACCGAAACTGCGGTTCCCTTGATTTCCCTGGTTTCCTTGCCTTTTCGGCCCAATACATATGTTCGACCCCTGATTTTGGGAGTGTCCGAACCCTGAATTTCCCCTCGGCTGACTTTGCTGCGGTCGGTATCGGTTCTCGGGTTGCGAGGGACTATTTCCCGGTCCTCTCTGCCAGTTCCTAGGCGCTCTTGAAAACTGCCTGGCACCTGACCCTTGGTTGCTCGAATAATTTCGTTGATTTCCGTCGCCCCATCCGACGTTACGGTAATAATTCTGATTGTACTGCGGCCAATCGGTTCTAAAAGGCGGTGGCGGGTGCGGACGCCGATGATCCGGCCAGTATGGCAAATCCATGTCATCGTACGGCCCTTCTCCGTGCCAACCGTTGTTTCCTCCGCTCCCTTGGCCGAGCCAGTGTTCACCGTCATAATTTCCGTAGCGTGGCGGCAGAGCTTGACCAGCGCGCAAGTGTCTTGTGGCCTCGGTTATTCGATCAGCGTTATCGTGCACCTGCTCCAGGTGCTCCAAGAGTGGCTCAAGTTCCATGGTGTTTTGCATTAGTGCCAACACCCTCATGTTTGGATCATTCAATCCTGTTACAAAATGATGTTTGATATGCCTGCTGGCATAATCTATCAACCCCTCATTGTCGTTAGCGTGAGCTTTCACGAGCTCTACTATATGTCTCGCTCTATCCGCATATCTCCTAAACGTCTCATTCGGCCTTTGCGCCAGTGTTTCGGTTCGGTGGAAAATGCTTTCCACACTACAATTTTCCCCAAACTCCTTTCGCAACAGCTCTTTCATTTCCTCCCAGCTCTTTGCTTTAATGCGCTGGTTATGGCTCACTGCATCACCTTTCAATTTAGCAAGAACTATGACCAATAGTTCTTCTTCATTTACCATTTCTCGCCTGGCGACGCAATCGACCTGGCGTACAAACAATCCTAACTCTTCGACCCCTCCACGGTACTCGGGAATGAGGGCCATGGCGTTCTCTATCGAATACTCCTTCGTTTCCGTCATTTTCATTTCAATAAAAGTTTCGTCGAGCGAACAGATGTCTCGGACAAAATCTTTCTTCACTCTTAGTAGATTTTTCGGGATAGTACTTTGTCGACTAGGGGCCGCTGGGGTTTGTTCCAGGGGCGAGGCGTTGCTGTCAACACTAGCTCGGGTAAATCTAAGCTCGGGTGCGATGGTGCCGTCGGAAAGGCAAACCTCCCTCGAAATTGTCGCCCCTTCACTTCCGTTTTCTTGGCTCTTTCCGGCGTTGCTGCGTAGTTGTTTATCAGTCATTTGAGATTTCACTACGCTTTTCACACGGCTTCTTTCCGAATTTCCGTGTTTAAAAAAAATGAAACTAGATTTCTTTCGTGCCCTCAAAAAAACTTGGAGTCAAAAAAAATGTACTTGACACACACAAAAATGTGTTTAAATAAAACTGTGCTCTTACCACAGGGTGAGTTCTGTCACTTTCATCTCGAAGGATTCCGTTTTCCAGCGTAATCGTCCTTCTCGTCCTTCTTAAAGGGGTGCTCTGCTGCTCCGCTGATGTTCCGCTGCTGTTCCGCTGATGTCACGATAAATGTCTCTCCGTTGCACAAAATGTCTGCTCCGTTGTCACTTTTTCACGATACCGCACTACTTTTCACTAGACTGCACTACTTTTCACTTCACTATTGCACTGCTTCACAACCCACCGGGTTGCTATCGTTGTACAAGGGATGTCTTACCCCACCGCTGTCACCAGATGAAGTTACCGCCCTTTGGCTGACGGCCTCAGTTCCTAGAATTAGAGTTATTTCTTACCTTAATTTCTGTCACCAATCAGAAATGGCTCCCTAATCGTGGCCAAACACGATTCCTTGTAAGACGAGCAGACTGTTCTTCCCCGGACGGACGACGCGTAAAGGAAACAGACAAGATGTTCTTCATTCGAGTGTTGCTAACAAACCACACTTGGTTTATTACAACCAAGTAATATTTATAACTAAATTAATCTAGTTGAGTTTCTGCCGCCCTCTCCCTACAGCCTGACCATTCCCTCGCCTCTGCTGTCGCTGTGCCGTTCTCGCATTGATCGATGCTTCGTTGTCAGGCGCCTTTTTCCCGGGGCGATTCATGATCGATCTCATTCACTCCTGTTGGTTTGCGACGCTTGTTTTCGCAACTCGCTTTCGATCGTGATCGCTTTTCGGTCATTAGCTTTGTCGGGTGCGCGTTCGATTGTTTTTCCTCCTGAGCGGATGTTTACGATTTAAGTCCAAACTGTTCTCATTTTCAATCATCGATGATATCGAACGATCGTCCGGTGGTTTTCCATGCTGCGTTGTTTTTATTATCGATGTCGCCCCATCGGCAGTGAAGCAGGTCAGTTCTAGCGACGGCTGATTCCCCGGTCGCTAGTGAGGTGTCGTGTTCGGTGGCTCATTCACGGGGTGGCACATTCTGCTGACAGTGTTCAAATACGTTGGTGTGCGCCCCAGTGGTCATAAGCGATCGTCGGATTGTGGCTGGAATCGTATCGGTGCTCGTCCGGTTGCCGCTATTTAGGGGTTGACGTTATGCGTTGGCGATTCGGTGAGTCGGCGGCGACTTAGGCGTTTCGGTTGGGTTTCGGTCAGCTGGTAGGAAGACTGGGAACGGCAGGTCACTGCATACCTAATGTTTTCTATCTCTACCTGACCGCGTGGCCGTACATCAATAATCGCGATTTTTGTAGCAGGTCGTTCGATAATACCGGTAGCCGTTTTAACCGTGGCTCTGCGTACTTGGCCATCCGCTGCCTGTACAGTATTTACGACGCGTCCCTTTACCCAACGGTTTCGTGGAAGAGTGTTATCCACGATGATAACCACATCGCCAATCTCGATCGGCCGCGTCGGTTGGTCCCACTTGGTGCGTCTTGTCAGTGTCGGCAGGTAAGTCTTCACCCACAGGGCCCAAAATTGGTCGGCGTTTTGATGCGCGGCTTTCCAGGATGACCGTACTGCTGTTGGCGAATCGTCAAACCTTGCCGGTGGTTTTTCGCCGTTGGAGGAGCCTAACAGCAGGTGGTTCGGCTTTATAGGGTGAGCATATTCATCATCGATCAGAACAAACGTCAGTGGCCTAGAATTAACAATAAGCTCGATTTCTTTTAGTGTTGTGTACAAAACTTCATCCGTTGGCACACGGGGTAGATTCATCCTTGCCATTGAGCCTTTCACCGACCGCATCAAACGCTCCCAGCATCCGCCAAAGTGCGTAGCGCCCGGCGGGTTGAAGCTCCACTTCATGTCCGGGCTGTTGAACTCGATGGATAGTTCTCGAGATGAGCCGTCAAAGTTCGTCCCGCGATCGCTGGTAATCTCCCTCGGACGTCCTCTGCTGGCAATAAATCGACGAATGGCCATAATACAGGAATCCGTGGTAAGCGCGTGTGCGATTTCAAGGTGAATTGCCCTTATGGTGAGGCACGTGAAGATTACGCCCCACCGTTTCTCATGACGTCTCCCCACTAACACGTTGATTGGCCCGAAAAAGTCGACGCCGCAGTAGGTAAACGGACGTTGCTTCATCCCGACGCGTTGAAGCGGAATGTTTCCCATCAACGTTGAATGCGGCATCGCGTTCCAGACACGACACAGCTGACATGATCGACGAACTCGGTTGTGCTCTACGCGCAGCTTAGGAATGATGAATCGCGAATGTATTTCATTCAGGACGGTTTGGTGATTGATGTGGCAGAACCGCTCATGATAATCGCTGATCAACAGGTGTGTTGTGAATAAAACGGATGACGTACGCGACTGTGCGGAGCAGCCTTTTCCACCCGGAAAATCGATTAAAGGTGATCGGCGACTCATCGGTGCTAGCCGCATGATGCAGCACTGTCCTGCGCAGTTCTTCCGACGTCTCGTTTTGGTTGCTGATGATCGGGGGCCAGTTTTCGACTGCTTCCCACATGAAGCTTGGACCTCGAAACCAGCGACTTGATGGAGACAGATCCGGGTTTCCATGCCACTTCGTGCCTTCATCTGCTACGTTCAGTCCTGTCGGCAGCCAGCGCCATTCGTCTGCATTTGTAGTTTCCAACAGCTCTCCGATTCGGAACGCTACAAACGGCGTATATCGGCGATGCTCGAACTTCAACCAGCATATCACATTTCTGGAGTCGGTCCAGAATACTCTCTTGCTAATGCGGATCCTCTGGGTTTCCATGATATGTTGCGCAAAACGTGAACCGATCACCGCTGCCTGCAACTCAAGCCGTGGAACCGATGTAAGCTTCATTGGAGCTACTCTTGTTTTTGAGCCTATCAGCGCACATTCGATCACCAGACCGCTATCGAACCTGAAGTATGCTACGGCAGCCATGCCATCCTCTCCAGCGTTGCAAAATGTGTGCAACTGTACGTCGCTTGTGGGTGGTGTGAGGTTTCGATAGCAGCGCGGAATACTCACTGCCTGTAAGGCAGGCAATGTCGCAATCCAAGTGGTCCATTTCTGGGCAAGGCCGTCGTCTAACGTATCGTCCCACTGGCGATCGCTTCTCCAAGCGTCCTGGAGAATCATCTTCAGCCCCATTAAATAGTGTCCGATGAGCCCCAATGGATCATACACCATCATGAGGAAGCGCGACAGTTCACGGTTCGTCGGCAGTCGGGTACCGGACAACAGCTCGCTATCGTGACGCGGACTTAAACGGAAGACAAACACATCCTTAGCTGTGTCCCATCACAGTCCCAATACTTTTTCCGTAGGAGTGTCTGTCATCATTTGCACTATATCCTGCGACGAATCACCCGCTTCGCTACACAGCCGCTGCACGATTTTCTTCACATTCGACACCCAATTACGTGTTTCGAATCCGCCTTGATCGTGTATATATCGCACATCTCGGGCCAGTGTCAGCGCTTCTTTTTCAGTCTCAACACTTGACAGCATGTCATCCACATAGTGCTCATTCTTAATACATGCGGCCGCCCGTGGAAACTTTGAAGCCAATCTATCTGCGTTGGTGTTCTTTACGTATTGCGCACTTCCAGGCGAACACGCCGCTACAAACGTCATCACCGCAACTGCGAACACGCAAGGCGCTTCGTGAATGTCCGTGCCGCTAATCCTAAGGAAAAGCTGACTGCGCTGATCATCAGGCCTCATTCCCACCTGAAAAAACATTTCTCGAATGTCGCCCGCTCTTGCCACCTTTCCTTCACGGAATTTGCGTAAGACGCCGATTAACGACGCTAATTGATCGGGCCCCGGAAGTAGAAAGTTGTTCAAACAAACCCCGTGTGATCTTGCGGCAGCGTCGAATACTACGCGTATTTTTCCCGGCTTATTCTGGTTTATTACGGGAAATATTGGTAAATACCAATCCCGCCCACTTCTATTTTGTAGCTCGGGTTCGCTCATCCGGCGCACGTACCCTTTCACTTCATATTCGTGCATTTTATTTTTTATGGCCGTTGCCAACTCTGGGTTTCGGGTTAACTTTTTAATGAGGCACTCGTGCCGTCGTAGGGCCATCTCTCGGCTTGAGGGATGTTTAACCCCGTCCGTTCGCCAAAGTAGCCCGGTCTCGAAACGTATGCCTATTAGCCGCGTTCGCGTGTTGAGCACATGAAGCGCCCGTGCTTCATCCTTAGACCTCAATGGTTCAGTTGGACGCACTATGCCGATTGCGTCGATCGAAAAATATCGCCGAAGTGCCGCATTCAGCTGATTGTCAGCGACCGTGGTCGTGTAGCACGGGAAAACAGCCAGCCCAGTGCTTGCCCTAGGAGACGGGCCGAAGATTGTCCAACCTTATGTGGTCTTTGCCGCTACCGGCTCGCCCCACTTACCCTCTTTATTTTTTTGGGCCTTGAAGAGGTGGCAATGCTCCACTCCAATTAATAAACGCGGCTTGGCGTTTTCATATGACTCCGCCGGGATGCCTTTTAGATGCGCATACGAATCGGCAAACTCTGGTACGGATAACGTTTGTGCGGGCAGCGACAATGCACGAACCGTATGTACTTTTGGCATACGATACAGGTTTTTTCAATGGATAGGATAAGCGTAAACGCGTTTAGCCGATGTGCAAAAATGGGCTATCAAAGTTGAAACCTGAACAAGCCATGTGTGAACCCATCAAACCAAATGTCGTATTCATCAGCATAAACACACAATCGAACACCAGATATTTAAACCTCATTAACATAAAAGTCAGATTCGAGGCCGGTTTGTTTTGGTTTTCATAGATGCAAATTGTGTACACATACATATATATTCAACCAGCGTGGACGTTAAATATGTGTAAACAGTAACTTTTTTTCAAATGGTTGAATATATATGTATGTGTACACAATTTGCATCTATGAAAACCAAAACAAACCGGCCTCGAATCTGACTTTTATGTTAATGAGGTTTAAATATCTGGTGTTCGATTGTGTGTTTATGCTGATGAATACGACATTTGGCTTGATGGGTTCACACATGGCTTGTTCAGGTTTCGACTTTGATAGCCCATTTTTGCACATCGGCTAAACGCGTTTACGCTTATCCTATCCATTGAAAAAACCTGTATCAGAGACCTGCATTGTGGCGAGTTCGTATCAACAGCTAGCAATCAGCCACAAGTTACTGTACTCAGCGTACAACACTCTCCAAAAACGCACAATGGTCAAGGACCGGGATAAAATTGCAAAAATCATCTTTGCTGTGGAACAAAACCACATTTTTTTTCTTTAATCTCAAGAATCAAACTAAGAAAACCTCAAAATTTTACGCCCCTCAAGTCAAACACTTCTGAGATATAGAGCGCCAAAGTCAACAATTGAAAAAAAATCGAGTGAAACTTTGATTTTTGGAATCAACTTTGAACAGTTTTATCTCTGGTGTTTTTCTCTGGCATTGGAAATTTTGGTAGAAGTGACTTGTGTTGCGTAAGTGGCAACGCGTGGGCGGTTATGTTATGCCTCGCGACAGAAACAGGCCGTAAGTTGTTGGCTTAGGGAGGTGAATTAATAGTAAGTTCGAAATAGATACCCAAGCAGCAATACCTGTCTAAAACATAGGCGAGGCAAGTAGAAGGAAAATCCCCGCCGCAAGCGGACTGTCAATGTATGAATGTGTTCATGGACGACGACGATCTACAGTGTAGACGAACTCACCACATGACGAACATTACTCAAGACGCAATTTTTCTGCAGCAACGCTAGCTAGAAGACGCACTGTTATTTTAAAACAAAACAAATTCGTGTGCAATTTAGTTTAGAGTGCCTTTTTTTCGTGTGCAATTTAGTTTCGAGTGCCTTTTTTTCGTGTGCAATTTAGTTTCGAGTGCCTTTTTATTCGTGTTTTCGCTGGTCGAAGCCGAACGCCTTTCAACTACTGCTGCTGCAGGAAAAGGCACCACCCGGATAGCCTTTCCAGGCACCCTACCGCTAACTGGAGGAGCAGGAACCACCCGGATAGCCTTTTCAGGCACCCCATCGCTGGCTGAATCCGGACACATTTCAACAACAGCTACTGGAGGAGCAGGAACCACCAGGATAGCCTTTCCAGGCTCCCCACTGCTGCTGGAGCATTTATCCGGATAATTTTTTCTGGCTCGCTGCCGATGGCTGAATGCGGACGCTTTTCACCTGCTACAGGCTGGCTCGCCGAAAAAACTTTAGCTTTATGCGGAGACGGGTGAAAAATTTTTAGCTGTAAAACACTGTAAGTTGTAAAGTAATAGTTAAAATTCATACATTTTTTATTAGTTTTAAGTTTATTTGAATTAAAAATTTGAACGGATACATTCCGAAATAAAAACTGAACCAAAATAAAACGTGCGTTTAACAAATTTGAAATAAATAACCAACATAACAAATGAAAATTGCTCTGTCACGTTTGTGTGCGTGCAGCAGCGAGTGCACATGTGTGCGTGCAGCCATCGGCTTAGTTTGACGGTCTTTCGTGCTTCCGATAGACCCGATTGCGGGCTGCCACTGAAATTTGACAGATTTTGCTGGTTGAGAAGTGTTCCGCCGGATGCGGACTCTTCACTCAGAAGTCAGAGTGAAGGCGAGTCAGCGGACAGTGACCTACTAGTAACTGTTTTGAGTCCAATCAGGCTGTCTTTGACGACGAACGATGAAGAAATTATATGGATCAATATTGCCCCTCAAAGCGTTAGATTTTGTAGACCCATTGCAATAGTATTTGTAAAGGAGAGTAAAAGAATTGTGTTGAAAAGAACCAACGCAAGTCAAGAAATGAACTTAGGGTTAAATACTTATTTTATAGCAAAGCACGAAGCTACCAGAATTGTACGATAGGACACGAATTATGATCCGTTAAATTAGCAAACTCTCTTCTATCACTGCACTCATTGCGACTGGACGTGTTTTATTCTAAGCTCCTCATACGCATAACAATAGGTTATGGGCCCAGAATCAGTCATACACCCAAGATCAAGTGCCACATCTAACACCTGCAGCCTTAAGTCAAAAGACAATAAAAACGCAAAAATCGTACGCGAAGTGCAATTGAACGCGTATTAGTGTTTCGAACGAGCAATCGAGAGAGATGAGCACAGAGGAAGCGAATTCCGGACGATCAAGCTGAGAGAGAAGTGCAGGAGCAACGGCATCAAGCAGCCATGTGCCAGCCAGCCCGCGGTCGGGAGCAACAACATCGCCTCAATAAACGTAGGTATTGGAAAACTAAAGGGACGAGAGAACTAAGTTTCATGGGCCTTCGCAATGAAGATGATGTTGTGTTGAGATCGGTGTTGGGAAGCTGTGACAGCTACAACCGATAAACCGGCAGAAAAAGATATGGACATGCGGGCATTGTCCACCATCGCGCTTAGCTTAGAAAAGCACAATTACAGCCTTGTAATGGATGCCAATACAGCGAAGGAAGCTTCGGAAAAGCTTAAAGCTGCGTTCAGCGGTGATGGAGTGTTTAGACGTATCGCATTATTGCAAGAGCTTGTTTCGTTCAAATTGAATAATTTTTCTTCGACCGAAGCATATGTTGATGCAATTATGTCCACGTGTCATAAGCTTAAGGAAATCAGCTTTGAAGTGAGCGATATTTGGGTTTCGTCAATCCTGCTGATGGGATTACCTAAATATTATGCACCTATGGTAATGGGTTTGGAAGTATCCGGTATGGCCATGAAGGCAGATGCAATAAAAATGAAAATTTTGCAAGAAGTGAAAACCTCGTGTAACAACGATGAAGAAGCTTTCTTTAGTAGAGGTAACCCTAACCTGCGTAGAAAAGGAGCTGCATCAAATAAAATCACAAAAGAGATCACATGTTACAATTGCCAAAAGCTAGGTCATTTTGCGATCAATTGTCCTGAGAAACAGAAGCACAGTAAAAACCGTAAAGGACGAGCGATGATTTCTGTGTTGGCAATGGGTGATGTACATGAAAATGAATGGTACTTCGACTCAGGTGCAAGTTCGCACATGGCAAAATCGGGTGTTGAATTTTTGGAGAGGCAAACTATAAACCATGAAGTTAGCACGGCAAACAATTCATGTATGAAAGCTATTGCAAAAGGCACAGTTAATGTAAATTGCCAAGAAGGAGCAATTGACCTACAGAACGTTTTAGAAGTGTCAGACATAGCGACAAATTTACTCTCTATAAGCAAGATTTGTGAAAATGGCTTTCAGGTTATGTTTACAGAACGTAAATGCGAGGTGCTTGATGAAAAAGGAGAAGTTTTTGCATCAGGTGTTGCTGAGAATGGATTATATCGTTTGAATGATAAAAAATCGAGGACATTTCTAAGCAACGAAATATGGCACAGACGATTGGGACATTTGAATTTTCAAAGCATTAAGAGATTGAAAGACATGGCCGATGGAATTCAAATTAAACCTAGTGATATATATACTTGTGTAGCGTGCATTGAAGGCAAACATGCACGAGATTCGTTTCCTACAAGCAAGGAAAGAGCCAAAACGAGATTAGAGTTGATTCACTCAGATCTATGCGGACCATTTGAAGTTGAGTCAATTGGTGGTTCCAAATACTTCATTACTTTTATAGACGATGCAACACGTAAAGTATTTGTGTATATGCTCAAGTCTAAAGATGAAGCGAAGGAAATTTATGAAAGGTTAACCTTTAAATAAATTTAAATTGTGAAAGTGATAAAGTGATGGTACAGCGCCAAACTGGTATGAGGATAAAAATACTCAGAAGTGACAACGGCCGTGAATATGTTAACGCTGATATGAAATCGAGTATGGAGCGTGATTGAATATTTCATCAAACAACATGCACATATACTCCAGAACAAAACGGAGTTGCAGAGCGGATGAACCGCACTATTGTTGAGAAAGTAAGAACATGATGTAAGCTAAATGATGCAAAGCTACCAAAGCGATTTTGGGCGGAAGCAGTCAACACTGCTGTTTATTTGATTGATCGGAGTCCTACAAGAGCACTAGAAAATATTACTCCAGAAGAAGCATGGTCAGGATAAAGACCATATTTGGGACATCTTAAGATATTTGGCTCTACAGTGATGGTTCATAAGCCAAAGCAAAAACGAACAAAACTCGATCCGAAATCTCATCGATGCATTTTTCTTGGATATGCACACAATACAAAAGGATTTAGAGTATTTAACACTTATACCAACGTAGTAATAATAAGTCTTGATGTTATTATCCTTGACGAAGGCCAATGTGAAGGGTTTGGCAAGAAAGAAACAACACCTGTTGAGTTTCTTGAAATAGTCTTTGCTGAAGGACAGGAGGAGTCAAATAACGCATGTAATAATCTGATTGATCTTTCGCCACCAGAAGATGCAACATATAGTTCAGCGGAAGGTATCTCGAGTAGGTGTGATGAGAGCAATGATACACCACGGCGCAGCGGAAGAAGGCATAAGCTTCCAAGCAAGTACAACGATTATGTAATTAATCGCAAGTTTGTTCCATCATCTAGATTAGCAAATGAAGCAGAGAATGTTTCCAGTGATTCGGAGTATACGACGCCAGAAAGCGAATCTGATGAGGCTTTGGCAGTTTTCTCGCAACAAGCTTCAGGGGACGATCCGAAGAACTACGCCGAAGCAATGTCGTCAGAAGATGCAGAGGAGTGGAAGCATGCGATGCAAGAGGAGCTGAAGTCGATCGAAGCAAACGAGACATGGTCGTTGGTAGACCTACCTCACGGGCGGAAGGCGATAGGCAGCAAATGGATTTTCAAGACGAAGAAAGATGCGGACGGTAATTTGTTGCGATACAAAGCTCGTGTTGTCGCACAAGGTTATAGTCAGCAGTTTGGAACTGACTACGATGAGGTGTTCGCTCCAGTAGTTAAGCAGACGACTTTTCGTGTTCTAATGGGGATTGCAGCAAAGAGGGGAATGGTGGTTAAGCAGTAAGATATAAAAACCGCATTTCTTTACGGCAATCTAGATGAGGAAATCTATATGAAAGTCCCACATGGTGTGAAAGTAGAAGGAAACAAAGTCTGTAGATTGAAAAGGGGATTGTACGGATTAAAGCAAGCAGCAAGATCGTGGAACCATAAACTTGATGAGGAACT
The DNA here is from genome assembly GCA_914969975.1 of Anopheles atroparvus. Lineage (NCBI taxonomy): Eukaryota > Metazoa > Arthropoda > Insecta > Diptera > Culicidae > Anopheles > Anopheles atroparvus. Next base: position 716,692 of record CAJZCY010000001.1, on the reverse strand, counting down.
AAAGCGGCAGGGGTACACAAGCTGTTTAGCAGATGCTTGTTTGTTTAAATAACGGTGTTCAAAAGAATGGTGCTATGTATTAGTATACGTAGACGATCTGATAGTTGCAGGAGAGAATACTGAAATGATCGAATCATTACATGCTGGATTACAGAAATCATTTGAAGTTAATGTTTTAGGAGATATTAAATTCTTCCTTGGAATTGAAGTTGAAAAAGACAAACAAGGAAATTATTTCATTAATCAACGCAATTATGTTAAAGAAGTAATTACGTCAAGTGGCTTATCCAATGCAAAATGCTCTAAAGGGAACTTTGGATTATCGTTTGCGATTGAGTGAAAAGGGATGCAATAATGAAATAATTGGATACTGTGACTCAGATTGGGCCGAAAACAGAATCTATAGAAAATCCAACAGTGGATATATCTTCAAAGTAAATGGAGGGACGGTCAGTTGGGCTTGTCGAAAACAATCATGTGTAACACTATCAAATTCTGCCTCAATTTTTAGCATTATCTGAGGAAATACAAGAAGCAATATGGTTGAAGCTACTTCTGAAAGAGTTAAGTGATGAACAGTTAGTAACAATTAACGAAGATAACCAGAGCTGTTTGAAAATGTTAGCAGGTGAAAGGTTGAGTAATAGAACTAAGCACATTTCTACGCGCTATCATTTCACGAAAGACCAAGTTAAGAAAGGAGAAATTAGCTGCGTGTATTGCTCATCAGAAGAAATGATTGCAGATCTATTATCTAAACCATTGGCTAGGGTTAGAATGCAAAGGCTTACAAGCATGATAGGATTATCTACTTCAGAATCAAAATAATGATTTATTTATTTATTATTAGAAATACTTGTCAGCCTCCGCGGGCTCCACAAGACCGTGTTACAAAACGTCTTACAATAGTACGGGACATGAACAGACATGAGATCATCTGTAGGCATAACGTAAATCCTCAAGCATTGCTTGTGTGCTTCTATTAAAGTCTAGTCTATGGTACATTCGGTTGAAGCTCAATGTCATGGATGAAACTGGTTCGTTACTAGCGTACTGAGTATTGTGCCGTGCTGCTATCAGCAGAGAGTAATGCCTTGTGGTCAATCGAGGCACGTGTATACATACTTTTTTAAGCAGGTTTGGGGCGTCTATTTCTCCCTTTAACAATTTCAACATAAACATCGCTTTGGCCTTATCTCGTCTTTTTTCTAGCGTTTCGATACCTAGCAGCAAACAAAAGCAATGATATGCTAAGTAAGAAACTTGCGTTGAGGAGGAGTGTTGAAAAGAACCAACGCAAGTCAAGAAATGAACTTAGGGTTAAATACTTATTTTATTTTATAGTTCTGTGCATGCCACTAAGGTGATGGATCCGACTCCTCTCGAAGGATAATATAGGCTCTCCTCCCCACTCCTACTCAATACGTCCAAGGCGTACAGAACGGTAACGTACCACTCCGAATATCCAAGCTTGGGTAAACGGGGAAACCCAACCCCTTGGGAGGATGGATGGTACGGCTGAATTGAGAGGGGGGGCATCCTGGTCAAACAGGATGCTATCCCCGAGCGTCTGTTCTCCATGTTAGGAGCGGCTCGAAACAGCGTCTGTTCTCCATGTTAGGAGCGGCTGCACCAAACGTCCTGGCGCCCCTTCGGGACTATAAACAGCAAGGGACGCGTTGGCTCTCCGACGAGACTGGGGGCCAGAGGAGAGGCCTTGCAAGCCACCTCTGGAACAATTGCAACGAAAAGAAACCATGAAGATATACCGCTTTGGACCAACCCATATCGACCTACGCAACGGAAACGGACTATGGATTGGAAACTCGGCACGTGGAACTGCCGATCCCTTCACGCCCCTGGAAGCACCCGTGTCCTCACAGAGGAGGTGAAGGCACGCGGCTGTGAAGTAGTGGCGCTGCAGGAGGTTCGCTGGAAAGGGGTTACGGAACGCTCGTATCGCGGGGACTGCATGATCTACCAAAGTGGCGGTGACAAGCATGAACTCGGTACAGCGTTCCTAGTGTTAGGTGCTATGCGGAAACGTGTGATCGGGTGGTGGCCGATCAACAACAGAATGTGCAGGTTGAGGCTAAGCGGCCGGTACTTCAACCTTAGCATAATAAACGTACACAGCCCGCACCTTGGAAGCACCGATGACGAGAAGGACGACTTCTATACGCAGCTAGAACGAGAGTACGAGCGCTGCCCAAAACATGATGTGAGGATCGTCATCGGGAACTTGAATGCTCAAGTCGGGCGGGAGGAGGCATACAAACCTACAATAGGGCAGTTCAGCGCTCACCAGCTGACAAACGACAACGGTCTGCGGCTTGTCAACTTTGCCTCCTCCAAGCGCATGGTAATACGCAGCACCTTCTTCCAGCACGAACCTCGATTCAGCTACACCTGGCGATCCCCGCAAGCAACATACTCCCAAATAGACCACGTTCTGATCGACGGACGGCACTTCTCGGACATCATCGACGTCAAAACATACAGAGGCGCAAACGTCGATTCGGACCATTTCCTGGTTATGGTGAAAATGCGCCAAAAACTCTCCGTAGCCAACACACTACGGAACAGACCTACCCCAAGGTACAACATGGATCGGCTGAAGCAAGCTGAAGTGGCAGATAGCTACGCGGCAGCTGTGGGGACAGCACTGCCGACTGATGAGGCAACACAACCGCTGCCTCTTAACGACCACTGGCGCTTAGTGGAGAAAGCCATCAGCAGCTCAGCCGACAATATGATTGGCTTCGTAGAGCGTAACCAGAGGAAGGAATGGTTCGATGATGAGTGCAGACGAGCACTCGCCAAGAAGAACGCAGCACGCGCCCGCATGATCCAGCATGAGACCCGGCAGAACGTGGAACTCTACAAGGCACTGAGGAAGCAGCAAACCCGACTCTTCCAGGAGAAGAAGCGCCAGCTTGAGGAGTCGGGAGAACAGGAACTGGAGCAGCTGTTTCATACAAGGGACACTCGTAAGTTCTACAGAGGGCTGAACACGGCACGAAGCGGTTACACCCCAAAGACCGAAATGTGCCGTGGGGAAGATGGCAGCATTCTGACGGACGAACGAGAGGTGATTGCCAGGTGGAAGCGCTACTACGACGGACACCTGAACGGAGCGCAAGCAGGAGACCGGGGAGTCGGTGTAGAGGACCACATCAGCAGAGTGGTTGGCGATGAGGTGCCCCCGCCATCGGTAGAGGAAGTCACCGGGGCCGTCAAACAGCTGAAACTCAACAAGTCAGCTGGCAGCGACGGCCTTGGCGCCGAGCTCTTCAAGATGGGCCAGGATAGGCTTGCCATCTGCATGCACCAGCTGATTGTGAAGATCTGGGAACAGGAAGAACTACCAGACGAGTGGAAGATGGGAGTGATCCACCCCGTCTACAAAAAGGGCGACAGGTTGGACTGTGCGAACTTCCGGGCGATCACAGTTCTGAATGCCGCCTACAAGATCCTATCCCGAATACTATACTGTTGGCTCTCCCCCCTAGCCAGTGGTTTCGTCGGAAGCTACCAAGCTGGTTTCGTTGGAGGGAAATCAACAACCGACCAAATCTTCACTCTCAGGCAGATCCTCCAGAAATGCCGAGAGCACCGAATCCCCACGCACCACCTATTCATCGACTTCAAAGCGGCCTACGATACCATAGATCGGACCGAACTATGGAAAACCATGCAGCAGTACGGATTCCCCGGAAAACTGATCCGACTGTTAAGGGCCACAATGGATAGGGTGCAGTGCAGGGTGAGAATATCGAGCATGTTGTCGGATCCGTTCGAGTCTCATCGGGGGTTACGGCAAGGCGACGGGCTCTCCTGCCTGCTTTTCAACATCGCTCTGGAGGGTGTCATTCGGAGCGCGGGCTTCGACCATCGGGGCACGATTTTCACACGGTCAGTTCAGCTTCTTGGCTACGCGGATGACATCGACATCATTGGACGGTCGACTGCGACGGTGTCCGATGCATATACCCGATTAAAACGCGCAGCTGCGGGAATTGGACTGGAGATCAATGCGTCAAAGACTAAGTACCTACTCGCCGGTGGCTCTGACCGTGACAGAGCAAGACTGGGAGCTAGCGTACGAATCAACAACGATGAGCTCGAGGTAGTTGAGGAGTTTGCCTATCTTGGGTCTCTTATAACATCGGACAACAACATCAGTTCGGAGATCCGAAGACGCATTGTTCAAGGAAGTCGTGCCTACCATGGGCTCCATAAGCTCCTAAGGTCCAGACGACTTCGCCAACGCACGAAGTGCACCATATACCGCACATTGATACGGCCGGTAGTCCTCTATGGGCATGAGTCCTGGACGCTGCTCACGGAGGATGCCAACGCACTTGGCATTTTCGAACGTCGTGTGCTCCGGACTATCTTTGGTGGCGTATACGTGCAGGACGGGTGGAGGAGAAGGATGAACCACGAGCTGGCTGAGCTGTTTGGCGAGCCGGATATCCTAACGGTGGCGAAAGCCGGAAGGATCCGCTGGTTGGGGCATGTCATGAGGATGCCGGACTCATGCCCACCAAGAAGACACTCGTCAGCGACCCGCTCGGCACGAGACGCAGAGGAGCTCAGCGAGCCCGTTGGCTGGACCAGGTGGAGCAGGACCTGCGGAACATCGGATGTCACCGGGGATGGAGAGCGGCAACCACGAACCGAGCGACCTGGAAAACGATTGGTGACCAGGCCATGTCAGCACGACGTGCTCAACTATGAGCGGGCCAGATAAGAAGACTTATTTTATAGCAAAGCACGAAGCTACCAGAATTGTACGATAGGACACGAATTATGATCCGTTAATATAGCAAACTCTCTTCTATCACTGCACTCATTGCGACTGGACGTTTTTTATTCTAAGCTCCTCATACGCATAACAATAGATTGTTTTGGCAAAAGTAGAATCTATCAATAATGAAATCTCTAATCTACAACCATTTCAAGTTGACTTGAATAATATATTAAAAGTAATCGCTAATTACAAATTTTATAAGAGCTTGATTTAAGCTAAAATTCTTGCGTATGTTACGATGACTCCTTCAATGCAGTTTGTGGAGTCAAGCCGATCGAAATGAACAACATTATTCTTTCTTAACGTAACTCATTCGACTTGTTCGCTCTCGTGGTTCAATTGCTACTAATTCGATTTATTTCCTCCATTGACCTAACCCTCACATGCTAATTTTACATCTAAACCTCAATGTAATCTAATCCAAACCTTTTAATCTAATCTAAACATTCCGGCCACCCATAAATTTACTTTGTGAATTTTACCGATAGTGCATATTTCACAAACGTATAATTTTTGTAAGATTTCAATTTAGATTTAAGCTATATAGTTCCTTCCTCGAACAATCCAAAAACGTAGTCGAATAGTACTCAATAACAACTGAGGTCCTACATGTAATAACATCACATGATAATAACGCGCTATCAACCGAGCTAAAGGGTGGTTCCCAGGAACGATAATTGGGTGTTTCGCATTTTTATTTTCTTTAGAATTGCCAAGCCGGCCACCAATTCTCATCAAACCATCTTCACCTAATGTAGGGTTAAACCACTTCAAAGATGAACGACTAGACACTCTTTGTCCACATTTTAGCGCTTTTAGCTCATCATAAAATCCGTCAGCTTGAGCTAACCGGCACAAAGAACGATCTGCTGGACTCAGATCATCAGTCGTGGTTCAATGTCCAGAATTGGTCTCCCCTTTTAATAGTCTTAAATATTTCATCCAAATCGCTATGATTCGACGCAACTTCATCCAACAAGAAAACCGACTGAATAAATGATGCTCTTCTAGCTTATTTTTAACATTAACTAAAACCAAACTCTTCTGTCTGGGTACATTGCTCACGTTTTTCCCGAAAGGTACAACTGCAGGCCAATGATCTTCTGATTCTAACAACCACAAAGGTCCATTTCGCCACATGGAATTTTTGGCTAACTGCTCGGGATTACAACCTCTAGACACAATATCAGCGGGATTTAACGTGCCCGGAACATAACGCCACGTACACCCCTTTATTAATTGTTGCAGCTTTAAGACTCGATTTGCAACAAACACTTTCCAACGACTAGGTTCAGCATGTATCCAATTACCTACCGTCATTGAATCGGTCCACATGAAACATTTAACAGAACCTTTCCAAACACTTCTTATGAGCTCATAAACACGACTACCCAGCACGGCAGCACATAACTCCAGCCTCGCGATAGATAGCTTCTGTGATAAAGGTGCTACCTTGGATTTAGATAACCAAAGTCTCGTTGATCTACCACACTCGTGGCCTTCACTACTCACATAGGCATACGCACCTTAGCCTTGTTGAGACGCATCGCAAAAGATGTGGAGTTATATGTCGTTGCTCATTGGCACAAAAATCTGTCTGGGGAAGGACAAGTTGGCTAAACTATTCCATTGCTCTGTAAACGTTAACCACTCTCGCTGCATCATGTACGGGAGCTCTTCATCCCAGTTCCACGCTTGCTTGTTTACGCCCTTCAATGTCCAAATCTTCTGCATGATTATTTTCGCCCGCATCTTGACTGGATCGAGCATGCCATAAGGGTCTTAAATACGTGCTATGTGTGTCATTACAAAACGCTTAGTAATTTGTTTCATGTTATCTATGGGATGTATTCGCACTTTCATCACATCCTCTTTTAGATCCCAATATACTACTAGCGTACTGATGGGATTAGCACTTCATCACCAACAACTAGATCGTTTTGATTAGATTCCGCGCACGTGTATTGTGATAGCTCAGTTAACACTTCTGGCTTATTCGTAACCCACTTTCTCAAATGGAAACCTCCCATGGCTAATATTTTCTCTAGTTGCACTATCATTTGCCTTGCTTCCTGTTCTGTCGTCGCTCCCGAAATAAAATAGTCAACGTAAAAATCATGCTTCCATGAGTCTACGACCCTGTTTTGATCACCAAAATCCTCAAATGTTTTGTTAAGCGTACGAATCGCTAAATACGGTGCGGAACACGTACCGTAGGTAACAGTGTTGAGCTCAAACTCCCGAATCGGTTCATTTATACTTTTTCTCCAGAATATTCGTTGCAACCGACGATCCTCTTCGTGTACCCATATCTGTCTGTACATTTTCTCTACGTCGGCAGTAACAGCTATACCGTGTCGCATGAGAGCGAACAGAATATCAACGCGTTAATGGAATCGTTTTTCCATATCGAGGATGTTACAACGGAATCTAAGTGGACTACAGAGGAACAGGAATGCGAAGAGTTATTTCAACGGACAACAGTTCAAGGTGAAGGTGGAAAATATGTAGTCAGACTTCCGCTGAGATCAAATCCTGCGGAGTCCCTTGGCGATTCTTGAGATGTAGCATTACGTCGGTTTTTTGCAAATGAGAGGAGATTATTGCGCGATCCTTCAGTGAAAAAAGTGTACGTCGATTTCCTACAAGAGTATTTGAGTCTAAACCATATGTCCCATGTACAAGCAGTTCAAGAAGAAGCGTGTGTTTATTTGCCGCATGATCCAGTTTTTAAAATGGAAAGCTCCACTACCAAGTGTAGAGTTGTTTTTGATGCGTCGTGCAAGACCGCTTCGGGGCGTTCGCTGAATGACATTTTGAAAATAGGACCCACCATACAAGATGATTTAGTCAAAATTTTGTTGAGGCTTAGAACACAGTGTGTTCGGTGCCATTACGGTTAGATTTAAGAATTTTACGCACCACACGCCACTCACCCTCTCACCCCGACAAGGATCTCAATCCTTCAACCGACCTTCCACCGGCAGGTATAAAAGAGGGTGACGGAAAGGCAAAGTCCTGTCATTCAGTTTTACGAGCTTGAAGAACACACAACGTAGGAAAACCACCAGCAGCAATCATCATCCCGGGACATCAGAGAAAGGAAAAATAAATCTGCTCTTGTCAGAGCAACCAAGGAATTGGTTTTAGTAGTTTTTCTTTGCCGAGTCACGCCGTCGCTCTGAGCCTTGCGGAAGAGGAGGTTGCTGCAGACCATCACCCAACACAGTGGCTGCGTGCTGCTCCAACATAGTCGAAACCCAGTAATAATTCGAGTACTCAACCGACACTGTCAACAGAAGAGTTGCTGCATCGGGGCTCTTCGATCCCGACCGGCCCCGACGACGGACGTATCTTTCCCGTTAGCTTAATTGTTAGTGTAATCGTATTAATTGTGTTAATTGTATTTTAGCGAATAAAGTGTTTTTTTATGTATTGTACAATAACACAAAAAAGAGTTTGGAGTTCATGTGGATAAACCTAGACCTTTAGGAGGCACCAGGGGGGCTCCAGCTCCAATAGGTTCCCTAGGAGAAAAACCTGCTGAGGGACGATGTTGGAGCCGCAACGAGGGTAGTAAAGATAAAAAAAAAACAAAAAAAAACTATTTTGCCAATCGCCGAATGTATATTTCTTCCTCAATTGTTCTACGCTTCGCGTACGAGCAAAATTTAATCCTTTTTCTCTTCTGCACTTGATCCACTCCCGTTTGCGACCCACAAGAGATCGTTATCTCTGCTGCATGGGCGCGTGCCACAGAGTGTCCCGAACATTCCCCGGCCCGCAACCTTGTCCCGGAGTTCCTGCGGGGCAGGGCTACCCTCAAACAACATGAGATGGACACTGGCCAGGTGGCAGCAGCTCCATCGTAGCCAGCTTCGCGGCCGCCCTTCTAAGCCGGCCGGTTCTGGTGCGTACCCAAGCCTGCCGGACTTGCCCGTCCCCAGACGGGATAAGCTCCTCAATCACGCCTCGGGTCCAGCATTTTCGCCTGTCCCTTCGACAACGAACACCAGGTCTCCACATCCACGTCCAGGGGCGGCGTAGGTAGGGTTCCGCACGGCTGTCTTGGTGAAACACCCCTTAGGAAGTGGTTGGGGGTCAAAGCTGCGGCTTCCTCGTAGCGCTGTGAAAAATAGGTAAGAGGTCGTGAGTTAACGATGTCCTCGGCCTCCACCATGGCCGTTTGCAGGATCTCATCTGTCAGCTGCCTTCCGTCGTCTAGGACCGCAAGCAGTTCTTTCACGGATCGCACGAGGCGTTCCCAAACGCCGCCCATGTGAGGTGTCGCAGCAGGGTTGAACGTCCATTTAGTCCTGGCGTGAAAAGAACTCACAAGGCCAGCCTCGTCGGCTGATGGATCGGTGAATCGCCATCAGGCACGATTGCGTTGTAAGTCCATGTGCCGTCTCCAGGTGAATCGCTCTTGTCACCATGCAGGTGAACAACCGTTACAGAGAACGGGCCTAGATAGTAGACCCCGACGTAGCTAAATGGTCGAAGGTACGGCGTGAGCCTCTGTTCTAGCAGCGGTGCCATTCTTGGAACCTGAGGGCGGCAACGATATACTTTACACCAAACACAAAGTGACGACACTCTCCTTACCACCGCGTCGACGTGCGATATGTAGTACAGCTGTCTCAACTCGTTCTTCACCGCTTCACGGTAGCCATGTCCACACTTTTCGAGGTGGTGCTGTACAATCATCCTTGTAATCCTATGGTCATCTGGAAAAATTACTGTGAACCTCAGATCAAATGGCAGGAATGCTGCGCGTTCGACACGACCTTCCATTCGCACTAGTCCCGATTTCATCAAACAGCGGCGTAAGTTTGTACAGCGGGCTGGACTTTTCCCTTTTCCCCGATAGCTGTCTACTGATTTGACGGACGATCCCGGTTCTTCTTCAAGATATTCAGCTCATCGGGGAGACTCTCCGCTTGCGCCATCTTCAGCAAAATCTGTTCAGCTTTATCATACTCACCCAGTTGACAGAAAAGGGCCTTTTAGAGCACATTCGAGAGGCTAAGCTGGAGGCTGTGGAAAGGCTTTTCAGCAGATCTCTTAAGCAAAAATTGCAAATGTGTGCGTGAGGATTGAACCCAGCCCTGATCCGATCGTTCCCTTTCTAAATTGTACCCACCCATCCAAATTTCGGAAACGGAACCATCAAAACAAAACAATCTATGTTCGAATTCAATATATTATTTCATCATATTCCATCAACATGAAAATGTTAAATTTACCTTCCGTACATTCAAAATATTCGTCCCGAATGAGTTGGAATCCGACGATACCACATTCAATGGATGCACGCAGCTTCCGTAGCCTAGACTTGCATGGAATTTTGTTGTCCGTCCTGCTGGATCACAGGCTCAGCAGCACCTGTCGCACAAATTGTTCCATCATCTTCCGCATCGATCGACCGTTCTTTGCAGCCAGTGCAGCTGCAACAGAAAAGAAGTGATACTTCATCATCGGCAGCAGGATTGAACCGGACCGCTGCTTCAGCAGCGAAGCCCTCGTTCTGACGATGTGTGCCGAGTTGCGACAGGACGTGGCATTAAACGCGCACCGGTTGTCTTAGATGCACCAGTGGCAGCCCCAGTTGCTTACCAAACACATCCGACAGGAGTCTTGCCGGGTGCAGTCGTAGAACGCCAAGCTTCGCGACACAAAATCCTTGTTTGTTTCGGAATTGCGCACGCTCAACGGTACCAGCACGTGGTCCAGCCCGTCGCCTATTGTGGGCCGCTCGTTCACCGGTGAGGTCGTGCAGAGGAGGCCCTCCTTCATGACGTTCGCGTGGATCGGTGTGGCGTTGCCAAACACGCACCGACACTGCGCGTTGTGCGGCAGCTCAGGAAGCGTCTTGATCACGATTCGCACGACGGACATCTGCCCAATCGGCACCCGATCGGGGACGACCATTTCGAAGTCGATACACTGCTACCCGGTACCGATGGAGATCCATCGTATGAAGAATGGAGAATGGTGGCTTTCTGGCAGGCCGTCCTAACGGTGCAGCGTTTCTCCAACGAACGCCAGCCGCAGTAGGGAACGCGGGACTACAAGCAAGCCGAACAGTAACCAAACGTCCCGCAGTGTTCCACCTTTAGCCTTATAACCTAAAATGGAAATGTGATTATACTTTTAGAAAAATCAGCATTTGCACATTCGTTTAGACAGAAACAAAGTACATTCATTCTCTACTTACACTTCGTTCCCAGAGGACATACAGATGGTTGTTCGTGTGGGCAAATATCGTATCCGGAAGAATCGTCATCCCACCCGGATCTACCTCAAGCCGCTCCTACTCGCCCTCCTCGCGCTCCGACAGTAGCACCTTCCAGATCCACCCATCGTTGCTGTCCACGAACGCGAGCGTGTACGGACAGATGTTCGAGACGGCGATCGAGGTGAGGGCGATCCCTTCCCCGAACGGAAACCGAGCCGGTGCGAACACCGGCGTGACACCACTGTTCTTGAGTCCCACGTGACAGAAGCTAAATATGTTCCCGAGCGACCCCGCCACCGTCGGGGACACTTGCCGTCGTTTATCGTGCCCGAAATGCAATTCTTGATCGTGCCGTTGAAGCAGGCTGAAAGGGGAAAAGGGAAATATGCGATCAAGAGTCAATATCCTACCACAACAACGCACCGGTTGGCCCGATACTATATAGTGTATGTTTTCGTTGAAACCTCCTCTATCTCATTCAGGTTGTACATGCGGCTCGTCGGTGATTTCCTTCGAGGGGAGAAACACGGCCACGAGCAGATATTTGTCCCGCTTGATGCCATATCGTTGCTGAGCTTCTAACTGGCCTGGGCCAGCTTGACGTCCCGCGGGATGTTGTAGTTGTAGTCAGTGCCATTGACCATGCACGTTATTGTCACCCGGAAAAGGGTACGGGTGGAGAAACCCGTTAACCCCTCGTTGCTTTTATTAACCATCGAATGTTTGCTCGCCTTACCTCCGTGTACCTATCGTAGTTCGGATCGCAAATCCTTGCCAGCCTCGTCACGTAGCCCGCCTCGTCGGCCAGGTGGGACTTCTTGAAAGCCGTACACGTAGTTTACCATAAAGTGGTCCCGGTACTTGATGTCGATGTTGATGTTCGACTGCTGGATCATGAACTCGGCGTAGGTCAGGTCGTCCAGCCGGCGGGACGATGTCGCCGGCACGTCGTGCCGGTAGTCGCCTACGTTGGTGAACGTTGGGAGCATCACTGTGCTCGAACGATTGTTAAAAGACACGGGAATGAATTGCTGATCGTGCATCAATCACAGAGCTGCTCGTAACACACGGAATGTTCCGTGCACAACCACTCACTGTCACAACACATAATTTCACAAAAAATTTCAATGTTTTTCAACTCACACTCTATCGTAAAGAAAACATGCGTTGCTCTTCGATGTTTCGATGTGCGATGCGGTTAATATCCTGATAAAAGCATAAACGCACGGAAGATTCAGAGAGTTAAACATAAACAAACTTACCGCGATCGGCAAACTCGCTCATCACCATCCGGCTTGGCCCTGGGCAAACATCGGGATGCTCTCTATACTGCTGATTTCATTCCGCTTGCTCTTAAATGCGCTGTATGTATATTTTCTCGGTTTTCCTGTTTATATGCACGAGAATACATTTTGATTTAACAATATACGCGTAGAGCAGGCCAAAAGAAGCACTGCCTCAAAATGAAATGCTAACACCAATGACAGCACAAAACAGAGGCGCAGCCATCTTTGATATAGAGGCAAGAAGAAAACACTGATCCGCCCGTGTCTGTACACGGCAACACGAAATTTCGCACCCATACATTCAAACAAAGATGGATTTTAGACCAAATTTTCAAAAAGAAATGTCAAATTTGTCAGCTGGGCACTTTGCTGCAAACGCGTTCGAACTGTCTTGAACGGTCTCGATTTCAACGCCTTCCTTTGAATGTCTTCCATGTTTTGGAACAGAATTATGTTTAATGAATTTCCACAAATAAAATCCTTATTCGAAACATTTTCAATTTTTTTGTTTATTTCATGCGAACTTATACAAGATTTCGATTTCAATAATTATAATTAAAACATTTTTTGGGTCAAACAGTTTTTGGGTTTTGTTTTCCAGCTCTCCACATTGAAACAAAAATTAGGGGGAAATATGATAAACCAGGCGTCAAATTAGTTGTCAAAATAATGTTTCAGCCGAATGTTTCACAGAATGTTTCAATGTGTATACGCGCTTTTAGGTCTTGGTACCTGTTGGTTTTTATTAAATAAATAAATAAATAAAAAATAAACAAAATCAATCAAAAAATTCGGAGAAGGTTAGCAATCGTACAACACATATTGATACCAAGCATCATTTTGCAAAGAGTTCAAGTAAATCAGGTAAAGTAAAATTCATGTAGTGCTCGACGATGATGATGAGATGATTGCTGACTTACTAACCAAACTGATCTCTCGAGAACGTATTTAGATGCTTAGGCCATTATGCGGCTTATAAGGATAAAGGATATAAACAAGAATACAGCGTTGAGGAGGAGTACAAGTGTGGTGTAGTGGAAATTCATAAAGCATAATCCTGTTACTAGATATGTCAAACCGAGCTCGAAACTGTTAAACTGTGTTACCGTCTGGTCAAATCGAATGTCAAAATTATTTTACCATCGAGAATGTTTCAAAATCGAGAAAACAAATAGCAAATGATGGATATAAATAAAAAATACTTATGTGCAGCCAAAACCGTCCAACCCCCTTGAGACGGGTTATTTTTGCAAAAAAATCATAAAGATTGCTACAGAATAATTATTTTTTGAAACACATTTTTCCCTTAAAAGATTATTCTATTTCATCAATCTGTGTAGGAGCCGGATACGGAAGATACACAACAAGCTAGTACAACCAACCATAGAAATAGGGTTTGAGCTTCGCCTTAAGGATGTAACTAATAAGAAGAACTAGCGAAACACTAATGAAATATTGAATTCGAGGTTCGCTTTTGCTGCCACGAATTCATTCCTTGGAAACAACGCACGAGGAACCAGCCATCTTTTTTTTCATATAACGGAATACGCCAATACAAAAGTACAGCCCGAACAAGAGAAATCACGATTTAATCACGGTGATATGGATCAAAACCTATTCACACTCACTTTTAAAGGAAGGGTACACAATTTGAGTGTATAGAGATCCTATTGTGATGAGTTTTTTCCTGCTGCCTTTTATTTTTCTCCAACAATCTGCATGCCGTTATGTTTGTAGTGCAGTTATGTACCACAATGTAGCAGCAGGTGGTAAATGAATGAGGGTTTAAGGAATCAATCACTCTTCATTAACGTTTGCTTGCTTTGCAGGTATGGTTAAGCGAATTTAATTAAAATTCGAGAGAATATTTCTACATGTAGGGGTGGAGCACAACAATTGTATTGTAGAAATACCTCAAATAACTTTTTAATCACTCAGCAAACATCTGCTCTTCCCGAAAATGAATGACATACTACAAACAAAAAGAAATCTACAAGAACAAGCATAAGTCGAAATTTAAGAATTCTTCCTGTTTTCGGTATGACAAATTTGCTGCAAAATTGTTATTTCAACATTTACAAAAAAATTGGGCAACATGCATTTTAGAACATTCATTTTCTTCATTATCATTTAACCAACTGATGTGGCAGCTATATTTAAAAACCCATGATGTGTGCAATTTCATCAAAACTTAAAAAAATAAAAAAAAGAATCAACTAGTTGGCAATTCAGTATTTCAGATAGAATTTTCCATGCAGCCAGGAGGAGATATTATTTATATAAATAGAGAAAAGCTTACAATAGTGATGAAGGTGAGACAAAATCCTGGACGCTGATCCCGGAGGTTGCTAAAGCGCTCGGAATTTTCGAACGTTGGGTGCTCTGGCCTATCTTTGGCGGTGTATAAGTGCAGGCTGAGATGAAGGCCGAACTGATCCACTACTGTAGGAGCGCAACGAGCATTATGGCTGAACTAGATGAAACAGGACCTGAGGAGCATGTGATGTTAATGAATAGCAACCACGGACGAAGCGACCTTGAATACAATTGGTGACCAACCCAACACTACTTGCCACTAACTATGGGCGGACCGGAAAAAAAGAAAGGAAGAAGAGAAATCCTGTAGGTAGGGTAGGTCGAAAAGAGGCAAGAGAAAAAAAAGTTGTTTGTTTGCTACATCGCATATTGTGCGCTTCGCTTCCAGTATCGCAATCGCTTGCAATTTCGCAGTATCGCAAATATTGCGTGCAGCTTGGATTTCATGCAACTTGTGCCAGGAACGGGTCACTTTGAGCAAACACTGTCGAAACGGCTAAATGTGGGTTGGTGGGTGGTGGGTGGTTTTGTAAACGGCGTTCCTTGTAGGTAACGGAAATCATAAAATTCTGGGTAAACGAATGAATATAATGTTGCGTCTACACACAAGCGTGACTTTCGCGAATGCCTATGCCAAAAAGTAGATCAGTTTGTACAAAGCATATGCTTATCCTCATAGCATATAAGCACAGGATATCCTGCGCCAACGAGCGCGAAAGACGATCACGGTTTGAATCGGCAGTTGCATATTGCATAGTGGAAGGTATTTCTCCCTGTCAAACATCCTGTCAATCATGATTGCATGAACACAAGTTTAAGGCAGATCGCCACGTCTGTCAAGGTTTGCCTAGTTCCCGCTAGGCGAACTTGCATGCAAAACGTCCTCACTTTGTGTCACCCAGGCCTCGGGCCTGTGTAAAGTGAAGACGTTTTTGTATGGGATGAGGACGTTTGAGGACGTTCGAGCAGTCGAAAAATCGGGCAAATGTGGTTGTGTGAGTGAGGCTACACAGGCAGCTTCGTAAGCATGTATTGGTGAGGTACCACGGCTTGTATATGTAGTTGTAAAATATGCAGTTTCTTTCAAATTTGTTTTGTTTAAACAAAACAATTGTTTGTCAGTTTGGTTCAAATTTGAACCGGGATTTGCCACGCACGAAGCTTTTCGAATGATACTTTATGCAATGGGTGGCTATCTCACCACCAACACTTATATTCTTCAACAAATAATATTAATTTA
Source organism: Anopheles atroparvus (assembly GCA_914969975.1). Lineage (NCBI taxonomy): Eukaryota > Metazoa > Arthropoda > Insecta > Diptera > Culicidae > Anopheles > Anopheles atroparvus. The sequence continues at coordinate 700,796 of CAJZCY010000001.1, read as the reverse complement.
TCTTCGTCCGGCTTCGAAAAAGAAAATGTTCCATCGTATTGCCGCCTCAAATGGTTGCCGCCGTATTGGTTGTCCCTCAAATCTCTTCAATCGAATCAGACTGTGCTGGCTGTTAATCGACTTTTATTCCTGGTCGATTTAATATATTTTTGAAATCATACATTGGACATAAAAACATCACACACGCGATGTAACACGCAGACGTTTGCGTAAAATATAAAAATGTTTTAACTTTTCATTGCCTAAGCTGTTGCCTTTTGGGCGTTTTTCATTGCATGATAGCTCCTATCTAAATGCGTAAAAATAAATAAAATAAAACGTAAAGAAGCGCATACGCACGCGTCCGCGTAAAACAAGGGCCATAGCCCAACTTATTTTGCATTTCGCCATGTTCGGCTGATGATTCATTTTTCTGACCATGAAGATGCATGACTGTAAATGGAAGCAAAATATTATCATTTTAACCCATTTCCTATCACCATTTACACGAGAACGCATATGGCTTACCGAGGTGCCACACGAGAGCTTTGTGCAGCGTAAAATTACAAATTTTCTAGCAGTTGAAACTTTTGGGGCGTTTGCCGTGTGTCACCAACACATTCGCATCAAAAAGCTCTCGTATGAAATATTCCATGATCCACCTTTGTACTGCTCGATTACGCATGTTAATCCATTTCGGCAGCATTGCATGCATTTTGCTTGTAAACACATGATCACGCTCATTTATTAAGTTCCGAGTATAGATTTTGTTGTAGGTATTTTTTTTAACCCTGTTTTCAAGTGGTTAAGACTAATTGCTAGTCAAATAAAGACAATTCAAAACTCACAGCATTGATTGACAGCACAATAACGGCGAATTCAAATCGGATGAGCAGTTGAAATACTCCAAATGAATTATTTCATTCAAGCATTCGATCTATTTTTCGAGCATACAGTTTCATACAAAATAAAGTCGAGCATACAGTTTTGAACATGGTTCCCCTATCAACTGCGTGTAAAAAAAATGAAACCGTTGACGTAGCGTGTGATTGTACTGGTCCGGTCGCTGATGCTGGTCGCGAGCCGGTCGAGTCGGTGCGCTCGTCGTACCTCGTTCAACGGTACCAGGAACTTGCCGTTTCCGACTTATTGCGGCTTGTAGTTCTCGAGTGCCAGAATACGAAGCGAAACTAGCGAGTGTAAAAGAGAGTTAGTGAGCCATTTGTAGAGTTGGGGAAAGCTAGTTTGCCTTAGTCTTACCCTGGTCAGCGACGTTGATCACGCCATCCTGTGCAACCACTTTCTCAGAAATCGGCTGGAAGCGGATGCTGGACAACTGGATGGTCTCCTTGTTAGCACCATTGCCGGCACCGATCACGTACGCGGTACCGTCCGGAACTGTCCGGAACCGCGCCTGATCCACCAGATGTACCCTGGCCCGAGCCACCGGTCGTACCGTTGTCCGGCTTACGTCGCGAGTGATTCACCGTCTTACCACTCTGTCAGTCGCACTTTTGACTGTGAATGAAAGAAGAGATTCGTTAAGAAGGTTTAAAAGATCCAGCATCCACGTGGTGCTACAACCGGCATACTTCACTTTGTCGGCATAATTCGTCATTTAGAATGTATGTAGAGGTTTTGTTCGTTGCGTACCATTTGCCAACCAGCTCAACGTAGAAATCGAGATCGCTATGATAGCGTATACTTTTAGGGTCAACGAACCAGCGCCACACTTCACTTACTCTGCTGCTGGCGTACATGAGATGTGGCTTGAACTACAAGCCATCGCGTTCATCGAGCACAATACTGGACGTGTTATTATTGTTATTATTAATTTGTGCATCCAGCCTATCCAACTGAAACTCTTCCTCGCCGCAACAAGGCCTCGCGCCGGCCCCGTTTGTGGAAGAGCTTTTACCCGAGTCCTGCATACTTCTCTTCCGACTGCACAACGGCGTGCCGGTCGCCACACCGCCCAGCCGATGAGTCTGGTGATCTCACGTGGCGCCATTATTGCTGCTTTCGCTGGACCAACAACCGGACGACATGTGTCGGTTCTGCTAGATGAACAGTTTCACCAAATTAAACGATGATTGCTGTTGCTGCGTCGACTGCTGTTGCTGCTTCTGCTATTACTGTTGATGGTGTTGCTGTTGTTGCTGATGTTTGGTGCCAAGATGTTGGTTCCGGTCACATTGGTCCACGTCGGCGCGATCAGCGATCGCTCCATCATTGCCGTTGGTGCTCCTTTGGTCTCCGAATCCGTCGCAAGCGCATACATTGGCAATAACTTACGCATCGTGGTCGGGCGATCGAACAATTCGGCCGAGTTGTGGCTGGCCGCAGGGGCTTTGGACACATTGAGTGGATGCTGCCCGACCGGAAGATGGTGCTGCGATTGGTTCGACTGCACGTTCGGCATGCTGAGACTCTTGCGCACGAAGCGGGACCGGTCGTGGCGCGAGGTGTGACTTATCAGCCGGTTCCCTACGTTCGGTAGCCTGCAAGAAGTTGGGGGAAGAATAGCTTAGCGCAAGTTCTGATCTCTTGGCAGCCAGGCGTCACCATCAATTTACCTCTGTGCCGGGCCGATACGCTCCGGTCGGGACAAGGATTCCTGCTGTTTGAGGCATGCGGTGCAATTTTGCAAAGTGTTTAGCAAATGCATGCGCTTGTACTTCCCGTAGTTCCCCGGTCCATCTGTGAAACAACATATGTATCTATCAAGTAATATCGCGCATCTACCGAGTGCGCCTTGTCAGTTAATCACCGTAATAGCTTCCATCTGAGTACAACATACTTTGCTCGAACGCGATCGTGTAGTTGTCCTTGTTCGCCTGATGTGCGACTTCTCATGGAACTGTCCATCACGTCGGCCACTATCAGCCCGGCTGCCGTAGCCCCGGTGACACGTTGCAAATGCCGGGCGAGAAGATGATTAGCAAGTCGGACTGGTCGTACGACACCATCAGGATCATCTCGCCTGCGAGGTCGCGCAAAATCTTGCACTGGGTGAATGGATCGTACTTGACACGCAACTTCTTACCGTCGTTCACGAACAGCCTCTTCTCGCTGTTGGCGCCACACAACGCCTACAATGGGCAGCGGCCAGAGTAAAGGTCTACCGCGGTGACCGCCGCCGCCGAAGAGAGCGCGCAGTTTGAGGAAGCGATTGTTTGCAGCATTGCTAGAGCGCCAGGATACGATAAAAGGTAGTTAGTAAGCTATTTGCAGAACAGTAGAAAGCTAATCCTTTTTGTTGTTACCCTGGTCGGCGACTTTGATCATGCTGGACGGCTGGATGATTCGGACCCGTTTACGTCCTCGCCGGCAGCGAGCAAGGACGTGAAATCGGAATACTCTTTCCGGTTGCAGTCACCACGCGTTTCGCTCGCCTTCTAACGGACGCAAATTGTTCCGAGTCGTCCGGTGCCGCGCCTAATCCACCGGATGCAACCTGGTCTGAGCCACTGCTCCCCATGCCGTTTTGCGTCCCGATTTACCACTCTTCTTATCACTCTCACAGTCGCTCGCTTGCCTGTGAACAGATTCGTTAAAAAGGTGGTATTTGTGACGGTACAAAAATGAGGTTAATCTTTCCTGCCTTGATCCACATTACTTACATTCTATTTCATGTATCTGGTCACCTTGATCGTGTTGATTTGCTTCGGGTTGAAGCCCGCTACGTACAGCCTCCAATTCGGCCTGAACGTCATCGCCAGCATTGTTCCGAGCGGCCGCTCGACCGGTTGACGTTGGGGCTATGGTCCTCGTTTCACCGGAATACTCTCGATCCGTTTCACCTCAATGGCATAGGTCGGCTTAAGCCTTAAGGACATTAATGTCCGAGCGGCGGATTGCGAGTTTCATTGGGTGCGAGAAACGCGCATCGATAGCCGGACCGCAGTCGCCGTCGTTCTGCTCCCGTCCTTTCAGCATCCGGCTGATGTTAGTTATGAAACGTTCGTGTATTTCATATAAATTATCGATCATACTTACATTTTGTTTAGACTTTGCTGGATAAAACGCAATTTACATGCAGCTCGAGCCAGAACACGATGCGTAGTTGCTAAGATTAGTTATTGTTGTGAATGTAAACATTGATCGATCAGACAGCTATTGATTGCCATAAAAATTTCGCAGTCTCGCCGTTCGGACGGGCACTGGAGATTCCCAGCCCCAGTGGATATTGAATCGGACGGGCACTGGAGATTCCATGCACCAGTGGATATTGAATCGGACGGGCACTGGAGATTGTCTGTCCAGTCGACAGTAAATGGCCGGGACGTAGTCCGATCTGTCAAATCTTGCCCGTTGGGTAGCTGCTCTTCTGACATACAGCATTGTCAAACGGCCTGTCAAATAGAAAACTTCGATAGCACATCGATACCTTCGTCGTATTTCCACTTTTGCGGAGGTTGGGTAACTGCACTTTCACATATATGCCTTGCATCGGCATCCAGCTTACAGCGCTGTCAACCCAACGGGACATTTAGGTCCAGCTTTCGTAATATTAAGGGCACGGGACACGAAGAGTAATCGCCTCTGTAATCTTGAAATATTTCAATTTACCGTGTATCATCATTTACACGTACTCACCGCTTGGTTTGTTTACCTTTTATTGACCGGCTCTTTCCGATCTGTCAAAAAAAATTACGTGCCCAGAGCCCAGATTACACCGATAGAGAGCCAATAATCTTTTTGGCAGATTGTGTGAAATGTTTCAAGATTACAGAGGCGATTACTCTTCGTGTCCCGTACCCTTTAGGTTAGATTCATGCGCCCCCACAACCTAAAACAGGTTGTGGGGGCGCGCCTATACAACCGCCTAAAACAGTAAATCGGGCGCAAAAAGTTTAAATGTGCAAGCTTCCCGTCCCGTGAGCTTTTCGCCCACGATGCGATGCGCATGCGCGATGGCAGGCGAAATCAAATGTAAACAAACTGCGCTGGCCCAAGCAGCCTTTTCGCACAAACCAAACTGATTTAAATTAGTTTTCCGCTAATAACTCGCCCAGTTCTCAACGGATTTCCACGATTCGTGCTCCATTGGATTTGTCTCACCGCGCGTCCACACGGCGTTCGATGCTCTTCGAACAAAAGCTCCCGGGCTTAGAGCTTTCTGCATCGAACACGAGAAGTGAACCCAGAAATGATGGGTTGTTACTTTTTGTATGGAGATGACAGCTCATCGAACAGCCATCGAGCCTCAGAATATCATATTCGAGCACATTTTCCAATGGCGACTAGGCGAGTCGAGCAAATTCGGGTAGTTTTGACAATGATGAAAAGTAAAAAAATTCGTTGTCTTGCGAACAAAAGCTCCCGTGTGGACGCGCGGTCAGACAATCTCACCCGATTCACACAATTTTGGACGCATTTGGCTTAAAAAATTTTTTTGGTACCTGGGCTCGGTTGTTTGACGGCACCGATACACGCGTTTTTCACGAACAGTTTTTCGGTTTTCTCTGGCTGTTTTTTACCGATTCACGCACGGTTTTCACAATTAGGTTGGCCCCTGACACGACCTACACTGATTTCATGCGGTTTTTGGCTGTCCCAAGTGGTTTTGGTGATGTTCTGAACCACAAGAAAACGCCTATCTTGAGACAACAAACACACACCGTGTGCAGTAGTAGCACAAACAAAACATGTTCCGCAGTTGCCTACAGGCTAAAATACGATAAACAATAACTCGTGTGTACTTTTCTCACACCACTTGCTCGATATTTCAGCCAAATTTACTGATTTGATTCCGATGCTCACTAACGTGACCGCACGCGAACAGACCAACTTGTCAACTGCGTGAAAGTGTCAAGAGCTGCGCTTACTCGACGAATAGGTGAGAAATTAGGCTCACAGGGCGCATAATTTTGACCTGTTGGTACAAGCTTTAGGCGTTGGTCTCGCTGGGAAGTCTGTAATTCAGCAGTCGCCGAAATAAGTGGAAATACGATGAAAGTATCGATGAGCTATCGAAGACTTAGCAATCCTCAATTTGTGTCCGTTGGGTTATCGGGATCTCCAATTCAGTAGACCGCGGGTTATACAATTTGACAGCAAATGTCCGCCAACAATTCGATGGATAGACCGGCAAGGAAGCAGCAATGCTCGTGGTGTTAGTTAATAAAGTAATCAACACGGAATCGAGAGCACTGTTCAGCATCGCCATTAGAGTTATAAAGTGCCGATTGATCATTACAAACCAAACAGTATTGGTCGGGCAACATCGTGGGACCTTTGCTCAGTGGTTTGCTTGAGACGAAGCGATCATTTGTGAATAATCATTCATTCTTAGGCTCGTTCTGTGTTATAACAAAATGCTGAGGATAAACGTTTTGCTGAAGTTCTGTGCAGCAATTTTAATATACAATTTTAGGAATAGCGTATCTGGAGAAAAAATGCCCGTGGTTCTTTGGCACGGCATGGGTAGGCAAGCTAATCTGAATCATAAATATTAAATATCTGAATAGTAAAAACGTGCTTGCTTCTTCAAAATTACAGGCGATACTTGTTGTTTTCCGTTCAGCTTGGGTGGGGTGAAAAAATTTCTTGAAGCTGAGTTAGGTGCTTATGTAAAGTCAGTAGAAATTGGTAATTCAATTGTAGAAGACTTCAAAAGTGGATACTTGATACACCCGAACCAGCAGGTAACGATTTATTATTACCAATTAACCTTTTATTTTGATTGTTTTGAATTAAAGAGGCCAGGATAGTTTCAATATCGCAACCGTAACGTAACTTTCTAGTGTTGGTCTATGCCCTCAAAATTGGTACCGGAGTGATAGAAAGAGATTTGATAAGCCTATTTACCGAAAATATTTGAATAGTAAGCGAGAATTCTATTAGAAAAGAAATGTCAAAAACAGTTCGGAGCCGTAGTAGGTTGGGTGTAATGGAAAGTGATGTAACGAAATGTTCGGATTGTGGAAATAAGGGGATTTTCCAACTTTTTCAAACGCAATCAATTATAAACGGCACAAATCGGACGCACATATGGAAAAAAAAATGAATGCAACAAAAATTTGCAATATAATCAATCGTTGCTTTCAATGTTGAATCGTTGCTTTAATGTGACATTGCCTCGCTCATTCTGCCCAATTTCCAACCTTAGTTTTTATCCTTTTTTCGGTTTTAGGTTGAAATGGTATGTGCAACTCTTAAAAACGATAGTCGTTTAACCAATGGCTACAACGGAATAGGATTTTCTCAAGGAGGACAGTTCATGTAAGTAGACAGAACTACTTTTTTAAATATTCTTCTCAGGAGAAAAACACAATATGAATACTTAATAAATTCCAGGCGCGCCCTTGCCCAAAAATGTCCGACGCCACGCATGCATAATCTGATTACCTTAGGAGGACAGCATCAAGGTGTGTTTGGGTTACCAAACTGCCCGTCATTAAGCAGTAAAACTTGTGAGGGGTTTCGACGACTCTTAAATTATGCGGCATATACGGATCTGATGCAAAATTTTCTTGTCCAAGCCACTTACTGGCATGATCCGTTAAACGAAGAAACATATAAAAATTCGAGCACATTTTTAGCAGATATCAATAACGAACGCTATGTGAACAAAACTTACATAGACAATTTACAAAAGTTGAACAAATTCGTCATGGTTCGATTCAACAAAGACAGCATCGTTCAACCACTTGACTCGCAATGGTTTGGTTACTATAAACCCGGACAAGATAAAGAAACCGAGAGTCTTCGAGACAGTGACATATTTGTGAAGGTATTTCATATATTATAAACATAAACATTTATGTAAGTAAATATTTACAATAAATTGATTCTTTTTTTTCTTTTAGGATCGGCTTGGGTTGAAGGACATGGACAAACAGGACAAAATTGTATTCATCGAATGCGAAGGAAATCATCTACAGTTTACCAAAGAATGGTTTCGAAGACACCTTTTTCCGTATCTGCAATAGAATTTTATGGAGCTTTCACTTTCACCAGCACTTGGAGCTTTCACCAACACTTCCTAATGAAGTGTCTAATAAAATTGATGCTTCACATTATCTTCAGATTAAAATTCTAATAATAAAATACAATTACATGTTCTTCTAATTTCCGAGTTGTTCTTTGCCCGCTACTGCCCGCTCGTGGGCCTTCTCGCATATCCTCCTCGAGCTGTCACTCCATGCGGACATCACTGAGATGTTCCACCAGGAACAGATCGCGGAACAGGACGTGAACAGTCAGCGATTTCTGTGGAGGTGGGGAAACGCGAACCAGAGTCCGGAAGAATACGTGATGCTGCGGATGACGTTCGGTGCCGCTTGTTCACCGTCAGCAGCCCAGTTCGTCAAGAACACGAATGCGGAACGGTTCCGCGAACAATACCCGAAAGCGGTGCTGTGCATCATCGAGAACCACTATGTCGACGATATGTTGTGCAGCGTGGAACGAGAAGAGGAGGCCATCCTGCTTGCGCGGGAGGTCACTTTCATACATCGACAAGCCGGATTCGAGCTGCACCATTGGCTGTCGAACAGTCCCTTTATTCTGCAGTCGATCGGGACGAGCGCAGCAGTTGAGAAAGAGCTCGTGCCTGGTTCACCTGCAATGAGGACGGAGAAGGTGTTGGGCATGTGGTGGAACACGGAGACGGATGTGTTCTGTTTCAAGCTTACCCGGGCAAAGCTGAACGAGTTGCACCGCGGCAACAAGCCGCCAACAAAACGACAAATGCTTAAAACATTAATGTCTATTTACGATCCCTTAGGTCTGATAGCTGCTGCACTACTGTACCTAAAAGCCTTGGTGCAGGATGCCTGGCAAGCGGGCTTAGACTGGGAGGAAGAGGTTGATCCAGCGATCGCAGAACGGTGGACGCGAGGAACGGAGCATTTACCCAGCTTGGGGGGTGCTTGGGGGGACCCGGCTTGGAACAGGTATCAATTCCTCGATGCTACCGCCGAGAGCTTACCATGGACTGCTCGATACAGCTACACGTTTTGGTTGTTGCTGGTAAGGAGGGCTACGTGGCTGTCGTGTATCTCCGTTTTCAGCAAGGATCAACAGTCGAGGTGTCTTTGGTGGGTGCGAAGGCCAAGGTAACGTCTCGAAACTATGTATCCATTCCACGCCTCCAACTGCAAGCCGCCGTCACGGGAGCTAGACTAGCGGACACGATCGTCGAAACTCATCGGCTAAACATCAGTGGCCAATTTTTTTGGACCGACTCGACCGACGTGTTATGCTGGCTTCGGTCCACGACGTGCATCACAGGAAATATTCAGTGTACGTCGCGCATCGGGCTAGTGAAATACTGGAGACGACGGAACTGGACGAATGGCGTTGGATACCGACCAAGATTAACGTAGCCGACGATGGAACCAAATGGGCGAACCTACATCGAGGTCTCCTGTCTTTTTGGTGGTTTGCGGGTCCTGAGTTCCTGCATCGACCGGCATCGGAGTGGCCGAATGCGGGCCCCAGCGTACGCAGTACAACCGAAGAGATCCGGCAACTAGTGTCCGTCAACGCCATGGTCGTGCAGCCCAGGTTGGTAGATTTCGTGCGTTTTTCGCGGTGGAAACGCCTGGTTTGAGCATTGGCCTACGTGGGTAGGTTTGTGAAGAACGCGCGGACTGCTTACACCCGTACCACAGGACCACTAACGAAGGAGGAGCTCATATTCGCCGAGCGCGCGCTAATCAAGGAGGCGCAGAAGGAGGCTTTTCCGTACGAATATAAGGCCTTAAGTACTAGTAGTACTAGTGATTCTCCGGCTAATCCGCTTCCAAAATCTAGTGTGCTGTACAAGCGGAGCCCCTATTTAGATGCAGACGGGATCATCAGGATGAGCGGACGGATCGACCGGTGCAGCTACGTCGACGAAAGTGCTAAGCGACCCATTATCCTTCCCATTATCCGAAGTAGGTGGACTTTGGTCACACCGTTGCCGGAGCAACGACCAGCGGCCACGCCGACCGGCCAGCGGCCAGATTCCCGGCGCACGAAACGGTATCTTTCTTTTTGAATCGAACCACCGAGCAGAGTGGATTAATTTTTAGCCTGTGACACAAAATAAAATTAACCAGAAATCTTGCTAAGAAAACCGCTTTAAATTGTATCTCTGTAGAAATAAATTTCTACACTTACATAAATACATTACAACATCCAAGCACAGCGTCAGACTACCCTCTTCACATATACGGCGCAAAAGCGTTTGAACTCCCTTAGATTTTGAGCTTGCTTAATCTCTCTCGGCATCCTGTTGTAACATTGTATTCTTTTGAAAAACAACGAATTTCGGGCATTCCCGGACAGATAGCTGGGGCATCAACATACATACAGCTTGATAGTTCATCAATTAATCTGTAGCGGCACTGCTCTGGTACTACAGCAGAACCCTACCCAACCTCCGCAAAAGTAGAAATACGACGAGAGGATCGATCATCGATGTGCTATCGAAGTTTTCTGTTTGACAGGCCGTTTGACAATGCTGTATGTCAGAAGGTCAGCTATACATATATGTGTTAGCCTGCCACTAGACACACCATGATTTGGCTTATGCCAAAGCCAAACTTGGCAAATTTGCCAAATCAACACGACGAACTCTATATAAAAAAAATTCTCGACTCTTGGCGCAGTGTGTATTTGACGCCAAACTTTGGCAGTTTGCCAAATGGATGCCATATTGCCGATGCCGGGCCTTGTAGTTCACTTTGAGCTGTCATTCCAGACGTAAACAAAAACAATGCCGTAAGCCTGCCTCTAGACACACCATGATTTGGCTAAGCCAAAGCCAAACTTGGCAAATTTGCCAAATTAACACGACGAACTCTATATAAAAAAGATTCTCGTCTCTTGGCGCTGTGTGTATTTGACGCCAAACTTTGGCAGTTTGCCAAATGGACGCCATATTGCCGATGCCGGGCCTTGTAGTTCACTTTGAGCTGTCATTCCAGACGTAAACAAAAACAATGCCGTAAGAAATGTTGAATCTTGCTTAAATTACTTTGTTAAAACAAGAAATTGGAGTAAATACAAGTGTTTGAAGTTATAAAAATATGTTGTGAACAGTTTTGTGTTATCAAGCAGTATGCATAATTTAGGTTGCACGATATGCAACTGGTGATTCAAAAAAACTGGTCTATGAACCTCTTTGGCGCTCGTTTGCGCAGCATGTTTTGTACAAACTGAGCTACATTTACAGGTTACAACTGAGCAGACCGAAATGGCAGGACAACAGATTCGTGTACGCCAACGCAGCAACGGGACTGGTCATCGCCGTAATGGCAATCAAGGAGGAGATCCCACAAACCCTTCATGGGCTGGGCTACAACGGGGGAAGAGCGTACGTAGCACACCCAGGACAAAAGACCTGCCGTTTCTGCGGTACCACGACCCACCCGGGAAAGTCATGCTCCCAAGCCAGGGAGGGGGGCACCCAGGCAAGGCTGACCAATCCAGGCAGCTACGCCGGGATGCTGATGGGAGCACACTTACGCACAACACAGACCACGGCTACCACAACGGTAGCACGACAGAGCAACCCATCAACCTATATAGACACTAACCAAAGACCAACAACATCAAATCCTACTACACTGACACCAACACAAAAGACAACAACACAGCAGCCACCAGCACAACAACCACCAACACAACAGCCACTAACACAACAGCCACCAACACGACAAACATCCACACAACAAACATTAACACAACAAACAGCAACACAACAAACATCAACACAACAAACATCAACACAACAAACATCAACACAACAAACATCAACACAACAAACACCAATAACGCAATCAACACAATCGGAGGAAATGGATACGGCCTCCCTGGACCTCACAGAACTGCGCGCAAAATTGGCGAGACGATGCCCTTTCCCAGTCGAAGGTACCACCGAAACTGCAGAGGCGGCCAAGCGCGGCAGAGGTAGACCGCGCACCAAAAACTCCAGTACCCCCAGCAGCAGAAATCAAAGCGTCGAGTTGATAGAAGACCCATAACCCAGACGTTTAAAAAAAAAAACAAAAAACAAAAACATAAACAAAAAAAATAATAATTAAAAAAAAAAGAACAAACAAACATACAAACCAGAAAATAAGAGAAAAGCCAACAAAATGACGGACGCAGGGAAGATAACCATCCTGCAAACTAACATAAACAGCGTGCCAAAAAACAAAGAAGAGCTTGGAAGACAACTGAGTGCCGGGGACATCACCGTTGCGTGCGTGTTGGAGACTTGGCTCTCAGACGGAGACCCCCGGAGGACATACGCCATCCCCGGATATGACATAGTCAGGACAGACAGAGAAGACGGTTACGGCGGCACGTGCATCTATATAAAAAACTGTTGTGATATGATGGAAATTGATGTGTACTCGACAAGAACTACAGTGCGACTGACTTTATTTCGGTATCGACACTCTTATATATACAGACCCCACACAATCGTATAGATTCGAAGTAAATTAGTTCAGTTACTTGAATTGGGAACTCAACACCCCCGCACAATTCGAGAATCCTAACTAATTTGTTCCCTCTCCAATCCTATCATTTTACAGAAACCTTTGAAGAGGTTTGGCGTTAAACCCTTTGTCATAATATCGGCTTGTTGCATGGACGACGGCTTGTACAATATTTCTATTCGCTTTTGTTGTACTAACTCTCTAACAAAATGATATTTCGTGTCAACATGCTTAAGCCGCTTTACATCTTTAGAATTCTCTGCTACACAAATAGTTGACTGGTTATCCTCATACATAGGTATTGGTTCAGTTATGGGTAACCACAGATCTTCCAACAAACGTAACACCCAAACAGTGTGACATGCTGCTGTGCATAAGGCATTCAATTCCGCTTCTGTTGATGACAATGCTACGCTTTGCTGCTTTCTTGTTGACCAACCAACAGTGTTTCCGAAAAACTTAACGATAAATCCTGATATTGAACGGCGATCGGAAACATCGTTTGCCCAGTCTGCATCACAATACATTTGCAATATTGGCTCTTTCTTATCAGCTTTGTATACCATCCTAACATTCAAACTACCCTTTATATACCTTAAAATTCGTTTTAAGTGAATCCAATGTTCTTCGTTGGGACATGATTGAAACTGACTAAAGAAATTTACTGCTGCTGAGATATCTGGCCTAGTCGTTACTGACGCATAAGTAAGACATCCGATGAGCTCACGATATGGTTTGGATGTTATCTCTGTTTCTTTACCTTTACTTAACTTCAATCGGTTTTCCATGGGGGTTGAAATCGGTTTGCATTCAGTCATATTGAATCGCTTTAACAGTTTTTCGAAATATTCTTTCTGACTTATCGTCATTATACCCGCATCTTTTTCTCTTTCTATCTTCATGCCTAAAAACATACTAACTTCTCCATCATCCGTCATCTCAAATTCTTCCGTACATTTCCGTTTGATATCCATTAGAAATTCCAATGAAGAACTTACAAGCAAAATATCGTCAACATAGAGAACAAGTATAATCTTTTCTGTACCTTTTTGTTGCGTATAGAGACACATGTCATTAGCACTACGCATGAACCCTATATTTGAGATGAAATTATGAAATTTTTCATTCCATGCACGTGAAGCTTGTTTTAGACCATAAATTGATCGATTCAATCGACAAACTAATCCTTCGCCTTTTCTGTATCCTTCTGGTTGCACCATATATATCTCTTCTGACAATTCTCCATTTAAAAAAAGCAGTCTTGACATCCATTTGATGGATATGCAATCTTTCTTCGTTAGCTAAAGCGAGAACCATACGTAACGTGTCTAATTTTGCTACAGGAGAATACGTTTCAGTGTAATCTATTCCTGGTTTCTGAGAGAAACCCCTTGCTACCAATCTCGCTTTATAAATATTTTTATCATTCACTCGCTTTATTTTAAACACCCACTTGCAAGATATGGTTTTACTACTTTCGGGAGTTTTTACCAACGTCCAGCTGTTGTTTTTCTGCATCGATAGCATCTCAGCGTCCATGGCGGATTGCCATTGTTTCCAATCATTTCTTTTCTGCAACTCGCTGATTGAACTTGGGATGTCACTGATGAAATCCAATGCATTAAATGCATAACCAGCATAGCTCGTGTCGTAATCTTCATGCCATTTCGGTGTTTTTGTTGCTCGTCGAGGAACATTTTCTTCAACAAGAGATTCCTTACTGTTGTTCTCTAATGTCTCATTAGCACTGTTGAAGCTGGTTTCTGGAGAATCGCTTTCTAGTTGTTCTTCTTCTGATTCGCTTTCTTGCACAACAACATTATTTTCCTCAAGTTCATTTGGAAGTATAACGACCTTTTCTGGATAAATCACACTTGTTTCCTCAACACAAATTACATCACGTGACGAACTGATGCAGTTTTTCTTCGGATTCCATATCCGGTAACCGTTTGTAGAATATCCAACAAATACTCCTTTCCACGATTTCGCTTCGAACTTGCCACGGAACTGTTTTGGGATGTGCACAAAAGCATCTGCTCCAAAAACCCTCAAGTTTCGCACAGTCGGTTTCCGATTATTCCATAACTCATACGGAGTCTTTTCGATAGAAGCACTTGGACTTCGGTTCACCAAGTAAGCTGCGGTTTGAACTGCCGCACCCCACAATCTTTTATCGACGCCTTTGTCTTCCAACATGGCCCGTGCCTTTTCAACGATGGTCCTATTCATTCGCTCGCTAGTACCGTTTTGTTCAGGCGTATAGGGGTTTGTCCATTCCATCTGTATACCTCTTTCTTTGCAATAAGTTTGAAACTCTCGGCTTTTGTACTCACCACCGTTGTCACAGCGAAGCTTAGAGATACGTTTACCAAACTTTGCACAGACGGTTGCTTCATATTCCCGGAACTTATCATATGCCTCAGCCTTCGTTTTTAATAGGAATATTACTGTGAATTTGCTCCAATCATCGATGAAAGACATAAAATATCTTTCTCCGTCCACTCCTTTTGTCTGCATTGGGCCACACACGTCCGAGTGCACGAGTTCAAGTATTCTTGACGATGTTTTTCCACTTCTTACCGAAAACGATTCCCTTGTTTGCTTGGCAGCAATACATGTTTCACATACTTTGTCCATTTTTTCTTGAACAGCACTGATCGGTAGCCCCAACACCATATTGTTCTTCATGAGCGTTTGCAAATTTTTCATGCCAAGGTGTCCGAATCGGCGATGCCACAAATCATGTTCCTTTGAAATTTTACCACTAAACAAGGCACTATCTTTTCGTTTTTCTCGATATAGTTCTACCTTGTAAAGTTTTCCGCACCTCTTGCCACACAGAATCGTTTCTGAATTTTTATACACTTTTACTTTGCCGCTCATGAAGACCACTTTTAAGCCTGATTTTTCCATTTTTCTTACTGATAGTAAGTTCACTCTTGCTTCCGGTATGTATAAAACATCTTGTAAAGTAATTATCCCAGAACTTTCGCAGCTCAACTGTTTTATGTCTCCTCGGTGGGTAGCAATAATGTCCTCACCTTCTTTAGCCACTGCAATCTTCATTGGGACTTCCATATTTTTTAAATTTGTGAACATTTTCTTATCATTCGTGATGTGCTCCGAAGCACCCGAATCCACTATCCATGTGGTTGTTTCTCTTTTACCCATAGTTCCCGTCATGAAGCATACATAGCCCTTTCTTTCACTGTTGCGTTCTGTTCTAACATTTGACACTCGGCAGTCCTTTTTCATATGACCTAGTTTTCCACACTTATGACATTTTCCTGGAAAACGTTTCCGTTCCTTTTGTCCAACGAACGCTGCCGATGAACCACTTTCACTTTCCACAAGTCGTTCATTCCTTTACTTTCTTCTGCTAACAAGCGTTGTTTAACAAAGTCAATTGTTAAATCTTCTTCGGGAAGATTTTCCAAGGCTGTGATTAACGGATCATAAGAATTTGGTAGACTTAAGAACAATTGCGAAACGATGTCCGCCTCTACCAAGTTCGCACCAGCCGTCCGTAGCTGCCGTACCAAATCTTCAAACTGTTGAAGATGCGCGCGCATGGAGGTGGCTTCATGCATGTTGAGTCGCACGAGTTGTTTTCGCAAAATCGTTTTATTCACTACCGATTTTTTCGCATACACATTGTTCAAACACGTCCACATTTCCTTTGCCGTTTTGGCATCACGCACTGTTTCCAAGCATTCATCTGCTAGGAAACCTACCAACAAGCATTTTGCCTTTCTGTCCGCCAGGTTGAACTTGTCCACCAACTTTGTGTCGTCAGGCACATTATCGGTTAGCGTATGCAACACGCTTTCTGCGTCCAGCACCATTTTTACGCGGAAACACCAATTATCAAAGTTTGCTTCACCGCTGTAGCGCGGAACTCCGAGAATTAATTTGTCCATGCTTGCTGGGCCCATAACCTGTTGTGATATGATGGAAATTGATGTGTACTCGACAAGAACTTCAGTGCGACTGACTTTATTTCGGTATCGACACTCTTATATATACAGACCCCACACAATCGTATAGATTCGAAGTAAATTAGTTCAGTTACTTGAATTGGGAACTCAACAAAAACAACATAAAATACAAGACAAACACAACCTACAGCTCTGAACACACACAGATCACAAACGTCCGCCTCATCCAACCCAAAATGAATATCATAGCCATTTACGCAGCCCCAAGAACCCCCACAGACACACTAGGACAGATAATAAACTCAATTTTCAATGAAAAAAGACATTCGACCAGAACTGTCATAGCCGCCGACCTCAACGCTCACCACACCATGTGGGGAAATGACTGGGACGACGCAAAAGGGAAGATGCTCGCTGAGGCAATCAACGAGTCACACTTCCTGCTGCTTCATAACAATGAACATACCTTTATACCAACGGACAGACAGAAACGTAGCTCGGCTATAGACCTTACCGCTATTTCGGAAGACATAGCAGGATCAAGCTCGAGGACAGTTCTGGACACTCACACAGGCGCGACTAACCACAAAACCATAATCACAACAATAGAAGGACCAAAAAGACAACACAAAGAAACACGGCTAGACCACAAAAAAATCGCAATAGAACTGCAAAAGATCAACACAAACACGTGCACGACATTAAATCAGGTCACAACACGAATCACTCAAATTATAAAATCAAACAGACAACAAAAAAAATCAAAATAAAAACAAAAAAAATATAAAATCGCCGACCATTGAAAATCTGGTGGGACCACACGGTGGAAAAAGCGTGGCACCAAAAGAACAAGGCAAGAAGCACGTTCAATAATAATCGAACAGAAGAAAACCAGATCGCGTACAAAAAGAGTCTGGCGAAGTTTAGACTAAAAAAGCGGGAAAACAGAATACATAGATACGAGGAAGCTCTAAAAAACATAGATGCCGACTCCAATACCAAGGAACTATGGAGACTAATAAACAACCTAGAGTTACCTAGGTTCTGTAACGGGTTGGATCCGACGCCTCTTGAAGGCTACTATAGGCTCTCCTCCCCAACTCCTACTCAATACGTCCGCGACGTACAGAACGGTAACTTGTCGCCTAGATATCCAAGCTTGGGTACACGGGGAAACCCACCCCCTTGGGCGGATGGGCAGCAAGGCTGAATTGAGAGGGGGAATGGGCTGCTACATGCTAGCAGTTCATCCTCGAGCGTCGGTTCTCCATGTTAGGAGCGGCTCGAACCAGCGTCTGTTCCCCATGTTAGGGGCGGCTGTTTTTCCTGTCCTGGCATCCTACGGGACGTAAAACAACTAGGATGCGTTGATCCACCGACGAGATAGGAGGCGGGGGGAGAGGCCTTGCAAGCCACCCCCTGTAATATTGCAACGAATAGTCACCATGAAAAATTACCGATTTGGACCAATCATGCCCGACCCACGCAACGGAAAAAGGACTACGATTGGAAACTCGGTACATGGAACTGCAGGTCTCTGACATCACCCGGGAGTACCAGAATACTCACAGACGAAGTGAGAGCCCGCGGCTGCGGACTAGTAGCACTTCAAGAGGTTCGCTGGAAGGGAGTCACGGAGCGTCGCTACCGCAGCGATTGCATGATCTACCAGAGCGGTGGAGATAAGCACGAGCTCGGTACGGCGTTCCTTGTTATGGGTGCTATGAGGAAGCGTGTGATCGGATGGTGGCCGATCAACGACAGGATGTGCAGGTTGAGGATACGTGGCCGTTTCTTCAACCTGAGCATTATAAATGTGCACAGCCCGCAGCTTGGGAGCAGCGATGACGATAAGGATGCCTTCTATACGCAGCTGGAGAGGGAGTACGACCGCTGCCCACAACACGATGTGAAGATCGTCATCGGGGACTTTAATGCTCAGGTCGGGCGGGAGGAGGCCTATAAACCAACGATTGGAAGCTTTAGTGTCCACCAGCTAACCAACGACAACGGCCTCCGGCTCATAAACTTCGCATCCTCGAGGCACATGAACATCCGTAGCACCTGCTTCCAGCACAAACCTCGTTTCAGCTACACCTGGAAATCACCCCAACAGACCTACTCCCAAATAGACCACGTTCTAATAGACGGAAGGCACTTCTCGGACATCATCGACGTACGGACGTACAGGGGCGCAAACGTCGACTCGGACCACTTCCTGGTTATGGTGAAGCTACGGCAGAAGCTCTGCGCTGTAAACACTCTGCGTCACCGGCCTACCCCACGCCTAAACACGGATCGGCTGCGGACACCTGCTGTTGCCGAGGGATACGCGTCAGCGCTTGGGGAAGCGCTACCGGACAACTACGCGACCGCCACAATGTCCCTCGATGACCACTGGCGTATGGTGGAGCAAGTCATCAGCAGCACAGCCGAGCAGACACTAGGCCACAAGCCACGCAACCAGAACAAGGAGTGGTTCGATGACGAGTGCAGGCGGGCACTATCCGAGAAGAACGCAGCGCGCGCCCGAATGCATCAGCGCGAAACCCGTCAGAACGTGGAACACTACAAACGACTGAGGACCCAGCAAAACCGGCTCTTCGAGAGCAAGAAGCGTCGCTTCGAGGAGTCGGATGAGCAACTGATGCAGCAGCTTTCTCAGTCGGGAGATTCTCGCCAGTTCTACAGGATGTTGAAGAAGACACGAGGCGGCTACACGCCTAACGTCGCTATGTGTCGAGACGAGGAGGGCAACATTCTGACGGACGAGCGAGAGGTGATCACAAGGTGGAAGTGCTACTTCGACGGGCACCTGAACGGAGCGGAATCAGGGGAGTCCAGCGACGGCGCAGGCAGAATAGAGCAGCACATTAGCCTGGAGGTAGATGACGATGTGCTCCCACCATCCTTGGACGAAGTCACTAGTTCCATCAAGCAGCTGAAGCAGAACAAAGCAGCTGGTAGCGATGGGCTGGTGGCAGAACTGTTTAAGATGGGTTCGGCAGAGCTTGCTGTCAGTATGCACCAGCTAATTGTGAAAATTTGGGACCAGGAAAGGATACCGGAGGACTGGAAGCTGGGTGTCATCCACCCAGTGTACAAAAAGGGTGACAGGATGGACTGTGCCAACTTTCGAGCCATCACAGTCCTCAATGCTGCCTACAAAATCCTTTCCCAAATTCTCTTCTGCAGACTCGCGCCCCTTGCTACAGATTTCGTCGGAAGCTACCAAGCTGGATTTGTTGGAGGCAAATCCACCACCGACCAGATCTTCACTCTACGGCAGATCCTCCAGAAGTGCCGAGAGCACCAGATCCCGACGCACCACCTCTTCATCGACTTCAAGGCAGCCTACGACACCATAGACAGGAAGGAGCTATGGAGGACCATGCGGCAGTACAGATTTCCTGAGAAGCTGGTACGGCTGTTAGAGGCTACAATGGAGGGGGTGCTGTGTAAGGTGAGGATTTCGAACTTGCTGTCGGATCCGTTCGAATCTCACCGGGGTCTGAGGCAAGGTGATGGACTTTCCTGCCTTCTATTCAACATCGCTCTGGAAGGTGTCATGAGAAGCGCGGGGTTCGACATCCGTGGCACGATTTTCACCCGTTCACTCCAATTCCTCGGCTTTGCGGACGACATCGACATCATCGGGCGGAACACCAGGACGGTGTGCGAGGCGTACACCCGACTGAAACGCGAGGCCGCAAGGATTGGACTAATGATCAATGCGACGAAAACGAAGTACCTGCTCATCGGTGGCTCTGACAGTGACAGAGTCAGGTTGGGGTGCAGTGTATCAGTGGACGGCGACGAACTCGAGGTTGTGGAGGAGTTTTGCTACCTCGGAACTGTCGTAACTTCGGACAACAACGTGAGCTGCGAAATCCGGAGGCGCATTGTTCAGGGGAATCGTGCCTACTATGGGCTTCACAAACTCCTTAGGTCCAGAAGGCTGCTCCCCCACACGAAGTGTGCAATATACCGCTCGCTGATAAGACCGGTCGTTCTCTATGGGCATGAATCTTGGACTCTGCTCACGGAGGACGCCAACGCGCTCGCAGTCTTCGAGCGGCGCGTATTCCGGTCTATTTTTGGCGGCGTGTGCGAGCAAGGCGTGTGGCGGAGAAGGATGAACAACGAGCTGGCTGAGCTATACGGTGAGCCGGACATCCTGACGGTGGCGAAGGCCGGCAGGATTCGTTGGTTGGGGCATGTCATGAGGATGCCGGACTCATGCCCCACCAAGAAGGTGCTCACCAGCGACCCGCCCGGCACGAGACGACGAGGAGCTCAGCGAGTTCGGTGGATGGACCAAGTGGAGCAGAACCTGCGAGATATCGGATGCGACCGGGGATGGAGAGTTGCAGCCATGGACCGAGTATCCTGGAAAGCGATTGGTGACCAGGCCATGTCAGCAAGACGTGCTCAACCGTGAGCGGGCCAGTTAAGAAGAAGAAGAAACAACCTAGAGGGCAAGACAACCACAAACAAAAAGGAGACTAACCTCGTACACGCAGACAAAGACATCGCCCGGAAATTCCTACAAAACAACTTCCCAAGAAACCGCAAAAGCAGAAAACACATATACCAGGGACTGAGACCCCAGGAAGACATACTAAACATAAGGACGTGGAGGAGGATCTTGCTGAAAAAGAAAAACAGCGCCCCGGGACACGACCATATTTCGTACCACATTCTCAAAGGACTCAACACAGACACCACAGTAAGGCTCATACAGCTTGCAAACGAAATGTGGCAGAAAGGCAAGGTACATAAAAATCTTAAAAAAGCAAAAATCATCTACTCCCTATATTAATTGCGCTTAGATCAAAACAAATGCGTAGACTAATGTTTACATTAGTTCTTTAGACTAATGTTTACATTGGGCCCTCAATCGTTTTTGACAACGGCGCAAGTAAACAAAACACACAGCCAAGCGCACTGGCTCAATCGATGGGTGATTTTGGTCAGTTATTATCGGGACTTAATATTCCTATATATAAAACCTTAATAATAAAAAAGACGCACTTTAACGCACTTTAACCTCACTTTCTAAAAGTATCTCTTCATAGATACTACTGCCTTGCCGGCGAGTAAACAAAACACCCACATCCGCGCTGATCGTCGCTTTTCGGCTGATTTAGCCTTGTGCAACTAAAAAACATACCTGAAAACACTTTAAAACATAAAAAAGACGTTCTTTCACGCACCCTACTTAGCCATACTTACCTCAAGGTTTTCTTTATGCTGATCAATGCCTCGCCGGCGAGTAAACAAAACACACACATGTTCACTGGCTCACTCGACCGTTGGTTTTCGGTTTTCTTTGATAATAAAAGAAATCACTTTCACGCACTTTTACCCTACTAAACTGAAAGTTACATTTATGCTACGCGTGAAACACAGTTCTACGGGCGGACCAAAACAATCACTGCCATGCCGGCGAGTAAACACAGCACACACAAAGGCATGTGCTGGCTCAATCGATCGTTCTTATCGATCACTTTATACCAAGATCGCGTTATCACGTTATCGATCGTTCTTATCGATCAGTTTATGCCAAGATCCCGTTATTACGTTACACTATTTTAAAATAATTGTTACGGATGATGACGATACGTATTTGTTCGTTGCTTCTTATCTCTTATCTTTTTTTAACTATGCTTTAATATATTATCGCACGTAAGTCGATTTGCGAAAGATTTTTTTGTTTCGACAACAGAATTTATCGTCCCGCCGATTTTGGTTTTGGAATATTGTGGTGTTTTTAGTCTCCGTTGAAATAATTCATTTCCTTTCTACTCATCGTCATCACGACCAACCGTACATATTGAGTTCGACAGTTCAAGTTTAAGAAGTTCATTAAAGTAAGTTCGTTAACAGTAAGACTAGCATTCGGCTAATTCTAAACTCGCTGCATCCGAGCTTCGGCTATTGTGTTTTTTGAGCAAAAAAAGGCGCCCACGATGTTCGACGACGAGCAAGTAGAACGGAAACGGCAACGCAGGCGTCAGTCCTACGTCGATCTCAGGGCAGCCGAACGGGCGATGCGCGTGGTGAAAGACCGGACACGGCGAATTTGGCAACGGCATTACACGACCGAGTCCACAGGGCAGCTGGAGCCGGAGCAGGAGCCCGAGCAAGGGCAACCAGCAGAGCCGTCGAAGGAGCCGGAACCTCCCGTACTGCCGCGCCCAGCATCAACATCCGTTAAAGCAAGGTCGCCAGTGGTGGTTGATAAGAAGGCAGGTTTAGGGGGCGATCATTTCAACCTACTGCGGCTAAGAGGTAGAACATGGGACGTCGTGTTTTAGTGGCGACCACACGTGCCGGACATCTGCGACGCTTGCGAATTACTCTCAGCTACCACGACAATTGCGTCCATCCAACGGCAGGGTGCCTCCTACTGCCGCCTGGCCGACCATTCGATCAATTCGGAGCTTAGCTTTGGCCTACCGAAACTGGCATGATCTACTGCAACTCGGGGCAAGTCATGCTCCCAGCCTTCGAGGAACCACCGTCCGAATTGACCGGACTGTTCGATAGGGCCGCTTTTATGAACAACATTTGCCCGTTACTACAGTTCGATTGCGTTTACATCAATGCGAGCCTCGGTGAAAGCATATGATCAGGAACGGAAGGATACCTGGCTGAACGGAGAAAAAGGGGCTGCTGGGTGTTCCACACAACACAAAGTCGTATATCGAAATATAGATTTCATCGTATAAGATGTAAGTTTCCATCGAAATCGTATATAAGTGGGTAAAGTATGAACCAAATCGTATCAGACGTCTATTACAATGCTTTTACGATGAAATCGGTATAGATGAAGTCACTTTTTGTATGAGTGAAACCGTATATCCGTGTGAACCAAGTCTGAAATCGAACCATATACCTACGAATATACCTACGTGTAGACGAAATAAAAAAAATATGCTATTTTAAGTTGTAAAAGAGCCGTCGAATAGTTTTATAATTGAAAAACGTCTTAGTGAACATTGGAAAAGTTAATAACTAAGAAGTTTTACAATGCTTCCGAAGCTACGATTGCGATATACCTCCAATCTGTGTTGTGTGGGCAGTTCCCTTCCCGTAATTAGGGAACTCGCTGCCACCGGATTGGTTCGCTTGAAAACCCAGCCGGGCGGACACCAGCTAACGCCCAGCTCTGCTAATACAATGCGCAGGAAGAGCAGCAGGCCACCTCTGATGCAAGGGTAACACGGACCAACATACTCCCGCCAGTGGAGCTCGACAACGGCCCCGTTACCAAAATCGCACGCGTCCTGGCCGAACACCATCCCCTCAAGTTCACCTATGAGCGATTGCATAACCATGGTCCACCTGGCGCAACCGAGGGAAATGAACAGTAATTCATTCTACTATTTTTTTAGATGGTGAAAATATGCTGCGCTCCACGCGTATGCCTTAACCGTGTGGTACGTGATGGCGTGATGGAAATCCCCACGAAGTGAAAAAATCCCAAACGCAATCAACAAAACACCAAAAAAATTAAACACAATCAAAATTATAAGTTTAAAACATTGAGAATTCAATTCTTTCAATATATTTCTTATTGATAGTTCATAAAACTTAAACCTGTGAGACCGGGGGTCTGGGAGCGCCAGGATACCTGGCAACAAAAAACTAGTTGCGATACTTAAGCCAAACAAGGACCCGACCACCCCCGACAACTACAGACCGATCGCTCTAATCGCCACCCTAACTAAAGTCATCAACACAGCGGTGCTGAGGAAACTTGAAAAACACTGTACAGTCAATAACATCATACCGGACTTTTCATTCGGTTTCAGAGCCAATAGATCTATTCACCAGAGCCTCAACTACATCACCACGGAGATCATCAACAACACCAACCACAACATCATAACAGGCGCAGCTTTCATAGACCTCACTAACGCATACAACAACGTCCGAACCGACGACCTTGTCAATATATTAGAAACCGGAAACACGCCACGGGCAATCACCCGCTGGATACCGGCGGTCCTATATAACCGGACAGTAGAGATCGAAACGGAGGGGACCACGATCAGGAAACTAGTGTCGGATGGGCTGCCCCAAGGCTACGTACTATCCCCGACACTGTTTAACATATTAACACGACACAGCAGGAATTCACGCTAAAATGAGACATACACATGCCAAAACCATACAGTACGCGGACGACTTCGTCATCACAGTAACCGGCACCACCAAGCACGAGGTTCAACACAAACTACAAGAAGCAATAGACACGTTTAAAGACGAGGCCAAGAGACTACACCTACCCTTAAACACAGAAAAAAACGAAAATCATGTGCTTTGGCCCTGGCATCATCACAGCTACCATAAAAATCGACAACAAACAGATAGAACAAGTTCAAGCATACAAATACCTCGGAACGTGGCTAGACCACAAGCTCACCTTCCGCAAACAGATAGAAAACCTGAAAAGCAAGGCCATGAACAAGCTAAACATCATCAAACGAATTTGCAACAGAAAAAACCAGCTACACCCAAACAAGACGATCGCGGTACACAGAGCCACAATAAGGAGCACGCTGGAGCACGGCGCCTCCTACTACCGTAACAATAAACAAAAAGCCTTCAACTCGATGAATTCAATTATAAACCAATCCCTACGGAAGGTATCCATATGCACCAAAACCACCCCAATCAACACACTCATGGCCATCAACGCAGAAATCCCCCTGCACATCAGAGCAGAATTTGTGGCAACAAAGGAACTTGCTAAGAACTTAACCTTCTCAACCGCCAACAGGACCCAGTTAGAACAACTCGCTTTACAAAACAAAAACAAACGAAGAATGTCGTACATCGAACAGATATATGATAAGCACAGAGACATGTTTGATAATATGACGGGAGCCACAGCTAACGACATAGACGAACGGTTACCAGTAATTTACAAAAGCTGCAGAGAAAGTCCAATGAACCCCCTAGAGCGGAAAGCAATGGTCATCAAATACATGCAAGAAATAGCAAAAACAAGGACAAAAAGACCAACAATCTACACGGACGGCAGTAGGACAGAAGAAGGCAGTGGAATCGGCATATACATCCGGCTACACAACGACAAAACCAAATACTGGGCAATAAAACTTAAACTAGCCAACAACACGGGAATAACCTCAATAGAACTTAAAGCAATAGAAACGGCACTAGAAACAGCACAGCAAAACAACATACAACAACCAGTCATCTACACAGACAGCCTGGCAGCATGCCATACCATAGAAGAGAACCAATATAAACCCCACATAGAAACCAACATCTACAACATCCTAAAACTAGGGACCAACTTGAAGGCCGAGATAAGATGGATACCGGCCCACTGCGGAATCGCTGGGAACGAAAGAGCCGACGAGCTGGCCAAAAGAGGTACTACGTGCAACAAAACTATCAACAACAAACTCAGAATCACGGACATAGCAAACAGAGCAAGAGAAACCATGGTACTAAACACGAAACAATGGTACCAGAAAATAGGACAAGAAAAGGGCAAGAAGTTCATGGAGTTCCAACCAAACTTCGAAACAACCACATGGCACCAGGACATACCACTCACAGCGGACGAAATAAAAATCACAAACAAACTTTTGGCTGGACACGACCTATCCAAGTACTGGCTAACAGTCATGAAGATCGAACAAGACGGCAACTGCTCAACCTGCCAGGAACC
This sequence comes from Anopheles atroparvus, assembly GCA_914969975.1. Classification (NCBI taxonomy): domain Eukaryota; kingdom Metazoa; phylum Arthropoda; class Insecta; order Diptera; family Culicidae; genus Anopheles; species Anopheles atroparvus. The sequence continues at coordinate 674,721 of CAJZCY010000001.1, read as the reverse complement.
GGACACAGGCAGACACCGAACATTCGAATGTAGGAACTACAACAGACCACCAACAGTAAAATTCTCTGCACTGAAAGCTAAATGGAAAGAAAAATCGGGCAGCACAATCAAAGCAATAACCAGGTTTATTAGACAACAAAAAATAGAGCTATAGTTAACCCCTCCAGTCGACCTACACACGCATCACCAACCGACCACAGCTACCTACCTTAACCAAGTGTATAAAAACCGTGACACCGGCCACCCAAACGAACTAACCAAAGTGTATAAAAACCTTAACACCGACCAACCAAACCAAAACAATAATCTGTCTGCCAGATGACGTAAAGTCGAAAGGCTTCAATCAGAGCTGGTACGCCTCTGAGTAGGTAAAAGAGGACATAAAGCCCGACAATACCTAGGAGGATATATTCCAACTCGCTGAATAGAAGAAGAAGAAGAGCTACATTTTGGCTTTGGCAAGCGTGCAAATCTTTGGTGTGTCTAGACGCAGGCTAAGAAATGTTGAATCTTGCTTTTTTTACTTTGTTAAAACAAGAAATGTGAGTAAATATAAGTGCTTGAAGTTATAAAAATATATTGTGAACAGTTTTGTGTTATCAAGCAGCACGCATAATTTAGGTTGCACAATATGCAACTGGTGATTCAAAAAAACTGGTCTATGAACCTCTTTGGCGCTCGTTGGCGCAGCCCCAAGGAACACCTATCGAGGACGGCAAAATCTTCGATAGCACATCGATACTCTCATCGTAATTCCACTTTTATCGAGGATTTTTTGATTGACAGGACGTTTGACAGCACAGAAAGCTGGGTGCCGGTGCAAGGCATATATGTGTTAGTGCCCCCCCCAGTTGTTGACACACGTTTGTGGAAGACGCAAACATTATTTCTCGGTCAAACATTGAAACAATAATTTGGTGCTGGCAATAATATGGATCATTTGAAACGTTTGAGAAAAAGTGGTAGTTTTATAAACGTGCTGAAAAGTACATGGTTTCGGATCCAGTCGATGAGGAAGAGGCAGGATCAAGCAGAGTAGGTAAATGATCGCTTCTTTAAAATGATGTTTTCGGTGAATCAAAACGGTGCAAACAATGAATGAAGTTTATTTTCGAATGTTTTAGTTTTTCCAAAGGCACAGAACGAAATAGAAACTGCGGTGCAGAGGGGGAATGCGAAACAAAGATTGGAAGTTTGCTGGATCTTGGTGAGCACTAAGGTGTTGTCGCTGGTTGGGGGAACGTAAACAAGAAATAAATGCTTTGAATTACAAAAGGACCAATCCTTAGCAGAGTTTTTTTCAACTTACACTGAGAAATATGATCGAATGATACGTTCGTGAAATATCTTCCACAAATGTTTGTCAACAACTGATGGCATCAATCAAAGATAGCGGTGGGGTGTGGAAGAATATGGCGCACTACCACATATATGTCTAGCTGCTCTTCTGACATACAGCATTGTCAAACGGCCTGTCAAATAGAAAACTTCGATAGCACAGCGATACTCTCGTCGTATTTCCACTTTTGCGGAGGCATTTTTTTGACACTTTTTTTTGTCAGGCATTGCTCGGGGAAAGTGATGTTTTGTGGAAATAGCGGCTTCTAAGTGAGAGACTTACAGTATCATAGACTTTCTGGGTTTTTGAGTGGCCATAGGACTTGCGTTGAAAGACACTTCTGCTCAATTGCCGAAATGTTGGAGCAATGCGCGTTGCTTGAAATTGAAGAAGGGTGCAATGCTATTATACATATTATTATTCTTAGAACTTTTGCGAGGGAGAATGATTTTCTCCCACTCAGCATTATTCCGGCTCCAATAAACCAAAGTCATTTACAACGTTTCAAGGTTTTACTGGATCAAGCACCGCTACATGGACTGCAGTCCCACATCCCCTCACGTGGTTGTTGTAATTTTAGCATTTCAGATTTCAGATTTAAACAAAGACATTTTTCTTGAGCTTCTTTTTAATGATATTCTAAAAAAAAATTTATATCCTCTAATCGAGCAGATGACTATCTTTTTTTTAACCACAGATTTGCCAAGATTGGGTAGGTTCTTCAATAAGAAAATTTCACCAATGGAAAACGAAATCTTAAATTGCAGACAGCTGTTTCATCAGTTCATTGTACGCTAAAATTGAAAAGCTTGATGATGGAAACATTTCCAGGAACCCGGGATGCATGAGTACACGTTAGATACCGCCATGACGCCACGCCATGACGTACGTTTAGAATATACGATAGACCAAATCTTTACAGATTCTGATGCAACACAACATGGATGCACAATTGAAGAAGCTCTTTAGAATAGCCAAATCTCCAAATTTTAAATTAGACCTTGATGGTAGAAAAGAATTAAAATTCAACATCAACTTTCATTATACTTATACATTAAACTATAAACGGCATTATGTCATCCCGTAAGAAATCGGGTAAATCAGCTAGTCTGTAATAAAATCTGAAAATGAGTGACGATCACGACAATGGCGCAAGTCGGTAAGGTGTTATTTTGTGGTAACCCTTTAGGTAATCTTTGCTTCGGTAAAGCAACAGATATCAAGTGTGCGGGCTTTGGTTTTCTGATACATGTGTGCATGTATGATACGTAGTCATATAATGCCGGTAGTACCAAGCAGAAAGCTTTTGTTAAAAAAAAGAGAACCTCGAGCGGTTCAAGTACTAGTTTTGACTCAGAATTGTTGTTGCCTTTGCTTTAAAAAAAAAGAGAACCTCGAACGGTTCAAGTACTAACTTACTACTAGTACTAATTTTGACTTAGAATTTTGGTATGTCTATAAACAAAATAATAATAATAATAAAACTAAAACAAACAAAAATAACTGAACCTCGAGCGGTTCATGCTGCAGTTGTAAGACAGCTGAACCACCATGTGGTGAAAATCCGGTCAAGTCGACTTAGCTATAGCCAACTCATTAATTACTATTAATTTAAAAAAATATAATATGTGTTCCTAATATAAGCTTTATTGATTTATGAAGACAAATACTAATCAAAATTAGATTTGAAAAGTAACAGAAATTAAGGTGAGTGCAATCGTCAGGATTTTAGAATGCGAAAACCATAAGGCAGAACTGTCTGTACCTAAATCTTCGTATTCTGTTGATAATGTAAGTGCCATGGATAAAGTTGATCCGTCCTGCGTTGACAAAGAGCTAGCTGAAAAATTTGAGCCAAATGTGCTGGTAGACTCTGTGCTAGAAGGATGGATGGTGCTGATAGTGGTAGTCTCCATTGTGAGGCTAACGGTAGAGCTGCTTGCTGGTGATGTATCCGCGGAACTTGCAGTCGTTGATCGTGCTGAGGTAGTAGATACACGAACCGTTGTAGTAGCATATTGCCTTTGTAACCATAGCTCAATCATTTTTCCTTTAGTATTTATCCACAGAATATTTTCACTTGATTGTTCAAGAGCTTGTAAAACATCGGAATTTTGCAAAAATCCTTTTTCCAAAAGCTGTTCCATCAGGTCGCGTAATGCAATATGAATTTCTTCTCCAGTAGTAAGCTTTGCAATCCGCCGAATAGCTGTGCTTATCGCTCTCCCACCAAAATTTCCCTTGTTGTAGCTGAAAAAAATTAACCAATTTATACATTAGAACCACAGACGATAAGAACAATAGAAATAATCAATTACAGTTCGTTTATCTGGATCATATGTGATTTGAAGAAATTTATGGCCACACGCAATCCTACGGGTCCGTTACTGTACACAGCTTCAAGAACACGCTCTCGCTCTTGCCCATAGTAGCTTGCAGCGTCATCAGCAAGTGTAGTGTTGAGATAATAACTAAGCAATATTTCGTCTTGAACACATCCGAGCGACCGTATTAGCTCAGAACGATAAGCTTGATCCTGTGATTTTTGCATTCGATTCCAAATAGCGTCGAATACATCTAATGTCGCAATGTATCGCAATCCGTTGCAGTAGATCGACTCCCGTAGATCAGGATCAGCATCCATTGATGGATTTAAGACAATTTTCTTAACAATTGTTGCTGTTTCATTGATGCAATGTAAAGAGCCGGTTTTGCAAGCCCACATTGCGACAAGCTCTCGCGTCATACGTTGCATCAACGTATCTTGAGGATGTGTAACGATACCTATACGAGTGTAAACGGGTTCAATAACCGTCAGGCAATATTGCCGCCATAAGTTAAAGCTGGTAGATTCGGCGAGTTGCACATCGAGGATCCTAAGATTACGATTAGCAGCAGCCCACGGGGCATAGTCATGCTCATTTGATAAGTATTGTAACAAACTCAATGCTATTTCGTAGTCCAGCCGTCCAGATCGAGCATTATTGAAGGCGTCATCGATAAGTTGGGCACGGTTAACTCGGTGGATGACAGTGTTATTAGTCCATAGAGCTCTTATAATCAAATTCCACAACTTCTCATCATAATTCACACGATAATAGCCCGTCTGCTGTTTGTTGAACACAATCCACTCATCGCAGGTCCAGTTACATTCTATAGTAGGATCTATTACTTGGTCGACCCCAACTAACCATCTATCGGCTGTTGTATTTTCAAAAGTAGGTAGCGTGGCAGTTGCAAAGTTATACGGTAATATCCATTTTCCTTCAGCCCAGCTTCTGTTGGACCGCAGCAAGTATTTTTCTTGGCGAACTATCAAAGAGCAATTAGTTGTATGCGAGACGTAGATAACGGGATAACCAGCCTGTTCGGTCCAAGATTTCAGGAGCTTATCTGCACTAAACTCATACGTTACTGCTGGTAGCAACTCATCAATTGCTTTCTGCATTGCTTTAGCAAACTGTTCAGGCTTAGCGGCTCTTAGGGCGTTTTCTTGAAGATACATCACTAATGCACGGCGAAACGTTTCCTTTCCTAGTGCATGATAGAACATTCGTAAGACGGCTCCACCTGTCGGTGCGAAATAAGGATGAAGAATAATAAGGATTTTCTAGAAGAATAATCGAATTCTCTGTACCTTTATCATACGCAATGTCATCGAAAATATTAGCAATTTCACTTTGTGTGTTGACATAGAATGTCATTGGACGCACGTTTCCAAAGGAATCCATCTCAAAAACATTTTGAGTTTTTTCTACAGCGTAGGTTTCGTCTATCTCTAGCTCAGGATAAATCATTTGTGGTGCAACATACTCGAAAAATCTTGCAAATCCTTCTTTCATCCACAAAAAGCTCCACCAAGCCGGCGAAACATAGTTTCCGAAAAAATGATGGCCTATTTCATGTCCCACAGTAGTTACAATTTTTTTAAGTTGTTTCATTGGAGAACTTACATTATCGTAAAAAAAATTTTCTTCTTTATACGTTATCTGAAATTGAAAAAAAATCCATTTTACAGGATTGAATACTTTTGAAACATTGAACAACACGATTACACAGATCACGTGACAGATCATACCAAACCATAGTTCTCCATTGCCCCGGGGGCAAAATCTGGAATAGCCACCTGATACAGCTTTGGCAGGATAAACGGAGTCTCTAAATAATCTTCTAATGCGGAGAGTAATTTGAATCCTGCTTCAACAATAAAGTTAGCTTGCCCGTTACCTAATGCCGTAGGCCGCGCGAATGCTTTTTGTCGAGCATACATCGGCAATGATACTTCCATGAAATCACTGACTATAATGCCCAACAGATATGACTGCATACGTGGAGTGTCAGCGAAAGTAGTCACGAGCATTCCCTCAAGCAAACTGTAAGCATCAAAGGAATGGAAATATGAAACTGCTAACAATCACTTTTTATCATGTTTTACCTGTCTCGGACGTCAATGGGTATACCATTGGAAAGCACTTTATATTGTTTGCCGTGGATAACTCGTAGTCCGATTGGAGCTCTTATCCCGGGCTCATCGTAACAAGGAAATGCATGACGTGCATCGGTAGAAGAGAACTGCGTTGTTGCAAGCCATCGCAAGGAATTGTTTTCTGCGTGATACGATGAACGATAAAACCCAGCGTTGTCTTCCCGCAATGTCCCATTATAATGCAACTCCAGATAATATGACCCATTCAGCGACTTTGGTGAATGCACTGTCAGGAACTCTCTAATCGGATCAAGAGTAAAACTGATGCTGTCATCCAAGAGGATCTGCTCCCAACCGTTCTGCATGTGCCATAACTTTACATGTGTAATGCTAAGCTGACGATAATTTAGTGTAATGCTATTCGACACGGGATGACCGATTGCCATGAGCTGTATCGTTACTTTGCCATCGAAACGGAAACGATCATCGCCGATGGTTTCGTTATGTATTTGTGTTGTCAGCTCTATATTGTACCTCAGCGGATAAGTGCTATTAGGCAAACGATAATTTAAAGCATCACTTTGGGCGGCACATGCACTCAACACTGAGGAGATGAGAAGAAAGCTGCAAAATTGCTCTAAAGCAAGTATAGTGCCACGCCAGAAACACTGCCTCATCTTCTCCGATGAAGAGTCTAACGAAAACTGATTTCTTTTCTTTAGATAGGATGTTTTCATGCCCAGGGTCTACTACCTCCTTCGCAGCCTCTCCCGACCTCGCCTTACGAATATATAAGTAACAATACACGCCGCGATTCTGTACTGCAATACCAATTGAGTCGAAGAGGACAAATGACTTGTCGCCGACGTTTCTTTTAGAAGAAATGAGCTGAAAAGAAAAAGAATCTAAAGCCCCCAATGCTCGTCAAGCCTTGCTTTTATTTTTCCCCATTTCGCTCCCTCTTCGCGACACGAGCGTAGTCTGTCTGGTTATCTGTATAGCAATCACAAATACTAGCTTGCACAAAACTTTACCTGATAGAAGGGGTCCATACTGTAACCGATAATATTTGAGAATGAAGCGAATGTTAAGCTGTCAATGTAAAAAACAAGACAGTCACGTCTGATAGTCTATGCATATTCATTTTACGTACGCATTGTTGTTAGCAGCCTTTTCAAGTAAACGTTAGCTTACAGTTAAGAAGTACGAGAACGTTTCACAATGTTTATGTACTACATTTATGCTTAGAATTTAGATTTTTTTTATGATAGATTTTTTTTTTAGATTTTTTTTTGTGGCGCTTTGATCGAAGTAAGTGTAGATTTTAGCGACTAAAATGGCTCCAAATAAAGGAGTTTTGGTCCAAATTTGAATGATTTCTGTCACCTCTACCCTACTTCTCCATAAGCATTTTCTCCTCAGCATTTCCACACAGAGTCACATGAGTGTGAAAGAAATCGTATTTTTTTTAACGGGACGGAATGCTATCATATTGTTTCAATCATTGATGCTTGGAATCATTGACGCAATCAAACAGGTATGAAACCTTTCCTGAAGTATGTACGATAACAGGGGATCATGATAACAATTGAACATGGGTTTGCTCTGTGGCCAGAAACACTAAAATATAATTAAAAGTGCAAAACATTAGTTTTGATTGAGGAATTTATTTGATAACACAAAAACTTTATCTTTGGCTGCTGTGAAACGAATTACTACTCTTCATTGATTGATCACAGCTATAAATACCCGCTTTTGCCCGGAAAAAGTGAGTGTCTCTGTGAAGAGAGCTGACTTGAACTGAGAGACTTTTGTACTCATTATTGCGACTTTATTCTTGCCGTAACTGGATATTATATTCACTGTAAAGTATATTCAGCTAGCTGGATATTTCTCAGAGAAACCAGAATTTTGCGCTTGGTCAGTGCCTACCTTTGAAAAATAGTGCGCTTGAAAAATAAACCAACGCACAGTGGACACTTTAGAGCAAATATCGGGATGAAATTATTTTACATAAGTGATTCATTCAGAACTATTTCTCTATCTATCTTTCTTCTATATATAGTTACACCAGCGACCACCTATCCGACATCCGGTTGAACACCCCACATCGACGGTTGCTTCGTGCTATTTCCGGTAGGCCACCGTACGAGATCGTCACCAGCCCTCATCGTGTTTGCGCGGGAATCAACATGATCGCGCTCCCCCAGCCCAAGACGCGGAAGAAGACACTTGACATCGGAATGTGTGAAGCAACATCGCGATAGCGCTCCCCAAGTTAGGGACTAGTCGGTCCAGGTTTAGGCTAAGAAAAATCAGTTTGTATTCTGAACTCAAGCGTGCAACACGCAGTAGAGAGAAATAAAATTTATTTTTTATGAATCTACCCGTGTCACCCGCATAATTATATATAAAAATGGATGTATGTTTGTTTGTAACGATAAAACTCAAAAACGGCTGGACCAATCTAGATGATTTCTTCGCAGGATTTGTTCGTTTTTGCCCAACGAAGGTTTAGGAAAAAAGAAAATTGGAAAATTCCGAAGGAAAGCTGGAAAATCAGGAAATTCATAATTTCGACTTTTTCAAAACGTAGGAGGCTATGAGCAATCGTGCTCATCTTTCGCAGCCAACTATGAGCAATTGTTTTAAAGCGTGCAGCCGGGGAATCATTGAAAACTTTTCAGCGAACAAATTATGTGTGCAAATTCTCCTCCTTGGACTTGCCTGGATGCCACCGCATCATTTGCGACACAAAAATGGAAGTGTTATTATTATGCTCCGAAACCTTCATGCCCCAATATTATGTAGTAGAACATGACTGTTTGTGACGCAGCTTTCGAATAATGTGATAGAGACTTATAAAGGGCAGCATGTTTAAAACCGAGAATTCCCTTAAGTTCCAACAATATGCCATTTCAATTTAAGCGAATTCAATTTTCAACAGTCGCTGGAAGTGTGTAGTATAAATCTTGAAATTCCATGTTTTTCACATGACTATGCTATATGTGGCGTGTTAACGCTTTGGAAAACCGGCTTCTCTGTACATTTGAAAGCAGTAATATGATCAGCATCAATGATTTCCAATATAAAATATAAATAACATAAATTCAAACTTCTTTTCATTTAAAAAAGAAACTTTCAAGAAAAACCTTATTGCATACAATCATAGATATTGGACAGGGCGAAGTTCGTCGGGCCAGCTAGTTTCTACATATTTTTATGAAATATCGCTATACAAATCGCTATACAAATCGCTATATCGCTATATAAATTACCCAAAAATGTAAACAAAGCGTAAAGTTTTGGCCCGTGGTTGACATGAACTCATGTACGTCTACCCCAACCAAGAAAATCGGAGTATGATTTTCATGCATCTCGCTCTGGCGCGTGCCCCGGGGTACATGCGCTGGCTCATTGACTGCGCCGATCCGTACCCTAGTACCAAAATCATGCAACGCGGATTAAACGCGCTACATTTCCCATACAAACTGGCTCTGCTTCACCCCGTTGCTCCCAGTCTTTCCATATTGCACCCCCCGCTAGCCTACAATGCAAGCGGACTTGCAACTTCATCCGCTTGTATCGTAGAGCCATCACTATCCCACACACACATCGTTCGGTAGTTTGACAACTCAGTTTTGTTTTGATCTTGAAAGAGGTGAAAGTGGTGCTGATCAGTGCAGACTAAATAGTGAAATATGTGTAGATAAAGAGTTTAACGGTGATAAAAATGTGTTTAATAGTGTCCAAGGCTCAAGGAAAGGTAAGAATGCACGAAATAATAATGTTCTAGATGTTTTTTTTCATCCACCGCAGCGAAGCGAAGGAGGCATCATCCAGTGACGTCATCATCATCCGGCTGCTGTACTGCAGTTCCCGGCCCGAAAAAGTGCAATCCCTTTGTGATGTGTGTTATTGTGTGATCTTTTAGTTGAATGCTGTTCAATAAACTTGTTTGTATAGGAAAAGTGAAAACTTCGTTTAATTATTTATGTGTAGGAAATATTTCATCGACGCGTCCGCTTGATGGGAATGATGACAAAATTCATCGCATGATTCAAAACATCGCATTGACGCATGACATACGTGTAACGACGGGTAGCAGGGGAACGCGACGTTGCTGGTTTACTCCGTTCGCGTCTTCCATCGGAGCTCTCTTCATAGTATGAACGGAGCTCCGTTGATCGCGCAACATGGCCAAAAATGTTCCTCGGGTCTACGCCTCCCTGCTAACATTCTCTCCATACTGGATACCCACCAAATGAGTTATTGAGTTCCGGGTCGATGAATGGGTCGATGACTGGGTCGAGAATGCCCGCTTCATCGACTTTGTGAGTTACGTAACTCATATTCAAAAAAGAGATACGCTGCCATCCGAAAAAAAAATCGGCGGGAGAAGCAAAATTTAAAAAGCTAAGTGGTGTGCGGCTTCGGCTTCGCACACTGTTACTACTACTTCTTCAGTGTGCGCCTTCGGCTTCGCGCACAGTGACTACTACTACTTCTACTACCATCGACCCCGCCCACCGTTCGTGGTAGACGACTTCTACCCACTATTACTCCCCGGTGTCCACATGCCAGTCTGTCGTCAGTCGATCGTCGCTGCTCAAGGAGGAAGGTTACAGTCCACCATCCACCAGCGTCAGTCGATCGCCAACATTGCTTGGCGGAAGGCAGAAAAACTCTATTGAACAGAGGATTCTAGCTTTCCAACCAAGAATTGATCCCGGACTTTTTAGATTGTGCTGAGACACGATATATTAAACACTATCGGACTTGGCACAAAATATGGGCTTAAATACGCACGGCGTTCTGTATGCTTCAGAACAACTACTCCCCCTCCTCACCCTGCCATTGTCTTTGATTCTGCCTCTTCCTTCCATACGATTTCGCTTCGCCGCTGCACCAGCGGGTTGTTCTAAATATACATTTTGCCGCCGACTGGAGGGGGAAAGCCATACGGCGTGCGGTCGGCAAAGCGTAGCAAAAACATGCTCGGTCGTACCGTGCCGTCTGTGTGCGCGAAAGTGTACGGCACGCATATTGGATTCTGATGTGGCATCTGCACTGCCGGTAGAAGTCTGGTAAATTCTTGCGTATGCGTGTGGTGAAGCGTATGTAAAACACGGAAGTGTGGTTTAGTATTGTTGCATTATGCGACGCACAGCTGTTGCTGGACGATGCGGAATCTTTTTTCTTAGCTGACTTATTTTTCAAACAAATGACAAAGCGCGCGCTTATAATGTTTTTCCGTGATTTATTTAATTGGTTTATTAACATGATCAGCATGAAAAATGATTACTCATGTAAAAATATGTATGAATAAGTACTATTCAAGACGGAACAGAAGCTGGCGCAGCAAAAATACTTGAATCCAATCTAATGATGATTATTTTACCGTCGAATTGATTTCAATTTTCAAGCATGTCGAAACGTCGCGAACCAATGCTTGCTTACCATCCTTGCTTGCATCCAATGAGATCGTTTTCTACTTTTTCTGAATGTAATATGGCAACTGCAGGTCATAGTGGGGTACACATTATGCGCTGTGTGATAGCATTATCCAATCTGATTCATTCTTTCGATAAAATTGTGGATTAACGAATTCCAATGAATCACAACCGCTAATTAATGTAAGTGCGCGCAGATTGCAACGCATTTTTCAATGCAAATAAAACCGGTTAGAAAAGTTCGTTGACTAACATAGAACAATTTTTTTGTTTGATAAAATTTGATTTGATTCTACAATATGGCAACTATACATCTACGTAATTTGGTGGTTTACCTCACCTAATTTACCTAATCAAATTAATCCGTAAAGCCCACATCATCTTGCCGGGGTTATCCGTTGGATCACAATGTGTTATATAGAGACTGGCCGCGGTAAAAGAAGTACAAACTTCAATTTTAATGAATTCTTAATCGTATTTGGCTTGCTTTGAACAAAACCCAACAGTTCTAACTCACTGCTATCACCCATAACCGAGATTAGACGAAGTTCATTTCTTCGGGTAAGTAGGTGCATGTACTGGCTGACGATTCGACCTGTGACAGTATTTTACACGCATAATAGCATCAAAGCGCTTATTCATTTTAGAATGATCTTCTTATCGTTTGAGGTTTTTTTCCAGTCAAGTGCAAAATGAGTTAACAACAATTAACTTAACAATTATCAAAAATGCCATTTAAATGAAAAACCAAGCATTTTCAATATTAAAGTTCAAAAAAGAAATAATCGCTTTGTTTCGCACAAAGCTATCATGCTTAAATAAAATAGTGTCACTGGTTGAAACGTCACTAAAAAATACACCTTCCTACCCAAAAATAAGAACCGGTTCCAATCTTGGTTTTGATAAAGTAAAATGAGCAAGTACTATCCCGTTCCGGTTTTACACAGTTATAAGTGTTACTCGTAACGGTTGATATTACCTACCGGGAAAGTACATTCCCAACGTAAAATTAGCTTTAAATAACATTTGCTCGCTCACCTTTGGCCCATGTACTGTAATAAGTAAACAAATGACAATCTTGCACCACCATGCGGAGGACACCTTTCGAAATATTTTTGGAAAATTAATTACAGAGATTTTGCGCACGAGGGCGGCATTCGCATCTTAAGGCCTTTCGGAAGATAAAAGTTTCTTTGCGCACAACATATATTATAAACAAAATTTAACCCTTACGGATTCCAGTGCGCATGCCAAACATTGCATTGCGCGCCTCAACAATCGTACGGGTCGGAGAATTTTCACAATTCTTCAATTACTTCAACAATCGTACGGGTTGGAAATGTTCGCTATTCACCAACCACTTACAATCTGTTCAATGCAACTTTTAATGGGATGAAGTTTATCATAATGGTTTTGTAGCCAAGCATGTCAGACTTTTACTGCTAACATTGGCGTTTTCCGATCCTGAAAATTTTTGGTATGCGGGAATCTGCAGAAAATTCAAGACAATATCATGTGCAATAGAGGTTTCCATTTGCTTAAAAACTTTCATTAATAAATTGCAGCTGCAAAATGTGGCACCGCGTGGTTTGATAACGCCAAATGCAGAAGACAGCGAAAGGAACGGTGATCAGCTGGTTCGGCGCGTTGCCTTCACTTCGCTGGACCGAACGCCACAAGCGTTTTGCGTAGTATAGGTGCACAGGCGCTTACTGCTTTGGCAAAGGTGTGTGCGTCAGATTATTCTGACTGAAGAACGAAAGTGGGCAAGATAGCGAAAATTGGGTGACGGCTGGCCGTCGTGGGTCAGACTGCGACGGGTATAATGAAATGGAAAATCAGTCGATCAGCGAAAGAGTTGCCGTGTGAATTGATAGGCGTGAGGGGCGCGATGAAATTTGCGAGGAGGGGGAGACCCACGAAAAGATACCCACAGCGAAGCGATCGAGTACCATCGGCGGGTGAAATAAAATAGTGTGCGGGTCACTACCACAGGTATCCAAATTCTGCAGGCAAAACTGCCTTGCACAAACTCGACGACGGTAGAATTTGGGTTACCGGCTACCCAACGCCAAGTCGAATGGAGTGATTTGGCATCGGATTGAGTGAATCTGAGTTGTTTTCTCACCATTTGTATGGAGAAATGCCCGTAGGGTGGGTATTGCCAGTTAGTGCACCGTTACTACGAATGAGCAACGCAAAACAAACGCAAAATCTTTCTTTACTTCATTCTCACATGACCTGAGCCTCTCCGTGAAATGTTCTCTTCCAACAATCTACGCCTGGGCACTGCTGGCTAGTGCACCAGGTAAACGTATATATACACATTAGTTTTTTTGTGCATGTGTTGATTTTGTTTCGTAATATTGCCGATGTATAGTGCCTTCCCTGTGTACATCGCTTTGTACCCAAGAGCCCCTCCTCGGTGAGTGAGGCAAGTCAAAAATTGTTGAAACCACCCAAAGGCCCAATGAGTGCCTCGTTCGTCATTTTTCGAACCCATACTGTGGGCGAGAGTGAAACTGCTGCGACCGAGTCATACCCTAGCTCTTTCGCACTCTCTTTGTTTTGTCAAGCTGACGGACGATATGACGAACGGTTTCACCACTCGAGTGAATATCAATCGACAGTTTGTGACACTGTGTTGGTAAACTCATCGTTTCTTTCGATAAAAAAAACAGATCAAATACCTAATTTTTGTGGGCTAGAAAAATCTTCAGTGCATACATTGTTTGAAAATGTTTCCTAAAACGTTTGTCAACCTTTTCAAAACCCATGCCTGAAGGATGAGGCGACTATTACAACCTAGGTGCACCCTTTGTATAAATTAGTTATTGTAAATGTGATGTTTGTTGTGATTGACGCTCTGCTCGCTTAATTATATCGTTTCAGTATATTAAAGACAATCCAAAATGTGAATGCTTTATTTTACCTGCAGTAATGTGCGTTCAGCAAAGCTACTAAAATTGTCTCAATATGTGTTTCATTATCAAACTTTACACAATACAGTTTAAAGTTATACAATTTCGGGAGAAAGATGGGTTTTTCTTGTTGATACCATATCTGATGATAATATGAAGAACATACATTTTTAAACTATTTAATAATTGATTAATACCTGATATTATAGTATCTTACCATAATTACCGAACCGATTAATTTATCAGCATTTCAATAATCCTTATTTTACTTGTTTTAAACACTAACGAAGGATCACGCATAAAAATATTATCTGCTCGCGCACTTTGATGACAACGCGCGAAAAAGTTCCAAATCCATCGATGCGAATATCCATGCGCTGCATATGGCGGCTCTGAACTGCAGCGAACTGCGCTGAACAGAGCGAACTGAAAATCCACAAGCGATGCACATCCATGCGAGAGAGAACGTTCAGACCCAATTGGGTCGTTAACTTGGAAGAATCAGTCAACGTATTGTAACGGAATGTGTATAATGTTCCACTTTTGCGATCGTTGGGTAATGCTTACGTTTCGCATTACATATTGGTTTATGTTAAGCATGGCTCTGGATGATCATTCCTTTTCGTTTTACCTGTCACCCGCTCTGTACGAGACGCAGAAGTGCGCAGTCAGCTCTTTTGTGCATCTATGAGATTGCCAGAAAAGAAGAGGTTTCCTCATACCAGATTGTGTAAAGTTCTTCTCATCAAATAATTATTTTGACGAATTAATTTCTCGGCCATTTTGTTCTTTTCAAATAAAAAAACAAACTATTTGAAACAATCGCTTACAGGTTTTATTAATGTATCGCACTTGCGTGCCGAAAAAAAAACAAACAAGTAAATCCATACGTGGGAAAAAAATGCGCGGTATAAAAATGCCAAATTAGGTTTTCGCAACCTAAGAAGGGGATCGTCAAAATGTTGCCATGAAAATGGAGGGTGTGGCGCGTGAAAAACGGTTTGCTTGAATATAAGCGATATCTTTCACGGGCATCGCAGCGTATTTTTAGTGAAATGTGTCTCTGGAGGGGTAATTTTACATGGACCCATACTGGGTTCGGGTCGAAACGATAAGTTTGTGTTCCTTGGGACCACAAAATACGGCGTTGATCCGATTCCTGTACCCGGAACTGCAACTTTTTACCCACCTCAAATGAACTTGTTTGGGAAACGGCCAAAATATATCGTTTGGTAAACGATCTAAGATGTTCATAACATAGAGGTTGTTTGTTTATGAATCTTTTTGGTTGCCTTATCTTGTTACCGTTTTGTTTGTGAAATGGAAGCGCACTTTAGTACCATGCATAACCCAGCTGACAAATTTGACATTTCTTTTTGAAAATTTGGTCTAAAATCCATCTTTGTTTGAATGTATGGGTGCGAAATTTCGTGTTGCCGTGTACAGACACGGGCGGATCAGTGTTTTCTTCTTGCCTCTATATCAAATATGGCTGCGCCTCTGTTTTGTGCTGTCATTGGTGTTAGCATTTCATTTTGAGGCAGTGCTTCTTTTGGCCTGTTCTACGCGTATATTGTTAAATCAAAATGTATTCTCGTGCATATAAACAGGAAAACCGAGAAAATATACATACAGCGCATTTAAGAGCAAGCGGAATGAAATCAGCAGTATAGAGAGCATCCCGATGTTTGCCCAGAGCCAAGCCGGATGGTGATGAGCGAGTTTGCCGATCGCGGTAAGTTTGTTTATGTTTTACTCTCTCAATCTTCCGTGCGTTTATGATTTTATCAGGATATTAACCGCATCGCACATCGAAGCATCGAAGAGCAACGCATGTTTTCTTTACGCTAGAGTGTGAGTTGAAAAACATTGAAATTTTTTGTGAAATTATGTGTTGTGACAGTGAGTGGTTGTGCACGGAACATTCCGTGTGTTACGAGCAGCTCTGTGAATGATGCACGATCAGCAATTCATTCCCGTGTCTTTTAACAATCGTTCGAGCACAGTGATGCTCCCAACGTTCACCAACGTAGGCGACTACCGGCACGACGTGCCGGCGACCTCGGCCCGCCGGCTGGACGACCTGACCTACGCCGAGTTCATGATCCAGCAATCGAACATCGACAAGTACCGGGACCACTTTATGGTAAACTACGTGTACGGCTTTCAAGAAGTCCCACCTGGCCGACGAGGCGGGCTACGTGACGAGGCTGGCAAGGATTTGCGATCCGAACTACGATAGCTACACGGAGGTAAGGGGAGCAAACATTCGATGGTTAATAAAAGCAACGAGGGGTTAACGGGTTTCTCCCCCCGTACCCTTTTCCGGGTGACAATAACGTGCATGGTCAATGGCACTGACTACAACATCCTGCGGGACGTCTAGCTGGCCCAGGCCAGTTAGAAGCTCAGCAACGATATGGCATCAAGCGGGACAAATATCTGCTCGTGGCCGTGTTTCCCCCCTCGAAGGAAATCACCGACGAGCAAGAATCGCATTTCGGGCACGATAAACGACGGCAAGTGTCCCCGACGGTGGCGGAGTCGCTCGGGAACATATTTAGCTTCTGTCATGTGGGACTCAAGAACAGTGGTGTCACGCCGGTGTTCGCACCGGCTCGGTTTCCGTTCGGGGAAGGGATCGCCGCTCGCGTTCGTGGACAGCAACGATGGGTGGATCTGGAAGGTGCTACTGTCGGGGCGGGAGGAGGGCGAGTAGGAGCGGCTTGAGGTAGATCCGGGTAGGATGACGATTCTTCCGGATACGATATTCGCCCACACGAACAACCATCTGTATGTCCTCTCGGAACGAAGTGTAAGTAGAGAATGAACGTACTTTGTTTCTGTCTAAACGAATGTGCACATGCTTATTTTTTTTTTAAAGTATAATCACATTTCCATTTTAGGTTATTAAGCTAAAGGTGGAACACTGCGGGACGTTTGGTTACTGTTCGGCTTGCTTGTAGTCCCGCGTTCCCTACTGCGGCTGGCGTTCGTTGGAGAAACGCTGCACCGTTAGGACGGCCTGCCAGAAAGACACCATTGGCGCCCGATGGATCTCCATCGGTACCGGGCAGCAGTGTATCGACTTCGAAATGGTCGTCCCCGATCGGGTGCCGATTGGGCAGATGTCCGTCGTGCGAATCGTGATCAAGACGCTTCCTGAGCTGCCGCACAACGCGCAGCATCGGTGCGTGTTTGGCAACGCCACACCGATCCACGCGAACGTCATGAAGGAGGGCCTCCTCTGCACGACCTCACCGGTGAACGAGCGCCCCACAATAGGCGACGGGCTGGACCACGTGCTGGTACCGTTGAGCGTGTGCAATTCCGAAACAAACAAGGATTTTGTGTCGCGAAGCTTGGCGTTCTACGACTGCACCCGGAAAGACTCCTACCGGATGTGTTTGGTAAGCAACTGGGGCTGCCACTGGTGCATCTAAGACAACCGGTGCGCGTTTAATGCAACGTCCTGTCGCAGCTCGGCAAACATCGTGCAGAACGAGGGCTCCGCGGCTGAAGCGGCGGTCCGGTTCAATCCTGCTGCCGATGATGAAGTATCACTTCTTTTCTGTTGCAACTGCACTGGCTGCAAAGAACGGTCGATCGATGCGGAAGATGATGGAACAACTTGTTGCGACAGGTGCTGCTGAGCCTGTGATCCAGCAGGACGGACAACAAAATTCCATGCAAGTCTAGGCTACGGAAGCTGCGTGCATCCATTGAATGTGGTATCGTCGGATTCCAACTCATTCGGGACGAATATTTTGAATGTACGGAAGGTAAATTTAACATTTTCATGTTGATGGAATATGATGAAATAATATATTGAATTCGAACATAGATTGTTTTGTTTTGATGGTTCCGTTTCCGAAATTTGGATGGGTGGGTACAATTTAGAAAGGGAACGATCAGATCAGGGCTGGGTTCAATCCTCACGCACACATTTGCAATTTTTGCTTAAGAGATCTGCTGAAAAGCCTTTCTACAGCCTCCAGCTAAGCCTCTCGAATGTGCTCTAAAAGGCCCTTTTCTGTCAACTGGGAATTTACGTGATCTGCGCAATGGATTTTGCTGAAAGACTGCAGTGAACAGTGCGTTTGTTATCTACGGCCAGTATGTTGATTAAAGTTCTCATGCGGCGGTTAATTTGGCCAATAATAAAACATTAAAATAATAACAATCAACAATAATTAACTAACACTAAACAGAGGAACATCGGAACTGTACAACTAATTGCCGCGTTTTCCTGATAAAAATGTTTCTGTGTTGATCTTTTAAATAACCAGAAAAGCTAAATCCAAGTCTGTTTTAGAATTTTATTGAACACATGTATCCAGACACCAATTTTACTATTAATGCCCACATTTGATTCATAATTATTCAGATAACAAAATATAAAAAGTGCAAATTATGTGCTTCCATTTTACAAACAATACGATAAAACGATAAGAGAACCAAAACAATTCACAAACAAACAACCTCTATGTTATAAACAGTTTTGGCCATTGACCAAACGATACGTCAAGTGCATATGAGGTGGGATCATATCTGCAAGAACTGCACAAACGAACTGCAAGAACTGCAAGAACGCCGTATTTTGTGGTCTTACCAGGAAACCTCTTCTTTTCTGGCAATCTCATAGATGCACAAAAGAGCTGACTGCGCACTTCTGCGTCTCGTACAGAGCGGGTGACAGGTAAAACGAAAAGGAATGATCATCCAGAGTCATGCTTAACATAAACCAATATGTAATGCGAAACGTAAGCATTACCCAACGATCGCAAAAGTGGAACATTATACACATTCCGTTACAATGCGTTGATTGATTCTTCCAAGTTAACGAGGCTAGCTGACTGACCGAATGTTTGACAGAGCTGTAAGCCAGAAGAGCAGCTAGACATGTACATGTGCTTGTGCAGTTAACCGAGGCACCACATGCTTCCACGCCCCACTGCCATCTTTAATGATTGTCATCAGTTGCTGATAAACATTTGTGGAAACGATTTCTCGATCAAAATGCCTAGCTGCGGTATCAAGCTTACAGCGCTGTTAAACTCAGCTGTTACCGAAATGCTGTATATGAAGCGAAAATGCGTTGCTAGCCTCGAAATGCTTCCCTTGGAAAGATGGCTCTTACCACCAAGTACCATTGGTTAGCAGCCTGTCGGAAAAGTTCAACAAAATATCAGACACACCCAAACACACACATAAATGGCCCCGCTTGCGAGTTTCAATGTACTGTTCTTATTAATGGAAAATTTGCTACTTCTCCATATTTACCATGGAAATTCATTTGTTTTGAACATCTCCTTGCAGGCCCCGCATGGCCATTCACCTGGTTGCATGGACCGAGGTTGCCTTCAAATTCAAGCCTGTAGAGGCATTTGCCACATTGTATCCACTTGAAGCATTTTGGAATTTGAAGAAGCCTCCAGGACCACAGGAGGTTATAGAGGAGTTTTCTTAAAGGCTGCAAAGTTATCCCTTGTCGTTGTTTTAAAGTGTTGGTACATTTTTAAGGGACGTAATATAACTTTATCCAAAAAGCATTTTTATAGTCCACCTTTGATGCTTGCGTAAATATAACGCAATCAAACAAGTCGAATTCGAAGGAAGAATTTGATGAACATTTTTATGCTAAAACGAGCTTATAACCAGCTTGCCGCCTGTCCAACTTCAAGATTTACAATGTAAGCTGGTAGGCAACGTTGCATTACAAGTAATTAACTTAAGTTTACTGTTTACTGTGTGACTTAAGTACCGTGAACCAAGATTCGTTGACAAAATTTAATTTCACACAGTTGATGGTAATAATGATAGAACATGACTAAACATTTGAAAAGAATTTTTCCCACCAAATAAAAGTCATCTTCGATTAATCATTTTCATTAAAAGGAATTTCTTTGTAGGCCAAAGGAGGGGTGGGGGGGGGGGGGGGGGTGGTTGGCACTTTTGTGCGCACCACCTAAAACTGGCAGACAAAACTAGTTATATTCAATATTATATATTAAAATGTTTATTTTATTATTTTCGTCATGCATATTAAGCTCGATGTATTTTTTTAACATAAAATTTTAGTTGACATTTTGTGTTCAAATGTTTCACCATAACGTACGACAAAAGCGTACAATAAGATATTCAGTTTGCAACACCCGTGATGGTCCACCTGTTCCGCGACGTTTTCGGTAAGTATGAGTTCGTATCGGATCGTGTTCGTATCGGACAACGCATTTTTGCTTTATATCCCCGTAGTCATTTCGAGCACTTTCATACAGGATCCTCAAGCCCACGACCCCACCTCGCCTACACTTTGAACTTGTAAACGAGATTTCATGCTTGCACTCTCTTTTTGACCCATGAGCTGGTGCAGTCTGTCTTGCTCTCCTGAGTTTCAACGGCCTACTCGATCCAACCCGGGTAGCGATATAAACGTAGCTGGCCGTGTCTGTACAGAGCGGTCTACGCACAGCCGTGTTTTTGACAGCGCCAGTCTTAAGAAAAACATGGAGCATGTAGAACGCGTGTGTGCTTAGCATTCATCAAGTGTGACCCGGAAATTCTCATCGGGGCGGACGCCCTCGTCAGCAGAGTACTGTTTAATTGGGTGGTTCAAAACCCACGGTTCCGGACAAGTACTTTCGGTGGACAAAGAAAACTTCAGATCACTGTAGTGATCAACAGTTCGACGTGAGGCAAGGCGTCGTGAAAAGTACATGTTTCGTGGAAGCAGCGTCGGTGGTTACCAGCAACACCGTATCGGTGCAGTGAAAGGCAGTAAGCCTACAATCTCGTGTTGATATACATATAAATACATATAATATTGAAAAATAAACTTGGTTGAATTCTTCGGAATTGAAATGTAACAATTGGATTTTGCTTCGCTAGCGGAAAGAAACTGCATATATCACAACTACATATACAAGCCGTGGTATCTCACCAATACATGCATACGCCACTGCCTGTGTATTCTCACTCACACAACCTCACGGGCCTGTTTGGAAATCTCCTCAAATCTCCTCAGCGCCATACAAAAATCTCCTCAATTTTGTATGGACCGAGGCCGGGTGACACCAAATTAGGGGATTCGCATGCAAGTTCGAGCACTTGTATGTCTACGGGGATACAGCATTTCGATGACAGCTGAGTTTAACAGCGCTGTAAGCTTGATACCGCAGCTAGGCATATATATGTTAGAGCAGTTACCCCTCGCATCATATTCTTCTAACCGCGCGTCCACACGGGAGCTTTTGTTAGCAAGACAACGAATTTTTTGACTTTCCATCATTGTCGAAACTACCCGAATTTGCTCGACTAGCCTAGTCGCCATTGGAAAAAGTGCTCGAATATGATATTCTGAGGCTCGATGGCTGTTCGATGAGCTGTCATCTCCATACAAAAACCCCGTAGTCATTTCGAGCACTTTCATACAGGATCCTCAAGCCCACGACCCCACCTCGCCCACACCTTGAACTTGTAAACGAGATTTCATGCTTGCCATCTCTTTTTGACCCATGAGCTGGTGCAGTCTGTCTTGCTCTCCTGAGTTTCAACGGCCTACTCGATCCAACCCGGTAGCGATATAAACGTAGCTGGCCGTGTCTGTACAGAGCGGTCTACGCACAGCCGCGTATCTGACAGCGCCAGTCTTAAGAAAAACATGGAGCATGTAGAACGCGTGTGTGCTTAGCATTCATCAAGTGTGACCCGGAAATTCTCATCGGAGCGGACGCCCTCGTCAGCAGAGTACTGTTTAATTGGGTGGTTCAAAGCCCACGGTTCCGGACAAGTACTTTCGGTGGACAAAGAAAACTTCAGATCACTGTAGTGATCAACAGTTCGACGTGAGGCAAGGCGTCGTGAAAAGTGCATGTTTCGTGGAAGCAGCGTCGGCGGTTACCAGCAACACCGTATCGGTGCAGTGAAAGGCAGTAAGCCTACAATCTCGTGTTGATATACATATAAATACATATAATATTGAAAAATAAACTTGGTTGAATTCTTCGGAATTGAAATGTAACAATTGGATTTTGCTTCGCTAGCGGAAAGAAACTGCATATATCACAACTACATATACAAGCCGTGGTATCTCACCAATACATGCATACGCCACTGCCTGTGTATTCTCACTCACACAACCTCACGGGCCTGTTTGGAAATCTCCTCAAATCTCCTCAGCGCCATACAAAAATCTCCTCAATTTTGTATGGACCGAGGCCGGGTGACACAAAATTAGGGGATTCGCATGCAAGTTCGAGCACTTGTATGACTACGGGGAAGTAACAACCCATCATTTCTGGGTTCACTTCTCGTGTTCGATGCAGAAAGCTCTAAGCCCGGGAGCTTTTGTTCGAAGAGCATCGAACGTCGTGTGGACGCGCGGTAATATGTTTTGATCTGATTTGATCGAGAAATCGTTTCCACAAATGTTTAGCAGCAACTGATGACAATCATTAAAGATGGCAGTGGGGCGTGGAAGCATGTGGTGACTCGGTTAACTGCACAAGCACATACATGTCTAGCTGCTCTTCTGGCTTACAGCTCTGTCAAACATTCGGTCAATCAGCTAGCCTCGTTAACTTGGAAGAATCAGTCAACGTATTGTAACGGAATGTGTATAATGTTCCACTTTTGCGATCGTTGGGTAATGCTTACGTTTAGCATTACATATTGGTTTATGTTAAGCATGACTCTGGATGATCATTGACCTTTTCGTTTTACCTGTCACCCGCTCTGTACGAGACCTAGAAGTGCGCAGTCAGCTCTTTTGTGCATCTATGAGATTGCCAGAAAAGAAGAGGTTTCCTCATACCAGATTGTGTAATGTTCTTTTGCGAGTCAAATAATTATTTTGACGGTATAATTTCTCGGCCATTTTGTTCTTTTCAAAACAAAAAAAATTATTTGAAACAATTGCTTACAGTTTTTATTAATGCATCGCACTTGCGTGCCAAACAAAAACAAACAAGTAAATCCATACGTGGGAAAAAAATGCGCGGTATAAAAATGCCAACTGTGAAAACCTAAGAAGGGGATCGTCAAAATGTTGCCATGAAAATGGCGGATGTGGCGCGTGAAAAACGGTATGTTTGAATAGAAGCGATATCTTTCACGGGCATCGCAGCGTATTTTTAGTGAAATGTGTCTCCGGAGGGGTAATTTTGTATGGACCCATTCTGGGTTCGGGTCGAAACGATAAGTTTGTGTTCCTTGGGGTGTGCCATTGGAGAAAAAACCGGCAACTATGAGAACAATCGATTGTTCTCCGCCAGATCTGGCACGCTTCACTGGGCACTGCTGCTGGTGCACACACTTTCGGTCCGTTCTTCAGGATATTTTTGACCAGTTACTTAAAAATCCTTTTGCGAGCAGATCTATGGAAGAAAAATTATAGATTGCAAAAATGGACGTTCCTCGGCCACAATTAGAAAACTTGACACAAGTGTGTACTAAAAACGGAAGAGCCATAATGAGGAAATTGAATGTTAGCGCTTATGATACGAAGTGGCAATGTGGCTCACAGACAAGATTTAAAAAGTTTTGCTGGAACTGCTTGCTTTTTCAAAAGCCGTGTTTTATCGCTAAGTTTATTTGAATTTATAATAAATCATATACTTTTTAAAATTATCTCTTGAATTGTTTTCGCAGTTACTTCACGCAGCAAACTGGCTGAAATGGTTTTTCATTATGTTGTGCATAAAAATCCATAATCTGGTTTACAAAACATGCTTTCAGCATGATGGGTCGAATGTATTTTAACAAATTGCTCGAAAAATATTGATACAATCGTTCTCAAACTGGACATTTAACTAGAATAAATCAATGTTAACAGTATAAAAGGGTTAGCGGGCATTTTCACTTGAAATCAGCGTGATAATTGATGTTCTTTCGATTACGGCCAAAATTACATGCACTGGCCAAAACCCCCGCAGTTACCCTATTGATTTTTATGCAGGTGCACAACCTTACAATATGCCCACGAGACGCCACTGATTAAACATAATCCTGTTCCAAAACATGTCAAACCGGGCTCGAAACTGTTCTACTGTTATACTTTCCCCTCAAAGCGAATGTAAAAAAAAACGTTTCAGCCGAATGTTTCACAGAATGTTTCAATGTGTATACGCGCTTTAACAAAGCGGTGCGCAAATTCTCACACGCATGCCATATGGCATGCCCACAAATTTCCCAAAAACGTAAACAAAGCGTAACGTTTTGGTAAAAAAAAGCGTAACTGTCCGTTTACACGTTGCGAACTCGCTGCGAACTCTTCGTGCGAACTATATGGAGATGACAAGTTCGCTAGTTCGATGCGTGTAAATGAGTTCGCTCGTCCCCTGCTTCTTATTCTTTCTAACTTTATCTGACATATCATGTCAAGTGCGCGCCAAAAACCGTTAACTGTACGGTAAACATTATTGTTTGTACTTACATTTTAACAAATATTAAGCACAAAATGATAACTTTACTTTTCATACACCAAACCACACCATACAATGAAAACAATTGATGTTTGTTTACAAAAAGCATGTGGTTCAAAATGAGCTGTCAAAAGTTCGCAGCGAGTTCGCAGCTCAAGTTCCATCGCTTGCGGGAATGGAGTTCGCACGAAGAGTTCGCAGCGAGTTCGCAACGTGTAAACGGACAGTAACGCACGCTGTGGTCGTGCCCCTTGGTTGACATGAACTCATGTACGGCTACGTTCGCCTTTGTCGGAGCGGTAGAAAATAAGTAAATTGATTGATAGTGGTCGATTCTAATGATGTAGAATAATAAGTGAAGGAAGTGTGTTAGTAAAATCACAAATTTGTGAACCCACACGGGTCGCGAACGTTTGGTCAAAAAACGAAATCTGAATCTGAAATAATATCGAACTCTTCGGGCGTGCCCCGTCTTGACATGAACTCATGTACCCGTATCCAGCATGGAATGTGTTGTAAAACATCTTAGTAAACATTGGAAAAGTTAGCCGTTCCAATGTTTACTGAGACGATTTCTACAGCATGTTTGTTGAATAAAGGCAACGCGTGAGAATGAAAACAATAATTGTAAACGGACGAGAATCAAATGTCAGCATGGACATCAACCCGCTAGCCGAACTTGCATGCAAAACGTCCTCATTCCCGCATAGCCAAATTGGGTTGAAATCTCACGAAAGTAACTCGATCTTTGTATGTATTGCCTATCTGTACACGGATCACTCGCGTTTTGTCGCTCGAAAAATATTTGCATCCCGCTTCGTCATTTAGCCTCTCTGTCGCACGAGACGGTCGCCGAGTTGCTCGCCGGCACGAGCAGATTTAGCCTCGTGCTGATTGGTTGGATTTTCCCGTTCGTCGAAGGCCGGCGTGTGGCAGAGAGTTCGTGGCGCAAATTTGCATGCGCACACACATACGGTAAACAGTCACAGCTTCGTCGCCTCTGACTTGTCCGCGCATTTAAAAATGCTTCAATAAAACCATGATGTATGTATATGAATACTAGCGTTTTACCCGGCTTTGCTCGGGAGATCAAGGATTTTTTTTCAATAAAAGCGAATTTTAGCTAAGGGAATTTTTCAATAAAAGCGAATTTTAGCTTACGTTGCAATTACGACTTTTTAGTTGCAAAAACTAGGTTATTTTCTTAATTGTGCAAGTCCCCGTCTGACTGGCGTTCTCATTATTTCTATCCACCTCACCTCCGTACCGGACGCACTTTTAACCGTTTTTTTTCGTGCGTCCTTTGGTCCTTGTGGCTGTTTAAAACTCCTAGTAAATTCCTCCAGCCGCTGGCTCGTGCATGTCTGTCATTCTCACTACTGACTTTCTGGGAGTTTGAGCTACGCTAAGCCCTTGCGTTAAAATCTCCTGTTTCTCTATGAGTAGAGTTCTGTGAACTCGGGGACTCCTGATTCGCACAGTGGGTTCGAATATAGACCAGATCTCCCAAGGCACAAAGGATTGGCTATCCAAGTACGTTAACACCCTCATTACACACGGGTTTTTACCGTCATTCGATTTTGGGATTGCATGTCAAACTTGGCTCTGGTAAGGACGTTTGACAGAAAATTACCATCGGCTCGTGTAATAACGCAAGTTTTGCAAAGTGGGTTCTTTGTGGCTTAGTCGCAAACAAAACCGTAATTCATCGTCGAAATCCATGTTGCAAACATTTTAACAACACTCCTTGATGAAAACAACAAATGGTCCGTCGAAAGAGCGTCACTTTAACAGAAAAGTTCGAACCGAAAACAAATCGAATTTCGGTTCCGATTTTCAGAGCACAATATTTCTGTCCAACGTGATTTGATACTATTTTCCAAAATCGAGTG
The DNA here is from genome assembly GCA_914969975.1 of Anopheles atroparvus. Taxonomy (NCBI): domain Eukaryota; kingdom Metazoa; phylum Arthropoda; class Insecta; order Diptera; family Culicidae; genus Anopheles; species Anopheles atroparvus. Next base: position 648,269 of record CAJZCY010000001.1, on the reverse strand, counting down.
GCAGTAACATTGTGTGTGTAATAAGGCTTAAAACGGGGAAAAGTCTCGTAAGCCCGAAAAATGGGTAGGCATGATTGAAAATTGGCCGTTACGACAGGAAAGAAGAAGAGAATTTCTAAACAAAATATTGTAAAATTTTGCTGGCATTCAGGATTTCCACTTAAAATTGATAATAGAGCGTTGGGCAGAAAGGCTTTGGTTTGTCTTCTTCTTTCCTGGCTTTGGTTTGTAGAGATTTGAAAACTTCATTCCCTTCAACCATAGTAGGCGAGGTGAAGCGAAAAATTCAAGTGAAAAAGTTCTCGGGACCATAGTAGGCGCGATTTTTTGTAGAAAATTGCGAATATTTCGGAAACTATGAGACTTTTCCGACTTTTTCCAACACATAAACCTGCCTTGGGTCAAGACGAACAGAATAAACCAAAAACGACACAAATCGGTCCAGCCGTTCTCCAGTGATGCGCGGTCGCACACATTTTGAACTTTGTTTTATATATATAGAAGCAGATTGCTATACAAAAATGCTTGTTCTGTATACATTCATTTTATGTCCTGCTGAAAAGCATAATATGTCTGTACATGGAATGGTGTGTACAGCGATAACGATGCTGCTTACTACTGGAACATCTTTATGGAGAACCATTAACTCTTTTTTGATTGATTTGAAAAGATCGATTCAAAGTGAAATTTTACGCAAGGGGGAGGTTCTTGCTGGGAAGTTCCACGTAGCTAAAATACACATTTCCGATAAAATTGCTAAGCTGGGTCGATGTTGTTGGGGTTACAAGGGTAAACTGACCACCAGCTGTTCCATGTTACTCGCAAACTGTTATTGATGATAACAACAAAGCCAATAGTTATTTATGCATTTAAGCCCTTCGCTGCTGGATGTTCGATAGTTTTTTTAACACATTAACCGCCAAGCAAATTCTGTGAGAATTTGCGTTCACGCCGACTGATATTTCCACCCGATCCAGTTGCGCAGGATGAACCCTTTTGTGCGTAGACCGACACTGGAGGGCCAATAAGCGTTCTGCAAAGAAAGAACGATGCTTCGGCCACTGTCAGTCCCCTGGGACCGACGGGAAGTGAACGTAAAATCTACTGTCAGTCCCAGACGGTTAAAATGTTAAATCACACAGTGTCAAGCAATGCTTCAATTCATTTGTAGGATTTGTAGGGCCAAAAATGCTTCTCAAAAGGAAACATCTGTTACCGCGCATCTAGACAGCCCCGCGTCTTTTCTGTTACTTGTTTTGCGGTAAAACTATTAATCAAATAAAGCTCTAAAATATCAATAAATTGAACGCACGATTAAAAGAATCATCAACTCTGTTTCGATTGGTTGAAAAAGATGTATCATAGATGATCGTTTAATGAACCGCTTTTAATCGGTTAGATTAAACCGTTGATTGTTTATTGAAACGGTTATAATCGGTTCAAAACTGTTCGATGACCGTTGCATGAAATTGCATTGCACATTTTTAATGGGAAAGACGTTAAGTTTTAGCTTATGTAGGAATGTCAACAAAATTTAAAACGAATAAAAAAAATATTTCCCATACCGATGATATACAGTTTGTTTTTTAATAACTGGCGGTGCAACGCTCCCAGTGCCAGAGCTGCCTCCGGTTCAACCGACAGCGCGACATGCGAATTCAAATTTAAAGAGTCTCTTGAACGACAACGCGAGCCGGCAGAACTTGGCAGGTGGGAAATCTCGATGGGGTAGGTCATGAGGAGGGAGAATGGTGGACCCGATTGCCGTTGCGCGGTGTGCAAACCAGCCCCGATTAAAAGGCGCACGCGCGCGCATATGCGGACCATCGTGGCCGTACGGAATTTGTACCAACTTTTCAAATCCCGGGTCCATCAAGATCAAGAACGAGCATCACCTAAAAATCAACGCCGTGCCGCGGATCGATCAAGCAGAGGAGGCGATACAAGTCCAGTACCAGGGGCGCAGACAACAGCAGAAGCATGCAGCTCAGCCGAGGCGATGGAAGAAAAAAGCGCACAAACATCCGAGTCCGAACCAGCTGATGCTAATACACGGGCCGCAGCAAACGAACTGGCTACGCACCGAAGGCAGACACAGACAACAAGCGACGGCGAAGCGAACGAAGAGAAGATGGGGCGGCGCCTACGAAGAGAGCGAGTAGCGAGCGGGGGACCGAGGCGATGAGACGGAGCAGGCAAGAAGGGGCGAGCAAGGCACAGGCGAGAGAGGGAAGGAAATTTGTTTTTGCGCTCTTGAGGGGCATTCGCCGTGGGCGATCGGATGAACCCGTCGAATGAACTGATCGATTTTATGCTAATAGAAAATGTTGTGGACCACGTTAAAGCCACAGATAAATCCACAACTTGTTTGAGTGTATGCGTGAGAAATCCACTCAATTTCCCCTTATTTGGCCTCCGGGGATTTTGTGTCACCCAGGCCTTGGGCCTTGGTAAAATGAGGACGTTTTTGTATGGGGTGAGGACGTTTTGAGGACGTTCGAGCAGTCGAAAAATCGAGCAAATGCGGTTGTGTGAGTGAGGCTACGCAGGCAGCTGCGTATGCATGTATTGGTGAGGTACTACTGCTTGTATATGTGTTGTGACATATGTAGTTTCTTTCGGCTTAAGAAGCAAAATCCAATTGTTATCATTTCAATTCCGAAGAATTCAACCATTTTTATTTTTCAACATAATATGTATTTATATATCTACCAACACGAGATTATAGGCTTACTGCCTTTCCCTGCACCGATACCGCATTGCTGGTGACCACTGACGCTGCTTCCACGAAACTTCCGCTCTTAAAGACGCCTTGCCACACGTCGAACTGTTTATCACTACAGTGAACTGAAGTTTTCTTTTTCCACTTGTCCTGGACCGTGGGCTTTGAACCACCCAGTTAAACAGAACACCGCTGACGAGGGCGTCCGCTCCGATGAGAATTTTCTGGTGAAACTTGGTGAATGATGAGAACACACGCGTTCTACATGTTCCGTGTTTTTCTTAAGACTGGCGCTGTCAGATACGCGGCTGTGCGTAGACCGCTCTGCACAGACACGGTCAGCTACGTTTATATCGCTACCGGGTTGGAGCGAGTAGGCCGTTGAAACTCAGGAGAGCAAGACAGACTGCACCAGCTCATGGGTCAAAAAGAGAGAGCAAGCATGAAATCTCGCTTACAAGTTCAAAGTGTAGGCGAGGTGGGGTCGTAGGCTTGAGGATCTTTTTTGAAAGTGCTCGAAATCGCCTAGCGGGAACTGGTGGAATAAAGCTCACTCTCTTTTGCTGCAACCCTCAAAGTAACAAGACGCGTAATTCTGCTAAACCGAATAATTATTTCATCTCAACAATGTTTCACGTGGTCTTCCACACTCACTCTGACTATGCCGATGCCGACAAGCCGCGGTCAGCAACGGACTACAACCGGTTGGTGTCCGTCGAAAGACCAGATCCCATCCGCAATTTGATGATGCACGGGCCATGCGATCGTCGGAATCTGAATGCATCTTGCATGAAGGATTGCGTTTGCCCAAAGCGGTTTCCAAAACAATTTTGCGAGGAAACACAGCAAATGGAGGATGGATATCTGATGCACCGACCGTTCGAGATGCAGGTGACCGTCTTTCAGCTACCAATACACTTCGAGAACAGGCAGAGCTTGGTATTTTGTGAGACTTAATCTATGAACTCGGTGCTCGAATGCGGCCACCATACCATGTTGCCTCGCTTCCTCCAGCTGGCGGCCAATGACGCTTACGCACGTACGAGAACTTACCAGTACATCCCAGGTCATAACCGGTACGCTAATCCGTTATCTGCGCAACAGCTGCCGTGGCACTATGGGACGGTGGATTCGCCAAATCCACCAGAATGAAATCGTGGTTGGTCGAATGGTCTACTGCCCGCTCTCCGATGCGGAACGATACTATCTGCGATTGCTGCTGTGCTACCGAAACGGTCCTCCGTAATTTGAAGCTTTACTCACTGTCAGTAGTTGTGTGTGTGCCAGTTACCAGGAAGCAGCTATCATGGCCGGGCTACTACGACGAAACAGATTGGGAACGGGCCCTGCAGGATGCCGTATTGTTCTAGATGCCATCACAACTACGCCATCTGTTTGCCCTTATCCTATCGGAGGGTATGCTACTAAACTCTGTTAGCCCTTTCAGTGGGAAGTGCACGCCGATCTTCTGTGCAAGGACAACTATCAGACAAGGACAACCGGGAGCGCTACACTGTACAGTGCGGACCGCAGACCGTGCGACGGAGGAGGAATGTGGAATGCTGTGGAATGTGGAACTTCCTCTATGGACCCGGGGGTACCGGGAAGTCGTTCCTGCTCCAAACCATCATTGCCTACACCTGAAGTCAGACGACGATTGCCCTCGCTGAAGCCTCGAGTGGCATCGGTGATGGCAGTCATTCAACGTTTCCTGGTTTGACTCCACCTACGCCAAGCTTCCACGTCACATGGTCCTGTCCCGAACAGGTAATCTGCAGGGCGACGTTCGATCGTTTATTGATCGCGTCTACCCAGATCTCGGTCGGCATTATCAGCATTCCGAATTTTTTACCGACCGAGCGATCCTGTTACCGCGGAATGTCGATGTCACCATTATTAAAAACAGCGTGCTGGAGCGGCTGCCAGAACCGGAGAAGTGTTATTGTCCCGCGACACGTTGGTCAATCAAGAAGAGCATGAAACGCTTCTGCTGCCGACCGAACTCCTCAACGCGCCAAGATGAGCGGCATCCCGGTGCATGGGTTAAGGTTGAAGCAGTATACGACGGAGCTACCTCTCCGCAACCTCAACAGCCAGCGCGGGCTATGCAATGTGACGCGGTTGCCGATCGTCTCACTCAGATCGCACTGTTTGCATGCGTAGCCCTGTAACCGGGCCCTATTAACTACCCAAGAAACACCAACTTATCGTTTCGACCCGAACCCAGTATGGGTCCATACAAAATTACCCCTCCGGAGACACATTTCACTGTTTTTCACGCGGCTAGTAAGCCACACCCTCAGATTTCGTCGCTAGGAATGATTATGACTTCTTAAGTCATAATCATAACTTCTAAGGATTTTAGCGCCAATCTGGATCAGTGGCCATTGTTGGAAGCAGTATGCTGAGCAAAATTGAAGTAATGCACAAAAGTGAATCTAGATGGCGCGTGAGTAATCAACATTGCCTGCTTCGCCGTCATGTCAGCTACCATAATCTCTGTTTCATTGTGTGCGCCTTCCGTCATCTTCTTACGTATCGCATCAACTGAGATCAACACGAAGCGAATTGGTCAAAAATAATACTTGGTAAAATTTGCTGTCTTATGGTTTAAGAAGGGCAAAAGTAGGACTTGTTTATTAAGTTCGTACTTCTGGGAAACTTATTGTTTATCGCAGCAAATGGTTGTTGCAATAATTATTCAGTCTCATTATATTACCGTCTCATTGCTCGTAAATAGTTTTTGACCAAACTTCTGCGCAGCTAGCACATAGTGCATAAGTCGATACAATTGTCAATATGCGTGTCAAAACATGTCAATCTGCGCATTAGCATAATAAGTCTCGAAGTGTTGTTGTGCGGAGAAGTGCGTTCTGATTTGTTTTAGATATAATCGATGGTGGAAGTACGCCGTAAGTCCGGCGATACTTCTAGCATCGTAGCGAGCACAGCATCACTTTTGCCGGCTTCAACGTCGTCCACGCCCTCCGCTACGTCGTCCGGGGTAACTTCAGTAATTTCTTCGGTGGCGACGGTAGGAAAAAGCACATGGATTGCAACAGCCTCTTCTTCCATACATTCGATCGTGGTGCCCATGGTGGGAATGGCCACGGCCTCCTCAACGCCGTCGTCGTCGTCGTGCTTAGGAGTCGGCTCACTCGGTGTTGCCGGTCTGACGGGTTCCTCCGAAGTGCTAGGTTTAAGCATCCTCCTCGCGTTCGCCGCTGGCGAGGTGCCCAGTGCTGCCGCCATGCTATCGGTATTATCCCGTCGGAGCCGTCGCCTTCATCCTACTCATCAATATCATCCCTGTCCGCACTGACGGCTACCGTTAGAGGGAACATCGGGTGCACGATGGCTGCCGTGGTGGGACCCGCCTTTACACAACTCCGCTACAGTCGTTGTCCTCGTCATATTGTTGTTTGAGCTCGGGCTCCAGCGGTAGCGGCACTGCAAGCACATCGAACAAAAGGCTCTGTATCTAGCAGTACACACTTTTATAAGCTTCATGTGGCAAATCTGCGGACACATAAGAAAGCTTCTCCTGGTGCTGCCGGGCATCACGTGAATCGCAGTGCACTGTCGTTCTTTATCGAACCGTTTATTCACGCCAAGAAGGGTTATTTTATCGGGTTTATCCGTTTCCCTTGGTGGACAAGATTTCATCTCAGATCTCTGGATGGGGTTGCTAACGAAAATGTTCAACGCCAGTCAGCCACATGTCGGACAAACCGTGGAAGCCCGTCCAGGTGCTGATCTAATGCCCGAACGAGATGGTCCGCCAAATATTCCAGCGGCTTGATGTGATTCAGCGCTTTGCGTATCTGTGAAGGGAGCTGTGGAAGACAACAATCGTTTACATTCATTCCTCCTTACCCCCTTTTGTTCATCTAGAAAACGTCACTGCGCTCTGTATCTGAAGGCGGAAACGGACGTCGATGGAAATGAGATCATCGGGAACGCATCGTGCGTGACACGCTTCATCAAGTCGCTAATCTAATGGAGCACCTTGCCACAACACACATTTGCGACATTTGTTAGAGTTTTTCCGGCTGCTGTACGAGTTTTCGCGTGCACACGGGCAATGCCGACGGTGGGCACTACTACAGCTTCATCAAGGAGCGCAACGAGGACGGTGGATTGATTCTTAAGTGAGATGAAAATGACAGGTATAGTCCACGCGTGTCTAGATTTCGTTGGATAATTTTCCTGTTAACCCCAGCATTACCTAGTTGCTGCCAGAATAAACATGGAAAACGAACACGTTTGTTGGTGGCATAAGATAGATCTTGTACTATCGGTTTCCCGGATAGGGGTTACAATGGTAGCAACTGATCCCGCTAGATTACCTATCGTACCTACATATCGTACAGATCGAAACGGACATTTCGAGACGAGCTACGTAACTGGGTCGGCGTTGGGAAAACGATCTTCTACCGTAATCCGTCTGATATCCCATCGTGTCATTCAGGCTAAAGCTGTTTGCTGCTGAGCACAATTGGGGCCATACGTTTAGTCGCTCTGGTCTCTATTGCCGCTAGGCTACGTTTACGAATCTCGATGCGTTGTGTTATGTGACGCCTATTTCAAGATCTGGATGAGCGCCATCATCAGCAACATCGGCAAATAATTTTCGAAGAGGAACAAAGTGAGTATCACATTCCAGTCAAACGTCTTATTTAGTCGTTGTAGTTTGCGAAAATAATTAATGTTTTAATTGTAGTAGAGAATATGACAACATGTAGATCGAATCAACCATCGGCAACACAAACTCAATCGCGTCCGGTGGATCGAACTGGTAAGCTTTGCACGAATCGAAAGAGCCATGCCTTCGTCGATATTACTGAAGTATAGAACTAATTTTATCTAATCAATTTTATAGCAGATGAAGACAACATACCACAGCGTTCGAGGTAATCATCGGCAACACAAATACAATCATTTTTAAATCGAAAATGCGCATGTCCCCGTCGAAATAGCAGTAACATTTTACCTGTTTCTTTTTGGTCGTCTCGACTACTGTGTTGGGTCGGTGATGTGTTATACGGAAAAGGTAGAATCGGAATAGAGCCCTACAATACAGTACCTATAGTAAATACATCGGTAGCGGCGGAGGCATCTGATCCGGTAGTTACCCACATGAGTGATCGCATGACGAATACATTTTCCTCAGCGGAAGCGTGCATTTGTATTATGAAACATAGTAGTTAAGGAAGATACAATCAAGGGCGGAAACATTGTAAGCATGTTATCAACACGCTTACCACCTGCGTCACAATCGTAACTTACAATGACCAAGCCAAGCGTTTGTCAAAATAAGTGCACCTCTAGGGCCCGAGGCCAGGGTGAAACAAAAGTAGGACGTTTTGCATGCAACTTCGCCTAGCGGGCTACTGATAGATTCTGACGCATCCATCCATTGACCAAAGTGAACGATCCGACTATGTGTGATTTGTATATGATGTTCGTTGAGAATATGAAATTGCACCTAGAGTACGATTAGGTATTGGAAGCCTCGACCATACCCCGAACCATTGCGACGGTCGTTGAAAAGGTTTTTTCAGCGACGAAAGATGATCAAACAAATGCAGCTACTCCGCTGATGATAGGCACAGCAACAGCACGTAGCCGAAGACGTTTCCAACACCAACGATACCCATGCGGCCGAAGATGGTGCCTGTACTGGAGTCGGTAATTTGTCCGAGGTGAAACATTTACGTTTTAGATTAGCAACAAGGATGAGGTCAACGTGATAACTAAAAGACGCAACCAGCTCCTCCTATTGGTAAATATAGGGGGAAAAAAGTTGAAAGAAGGAGTAAAATGGTTTAACTGCAGTTGTACGTAAGCCAAAGGTAACCCAAAAGAGGAAATTTTAGCAAAAGAAAATAGAATATTCCATCGCATACAGATTTCCTGTCGTGCTAATCCGTGTAAATTGATTTAATTTAATTCCATTAAACTTCGCATCCTTTTTTCAGGCAGTCTAAGCTTCCGGGTCGCATTCGTGCCTATTATCTGCCGCCAAAACCTACGGTATGAAGTTCGTAATCATTCGGTGGAGTCATACCTTTTTAACTGATGTGCTGTTTTTAACAGCACCTTTAACATAAACCTACGATACGATAATACGATACAAACTATAGTCCAACACAGACAGGGATGAGAAAATCAACAGAAGCAGTTCATCTCTGCCAAACATCATTCCCTATCCCAGCGACTCGTTCTTTGGCATAAATTCTTATCAACAGGCAGAGGAACTTGTCCGCCGTCATCAGCAGGCTGGTGGCGGAAAGTTACCAGAAACGGAGGGCTTCGCTGGAACAAGGTTCGAACCCGCTGGTGGGCACGATGTTGACGATAGCCTCGAGCTAGCTTGCCACAACAGTGGGTAGAGGAGCGGACGGGCTCTTCAATCTGGTTCCGCTGGCCGTGAAAGCGTTACAGTCGTTCTCCCGACCCGAGATGGAGCGCGCCCATGAAAAGCACAAGGACCACTCATGGGTACTACCGCCGTTCGTGGACAACATCATGTGGAACCAGTTCATGCAGACCAAGCTGGCCGGAGCGCTCTGGGTAAAGCTGGGCTTGCTCACCGTCTACAAAGATTTTCACGGCAAGCTGTACTACAACTATTCCAGTTGCTGCATAAACAATCGTTCGACGGCGCTGGATCAAAACGGACACGATCTACCTAGCCGAGTGGGTCATCTACATCGCCAACCCGGTTGTGTACCAGAGGTGAGTAATCGTTATTGTGGTGTACGCTGCTTTGTGTGCAAAAGTAGGTCAACCAGTGTCTCACAAACTCCTTTCCGTACTTTGTCCCCGACGACCAAATATGTGCGTCGCCAGATATGTCGCCACCGGGCAGATGATGGCCAACGGATTCCTGTAATCGCAGGGCTACCCAAAGCTGACTTTCCTCGATATCAACCGGCCGAGTGAAACGATCTCCAATCTGATCGATCACGTGTCGAAGCGCCTCCGGACTGTGAAGATCTCGTCGGTACATTACGTGAAGACCGTCATTAACTATGTGAAGGACTTGCTGAAGCTCGGCAAGGTCAAACAGTTCTTGCAGCAGTACAATGTCACGGAGATGACCGACAAGCTAACGGATACGCTCAACTTGGAGGTTAACTTGAAGGTATGCATTTGTTTGCCGCTGCTCTTTACCACTCAACGCGCTTCTTTGCTTCTCCGCCACAGGTGATCGAAAGATGCATCGCGTCTACCGGCAGGCAATCGCGAACCCGCACTGCGACAAATACATCCTGTGCAAGATCAACTCGCACGACCCGCACAAGGAGCTCAGGAGGCGGCTTCGAGCACGGTGTGACCCGCTTCGGCAGCATGACCGTGTTCATCGCGCAGAAAACCCACACCCCCTTCTGGACGTTGTTCGCTAACATAAATGATCCGAACCTCTGCGACATCGAGAATACGGTCGACTGTGCGATTATCATGAGATCGAGGACCACGTCACGACCGAGTATCCGCACTGTGAGTTGTAGATGTTGCTGTGGCGGCCTGGTCTGGAAGCGGTTGTGCTCGTTCAGCACGACTTCTTCAGCTGCGCAAGTAGCTCAGAACGACGACAGTTAGCCTAGCCGATTTTTTGCTCCGCTTGACGTCAAGTGGTATCTATTCCAAGCTACTACCTAGGGCTCCCTTCGAACTAATTCCCCTCTTCAAACTAACGAAAACGAAACGGTAACAGAAAAAAAGCAAATTGATATTTTGGATATCCGGAACGGTCTTCATTAATAAAAAAAAAGAAATTTAATAAATGGATTAAAATTTATTCAAACGGCTTTTTTAAATTCAAAATGCTATAAAATTGTATAAATTATAGTACCTCGTAGTTATGGCACAATTCATAATATATATCCGTGACTCAAACCATGTCCAGGCCACCAAACGTACGCGAAAGCGCCATCTGTTGTCAGATATATGAACTAAAATTACTGCTAAAAAGAACCTGGAAGTCATGAGTTAAGGCATGATTCTGGCATCCGGATAAGATGCCGGATTTATGACTTCTAGTGGATTTTGGCTAGGTGGGTATTTTGCCTTCCATAGGCTAGTGTAGCCCATACCGCAAGAATTCCCTCGCCCTGAGAACGCTGTCAGCTGCATGATCCAGCTGCATCCAGCTCTATCTTCGCCAGCAGTGTTCGCCTGGCGAAGCAGACGTGTCGAGTGACAGTCGTGCCTGTAAATTATACAATTATAATGGGTAATAAAGTAATATTGTGTTTTAATGTGTAAAACACATCAATAATAAATGCCCACCTAGCCAAAAACCACTAGAAGTCATAAATCCGGCATCTTATCCGGATGCCAGAATCATGCCTTAACTCATGACTTCCAGGTTCTTTTTAGCAGTAATTTTAGTTCATATATCTGACAACAGATGGCGCTTTCGCGTACGTTTGGTGGCCTGGACATGGTTTGAGTCACGGATATATATTATGAATTGTGCCATAACTACGAGGTACTATAATTTATACAATTTTATAGCATTTTGAATTTAAAAAAGCCGTTTGAATAAATTTTAATCCATTTATTAAATTTCTTTTTTTTTATTAATGAAGACCGTTCCGGATATCCAAAATATCAATTTGCTTTTTTTCTGTTACCGTTTCTGTTAAGAAATAACGTAAAACGTGGTTTCTTTTGCTGAGCGTTTATTTGCCGCACCAAAAATCGTCGGGAAAAGAAAGATTTTCTCTGTGGCCGGTCCTTTTATCACTTCCTCGACCGCTGCTCGTGTGCTCCACCGTTGCTCGATCGTGCGCCCTCGGGAACTGCTAGAATCGTCGGGCAGTTGCTGTTGAAACTTTTCAACAGTTTCGTTTTCGTTAGTTTGAAGAGGGGAATTAGTTCGAAGGGAGGCCTAGGTAGTAGCTTGGAATAGATACCACTTGACGTCAAGCGGAGCAAAAAATCGGCTAGGCTAACTGTCGTCGTTCTGAGCTACTTGCGCAGCTGAAGAAGTCGTGCTGAACGAGCACAACCGCTTCCAGACCAGGCCGCCACAGCAACATCTACAACTCACAGTGCGGATACTCGGTCGTGACGTGGTCCTCGATCTCATGATAATCGCACAGTCGACCGTATTCTCGATGTCGCAGAGGTTCGGATCATTTATGTTAGCGAACAACGTCCAGAAGGGGGTGTGGGTTTTCTGCGCGATGAACACGGTCATGCTGCCGAAGCGGGTCACACCGTGCTCGAAGCCGCCTCCTGAGCTCCTTGTGCGGGTCGTGCGAGTTGATCTTGCACAGGATGTATTTGTCGCAGTGCGGGTTCGCGATTGCCTGCCGGTAGACGCGATGCATCTTTCGATCACCTGTGGCGGAGAAGCAAAGAAGCGCGTTGAGTGGTAAAGAGCAGCGGCAAACAAATGCATACCTTCAAGTTAACCTCCAAGTTGAGCGAATCCGTTAGCTTGTCGGTCATCTCCGTGACATTGTACTGCTGCAAGAACTGTTTGACCTTGCCGAGCTTCAGCAAGTCCTTCACATAGTTAATGACGGTCTTCACGTAATGTACCGACGAGATCTTCACAGTCCGGAGGCGCTTCGACACGTGATCGATCAGATTGGAGATCGTTTCACTCGGCCGGTTGATATCGAGGAAAGTCAGCTTTGGGTAGCCCTGCGATTACAGGAATCCGTTGGCCATCATCTGCCCGGTGGCGACATATCTGGCGACGCACATATTTGGTCGTCGGGGACAAAGTACGGAAAGGAGTTTGTGAGACACTGGTTGACCTACTTTTGCACACAAAGCAGCGTACACCACAATAACGATTACTCACCTCTGGTACACAACCGGGTTGGCGATGTAGATGACCCACTCGGCTAGGTAGATCGTGTCCGTTTTGATCCAGCGCCGTCGAACGATTGTTTATGCAGCAACTGGAATAGTTGTAGTACAGCTTGCCGTGAAAATCTTTGTAGACGGTGAGCAAGCCCAGCTTTACCCAGAGCGCTCCGGCCAGCTTGGTCTGCATGAACTGGTTCCACATGATGTTGTCCACGAACGGCGGTAGTACCCATGAGTGGTCCTTGTGCTTTTCCTGGGCGCGCTCCATCTCGGGTCGGGAGAACGACTGTAACGCTTTCACGGCCAGCGGAACCAGATTGAAGAGCCTGTCCGCCCCTCTACCCACTGTTGTGGCAAGCTAGCTCGAGGCTATCGTCAGCATCGTGCCCACCAGCGGGTTCGAACCTTGTTCCAGCGAAGCCCTCCGTTTCTGGTAACTTTCCGCCACCAGCCTGCTGATGACGGCGGACAAGTTCCTCTGCCTGTTGATAAGAATTTATGCCAAAGAACGAGTCGCTGGGATAGGGAATGATGTTTGGCAGAGATGAACTGCTTCTGTTGATTTTCTCATCCCTGTCTGTGTTGGACTATAGAAGATCGACGTTGCGTTTATTTTGCATTCGCCACGAGCGAGGATGTTTGTATCGTATTATCGTATCGTAGGTTTATGTTAAAGGTGCTGTTAAAAACAGCACATCAGTTAAAAAGGTATGACTCCACCGAATGATTACGAACTTCATACCGTAGGTTTTGGCGGCAGATAATAGGCACGAATGCGACCCGGAAGCTTAGACTGTCTGAAAAAAGGATGTGAAGTTTAATGGAATTAAATTAAATCAATTTACACGGATTAGCACGACAGGAAATCTGTATGCGATGGAATATTCTATTTTCTTTTGCTAAAATTTCCTCTTTTGGGTTACCTTTGGCTTACGTACAACTGCAGTTAAACCATTTTACTCCTTCTTTCAACTTTTTTCCCCCTATATTTACCAATAGGAGGAGCTGGTTGAGTCTTTTAGTTATCACGTTGACCTCATCCTTGTTGCTAATCTAAAACGTAAATGTTTCACCTCGGACAAATTACCGACTCCAGTACAGGCACCATCTTCGGCCGCATGGGTATCGTTGGTGTTGGAAACGTCTTCGGCTACGTGCTGTTGCTGTGCCTATCATCAGCGGAGTAGCTGCATTTGTTTGATCATCTTTCGTCGCTGAAAAAACCTTTTCAACGACCGTCGCAATGGTTCGGGGTATGGTCGAGGCTTCCAATACCTAATCGTACTCTAGGTGCAATTTCATATTCTCAACGAACATCATATACAAATCACACATAGTCGGATCGTTCACTTTGGTCAATGGATGGATGCGTCAGAATCTATCAGTAGCCCGCTAGGCGAAGTTGCATGCAAAACGTCCTACTTTTGTTTCACCCTGGCCTCGGGCCCTAGAGGTGCACTTATTTTGACAAACGCTTGGCTTGGTCATTGTAAGTTACGATTGTGACGCAGGTGGTAAGCGTGTTGATAACATGCTTACAATGTTTCCGCCCTTGATTGTATCTTCCTTAACTACTATGTTTCATAATACAAATGCACGCTTCCGCTGAGGAAAATGTATTCGTCATGCGATCACTCATGTGGGTAACTACCGGATCAGATGCCTCCGCCGCTACCGATGTATTTACTATAGGTACTGTATTGTAGGGCTCTATTCCGATTCTACCTTTTCCGTATAACACATCACCGACCCAACACAGTAGTCGAGACGACCAAAAAGAAACAGGTAAAATGTTACTGCTATTTCGACGGGGACATGCGCATTTTCGATTTAAAAATGATTGTATTTGTGTTGCCGATGATTACCTCGAACGCTGTGGTATGTTGTCTTCATCTGCTATAAAATTGATTAGATAAAATTAGTTCTATACTTCAGTAATATCGACGAAGGCATGGCTCTTTCGATTCGTGCAAAGCTTACCAGTTCGATCCACCGGACGCGATTGAGTTTGTGTTGCCGATGGTTGATTCGATCTACATGTTGTCATATTCTCTACTACAATTAAAACATTAATTATTTTCGCAAACTACAACGACTAAATAAGACGTTTGACTGGAATGTGATACTCACTTTGTTCCTCTTCGAAAATTATTTGCCGATGTTGCTGATGATGGCGCTCATCCAGATCTTGAAATAGGCGTCACATAACACAACGCATCGAGATTCGTAAACGTAGCCTAGCGGCAATAGAGACCAGAGCGACTAAACGTATGGCCCCAATTGTGCTCAGCAGCAAACAGCTTTAGCCTGAATGACGCGATGGGATATCAGACGGATTACGGTAGAAGATCGTTTTCCCAACGCCGACCCAGTTACGTAGCTCGTCTCGAAATGTCCGTTTCGATCTGTACGATATGTAGGTACGATAGGTAATCTAGCGGGATCAGTTGCTACCATTGTAACCCCTATCCGGGAAACCGATAGTACAAGATCTATCTTATGCCACCAACAAACGTGTTCGTTTTCCATGTTTATTCTGGCAGCAACTAGGTAATGCTGGGGTTAACAGGAAAATTATCCAACGAAATCTAGACACGCGTGGACTATACCTGTCATTTTCATCTCACTTAAGAATCAATCCGCCGTCCTCGTTGCGCTCCTTGATGAAGCTGTAGTAGTGCCCACCGTCGGCATTGCCCGTGTGCACGCGAAAACTCGTACAGCAGCCGGAAAAACTCTAACAAATGTCGCAAATGTGTGTTGTGGCAAGGTGCTCCATTAGATTAGCGACTTGATGAAGCGTGTCACGCACGATGCGTTCCCGATGATCTCATTTCCATCGACGTCCGTTTCCGCCTTCAGATACAGAGCGCAGTGACGTTTTCTAGATGAACAAAAGGGGGTAAGGAGGAATGAATGTAAACGATTGTTGTCTTCCACAGCTCCCTTCACAGATACGCAAAGCGCTGAATCACATCAAGCCGCTGGAATATTTGGCGGACCATCTCGTTCGGGCATTAGATCAGCACCTGGACGGGCTTCCACGGTTTGTCCGACATGTGGCTGACTGGCGTTGAACATTTTCGTTAGCAACCCCATCCAGAGATCTGAGATGAAATCTTGTCCACCAAGGGAAACGGATAAACCCGATAAAATAACCCTTCTTGGCGTGAATAAACGGTTCGATAAAGAACGACAGTGCACTGCGATTCACGTGATGCCCGGCAGCACCAGGAGAAGCTTTCTTATGTGTCCGCAGATTTGCCACATGAAGCTTATAAAAGTGTGTACTGCTAGATACAGAGCCTTTTGTTCGATGTGCTTGCAGTGCCGCTACCGCTGGAGCCCGAGCTCAAACAACAATATGACGAGGACAACGACTGTAGCGGAGTTGTGTAAAGGCGGGTCCCACCACGGCAGCCATCGTGCACCCGATGTTCCCTCTAACGGTAGCCGTCAGTGCGGACAGGGATGATATTGATGAGTAGGATGAAGGCGACGGCTCCGACGGGATAATACCGATAGCATGGCGGCAGCACTGGGCACCTCGCCAGCGGCGAACGCGAGGAGGATGCTTAAACCTAGCACTCCGGAGGAACCCGTCAGACCGGCAACACCGAGTGAGCCGACTCCTAAGCACGACGACGACGACGGCGTTGAGGAGGCCGTGGCCATTCCCACCATGGGCACCACGATCGAATGTATGGAAGAAGAGGCTGTTGCAATCCATGTGCTTTTTCCTACCGTCGCCACCGAAGAAATTACTGAAGTTACCCCGGACGACGTAGCCGAGGGCGTGGACGACGTTGAAGCCGGCAAAAGTGATGCTGTGCTCGCTACGATGCTAGAAGTATCGCCGGACTTACGGCGTACTTCCACCATCGATTATATCTAAAACAAATCAGAACGCACTTCTCCGCACAACAACACTTCGAGACTTATTATGCTAATGCGAAGATTGACATGTTTTGACACGCATATTGACAATTGTATCGACTTATGCACTATGTGCTAGCTGCGCAGAAGTTTGGTCAAAAACTATTTACGAGCAATGAGACGGTAATATAATGAGACTGAATAATTATTGCAACAACCATTTGCTGCGATAAACAATAAGTTTCCCAGAAGTACGAACTTAATAAACAAGTCGTACTTTTGCCCTTCTTAAACCATAAGACAGCAAATTTTAACAAGTATTATTTTTGACCAATTCGCTTCGTGTTGATCTCAGTTGATGCGATACGTAAGAAGATGGCGGAAGGCGCACACAATGAAACAGAGATTATGGTAGCTGACATGACGGCGAAGCAGGCAATGTTGATTACTCACGCGCCATCTAGATTCACTTTTGTGCATTACTTCAATTTTGCTCAGCATACTGCTTCCAACAATGGCCACTGATCCAGATTGGCGCTAAAATCCTTAGAAGTTATGATTATGACTTCTGGAGAGAAAAAAGTCCTGAAAGAAGTCATAATCATTCCTAGTGTGGCTGGCTGGGTGATGAATGTTCCAAGTAAATAAATAATCTAAATGAACCACTTGAACCATTTGAACTTCACTAGAATATATTTAATTTCCATAACAATTATTAAATAATAATTGATCAATCTATTGATGCACAGCGTGGACGTTAAATATGTGTAATCAGTAACTTTTTTTCAAAAGGTTGAATATATATGCATGTGTACACAATTTGCATCTATGACACCAAAACAAACCGGCCTCGAATCTGACTTTTATGTTAATGAGGTTTAAAAATTTGGTGTTCGATTGTGTGTTTATGCTGATGAATACGACATTTGGCTTGATGGGTTCACATATGGCTTGTTCAGGTTTCAACATTGATGGCCCAATTATTAATTCTGAAAATAATTAACTTATTATTTATCACAATCGTTGGAATTCTTAGGGGGTTATTTTCAGTGTTGGGTAGTTAAATGAAGGTAAAACATGATCAAATCTACTGCCGTCACCGGAGCGCTGTCGGCAACTGCGGATATCATGAATGTTTTCTTTCTCTGTATGGTAGAAATCGCTCCCGTGAGTAGATAGACCGATCGGTCCCAGCTCCGGCGGGCGTCAACCACATAACGCCTGAATGTAGGCTGAATGGTGTGTTTCGTGGGGAGCCGAAGCGGAACCCATATATGGTCTTTGGAAAAGTGCTAAAACTCTTAGGGATGAGGACCGGTTACAGCACTTTGTGTTCTAGTATTTTCGATTTTTGCCGAGGACATGGGCACACCTAGTGTGCTCATACTTCGGTTTTTCATCATGGGCACACTAGGTGTGTGCTGGCCTTTATTAGAAATAAGGGGTTTGTAGGGGGCGAGTCATAGCGAGTGCGCAAGCTCTGAACGAAGCAAACATTCGTGGCACCAATCTTTTTTGTGCACCCAGTGCGTTCAATTTGTTCTGAGCAGGTTTACAGGATATCTAATGTGGAAACTGTATGAGCTACTCTTAACGAAATATAATAGTTATTGAAGCCTTAAGAAACAATGTACTCTTTTTTTATTCTGATGCATGTTTTTAGGACTTAAATTATTCCTTTTTAAAATTATAAATGCTGAGCGTCGGTCCAATTCACGGAATGACATTCCATGGGTTCTGATGAGTCTTCCCTACTCCACAAAACAAGCAGCCATTTGATGATGAACTAAGATTAGACTGTTGCTCCAGCGAATATCCTCTATTTTGAGAGAGTCTCGAGCAAGTGTTTCAGTCTTTCCATGGTGTTTCATCAAGTAAAGCTCGTGAGCTCGTAATTGCACATGTACTGCAATATTCAACAGCCGATTCTATAGTGATTAGCGATATTCATGCTTTATACTATGTGTACGTATAACAGAGTCAACGTTTTATTATGTGCGCTTACTCGTGTTTGTTTTCATTCGTTAGGTGGTGCTAGTTTTGTCAAACGTAAGCTACAGTCATAAGTTGATTTTTTACTTCTTGGTTGATTCTGTTACAGTAGTGTAAATCGCCAATTTCTCGAATGAAAAGTGAAGTGTTTCAAATGAAGTTAGCTTCAGGGAAGCGCCGGTTTCAAGTGATATTGTTCATATCTGCGCACGTTTTAATAATCTAATTGTGAACACAATATTGTTTGGCATTTTACTTTAAGGAAATTCATAAAATCAAAAACAGATTTATTATTATAACAGAAACAAAACCATGCTGATTTTTGTGACCTAGGTGTCAAGCTATACACGAACTTTTTTAAATATAATATATGAACATCTATTACTAGATCCATTTACGCTTTTTTAACCTACTTTTATGCTTTTGGGCAGTATAATTCTTTTCGAAACCTCCTTTCAGTTTTGTGGTTTTGCGTGAGATTTATATAATTTATGTGAGATTTTTATAAATTTACAAGAGACTGGACATTTTTCATCATTTGCTTTGATGTATTATCAATAGATAGTATCTTCTATATATTTATGCGTTACCATTTCTACTCCTCTATGTATTTATGCATTACAATTTATCTCCGCTGTCCGTTGAGATATAACCAATGATATATTCGTGGTTAAAAAACAAAATTGTTTATAATTACTATCATATAAAGTTCTTAAGACAAAAAAATAATTATCAGACGAATACAGCAGTGTCATTCAAATGAACGTTTCCTTCGTTTCCTCAAAATTGTAGAACAGATCAGAACTATACCAATCAATAAACCAATCGACTGACCTTTATGCTATATGCTCTTAGAATGCTTGAATGATAAATTAGGTCTGCGTCGACATTTGTGTTATGTTACTATTAGGAGTACAACTAAGTTCGTATTTATGCCCATGTCGAATTGCTTTGCAACATGCACAAAGCGTTCACTGGCTGGTTTCAATTGCCCTTACTTACTGCAGCAATGGGATGAACCGGACCTTCCCGAACAGTTTTGGTCTTAAGGGAAATTGCCAGAATGTTGTGAAACTTTTTTAATGACAAAATTTTGCTTCATATGTATCTCCAAGTCCACATTTTGCACATTATTTGTATGAATATCTTTGATACTAGTATTAATATTGTTGTCTCACCTTACCTAATTTATGCAATAAATTTAGGGTTATTTTAATGATTTTACAAAAAGCTTCAGTTTAGTTTTTTTTAACGCATTTTATCGTATGATTCCGGAACATTTCGAAAATGAAAATGTCACGTAAATTGTAGTTGCACAAAACTTTAAATAATCACATATTAAAACATTGTTTAAAACTTGTAGATTTAACATGTACAGAAATTTTACAAGTGCAGCATCAATTATCTCCACCTAATGCCAACATCCAGTTTTGTGCTAACAGTACTAACGTCAACTGCTCGAATGCATGCAGCGATTGAAAGTGTGTAGCTCATATTGGCTCTTTGCGCAATGTATTGGACGATATAAACAAATTTAGATGTTGTCGGCACAATATTGGATTTTATTTTTGCATCGTCTGTTGGTAACTCTGTGCAATACTATTTTTGGTTTGAGTTCTTGGAGACTTTGACATCAATACAATTAACAACTCCGAAATTTTACATACCAAATGGTCCAAACTTTCAAGTAAATCCAAATTTTCCAAGTCCACGTTGACCGTGTGTGAGCGTTATTTTGCCAACTGCTCGAACGAGCATTTGCAAACAAAAAGTATTGATCGTGTGCTTTTGAAAACAATTGTAAAAAAATGATTCTTGATTCTAAAGATTGATTTCAATAATACGACATTCGAGATACGCATGAATTCTGCATGATGATCCTTGTCAAAAATCTTAGTGAAAATTCAAGGATTGCACTGCTTAACCTCGCGAGTTATAATGTGCTTCGCATTGGATCAAACATTTGTTTAACCGTCATCATGCAGCTTCACGTAGCTAGCTAAAACTATAAGCACACGTAACTAATGTAGTTGCACACAACCAGTCAGATCGCCATGCCATTATCGATTGTAGATGAAAATACTTCGGATTGTTATCGAATCTCCTTTATCTTGTCATTGTGAATACCGTCGTGTAATACAAGTGCAGGGAGTTGATTAAGAAAATCAACTCAAATCATTGAATCTATGTGATGAGTTCTTGTCGTCTACGCTTGTGCTCAACATCCATTAAACTATCTAGGGAATACAGTGGAACACTTCCATCTACTGGTGGATTTTCCAAGGCTTTTCAGTTTAAAAAATATGTTCTAGAGTAGGGTAGCTCAGTTCCCGAAAATCAGTTTTACAATCTATGCTTGTAAAGTCCAGGAATCAGTTTTAGCGAATAATTAAGCTTAGTATCGAATTTGTTCTGGTGGAAGTGCGGTCAACGAGGATGTTAACTCAGTGGATTACGAATTTTCGCTTTTTGATCATATGGTTCTAAAAAGCGGGTGAACCTTATTATGATGTTGCATTTACAATATGCTTTTGATTGTAAATGTATTGAATTTAATTGAATACTAGCTTTTTTCTCCCGTTTTGCCCGGGGAATATGAGGGTTTTGTCAATTAAAGCGATGTTTGGTCAAGGGACTTCTTTTTCACTTTTATCGACTTTAAACATGTCTGTCCTGTATGTTGTTTAGTATAACGTTGATTTTCTAGGATTTTGAGCTACCATCCCTTGGGTCAATCAACCCTTCTTCTCCATGAACAGCGTCCTTCGGTACACTTTCACTTTCTGGGAGTTTGAGTTTCCCTTGTCTTTTCATAATATACTTTTCTCCTCCATGAGCAGCATTCTCTGCAATGTGCAGATTTGCGATAAATGCAGCTTTTGATTGTTGGATGTTTTTCGGTGTAAATTGTATCGACTTGTTATATCTTTTCCCTCTATTTTTCGACGTAAGCTCCATGCAATTACGTTGACTGTCTAGGTGTTTAGCTAACCTAGGACCTTGCGTTAATATACCCTTCCTTTCCATTAGCAGCGCTCTCTGGTGTCGGAGACTCCTGATTAGCACAGCAGGAATTTCTAAGCAAGATAAAAGCTTTTTTTACTTTTGACATTTTCTTAGTTTCCACTCATAATTGATAGTAGAGAGACAGGCAGAAAGGCAGTGTCGCTTCGGTTTATAGAGATTTGAAATCTTTATTTATTTCAACCATAGTCAAAACTTTCTGGGGACCTTAGTAGCCTCGCGTTTTAGAAGAAAATTGCGAAAATTTTGGAAATTATGGGATGTTTTCAGATTTGTACGTCGTATAAACCTTGGGTCATGACGAAATCAATGAAACAAAATCGTCACAAATGATACAGCCATTCTCCAGTGATGCGCGGTCGCACACATTCCAAACTTAGATGGAGAAAGATAGAATAGAATAGAAGAAAGAATATAAATATAAATATATATATATATATTTATATATATATATATATATATATATATATATATATATATATATATATATATATATAAATATATATATATATATATATATATATATATCCAACTCGACATACGCGGATACGGAGATACGCGGTTTTCAAAATTTGACAGTAGACTTGTTAAATGTCACAAACATTAACGAAATATGAATAGCGAATGTTCCTGAGATGTTCCAACCATACGAATAAATATGTAAATTACACATTTGCATAACTTACGCTGTTTATTTCGTTTATTTCGTTCGTTGTTTCTTATTTTATTTTATTTCGTTCGTTGTTTCAATACGCTTGCATTGCATTCATATTAACGGACAAAGAAATTTTTTGAATATTCTATGATACATGTGCACAAGAACTGGATCTCTTAATTCCTAGTATAAACTATGTGTCAAGCAATATTCGAGTTACGCGGAAACTCGAGATACGCGGATTTCTCTGGTCCCCATTATCCGCGTAAGTCGGATACCGACTGTATATATATTTGGGCCATCAATGTTTAAACCTGAACAAGCCATGTGTGAACCCATCAAGCCAAATGTCGTATTCATCAGCATAAACACACAATCGAACACCGGAAACGTATACCTCATTAGCATAAGTCAGATTCGAGGCCGGTTTGTTTTGGTTTTCATAGGGGTCTGCCACACTGACCGCGGCGGCCGCGTTAGCTCAAGCTCTACTGATCCGAAGCTTTTTGTAGCGTCCCAAGAAATCAACCCAGTAATCGTGGCTTTTTCGTTTTGTATGGGATGACAGTCGCGACGCGATTGTCAAAAAATTGGGTTCGAGCACTTTTTCAAGCGCCAGATTTGTTTATTTTTCAAAAAAATGAACCTTATAATCATTTTTGTGGACGTTTTTTTCTTCTTAATAAACGATGGCATTTGTTTATTTGTGATTTTATTATCTAAGTAATGTTTTATTGAAATATGTAATGTGTATATAGGTGCCGCTACATGATGGCCTTCTTTTTCGGCAATCTTTTACACACATCCAAAAGTGCTTGTCAAACAAAAGAAAAATGGAAAACGCTATAACAACGATGGCAATTTTGGACGCCTTTTTTCAAGATTACTTGACAGGTTCATTGTATATGGTTATCTTGACATCATTACGAAAATAACGTTATCAGGGAACATTACGCGAGGTATCATTCAAAATAATGCTCTCATTCATAAATATACAAAATAAATAGCATGATTTGCTTTTATATAAAAATCACAAATCATATTATTATAAAATAATGCACGGCGGTCGTTTGATAGCTGAGAAAATAGGTTTATATCCCCGAATTAATCTGTTTAATATACATGTGCACACAACAATGTGCACGGAATATCAGGGAAAACTACATAAGAACAGAAAAAAACCTTATTGAGAGCATTTTTGATTTATTTTCATAATTATTAGAATAATCAAAATAGTCAAGTTGTGTATACACATCTTGTTTTTGAAGCAATATTCAACATTGTACTTGTTTATAGTAATCTCGACAGTACCATAAGTTGCCGATTTTGATTGCACTCTAGTTGCTCGTACGTTTCAGTGATTTCAACATCACTTTGCAATTACATTTCGCTCATATTTCTTGGATTTTCGTGGAGGCTCCATTTTCAAAAACGTTTTCTTCTGGCTTCCGTTCGTGGTCCGACTTGGTTCGTGCTAATCGACACACAATTTTAAAATCAACCGAGTTATCAACTCTGTCAAATATACATTTCAAGTAAGGTTCATGCAGAATAAAGCATAACCTCTCGTAACCTTGTTAATGTCAAACGGATGGCTGTCAACATTGCCAGCAATTCTATCCACGGACCCACGGATAGATCGTCAATTTCTTCGGCAATCTTTTTTGACGCACTCACACATTCAAAAAAATCGTGTACGAATACGGTAAACGTCAACATTGCCTAGAAAGAAGGCCATCATGTAGCGGCACCTTATCACTTATAATTCGACCAATTTTGATTCTATATTCTTGTGATGACAATGGTGAAAGGAAGGGAGAAGCACATATTTGTAGAAACAATTTGAAACCGTTCTTTCTGCACTGTCCGTCTTCCCCTATTGAAAGCATTTGTTTGGAAGGCGTCTGGAAACGAACAAAATTTTAACATGAGGCTTTCTTTCGTTGCTCATTTTTGCCTTGTTCTGCACCGCCAAGACATGTTTTAACGTGCACGCACTGCTCGCTCGCCGTCCATGGTTTAACGTTAACGCTTAAAGTTTTAAGAGAAAATGTAACGCTGCGAAAGAAGCGCCAACTTGTCGTGACATGCATGTGCCACACCTTTCAAGGGTGATTTCAGGGGACGATCACATCAGAGGCGGAGTTGTGACTCAGTGGGTCAAACGACGGTAGACAGTGGCAGAAGCTGTAACTGAACGTGGTTCACTTTGGAAGCACTTGTAGAAACAGCGGCATCATGTTTCCATGAGTGCTAAGAAAAAGAATGCAAGTAATGATGTTGGAAAGATGGAAACGTCTAGTAATGAGTCCATTTTAGTTTGATATCCGTTCTTTTCAAAGCGATGACTTGTTTTGAAAATTCAACGGGAGCTTTCGATAGAACAAGACATCGCCGATTAGAGCGAGAGCTACGACCGCCACGGAGAACGCGGTCGTACCGAGTACTACGGGCAGTTTTTGCGTTGTCAAATTTGAGACCGCGGTGCGCATCGCGCTCAGTGTGGCAGGCGCCATAGATGTAAATTGTGTACACATACAAAAGCTGCAAAGACCTGCCTTGGGTCAAGACGATCACAATGAAACAAAAACATCGCAAATCGGTCGAGTCGTGCTCCAGTGATGCGCGGTCGTACAGATTCAAATCTTTTTTTGTATATATACTAGCGTTTTACCCGGCTTTGCTCGGGAGATGAGGGATTTTTTTCAATAAAAGCAAATTTTAGCTAAGGGAATTTTTCAATAAAAGCGAATTTTAGCTTACGTTGCAATTACGACTTTTAGTTGCAAAAACCAGGTTATTTTCTTAATTGTGCAAGTCCCCGTCTGACTGGCGGTCTCATTATTTCTATCCACCTCACCTCCGTACCGGACGCACTTTTAACCGTTTTTTTTTCGTGCGTCCTTTGGTCCTTGTGGCTGTTTAAAACTCCTAGTAAATTCCTCCAGCCGCTGGCTCGTGCATGTCTGTCATTCTCACTACTGACTTTCTGGGAGTTTGAGCTACCCTAAGCCCTTGCGTTAAAATGTCCTGTTCTCTATGAGTAGAGTTCTGTGAACTCGGGGACTCCTGATTCGCACAGTGGGTTCGAATATAGACCAGATCTCCCAAGGCACAAAGGATTGGCTATCCAAGTACGTTAACACCCTCATTACACACGGGTTTTTACCGTCATTCGATTTTGGGATTGCATGTCAAACTTGGCTCTGGTAAGGTCGTTTGACAGAAAATTACCATCGGCTCGTGTAATAACGCAAATTTTGCAAAGTGGGTTCTTTGTGGCTTAGTCGCAAACAAAACCGTAATTCATCTTCGAAATCCATGTTGCAAACATTTTAACAACACTCCTTGATGAAAACAACAAATGGTCCGTCGAAAGAGTGTAACTTTAACAGAAAAGTTCGAACCGAAAACAAATCGAATTTCGGTTCCGATTTTCAGAGCACAATATTTCTGTCCAACGTGATTTGATACTATTTTCCAAAATCGAGTGACAATAACATTGTGTGTGTAATAAGGCTTAAAACGGGGAAAAGTCTCATAAGCCCGAAAAATGGGTAGGCATGATTGAAAATTGGCCGTTACGACAGGAAAGAAGAAGAGAATTTCTAAACAAAATATTGTAAAATGTTGCTGGCATTCAGGATTTCCACTTAAAATTGATAATAGAGCGTTGGGCAGAAAGGCTTTGGTTTGTCTTCTTCTTTCCTGGCTTTGGTTTGTAGAGATTTGAAAACTTCATTCCCTTCAACCATAGTAGGCGAGGCGAAGCGAAAAATTCAAGTGAAAAAGTTCTCGGGACCATAGTAGGCGCGATTTTTTTGTAGAAAATATTTTGGAAACTATGAGACTTTTCCGACTTTTTCCAACACATAAACCTGCCTTGGGTCAAGACGAACAGAATAAACCAAAAACGACACAAATCGGTCCAGCCGTTCTCCAGTGATGCGCGGTCGCACACATTTTGAACTTTGTTTTATATATATAGATAATATATATACGGTTTTTTTTGCCCGGCTTTTCTCGGGAAAAGTGACGATTTTTTCGGTAAAAAAGCTTACCTTTATACTTTTACTACATCCTACCTCTATTTGTCAATATAACTTTCCTGAAATAACATTCACTTTATGGGAGTCTAGGTCATATACAACTGTAAATGTACTGTAATGTTTAAATTATGTGCGCTTACATTGTCCTTACGACCAGTATTTCATTTATATCTGTACACGCGAAGGGGAAGCAAATAAATGTCAAGCGTGACCTTATTTGCCGATGATACATAAATATAACTAACCTATATTCACATGCCTTACAAGTATCGAGTTTCAAAGCGGTTAAAAAGAGAGAATTGTACAGATGGATTGAAAAGACTGCCTGTAAAGGAATGGCCCATATACTGATAAGTGTTCATACAAATATGAGCTATGGTCGTTCTTCAAAAGTGTAATGCGCTCTCAGCTGTGTCCGAAAGAAAAATGCTCAAGAAGATTACTAGTCCCTATGTGAGGCCGAATTACGAACTTCTCAAAGCCAATTGCACAATAACCAGTTATTTATTATCCTATTTGACAAAGTTTATTGATAACAATATAAAAAATCAACTTACATTGTATCCAGGCAAACCATAGTAATGCTGGTTTTTAGAGGGTGAAATTCTGTTTTACCTGATGTAATTTTGATACCAACTTTTGTTCCAAATGGGAATAGTAGCTTAATATTGACAACCCTGCTGGAGTGTCGACCGTTGTCGCTGTAACTAAGAGACATATTTAAATTTATTCCAGTCTCGAAGTACAAACACAGTAATCAATTGAATGGGGCTCCGAGGTTCAGATGTATTTGTCTCAATGCACAAAAGATTTTTTTTCCGGCTTTTTGCGTTGTTTTTGCGGAAGTTATCTAGTGAACCGTATATGTGTATGTACTAAAATTCATCTTCTTGCCTCTACTCTCTCGGTTGATTAAAAAAAAATGAAACACTCTTATTAGTTTATAAAAAGTAAATACACAGAGATTTCTCCAGAATGTATATTGAATAAAGAATTTTTTAAATGAGTTGTTCGAACAATGTTCATAACACCATTTGAAACTTTTAGCGCAATGCAATTTCGATTAACGGTGAAATGGTTTGTTTTTGTTCAGTTATTTATGTATCCAGTTAATATTTAGTCTACAATTTTTGCATTTGGCTCAGGTTTGCTCGGTTTATTGTTTTAGCAGTTCACTTTACTGTTTTTACATCACGACGTGATTGTTCCAATCGTTGTTTCGAGGTTCTGCATGGTGCAACTTTTGATTTTTGCAGTTTCCCGAATACATTTATTAGGCAATATAATATCTATATCAAATTCCAGGCTGACATTTCAGACTGCTCCTCCTAACATTGTGAATAATTTTATGGAAGTAAAAACAAGGATTTAAAAAAAATAGCACAAAAACACATTGTTTGTATTGGTTACATCTTCTTCTTCTTCTTTTCTGGCCCGCTTACAGTTGAGCACGTCGTGCTGACATGGCATGGTTACCAATAGTTCGCCAGGATACTCAGTCCATGGCTGCAGCTCTCCATCCCCGGTCGCATCCGATCCGGTCTCCCAGGTTCTGCTCCACTTGGTCCAGCCACCGTGCTCGCTGGGCTCTTCTGTGTCTCGTGTCGGGTGGGTCGCTGGTGGGCACCTTCTTGGTAGGGCATGAGTCTGGCATCCTCCTGACATGCCGTAACCAACGGATCCTGCCGGCCTTCGGTACCTTCAGGATATCATGCTCGCCATGCAGCTCAGCTAGCTCGTGGTTCATCCTCCTTCTCCACACACCCGCTCATACACGCTACCGGAGATAGACCGGAGCACGCGCCGCACAAAGACTGCGAGCGCGATGGCGTCCTCCGTGAGCAGAGTCCAGGATTCATGCCCATAGAGAACGATCGATTTTATCAATGTGCGGTATATGCCACACTTCGTGCATGGTAGAAGCCATCTGGACCTCAGGAGTTTGTAGAGGTCATAGTATGTAGTAGTTCTGTAAAGGGTTGGATCCGACGCCTCTGGAAGGCTACTATAGGCTCTCCTTCCGAACTCCTACTCAAAACGTCCGCGACGTACCGAATGGTTACTTGTCGCCTAGATATCCTAGCTTGGGTATACGGGGCGACCCAACCCCTTTGGCGGATGGGTGACAAGGCTGAATTAAGAGGTTGAATGAACTGCTACTTGCTAGCAGTTCATCTCCAAGCGTCTGTTATCCATGTTAGGGGCGGCTGTAACCTCTGTCTTGGCATCCTACAGGACTTAAACAACTAGGATGCGGTGTTCCACCGACGAGATAGGAGGCGGGGGGAGAGGCCTTGCAAGCCACCCCCTGTATAATTGCAACGAATAGTCTATTGGTTACATACGTTCTTTATTAAAATATCCAAAAGTTACAAAGCTTATATCAGTTTTGATAATTGTTAAAACATATTCTGCCAAATCCTGAAGATCCCAGAAACCGTGTTTGATCAAACATGTGTTCGAATTTGACCGAAAAATATTATTTAATTACAGCAGCTCAAATAAAATAATCAATTTAATCAAATAATTTGGAATCTTTATGACAACAATCATTTAGAATGGTGATATGGAAATACCTAATGTTTTTGATTAAAAAAAAAAACATTTACAAACAAAAATCATCTACAAAAACAGCTGTTGTTACGCCCAAATGCGGTCCAAATCAAGCAGGTTTGATCTTACGACTCCAGTATTCTGCTTCCTCCTTAATCTGGATTCAAATAATACACCTTGGTTTTGTAGAATGTGTTAGTTGACGCATTTACGGCGGTATGAATGGCAATTGCGAGTACAACAGTCTTCATGCCGGGCACACTGGAATCAAAATATATCAAGTGAAATTATTAGTGAAATACAAAAATAAATTAGAATAATTTTATTACAGTGTCTCCAGCTTCCTTGCACATAAGTGCCTGTCGTCCGCCGGTTTGCTGCTTAGCTTGCGTTTCTCCTCCAAAACGGTTAATTAGATCGTCTAAATCTTTCACAAGTACGAATGGCCCATTTGCTACCGATGCCTGTGTTAGTTCGGATTCCGGTACGCCAAGTCTTATTTCTGTTGAACAGACAGATTTGAAACACGCGCCAGAGCAACATTCCTGATTGTGGAAACACTAAAAATGAAAAAAAAAAATAAACATTAATGTGCAACATTAGTTTAAATCCATGAAACGAATGATATATTTATTTTGGAGTAAATACACTTACGTATAATCCATTTGAGGTGCATTGACGATTCACCGTTCCTGCGATGGAAGATGAAGATTCTCCAAATCGATTTTCCACAGCGATTGGAGTAGTTGCAATTTGACCAGGGGCTGAAGCAAGGTCATATCTATTTACGCATTTGTATGCGAAACTTAAACAGCTTTTAGAGCAACATTCCGACGACGTCAAACACTAAAAATATTTGCCATAGAAAGGAACGACATAATTCGTAGCATAAGCGAATTTAATCTTTACTATGGACGTTTTAAAGGTAATACTACAGAAGAATTTGTTTGGCAAAACTCAGTAAATTAACAATAAAATATATAGAATATTAAAAGCTTACGTATTCTCCTACAGCTGCACATTTTTCCGTGTTTATGTTGGAATTACTAGATCCTCCAAGACGATTAGCAAATCCGTTTTCCACTGCAGTTATTGTATTGGAAGGAGCTGGTATTTTTAACTGATGATTCGTAACACATTTATACGAAAAGCTTAAACAACTTCCAGAACAGCAATCGTTTGGAGTAAGGCACTGAAAAGCAAGAAGAAAAAATCTCGTAATTCTCATTGACTATGTGTCCCACACCGATTGGTCATACATATTCACCAATTCCGGCACACTGTTTTGGGGTAGTTGCGCTTGATGCCGTTGTTTTTGTAAAAACGGTTGTGCTTTCTTCCCCGACACGGTTAGAAAAGCTCAAAGTTGATTGAGCGGAGTCTTGCGAACCCGTGAGAGTTGAACCTGCTTGACTAAGTGGGACACACTTGTACGAGAAACTTAAACAGCTTCCTGAGCAACATTCCACATGAGTAAGGCACTTACAGAAAGAAGACAGACATGGGAGATTAACAATATAAATCTATAAATAATCTACGTGACTTGTGTGTGTGACCGTATGTATGTGTATGTGTTTTATTTGTTTGTTGACCTCAATCGAGCCTATGAGTTCGTAAAATAAGTGCATAATAATGTTGATATTCTCTTCCAACCATTTAAGCTTATCAACAGCCCATGTTTTGAAAGTTATTTAAGGTTACCGAAAAGAAAACAAACAAATGGAGTGGGAAATCTGAAAAAGTTTCTTTGGCTAACTCACATACTCTCCGTTTAAGGCACATGTTTTTTGTGTTAGGCTGGCCCCACCATCATCACCGCCAAAACGATTAGCAGTATCAATCGTACTTGACTGGACCGGTACCAATGTTGTGCCAAACGAAACACTCGGTGGTACAGGAACACACTTATAGGAGAAACTCAGGCAACTACCCGAACAGCAATCGTTATGCGTAAGGCACTGTGTGAGTTTATTGAAAACGAAAAGAGAAATAAATTGAAAAGAGCGAGAAAAACAAAGTTATCTAATTATCATTATAGCTTTTTTTCTTTCTAAACAAAGGTTAACAAAAACAACTTACATACTCTCCATTTTGGGCACACTTTTGATTTTGGCTCTGTGCATCGACGCTACCTATGCCTATGATAGCCAAGAGCAAGAAAAACGACAACTTCTTACCCATGTTTAAACACATGTAAAAAGCTAGTATGTTTGCATCAACTCTTTTCGATTGCTCCACAAAATGGCCTTTCAATTTGTTCAACTATGAATTGCTCTGTACAGAACCGCACCACAAAACCTAACAACATCAACGCGTGATCGGACACTGACGACGACGACGATCTCGAGATGCATCACCCCGGAACGTTCTGAGGAGAAGTTGTGGCAACGTTACAGTAGTTTTGAAGCTAATTGATGTTTGTAACATCTGTTTTATACATTCTAACAATCAAAGTCAGCAACTTGAATTCCTTTTATATCTATTTAAATTTTCAATTTTACATTCACTGTTACTCATTTGTCATAGGTGTAAAAAAGTTTAACTTTAAGATATTTGAAATATATTATTATAAACACCAATGATGCGATAGACACTGTAATAGCCCCTAAAATGGAATACATACATACAAAGGAATGAGATGTGTGTATGAGTGTCGTCAATCTTTCCAAGAATGTGTTTATATAGTTAATCGATTCAAGTAAAACGATCAAAACCAATGAATCATACTAAGCCAACAACACCTTTTTCCTTCCTTTTCTGTAGCCTATAATTTCTCCTATACTTTCGTTCTTCATTCGTAAATTCGGTGATTATACTCAAGCAGTTTTGTTTGAATTTGTATTGTCACAGATATGCTATAAGTCGGATGTTTTTTGTTGTAACATTGATTTGTAAAATATTTTCTGTAAATCAATAAGCTTTTTCTTTGCTACTGTCTACGCATCATCTTTATGGACATTTTTCACAGCGGAAATAGCATCGTCCAACTCCGGAGCTACTCGAAAAGCTTACAGCTTCAATGTCAGGTGGTTTTCCATTCTTCCTTAACCTGCATTGGAAAACTCAATACTACTGTATCTAGGATTTTACTAGCATAGCCTGCATCATAAAAGGAATATCAACTTATTTCAATGCAGGGAGGGCGCCTCGCACTTACCTTTTCCAAATATACTTTCTAGTAAATCTGTATTAGAAGCCATACAAAGCCTTTGGAGCCATAAAAAGACAAATTGGAAATACATAGGTAGACAACATTGTCTCACATGCAAAATAATCGAAAACAATCCCTGGTGTTCGTCATTTGTAAAGTAGGGGGAACAACTCACAAAAATCATAGCAAGAGAAAATCGGGCATTTGAGCTTCCTTGAAGAGTCTAGACAAATATTTACGATCGTTCCGGCTTCAGTGCTGTGATTCTAACACTTAAAGACGATAGTTAAAACCTAGTGACTAAGCTTGTGTGGTTGAGCCTGCACCAGTTGCCAAACATGAATGGTTAGGTTAATTCAAAATTATTAAATTGTTTTTAGCAAATGATCAGCTATAATACGCCGTGACCGCTGTCAAGGTGAACATCTGTATGGTTATGTTTGTTTATTAAGTTTTGGGTATGTGTTAAAAGGCGAACTACGTGAAGCTCAGTAAGAATCTGCCAGTAAGAATTGGTGATGGTATGCGTGTTCGAAAGTGTTTTTTCATACAATTGACAATGCGAAGGCTGAGAATCCCAATAGCGTTATGGGTTTCACCTTTCTGATTCACACAGAAAATATCAATGATTTGAGACCTCCATGATTCACACTGGCAAACAAGTAGCTTCAACCCCTTTACAGTCTTTCCATGTTGAGAAAATGGTTTATAAAATTATCACTGTGTTTTTGTTTTATGTTTGTATATTTTACTAGCTGTCCCGACGAACTTCGCCCCGTCAAATATCTTTGATTGTATGCAATAAGGTTTTTCTTGAAGGTTTCTAATTTCAATGAAAATAAGTTTGAATTTATTATAATGGGAATCATTGATGCTGCTACATAATGTTTTCAAATCAACAGAGAAGACGGTTTACTGAAGCG
This sequence comes from Anopheles atroparvus, assembly GCA_914969975.1. Taxonomy (NCBI): domain Eukaryota; kingdom Metazoa; phylum Arthropoda; class Insecta; order Diptera; family Culicidae; genus Anopheles; species Anopheles atroparvus. The sequence goes on along the minus strand of CAJZCY010000001.1, from coordinate 615,487 downwards.
TTAACACGCCACATATTGCATAGTCATGTGAAAAACGTGGCATTTAAGATTTATGCTGCACCCTTCCATCGACTGTTGAAAATTGAAAACGCTTTAATTGAAATGGCATATCGTTGGAACTTAAGGAAATTCTCGGAGTTAAACATGCTGTCCCCTTATAAAACTCTATCACATTGTTCGAAAGCTGCGTGACAAACAGTCATGTTTCATTACATAATTTTGAGGCATGAAGGTTTCGAAGCATAATAATAACACTTCCATTGTTATGTCGCAATGATGCGGTGGCATACCCGGCAAATCCAAGGAGTTTAGAATTTGCACATATAATTTGTTCGCTGAAAAGTTTTCAATGATTCCCCGGCTGCACAATTTGAAGCCGTTACTCATAGTAGGCTGCGAAAGAAGCACACGATTGCTCTAATAGCCTCCTACGTTTTGGAAAACTCGAAATTAAGAATTTTCGGTTTTTCCAGCTTTCCAATTTCCTTTTTTTTCCAATTTTCTTTTTTCCTAAACCTTCGTTGGGCAAAAACGAATAAATCCTGCGAAGACATCATCAAGATTGGTCCAGAAGTTTTTGAGTTTTAGCGTTACAAACAAACATACATCCATTTTTATATATATAGATGGTTTAAGACAGAAGAAAACAATTAAATTATAAAATATATTTTTGTTATTAACTATGTTTTTAGAAAGTTATCAGCTAATATTTGATTTTTGAAAAAGAATTAAATTTCATACCATCTTCCCTCTTTTGGTTGTTCTCGCTTTCATTCATTTTCATTTCAAAACATCATTCTTGGGGGTCATTAAGCTGAACTCGGAAAAGTAGGTGCATTCCGCTAGAGATTATTCAGAGGCTGATTCGCATGTCGGTAAGTGGCAAGTGGCCGAGGACACAAATCGAGGACTTCTAAGTTTTCGATAGCTCATAGATACTCTCATCGTATTTCCGTATCTTTTTTCAGCGTCTGCTGATTGACAGGACGTCAATTGGGTTCGAGCACTTTTTCAAGCGCCAGATTTGTTTATTTTTCCAAAAAATTAACGTTATAATCATTTTTGTGGACGTTTTTTTTCTTATGGAATTTGTTTATTTGTGATTTTATTACCTTAGTAATGTTTTATTGAAATATGTAATGTGTTATAACTTATAATTCGACCGATTTTGATTCTATATTCTTGTGATGACAATGGTGAAAGTAAGGGAGAAGCACATATTTGTAGAAACAATTTGAAACCGTTCTTTCTGCACTGTCCGTCTTCCCCTATTGAAAGCATTCGTTTGGAAGGCGTCTGGAAACGAACAAAATTTTAACATGAGGCTTTCTTTCGTTGCTCATTTTTGCCTTGTTCTGCACCGCCAAGACATGTTTTAACGTGCACGCACTGCTCGCTCGCCGTCCATGGTTTAACGTTAACGCTTACCGTTTTAAGAGAAAATTTAACGCTGCTAAAGAAGCGCCAACTTGTCGTGACATGCATGTGCCACACCTTTCAAGGGTGATTTCAGGGGACGATCACATCAGAGGCGGAGTTGTGACTCATTGGGTCAAACGACGGTAGGCAGTGGTAGAAGATGTAACTGAACGTGGTTCACTTTCGAAGCACTTGTAGAAACAGAGGCATCATGGAAAGTGCTAAGGAAAAAGAATGCAAGTAATGATGTAAACAGATTGGAAAGATGGAAACGTCTAGTAATGAATCCATTTTAGTTTGATATCCGTTCTTTTCAACCCGATGACTTGTTTTGAAAATTCAACGGGAGCTTTCGCTAGAACGAGACATCGCCGATTAGAGCGAGAGCTACGACCGCCACGGAGAACGCGGTCGTATCGAGTACTTCGGGCAGTTTTTGCGTTGTCAAATTTGACACCGCGGTGCGCATCGCGGTCAGTGTGGCAGGCGCCAATGATATATTTATCAATCACTCTCAAGGTATTTACTTACCACAAATTTTTACAGTCGATCAAAATAAAACCAACTACCGCCGATCTCACAAAAATCAACTTCCTGTGCAAATAAATTCTTCTCTGGATGTAGTAACCTTGTAATAACATTTCCTACAATCAATGCGCAGCTTATGGCGGAAATTTAGCTAACATTATTACGAGTTGATGAGATTTGCAGAACATGGTTTTGCACCTGTTGACTTTCGTCAACGCTTCAACTTTTCGTTTCGCTTCAGCAACCTGATTCGCCGTTTTCGTGCATGTATCGAAACTTAGTTGTTGTGTAGCGTATTCAACTTACTAAAACTAGTTCACTTTATACACGCGCAAACACGGTAATAATTAAAATGATGATAGCAACGAAGAAAATCCTCATACTTTTTCATTAAAACGCCATTGGATGAAACAGATTACATAATTATTTTAAGAAATAAGGAATAACCCATATTAATTTAAGCAAAAACCCAAGAATTTTATAAAATAGTATTTGATTACACACATTTTGACCAAAACTTTTGTTTTATTTGCTTACAAAAAAATCACTTGAACTGTTGCAATATAAATCTTCTAAGCTTGATTTCGATAGACTAAATAACAAATCGTAAGTTAGAAAGACCCTAGCAAATCTGCAACAGCTTTCGGCAACATCAAATTTGACGGCAGAATGGTGATCAACTGTGGCATTTGGCTGTTGCAGCTGTTATCCATTTCATTCACAACAAGGAAAACAAGCTGTAACACATTCGAAAATCCAACAATCGAGCTTGAAATCCAACATCGAGCCATATGCCGGTTAGCTGCAACAACTGCAACAGATTTTGACCCCAGTAAACGGAGCGCTGCAAATGACAGGAAATCATGCCATTTGGCAGCGAATTTGATGTTGCAGAAAGGCTGTTGCAGCTTTGTTGCGGTCTGTCTAATGGCGGCCTTATAGGAAGTAAATGTGTAGAGTGCTGTTAATAGGAACCGTTTGAAATCATTTTCGCAGGAAACAGGATGTATTTTAACATGATTTGTGCATTTCGAAGCCCAACATGACAAACATCATGCCCCTGGCAGCCCATCACCAGAGCATGTGTACAAAATAAAAACGGAGTGTGCAAAAATTTTAAATGGTTTTTTTAGCTTGCGGTCTAGTAACACTTTGAAACATTAAACTTGTTTTAGAAAAGAGAGGTATAAAATTTTAAACAAAAATGCTGCCGTATTCCGTATTTTGAACATGTTTTATTTTATATGTTAAAAATATGTTAAATTGCAGTGCACCTACATGTTACCATTTATGATTTAAAGGTTGCTCAAAGTTCATGAAAGCAAATAACAACAAGAAAAAGAAGAAGTAGAAGAATAAAGAGAAGAAGAAGTATAAAAGGAAGAAGGAGGAGGAGGAGGAGGAGGAGGAGGAGGAGGAGAAGAAGAAGAAGAAGAAGAAGAAGAAGAAGAAGAAGGAGAAGAAGAAGGAGAAGAAGAAGAAGAAGAAGAAGGAGAAGGAGAAGAAGAAGAAGAAGAAAAAGCGTTTGAACTCCATTAGATTTTGAGCTTGCTTAATCTCTCTCGCCATCCTGTTGTAACATTGTATTCCTTTGAAAAACAACGAATTTCGGGCATTCCCGGACAGATAGCTGGAAAGTCTCGGTTCACCGGCATTACGAGTGTGATACCGGTGCACGTCTGACCCTACCACAACCCTAGCCCCAAATACGCTGGTACAAGGCCTTTCAGAATTTTGTATACAAAGCCTACAGTTTGGAACACTATCCGCTGCTTGACCGACATCCATTGCAAGACGTCGAGCATAACAGCCGACGGAGTATACGAGCCGCAACACAAAACCATTCGCATGACTCTGTTCTGCAACCTCTGCAAAGAAGACGAAGAAGAGGAAGAATACGGCGTTCGTGTATAAGATTTCGTTTTACTTGAGTTTTACGCAATTTGTGCCCGAATAAAGAGGCTTCCGTCGCGAACTTATCAATCGAACATAAGTTAAATATCTCAGATTGCATGGCTTATAAGCTTTCCTTCGCTTGCTCTATATCGAAAATGATGAACCAAGGACTACATAGACTGTAGGGGGTCTGTATGACATTATTACGACAACTATAACATCCTCCGTTTCCAGTAGACCTGGCGCTGAAAGCGCTCTGCTTGCCCGAGTTCATTTTGGTTGGAAATTTAAATACCTTGAAATTGATATTTTAGAAAAACCGGTTTTGTGTGCAAGTTGCATGCGATTTAGCAAGCAAACGCAGCATTTCGTGTTAACTAGCGATGAGAAGAATGAGTCAGAATGAGTGAGTGAGTTGAATCTTGGCAAAGAATGAGTGAGTTGAATCATCATGAAGATTCGTTTTAACTCATTTGTGGTTCAACTCAGAGTGAGTGAGTTGAGAAAAGAGTTATATAACTCTTCAACTCACTCAGAATGATTCGAATCATTCGTGAGTTGATAACTCTTCAACTCACTCAGAATGATTCGAATCATTCGTGAGTTGATAATTCTTCAACTCACTCAGAATGATTCGAATCATTCGTGAGTTGATAATTCTTCAACTCACTCAGAATGATTCGAATCATTCGTGAGTTGATAATTCTTCAACTCATTCAGAATGATTCGAATCATTCGTGAGTTGAGTGATTCGTGAGTTATCACCCGCGTTTTGTCGCTCGAACAATATTGGCATCTCGCTTCGTCATTTAGCCTCTCTGTCGCTCGGGACTGTCGCCGAGTTGCTCGCCGGCACGAGCAGATTTTGCCTCGTGCTGATTGGTTGGATTTTCCCGCTCGTCGAAGGCCGGCGTGTAGCAGAGACCCAACGGGGAACTTTCGGACGTTTCATACTTGCCTCTCGCTTTGATCCGTATGCCGTCTCGCTTACGATCGTTATAACCCCCTGTGAGTTGTTTTTGCTTTCGCAGCAGTTCCAACCCACAATCGCTGTTGCTCGCTCGCACATGTATATCGCTTCGCTCCCACACCCGCAAGGTATTGATGGTCGAAAAGTGTGCCGCGCTTCGAACGCACGCCCCGGCTCTGTGTTGCTCGCTCGCACATGTATATCGCTTCGCTCCCACACCCGCAAGGTATTGATGGTCGAAAAGTGTGCCGCGCTTCGAACGCACGCCCCGGCTCGTTGTTGCTCGCTCGCACATGTATATCGCTTCGCTCACACACCCGCAAGGTATTGATGGTCGAAAAGTGTGCCGCGCTACGAACGCACGCCCCGGCTCAGGCACGGTCTTTCTTTTGTATCGTCGTCCGTGCTGCTTCGAGGGGTTCTATGCATGGTACTGGGTCTTGGTGCCCGGCCGGGCATTTGAATGCGTTATCGTTTCTTAAGAACCATTAAATTTTATTTTTGTGTGCCGTGCTATGCTCCACGGTCCGGGCTGTCTTTCGTTTTTTCTGCATGCATGTTCTTGGTGTCCGATATCGTCGAACACTAGCAGCGGGTATTTAAATGCTTTATTCTTTCTACTGGCGTGCCGTGCTTTGGAGTGCCGTACAACTTGGTTTTAATTGCTTTTCATAGATTTTGACCCACTCGTCCCCTCGATCGTATGGAGTTTTTTTCCTCACGCCCGTTACCGTTCTTCCGTATGTTCAACATTTGTGTTGTTCACGCGCTGATATACCGAGTGATCGATCAACGCAAACCGGCGCTAGCAATACAAAAATATTGCATTATGACGGCGCTTTAAATATCATGTTTTCCAGCCACGGTTGCCCTTGAAACAAAATGAGGTAATAGTAGCGCCAAATTTCAAGCATGTAGGAAAAACCATGGCAGCCTATGTTTTAATCTGCCTGTGCAGATTTATGGTACCGTAAAGGTCCCATCGTATAGCTACGGTCAAAAATTCGATCACGCATGCGTAGCTTCAACCAAGAGCCACGAGCGATACTGTGCTATTCCCATCGGATTCATACACCGTTTTTGACTCCACGCGGAGACAGGCCTCCTATGGCCTCGCGTGTAAAGCGACAGGGCAATTTCAAAAACTTTTCACGGCTAAAGAGCCAGCAGCTTAGCAAGCGCTAAAACTTCAATCCGATAATTTACTAGAGTCTAAAAATAGCTCAGAGCAACTGACCAAAAGTATAGGCAATCAAGGGGGTGCGGGTAGAACGAGGGAACAGGGAACGAGAAACAGACCAGACACCACCGGCAGGCCCAGACTACGAGGGGGAACCAAGAACACATGTAGAAAAAACGATACACGGAAAACAAAAGCAAAAGCCATAAATCATACCAAGTACCCCCTCCCCTACCCCCCTGATCATATTTTTGAACGGGTGGGCGGTGACTTTTTTATGGGCGGGGATAGCGCGTATGTCGAAACGCATGAATTTCGACAGACATTGCGGCTCACTTCTCGGAAACGGATAGTGCTTGAAAAGCAAACCGAAAGACCACGTGCTCGGGAAGTTGGGAGTGCTTGAAAAGCAAACCGAAAGACCACGTGCTCGGGAAGTTGGGGAGTTCGTGGCGCAAATTTGCATGCGCACACACATACGGTACACAGTCACAGCTTCGTCGCCTCTGACTTGTCCGTGCATTCGCAATCCATCGTCAGTTGCTCGCGTTGTCCGCTGCGCGACGGGTATGAAGAAGTAAGGAAGCCAGCGCACGCGGCTCAGAAAACGTTCTGCTTTGATTTCTTTAAAGTTTTCAACCACATTGGGATTATTATCTTGCACATGTTCTTTTGCTTGGGTTTGGACTGCTAAATATGTTCAAGTCAGAAGTCTCTCCATGTAGATAGGTTGGTACGCAGATTTCATAGGCGTGCGCTTCTCCGATGGACATTTTGAAGTGGGAGCTAGCGCATGTTCAGATAATTTTTTTCTTCGATTGTTTTCACCGTCCGATCAATAACCAAATTTTCACCTTTCGTCTTATAACCGGGTACCCGGGTACCCACCAGATGCGCGCTACACAGTTAGGCGATTATTGTGTCAGCATCGTCGAATTTGAACCAGCCGTCTAGTGCATTTAAATCAACGGTTAACCAAATTGATAATTTGGTATAAAATTCTATTAATGCTATAAAATTAAACAGTTCCACCCGGCTAAATTCGTTTACTACATCCACTTTGATTTGTCATTCCGTAATTTGTCAAGCGAGCACAGAAATGTGGGAAATATAAGACTTCACTGATTCGCTGTACGTCAAACGTGAACAAAAAGGTGGGAAAAAATAAAAGTTGTAGTCCATGAAAACGTTCAACAAGTGTTTCTTGAGTAATTGCTAAAAATGCCAAACAGATTGTCTGTTCTATGGTACTCCCCGGTAAGGCGTTATTTCCTTTTTTTGTTTTCGAGGAAGTTACCTACTTATTTCAAAAGTTGAAAAAGAAAATAAACAATTAACAAAAATAAACATTTTACAATAGAATCACCCGTTCACGAAGAGTGTATGTGAATGAAGAATTCGTGTATGTGAATGAAGAAAGTTATGAGGTATTACCTAACGATGCATAATGTGTATGTATGGTGCAACTTTTAGCAGAAAACGATGAAGAATATGACTATGAAGGCGAGGATGCCTGTGAGGATGACGATGAGGATGGCGATGATAATGAAGATGAAACAAATGAAGTTGAAGGGATAATCTCAGACCAATACATGACTGGAAAAGATGGTACTCGGCGGACTAATACACCAACATGTGAATATCAACATGGTAGGAGCAAAATGGAATTGGATTTTATAACTGGTCAGCTGGCTGGAGAGGACACCATGGACAGAATGCTTGGTAGATATACTACAAAAAGATCTTCTCAAAGATGGCCTATAGAATTTCTTTTTTCTATGTCTTGGATGTCACTTGCCTAGCATTTTACATATTATATTATGAAAACAACAAATCAATTTCAAAACACTCAAGTGAACGTCGATTGTTTTATAGGCAGTTGAGCAGAGCTTTGTTTTTCATTTGTTAAAAATTTTTCAACGAAAGTGGCATTTGAAAGTTTTTTAGGTCGAGGTGCCCAACAAACTGATTGTTCAAAGCTTCAATCCACTCCAGCAGAGCTTGATTCAACAGGAAGGAAGAAAGTCACTGGAATTTGCTACGTTTGTCTGAATGACCAATCTAAAAATCGCCGTAAAACTCGCAAATCATGTGCGGATTGTGAAAGTCCCATTTGTAATGAGCATTGTTTAGTATGCAGTACATGCGAGCAGTGCACAACTTAATTTGCGAATATACAGGTTTTTTCAATGGATAGGATAAGCGTAAACGCGTTTAGCCAATGTGCAAAAATGGCCTATCAAAGTTGAAACCTGAACAAGCCATGTGTGAACCCATCAAGCCAAATGTCGTATTCATCAGCATAAACACACAATCGAACACCAGATATTTAAACCTCATTAACATTCGAGGCCGGTTTGTTTTGGTTTTCATAGATGCAAATTGTGTACACATACATGTATATTCAAAAAAAAAATTGGTGCTAAAAGCCTTCTATTTTGGGGATCTAAAGTGGCGGAAAACGATTGGTAAGAAAAGTTACAAAATTCGGCTATAGAAACTGAAATGGGTACCCGGGTACTCGGTTATTGATCGGACGGTTAAATATGAACAACGAGTTTATTCATGAATAAATATGAAACATGTAGGGTTTCAGGAATGATTTCATTTACATGTTGTCTTGAAGTATCCAAAAAGTAAAGAAGTAGAAAAAATTAACATCAAAATAACTATATTTCAAGCCGTGCATTTTTCTAGCAAAGGCTTTACTACTTTCTTAGATTGATAAGTTAATTTTTGTCAATAAATACCACTTGCATAAAAGCGGGCGATTTGTGACAAGTATGGTTTCCAACTTGCAACACATCGAATAATTTGCATACGATAATAACTCTTCATACATATTGTCGCTTTTTTTCTTCATCGTATGGATCGAATAGTAAAATTGCACAACTTTTCTTTTCAAAATGCTTCAATAAAACCATGATTTATGTATATGAATATTTCTGTTTAAAAATGCTTGTTCTTTGAAAATGCATTTTATGTCCTGTTTAAAAGCATAACATGTCTGTATGGAATGGTGTGGAACAATGCTGCTTAGAACTGGAACAACTTTATTATTATTTTTAACCATCACCTCTGTTTTGAGATCGATTCAAAGTGAAATTTTGCGCGAGGGGGAAGTTCTTTCTGGTCTCTTCTACGTAGCTTAAATGCACACGTCTGATAGAAGTGCTAAGCTGGGTCGATATTGTTGAGGTTACAAGGGTAAACTGACTACCACCTGTTCCATGTTACTTGCAAATTGTTATTGATGATAACAACAAAGCCAATAATTATGAAAGATTTAAATAACTCTTTGAGTTAGTAAAAGAGTTAAATCTTCATTCCAACTCACTCACTCTGTTATTCTCATCACTAGTGTTAACCCAAAATTTTGTTTCTTTTCATTTTCCAAGCTTACCGATCAAGATAGAATTTTGTAATTTAAATGGTTTAAGTTTGTAGTTCTCTGACCTTAATTGTTCGTAATGATGTTTATACACCTCAAAGAATTAAATAATGTATTGTTAAAGCATATTCGAAACGCCATATCAACTCACTGATCTCTCGTCTTAACGAACATATGCAAACCTAATGTGTACATGCAAACCTGGCAAAATCATTTTATGTTTTTCCATTCCTTATTTTTTGGTGTTTAAAAAGTTTATTCAACCCATAAAACTCAGAAAATTTAAATAAAAAAACTGTACATTGGTGTAGCAAATCATGTCGAAACGCTTCTGTATTACTTTCGTTTTATGGATTCTGAGCAGCAATCAGGAATCAACCAAGAGGCGTTTGATGATACGACACCAATATACACTAACCGTACACATACTAAGCATACAGCTGCTCTAATATTAATGGAAACCTTTTCATGTTGCTCCTGGTTTTGTTCGCACTGAATGGGTTGCACATAGGTTCTTTTAACATTAAAGCTCGTCTTAAAATTTTAAGGCTACCTACAATTGAGAGTTGCCTGCAGAACTGTTCACGCGTAGAAGTGGTTCAACTGAGCAAACTCGTTAAAATAGCCCATTGAAAAGTTATGGTTTACCAAAACCAGCGTTAAATGAAGGGTATCTTAATTGAACAGGCTGCAAACATTTACAAATTCGACTGCATATGGAAACAAAACAAATACTTATCGATATTGAAAAAATAAAAATAAAGAACGTTTTTACAACGCCCTCTGTTTCTAGAATATTGTTCTGAAAATGTACCTGATTGTTTCAACATTAGCTCGTAATTGCACTCTTCACTTACTAATCGACGACGGCGTGGTTCTTACAGGTTTTTTCAATGGATAGGATAAGCGTAAACGCGTTTAGCCGATGTGCATAAATGGGCTATCAAAGTTGAAACCTGAACAAGCCATGAGTGAACCCATCAAGCCAAATGTCGTATTCATCAGCATAAACACACAAACCTTTATAATAGTTATCTTTATTATTCTCTTCTATCTTCTTCTTATTCTTATGCACCTTCATCTTCTTCTTTTTCTTCTTCTTTTTTTCTTCTTCAATTCTTTTATATATATAAAACAAAGTTTAAAATGTATGCGACCGCGCATCACTGGAGAACGGCTGGACTGATTTGCGTCGTTTTTGTTTCATTGTGATCGTCTTGACCCAAGGCAGGTTTATGCGGTGAAAAAAGCTGGAAAAAACCCATAATTTCCACGATATTCACAATTTTATTTTCTAAAAACTCGGTTGACTTTCTGGGAGGTTGAGCTACCCTAGATCCTTGCGTTAAAATACCCTTCTTCTCTATAAGTAGCGTTCTCTGAACTCGGGGACTCTTGATAAGCACAGTAGAAATTTCTAAGGATGGCTTGGGTTCGAATCCAGAATTAACTATACATGTACGTTAATAGCCTTATTACACACAGAATTTTACTGTCACTCGATTTTGGAAAATAGTGTTGAATCACGTTTGACAAAAATATTGTTGTCAGAAAATCGGCACCGAACACGACAGGTTCCGATTTGCTTTCGGTTGGAATTTTTCTGTCAAAATGATGGTTTGTCGAACTACGGGCGGACCATTTGTTGTTTTCATCAGGGATCAATATGGAGTTCGCCGATTATTTGCTAATGGCGTTCCTACCAGAGCCAAGTTTGACAGAAAATCCCAAAATCGAATGATAGAACAAACCTTCGTGTAACCGTGCGGCTACACGGCCCAGCGACTTTTCTTGGACTATTTTTGCGACGACAATTTTAATCAAATACAGTTCAGTGCCTACTGTCAAATTGCAATAGTTTGTAATAAATTCCCGCACGGTAATAAGGTGTGGAGGGTAAAAAGACTAGTAAGCTCTATAAATGGGTAGTAATGACCAAATTGGTCGTTATACCAAGACCATGCCAGGCTGCATTCCCAACACCCATAGTAAAAGCGGTAGGGTTGAAAAATGAAATAAAAAAGTTGTTGGAGCCATAGCAGGCGCGAGTTTTTGGAAGCAAATTACGTAATTTGTAGAAACTGTGAGACTTGTGAGAGAAGACGAACACAATAAACCAAAAACGACACAAGCGGTTATCATCAAGTAATCAAGTGTCTATAAACAAAACAAAACTGCTTTTCTGCCCAGCGCTCTGTTAACAATTTTAAGTGGAATTCAAGAAAATGTAAATTTTCGAACAAATATTGCTTTCATACTGCTTAGAAATCTCTACTGTCTCTAATCTAGCAGAGCAGATTGCGGAAGAATGGAGAAGAAGAGGTTCAAGAAGAAACACTATGATCTAGGGAAACTCAAACCCCCAGAAAGTGAATGTTATTTCAGGAAACTTACGTTAGAAGGAAGTACAAGTTTGTACGTTTATACAAACAATTTCCTTTTCTGGAACAGAACCGGCAAATAGCTTGTTATTTATAAATTTTTCATTTGCCCCTAGGCACCGTGATTTTAGTTAAGTCTAGGTAAATCTGTTATGCAGTCAGTGTATTTAATTTTTTTTATTAAATTCATTTTGAATTTTTAACGTATCTAATTAAATTATCATTAGTGCGAGTTAATTTCACATCCCGGTTTAAATTGACCTAGCAAAATTTAATTTCTATCGTTAAGCGATTTCGTCATTCAATTTTGAATATCACTCTCTCAATATGATAGCCTTGAATATTATCATCTCGTTTCCCACGTGACCTAGTTATGTCGCATGAATAATATCAAGTAAGAACTTAATTCAATTTTGTTTGATACAAATTTCATCCAGGTGAGTGTAACCAAAAAGCTAAGAACGTCTTACACATTTCATCGCCAATTTTGTTACATGTATGTTTCCATCCACAAACACGGAACATACGTATTCTTGATGTGCTTGATTTTTAAATGATTAAGAATAAAATTAAAATTTAATTATTAAATTTTCTTATATAATCAACATTTCTTGAAAATAATACGTAAATGGTAAAATCCTTTTTTTTGTCACACCACTTATGCTATGTGCGTGAATGTAAAGTTATAGATATAATGGGCAAATTTATTTACCCAACATTATACATAACATTAATCGCGAGCGGAAATTGGACAAAATTCGCGTATTGGTCGTGCCAGTGAAGCTCATGAATCAATGATCTATTTTGATAGGAGCTTTTCTCGGCAATCGCGAAATAAGAACTAGTCTGTAGCTGAGTAAGCGTCGGAAAGCGCCGTCTAATGGCGTTTTATCTCAAAATTGTGCAGGATGTTTGAATTATGCAAGCATTTTTATCCGGCATTGAAAGTGAGTTTCTTTGCAATTAATGCGGCCGTCATTGAACGAAGTTTATTAAAATATGAACGACTTTTGCAACGTCGTACTATCATCTTCCCATGTAAGTTCCCTGCAGTAATTACGAATTCGGAGAATGTTGAGCTCCCTGAAACCTAGCGGTAATTTATCGTTTTTACCCTTAAGTCAATTTGATGCAATTTTCCTTTTCCCCTTGTGTGTATACAGTCATTCTCGTTTCATTTCTTGCTCGTCCTTGTTCCCTCCGCTACACTCGACCATGGCGAGCTTGCACATCTGAAAACTCGTTACGAAGTTTGCACGATGTTCACGGCCAACTTTATCAATGAAAGTATAGAATTTTTAGATTTTAAAAGGAAGCATCGAGTAGTTAAAGGTTTGGAGATAACCAATAACCAAAAAACAGGTTTTAGACTTACTATTTATATAAAAGTATGTACTATTTATATAAAAGTATGTGTACATCATTACTGTAGATTGCTCCATCATCCAACACCATATTAAGGTCTGCTATGTTAAAAGCTGAATCATTTTCCTATAGAATCCATTGAAATCGTATCAGCTTTGCGGTGGGAAAACTAACAGGATTTTATTTAGTTTTATATCTTTTTTCCGCGTAAAAACCCTCTGTCTGATCTAGCGGATTTGGATTTTTATGAACCAATCGATTAATTTTAATTGAAACTAACGGCCACGAGGTGGAGTAGAAATAAATTAAAAAAAAAAAACAAATAATTCCAAGCACAATGCTGCTGAATCCCTCACTCTCCTCCCTTGTCTAGAGCACTGCACCTAGGTGTCGCAACCTTTTTCAATTGTTCCTGCTATGATTTCCTCCTTCTCTGGCCTATCCGAAATAAAGAACGGGGAAGAACGCAAGCAGGAAGAAATCACTTCATAGACGTCGCCCGAGGAATCTACAGGAAATCCTGTACAAGGACATAGAATAAATATAATTGTTATAGGCGAACAATGTAGATACCTCAATTTAAGACGAAAATAGCTCAAATAATACTTGAGCCAAGGAGATAGGTACCTGATACTTCAATGTAATGTAGATACCTCAATATAAGGCGAAAATTGGTCAATTAATATGTTGCGAACAACAGTCCGAGGAGAGGAATCAGCCGGGATTGCTAGAACGAGACGTAGAGGGCGCTGCGCTAGTAGGGTTTTCGGCGATGGCCGTCCTTTCAACCACTACTAGTATTAGTGTCGTCCAGGAGATATACGAACCAGCCGATCGACGAGAGCAACGACCGATTGACCAAAGGGTCAAGGGCCGAAGATGTCCCGCGACAACAAGACGGGTGACGATAACCCTTTAAAACGAAACGCGCAAGAGGATGCATCGTCGCGCAAGAGGAGCATTTGGTTGGATAATCGGTTTGATAATCTAAAATAAACTGAAAATCGCGAAACTGTCGCCAGGGCTTGTTCCCGGTTCCGGAGACGGGTGGAGGCCGTAATAGATTTCGCCCTGATTTTCGCCATCAGCTCCGCCTTGGTGTTGCTGGAGGTTCTGTTGGTGTCCCGTTCCACCGCGCCCCACACGAAATAATCCATTGGATTAAGATCCGGGGAGCTGGGAGGCCACACATTCGGCGCGGTGAAGTCGTTGAAATTGGCCGCCAACCACTTTATCGTTTTGGAGGCTGTATGGCAAGGAGCGGAATCCTGCTGGAACACGTACGGTCTGCCGTTGGCCACTCTCGTGATCCAAGGCTTCACGACGGTGTCCAGCATGGAAATGTACCCGTCCGCGTTCAGCCTCAGCCCCTGCTCGAAAAAGTGGGGCGGCATCACGTCCCCTTCCGATGACACGCAGGAAAACACCATCACCGTCTGGGGGAACTTGGTTTGCGGCACCCGTGGCACGTCCGCCGGGCAGTAAGCCAGCCACCGGTTGTTCTGGGTGTTAACCTTCTGGTCCTGGCAGAAGTTTTTCTCATCAGAGAAAAACCACAGCGTGCCAGGCTCCACGGGATGCTTTAGCAAGTTGAGCAGCTTCTTGGCGTTCCCCAACCGACGCTCGCGGCCCTTCTCTGTCAACAACTGACCTCTTCGGCGCTTGTAAGAGAAGTACCGGAGGTCGTCATTCAGGGCCATTTTCATCGTGGATGGTGCCACCCCCATCTCACGTGCCAACGGCCGAATTCCGATCCCCGGATTTTCCATCACGCGCGCCTGGAGGTCAGCCAGGAAAGCTGCGATCCGCACGCAATCCCGCCGCTGAGAATGTGGTTTTCGTGATGCCACCGCTTCGTCGTCGTCGCTGTTTTCTCCCAGCTCACTCCGGATCGCCTTCACCGTGTTCAGCGAACACTGCACGCACTGCATGATGTCGCGGTTGTCGCGCCCGGCGCGGATCATCATGATGCATGTGATCCGCATCCACAATGTACTCTTTTTTGGCATTTTTTTATCACGGGATGTTTTCGCTGCTTGTTTCGTACACTTTTAGCTGTCGAATGACGTATTGCTTGTTTTCCTATGCCAACTCGATCACGAGTTATAAACAAAAATGTAACTGTCAAAATTATCCCGAACGCCCTGTATATTGCAACATGTGTGCCAAAGGCCTGTGGGGTTCTTCATGGCCAAATTTAATGCACGTTCACACAGATTTCTTTGCGAGTGTGCGTGAGATTCAAAGGGCATGGTTGCTTTGCTGGAGCAATAGCGGTGATCGCCAGATCCTAGAACTCCTTTTTTCAAAGTATTTTAGCGCTGCTCCATTCAGTAATATACAGAGTGAAGCTATAGTTAGGTAAACAAAGTGGGAAATAAGAAATTTTGAAAAACCATTGTTGCGGCACGTTTCGGCAAACAGTTATCAAATACATTGTTATCAAATATTCCATTCTTTCTTTTTGCAAGCAACACGTGGCTTTGTTGGAATTGGTTCTTCAAGTAGTCTTCCGGATGAGCCTTTCATCACATTCTGTATGGTTGTTTCTTCGCCGAGCTGTGCAGGACAAAATGTTCCTTCTGTTCTACGTTTGTGATTTCTACCTTCACCGCTGATCGTTTGAAGATCGTGTTGCCTGTGTGTGCCTCAATTCACCGCGCATGTCCGCCTGGTACTGTGATAGCTTCAACAATTTTCTCCTTCAACCATTTTCTCGGAGGTGCGTTGTCGTTGGTTAGCAAAACAATGTCGTTTTCTTTAATCGGTTCTACACGCTTGGCCCACTTGTCTCGTTTCATGCGTTTCTTCCTCGGCAAGTCTGCGTTGACCATTTCTACCTTCCGCGTAAAACCCCTTTTGTTCTCTGCTAATCGATGTTTGAGATGACAAGGTTGTCGACTTGGTGCAGCTCGTTGTTGGGAATGTGGCTGACTATAATCAGCATGCGTGCGCTGGGAGATAGCGCAGCAATCTTTTCCAATCTTCTCCGAAACCGTTTGACGCCATCCTCGTCGAGCTAGGGGAGAAGTTTGTTGAGTATGCTGAACCTTTGCATACCCTTCTGTGAGGCCGACAACTGAATCTCTTTTGGAATGCATGTCCATTTTGCATTCGCGTGGAGGTGGGTGGTTTCTTCTTGCTGGTCCAGGGCAACGCTTTCTTTTTTGCTTTTTCTGTTCTGGCGTGGACTTTGCACCAAAACTTTCCGATGAAGAACGTTGCTTGATAACTCTTTCTGCTATCTCTTCCGATTGTTGAATTAAAGCGCAGACGGAACTATTGTCGCAGACGGAACTAGTGTCTTCACCAAATACTGTCCAGCCAAGTTTAGTTCTGATCGCTGAAGGCTCTTTTCTTACCCCTATCCTTTGGTCTAAAGGTACAATCAGGTGGGAGTTGTTCAGCCCGATCAAAACGGTAGGGCGTGCGTCTTCGTAAGGCATCATGTCTATGCCTTTAAGGTGATGGTACTTTTCACCTAATCTTGCAGGGTTGAACGACTGTGTTGGTAGCTTAAGATCTTTAACCGCTCTTGCATCTTCTAACCTGTATTGCTTGCTTTCTTTTGCGCCTTTAATTTTACAGTTTACGCGCCTACTGTTAGTTTCCCTAACCGATAAGTTTTGAGTCCACGTAAGCGTTAAAGGATCAACATCTCCTTCTAACATTAAACGCTTTGCCGTTGTACCCTCAATTAGTGTTGACGATGATGCAGTGTCTAAGATAGCACATGTGTTAATCTTGGTGCGTCCGTTGCTCAACACCACCGGTATAATTTGATAGTACAACGTAGATCCGGAATTATGATTACAAATAGGACTTGAGTTGGGAACGTGCAACAAGGGATGATGTTTCGCATTACATTGTTCAATACTACACTGCCTAGCTGTCCAACAGTTCTTGAGCCTGTGCCTGGTGGAACGAAGACATCCCAGGCACATTCTCTGGCAATGTCGTACCTTTCCTTGGGATGCTTTTTCTTGAACTGCTCACAGTTCAGTAAGTTGTGGGAACCTTTACAGCAAGGGCATCCCGATGAACCTTAATTCTTTACTTTCGTTTTATCGCGCTCGGCCTGTTTGCCTGACGGTACTTTTCTTGTACCTTTGTACCTTGTACAATGGCTTTGTGGACATTTACTGAAAGTCGGTCCATCCTTCTTGGCAATAGCCTAAAGTAAATAGCAATTGGTGCCAACCAACTGTTGAAATGCTCGAGCGTTGGAATTGCTCGACGTTCAACTTCGAGCTTATATTCTATCCAGCTGATTTGCTTATCAACTGGAAGTTTGCATACAAGTTCTTCTTTTAGCCGATGGTCATGTAAAAATGCCGGTTTTTCCATAGCAATGACGTTTGTAACAAAGTTTTTGACCGCATCGCTAAATTCTGGGATGTGATCATGATCTGCTCTTGCTCTTAACACTTCTTTGAGTAGTTCCTGATAAACCAGCTTCGACCGGCCAAATTGCATCTCCAAGCGATCCATAATCAGACCAACGTTTGTTGGATCTAGAAAGAGAGGCCGAACGCTTCTCTCAGCGTTACCTTTGAGGTGCTTTTGCAAACGACTGAGGTTTTCGAGATCGCTAAACCCAGCATCTCGGGTCGTTTCCTCAAAGGCCTGTTTGAATTTAGGCCATTCTCTAGCCTTGCCATCAAAGTATGGCAACTCGTTTAGGGACATTCTTTTCAATTGCTGGTTGCCAAAATCGTTACTGTTTCGAAGCGCTTCTACCAGGGCCATGATTGCGGCATTCGAACCATCACCATTTGGTGCTGAAAAAGATCCTTCTTGAGGTAACGGTACCATCTTGGATCTATCTGCATTACATTTAATGGAGATAAACTCTTCTTCCTTCGTAAGCAGCTTTGACAGCTTTGCGCATGCCAAATGAAACCAACGGTCACATTCACCACATTGGACCATATGCGTGTCTGTTGTGTCCGGCTGATCACACAGCTGGCAATGACCGTTCTTATTAGCCACGAAATATTTGGAAGATTTCCTTTCCATTTTTAAGCTTTTGAACTCGAGAGTCCTTCTTCCGAGTGGCTATGAAGGATAATACTACGCGGAGTAATCCACTACAGGAAACAATTCCTTTGCCATGCTCGGTTCGGTTCGACTTATTGTCCGAAAGAGACTTTTTTAGGTTATTCTGCTCACAGAAAACCTGGGCAATATTCCTTTAGGAGGGCAAATCTTTTTTCTTCCTCTGTTGCCTATAAGAGGCTGATTCTAACCCTTATTCCCTTATTGCCTTTAAGAGGCAAATTTCCCCTCTTACTTCTTTGTTTGAGAGGCGTTCCTCTCTGGAGCCACCAATGTTGCGGCAAGTTCCGGCAAACAGGTCCCCGCGAAGGAAAGACCTCCTAGCTTGCTCGGTCGGTACGCGCAACAAAATGTTCCTGGTGAATCCTTGCCCTACACGATTGTCAAAACCTCTGGCTCTCTAATACCTTCCCGCTAGTTTGCTTTCGCGTATGTCGGAAGCCTATGCCACAGAAGGAGAGAGCTGAGCGCTTTGATCTTTCGGATGGGGTCGGGCAAGAAACCCAGGAGAATAAACCTCAAAATCGTTGGAGCGCGTGCTTGCTGGTATGCGTGGGATGACCAATGCCGCAAGCATTGATTCTGCACTTCTTCCTAAAGATCATAAACTCGTCCTGTTTTTTTAGGTTTTCCTGCCGGTTCCCTTGATAAGGATATCTGCCTGAAACTAGGGCGTGATTGCGTTTTCCCGTCGCCCGCTTGGTGCCTTATTGTTACGCGATCAATTTTTTATGGCTCTTGTTCTTTTACGGACCTTTCGTCGCCAGAACGTCGGACCTTTGCAAATTCGTTTATTTAGGCCAGCGATCGTTCTGGTAGCAGTTGGTTTACAATCGTCTGCTAACCGTATATGCTATTTGCTAAACGTCCATCTACATTGTTTTATTGCTCTACCTCTCGCTATCGGGACGTCGGGCCTTTCCGTAAATAGTTTATTTAGGCCAACGATCGTTCCGTTAGCGATCGGTTCACATGTCGCGAGAGCCTACTCGGTTGGTGCAGCAACAACCATTATCTCAAAACGGAATGTGTTCACATATGCCTCATTCAGGTTTCAACTTATGTGATTCTAGTTTTTTTTCTGTTCCCATTAACTCCTCTTTGAAACATTCCTGCGAAATAAAATATGTAAACAAAATACTTTTAGATGTGCTTCAATATGTTGTCTAACATTAATTTATTTAAATGATTGTATGCTTCACAGTGCATCATAAACGCAACATCATCGCTGTGATTCTTCTCTGCTAAAATAACATTATATGACAATTCCAATAAAGAGCACACAGCACGTGCAAGACGCAAGGTTGCAAGATGAACTTCAAACATAAAAATAGAATATGACTGTTTTTGATAAAACTGAAAATATTAATGTGTGAGTGTCCAACTTATCTTCTGATCTTGCCGCTGATCTTCAAAATTGACAAAGTAAGGTATACTATTTTTTACGTTTTAAAAGTATTTATAACAAACATTAACAAATGTCTAATTTATTTATCTAGCTGTTGTTTGCCCGTGTTTTAAACTAGGTAGAAAAACATTGCCGGCAATATGTATCCTGACAATTATAATATTAGCGATTATGAAACATCTGGTAACGCCAACCGTACTTCACCAATATTTTCTATCGATCCTGACTTCATAACCCAATGGTGAGTAACACCCTTATTGCACACAGATTTTTACTGTCATTCGATGTTGGGAATTTCTGTTACCATCGGCTCATGTAATAACGCAAGTTCTGCAAAATGGTTTCACTGGGGCTTATTCGCAAACAAAATCGCTTTTGCCGAATTCGATATTACAAAATATCATCCATATTACAAAAATTTATAATAACACTCCCTGATAAAACCAGTGATGAAATGGTCTCCCGTAGTTCAAAAAACCGTCACGTTGATTCAAAAACTCCAACCAAAAGCAAATCGGAACCAATCTCCAAGGGACACCTATCGAGGACGGCAAAATCCTCGATAGCACATCGATACTCTCGTCGTAATTCCACTTTTATCGAGGATTTTTTGATTGACAGGACGTTTGACAGCACAGAAACCTGGGTGCCGGTGCAAGGCATATATGTGTTAGTGACCCCCCCAGTTGTTGACAAACATTTGTGGAAGACGCAAACATTATTTCTCGGTCAATAAATTGAAACAATAATTTGGTGCTGGCTATAATATGGATCATTTGAAACGTTTGAGAAAAACTGGTGGTTTTATAAACGTGCTGAAAAGTACATGGTTTCGGATCCAGTCGATGAGGAAGAGGCAGGATCAAACAGAGTAGGTAAATGATCGCTCCTTTAAAAGTGTGTTTTCAGTGGATCAAAACGGTGCAAACAATGAATGAAGTTTATTTTCGAATGTTTTAGATTTCCAAAGGCACATAACGAAATAGAAACTGCGGTGCAGAGGGGGAACGCGAAACAAAGATTGCACGTACGCAGCCAGCGACTCGCTTGCGCTCTCTGTGAGTCCACCGCATGTCAAATAGTCTGCCGAATCAAATTGGCTGTCAAATGGACAGTTTTCATGTCATATATTGCGCTCAGTTTAATGGGGTCAAAATCTGTTGCAGCTAACCGGCATTTTGATCTGCCGTTTTAGAATTGTTTTCATTTGGTGAAAAACGAAATCAAATAAGTGTAATCTAAGTGTTGGTTTTCAGTTATTTCTGCTAACCTACATTTTGCAGTGGAAGTTAAAAATTATTTTCATTCCGTGAAATAGAAAGCAAAGAACAGATGTAAGCATATTGCATTGATTTTTGCTTTAAACGTTAAAAAACATACTCATAGAAAGCAAACAACCCAAATAACGATCTCACCATGTTGGATTTTCGAATTTGTTGCAGCTAGTTTTCCAAATAAAATGAGTGAAAACTACAACAGCCAATTGCCACAGTTGGTCATCATTCTGCCGTCAGGTCGCCATTAAACAGACCGCAACAAAACTGCACCAGTCGTTCTGCAACATCAAATTCGCTGTCAATTGGCCAGTTTTCCTGTTATTCCCTACCCGAGGAATATTTTTGGCCATGTTGCGCGATCAACGGACCCGAGGAACATTTTTGGCCATGTTGCGCGATCAACGGAGCTCCGTTCATACCCTAGTACCAAAATCATGCAACGCGGATTAAACGCGCTACATTTCCCATACAAACTGACTCTGCTTCACCCCGTTCCTCCCATTCTTTCCATATTGCACCCCCCGCTAGCCTACAATGCGAGCGGACTTGCAACTTCACCTGCTTGTATCGTAGAGCCATCACTATCCCACACACACACATCGTTCGGTAGTTTGACAACTCAGTTTTGTTTTGATCTTGAAAGAGATAAAAGTGGTGCTGATCAGTGCAGATTAAAACAGTGAAATATGTGTAAATTAAGTGTTTAACGGTGATAAAAATGTGTTTAAAAGTGTCCAAGGCTCAAGAAAGGGTAAGTATGAACGAAATAATAATGTTCTAGATGTTTTTTTCTTCTACAGCAGCGAAGCGGAAGAGGCATCATCCAGTGACGTCATCATCATCCGGCTGATGTGCTGCAGGTCTGGCCTCATAAAAATGGAATCCAGATGTGAAATTCGTGTTATTGTGTTATCTATAAGTCTATTACAGTGAAATATACATGTTTAAAACTGAAAAGTGTGTACGTGTGTTTATTTATGTGTAGGAAATATTTCATCGACGCGCCCGCTTGATGAGAATGATGACAAAATTCATCGCATGATTCAAAACATCGCATTGACGCATGACATACGTGCAACGACGGGTAGCAGGGGAACGCGACGTTGCTGGTTTACTCCGTTCGCGTCTTCCATCGGAGCTCTCTTCATAGTATGAACGGAGCTCCGTTGATCGCGCAACATGGCCAAAAATGTTCCTCGGGTACTATGAAGAGACCCTAGTACCAAAATCATGCAACGCGGATTAAACGCGCTACATTTCCCATACAAACTGACTCTGCTTCACCCCGTTCCTCCCATTCTTTCCATATTGCACCCCCCGCTAGCCTACAATGCGAGCGGACTTGCAACTTCACCTGCTTGTATCGTAGAGCCATCACTATCCCACACACACACATCGTTCGGTAGTTTGACAACTCAGTTTTGTTTTGATCTTGAAAGAGATAAAAGTGGTGCTGATCAGTGCAGATTAAAACAGTGAAATATGTGTAAATTAAGTGTTTAACGGTGATAAAAATGTGTTTAAAAGTGTCCAAGGCTCAAGAAAGGGTAAGTATGAACGAAATAATAATGTTCTAGATGTTTTTTTCTTCTACAGCAGCGAAGCGGAAGAGGCATCATCCAGTGACGTCATCATCATCCGGCTGATGTGCTGCAGGTCTGGCCTCATAAAAATGGAATCCAGATGTGAAATTCGTGTTATTGTGTTATCTATAAGTCTATTACAGTGAAATATACATGTTTAAAACTGAAAAGTGTGTACGTGTGTTTATTTATGTGTAGGAAATATTTCATCGACGCGCCCGCTTGATGAGAATGATGACAAAATTCATCGCATGATTCAAAACATCGCATTGACGCATGACATACGTGCAACGACGGGTAGCAGGGGAACGCGACGTTGCTGGTTTACTCCGTTCGCGTCTTCCATCGGAGCTCTCTTCATAGTATGAACGGAGCTCCGTTGATCGCGCAACATGGCCAAAAATGTTCCTCGGGGAGCTCCGATAGAAGACGCGAACGGAGTAAACCAGCAACGTCGCGTTCCCCTGCTACCCGCCGTTGCACGTATGTCATGCGTCAATGGTATGTTTTTAATCATGCGATGAATTCTGTCATCATTCCCATCAAGCGGACGCGTCCATGAAATATTTCCTACACATAAATAAACACACGTACACACTTTTCAGTTGTAAACATGTATATTTCACTGTAATCGACTTCTAGCTAACACAATAACACGAATTTCACATCTGGATTGCACTTTTTCGAGGCCAGAGCTGCAGCACATCAGCCGGATGATGATGACGTCACTGGATGATGCCTCTTCCGCTTCGCTGCTGTAGAAGAAAAAAAACATCTAGAACATTATTATTTCGTTCATACTTACCTTTCCTTGAGCCTTGGACACTTTTAAACACATTTTTATCACCGTTAAACACTTAATTTACACATATTTCACTGTTTTAATCTGCACTGATCAGCACCACTTTCACCTCTTTCAAGATCAAAACAAAACTGAGTTGTCAAACTACCGAACGATGTGTGTGTGTGGGATAGTGATCGCTCTACGATACAAGCGGGTGAAGTTGCAAGTCCGCTCGCATTTTAGGCTAGCGGGGGGTGCAATATGGAAAGAATGGGAGGAACGGGGTGAAGCAGAGCCAGTTTGTATGGGAAATGTAGCGCGTTTAATCCGCGTTGCTGATTTTGGCACTAAGGCTCCGATAGGATAAGGGCAAACAGATGGCGTAGTTGTGATGGCATCTGGAACAATATGGCATCCTGCAGGGCCCGTTCCCAATATGTTTCGTCGTGCCCGGCCATGGCAACTGCCTCCTGGTGAATGGCGCACACAGAACTAATGACAGTGCGCGAAGCTTCAAACGATTTAAGACCGTTGCGATAGCACAGCAGCAAGCGCAGATAGTATCGTTCTGTATCATAGAGCAGACAGTAGACCATTAGCTCAACCACGATTTCATTCTGGTGGATTCGGCGAATCCCCTGTTTGTCCGTCCCATGGTGCCACGGCAGCTGTTGCGCACCTGACGGCTTAGCGTATCGGTTATGACCTAGGATGTCCTGGTAAGTTAGCGTACACGCGTCAGCGTTGTTGGCTGCCAGCAGGAAGAAGCGAGTCAACATGGTAGGGTGGCCTCGCTCGAGCAGCGAGTTCACAGATTCAGCCTCACGAAATACCAAGCTCTGCCTGTTCTCGAAGTGTATTGGTAGCTGAAAGACGGTCGCCGTTTTTGGCTGCATCTCGAACCCGAAAATGGTCAAGATAGCTTGAGATGTGGAAATCTATCGAGCGTCGAGATACTGCTGTATCTCGTTCAATGATTCGGTAGGTGAAATGGTAACCCGGTTGTGCTTTATAGACTTATTTATAAAGGTACCCTTCACATAAATATGGCAATTGTATGAGACAGCCAGGGGTTATACGGCATCATTCTCCATTTGCTGTGTTTCCTTGCAAAATTGTTTTGAAACCCCTTTGAGCAAACGCCATCCTTCATGCTAGATGCATTCAGATTCCGACGATCGCATGGCCCGTGCATCATCAAATTGCGGATGGGATCTGGAATTTCGACGGACACCAACCGGTGTGTAGTCCGTTGCTGCCCGTGGCTTGTCGGCATCGGCAAGTATCACCAGTCAGTGTGAGTGTGGAAGACCACATGAAACATGCTGTTGAAAAACATCTCAGTAAACATTGGAACAGCAAACTTTTCCAAAGTTTACTAAGGTGTTTTATTATCCAATGCAGCATATTGTGTTCATGTCAAGACGGGCACGCCCGAAGAGTTTGATATTATTTCGGATTTTTTTTACCAAACGTTCGCGACCCGTGTGAGTTAACAAATCGGTGATATTACTTACACACTACTTTCACTTATTATTCTACGTCATAAGAATCAACCACCATCAATTGATTCTACCACTCATTTTCTACCACTCCGAGAAAGTGCGAACGGCGAACGTACATGATGAGTTCATGTCAAGCACGGGGCACGCCCACAGAGTGCGTTACGCTGTTTTTACCAAAACGTTACGCTTTGTTTACGTTTTTGGGAAATTTGTATAGCGATTTGTATAGCGATTATATATAGCGACTAGTTTATAGGGCCCGGTTACAGGGCTATGCATGCAAACACGATGACGATCCGATTACAGAGCTACGTTTGCGAAGAGGCGCGAGTGGCTGAGGGGGTATAATAAGGTTTTATTTTTGTTTTGTTGAAGAAGGGATATCCACGCAGACATCCAGGTCCCCCCATGACTTGTCCTCAGTGAGGGCAATCTACGACATCCCGGTATCCCCGGATCCGTCGAGGAAGTATAGCATTCCACATTCCTCCTCCTTTGCACGATCCGCTTACAACTCCGCGGTCCGCTTTGTATGACAACTCCGTCCACCGCTTCCGCGATAACGCTGTGCACCATCGTTCAACGCTGTTCTGCATCGATCAAAGCGTTCGCGTTGGTCGCTCGGTCGGAACGTAACTCGACCGGGAGATGCGCAAACTGAGCAAGCTGCGGGGAACGTTTCGAGAGTTTTTGGCGGCGTCGTCCCTCGCAGGTACTGGTCAATGCGCAAGGCTCAGAAGTGTCCAGCGGCCCACAGAACACGATTTTGTCCGGAATCGTCCACCGTGTAGCGCTCCCGGTGCTCGCGGCCATGGCGGTTGCCTACTGGTAAGTGGCGCACACAGAACTATTGACAGTGCGCAACGGACAGCGGCAACCTCAGATAGTATACTATCTACTATAGTATCGATATATCGTTCCGTATCGCTCTCCGAATGGTAGTAGACCATTCGCTCAACCATTATTTCATTCTGATGGATACGGCGAATCCACTGTTTGCCCATCTCATCGTGCCACGGTAGCTGTTGCACAGCTAACGGCTTAGCGTACCAGTAATGACCTGGGATGTCCTGGTAAGTTCGCCGCCAGCTGGAAGAAGCGAGGCAACATAAGTTCACAGAATTGGTCTCGCGAAATACCATGCTCTGCCTGTTCTCGAGGTGTATTGGTAGCTAGCCGACTGTAACTGTTTTTACCTGCATCTCGAACCCGGAACTGGTCGTGATAGCTAGGGATGCGGAAATGTATCGAGCATCGGGATACTGCTGTATCTCGTGCAATGATTCGGTAGGTGAAAAGGCAACCCGGTCGTGTCCTTTATAAACGTACTAGCTGGCCCGACGAACTTCGCCCCGTCCATTATCTATGAGTGTATGCATTAAGGTGTTTCTTGAAGGTTTCTAATTTTAATGAAAATTAGTTTGAATTTATTATACTGGGAAACATTGATGCTGATTATATAATGTTTTCAAATGTACAGAGAAACCAGTTTACCAAAGCGTCAACACGCCACATATAGCATGGTCATGTGAAAAACATGGCATTTAAGATTTATGCTACACACTTCTATCGACTGTTGAACATGGCATATCGTTGGAACTTAAAGGAATTCTCGGAGTTAAATATGCTGCCCCCTTATAAGTCTCTATCACATTGTTCGAAAGCTGCGAGACAAACAGTCATGTTCCATTTATAGATTTATAAAGGTACTCTCCACATTTATATGGCAATTGTACTTATGAGACAGCCAGGGGTTATACGGCACGACATACCGGTTGTTGCCGTGTTTCCTCGCAAAATTGTTTTGGAAACCGCTTTAAGTAAACGCCATCCTTCATGCAAGGTGCATTCGGATTCCGACGATCGCATGGCCCGTGCATCATCAAATTGCAGATGGTTTCGTGAAGCTCCACGTTCGCGGGATCCGGAATTTCGACGAACACCAGCCGGTCATATTCCGTTGCTGACCACGGCTTGTCGGAATCGGCAAGGATCACCAGCCAGTGTGCGTGCGGAAGACCACGTGAATCATGCTGTTGAAAAACATCTCAGTAAACATTGGAACAGCAAACTTTTCCAAAGTTTACTAAGATGTTTTATCATCCAATACAGCATATTGAGTTCATGTCAAGACGGGGCACGCCCGCAGAGTCCGATATTATTTTGGATTTTGTTTTTTTACCAAACGTTCGCGACCCGTGTGGTTTAACAAATCGGTGGTATCACTAACACACTTCCCTCGCTTATGTACATCATAAGAATCAACCACCATCAATTGATTTATTCATTTTCTACCACTCCCGCAAAGTGCGTACGGCGAACGTAACCGTACATGAGTTCATGTCAACCACGGAGCATGCCCACAGAGTGCGTTACGCTTTTTTAACCGCAAAATTACGCTTTGTTTACCTTAAGGTTACGCTTTGTTTACGTTTTTGGGAAATTTGTATAGCGATTTGTATAGCGATTTGTATAGCGATAGCGATAGCGATTTGTATAGCGATTTGTATACCGATTACACACAGGTGACAGTGAAATTGTTCGTGTAATAAGGCTATTAGGGGCTGCTATAGTCGAGTTATGCGTTGACAAGCAGTGTTCCCTGTGCTCCGAGACTTCCCAAGGGACACCTATCGAGGACGGCAAAATCTTCGATAGCACATCGATACTCTTATCGTAATTCCACTTTTATCGAGGATTTTTTGATTGACAGGACGTTTGACAGCACAGAAAGCTGGGTGCCGGTGCAAGGCATATATGTGTTAGTCCCCCCCCCCCCCCCCCCCCCTCCCCCAGTTGTTGACAAACATTTGTGGAAGACGCAAACATTATTTCTCGGTCAATACATTGAAACAATAATTTGGTGCTGGCAATAATATGGATCATTTGAAACGTTTGAGAAAAACTGGTAGTTTTATAAACGTGCTGAAAAGTACATGGTTTCGGATTCAGTCGATGAGGAAGAGGCAGGATCAAACAGAGTAGGTAAATGATCGCTCCTTTAAAAGTGTGTTTTCAGTGGATCAAAACGGTGCAAACAATGAATGAAGTTTATTTTCGAATGTTTTAGTTTTTCCAAAGGCACAGAACGAAATAGAAACTGCGGTGCAGAGGGGGAACGCGAAACAAAGATTGGAAGTGTGCTGGATCCTGGTGAGCACTAAGGTGTTGTCGCTGGTTGTGGGAACGTAAACAAGAAATAAATGCTTTGAATTACAAAAGGACCAATCCTTAGCAGAGTTTTTTTCAACTTACACTGAGAGATATGATCGAATGATACGATCGTGAAATATGTTCCACAAATGTTTGTCAACAACTGATGGCATCAATCAAAGATAGCGGTGGGGTGTGGAAGAATATGGCGCACTACCACATATATGTCTAGCTGCTCTTCTGACATACAGCATTGTCAAACGGCCTGTCAAATAGAAAACTTCGATAGCACATCGATACTCTCGTCGTATTTCCACTTTTGCGGAGGTTGGGTTCTTATGCCCCAGGTGAAATGGATTGGTAAAATAAAGGTGAAATGGCTTGTTGTAATGGCTTGGTAGAATAATTTTGACGTATTTTTACGTTTCCTGATAAGGTTACCACTAAATATTGGTAACTGAACAATAGGCGGCAATAGCAACAACCGTAGGCGGGGTGAAATAGAAAAGTGAGATGTAAATGCGATATGTCGGACATTAAACACCCTGAACCTGCTTTGAGTCAAGATGAAAATAACAAACCAAAAACAGTGCAATTTAGTCCATCCGTTCTCGAGTGAAGAGTGGTTCACTTTCTATTTTATCATTTTTTTATATATATAAGAAGAGGAAGATAAATAATATAATCAGGAGTTTCGTAACATGCTCTCGTTTCTATCACAACAAGTTGTACAGCAATACGCAACGTTCCTTTCCTCAAAGAAAAAAAAATGTTAGAGTGCCGATAAAAGGAGATAATTTATGGCATGCAACTGGTTTGCCTAAAAGTAAAGTTTAATGTTCTGCAGAGTAAACCGAGGTTCACCATGTTAAAAAGTATAAAGTAAGCACGATGGCCTTTGAAATTTTTCCCATTGAAAAGCATGCTATAGAATGTTCATCCATGGTATGTTTATGCTGTGACGCACAGCAACCGTAAACGCATATTATCTATGTGTAAAGGTTAAATGGTTACTTTGTTATGCAAATTTTGCCCTCCTAATAGGTTTCAGTAGAGGCAGCTAATCTGGATCAATCGACCTTTGACTAGTTGTTATGTTGTGGAGGTTGATGTTTTGTGGGAATAAATTATTCAAGGAACTCAACATAATCAACTTAAGATGCATAGCCCACTTTGAATGTGTAATTGTTATTTAAATTCGAATAACTTTGACTGTTGTGATAATGTTTAGGGCATTAGCGACTTCCAAATCATCAAGAACAATGATGTAAGGTGTTACCATAGAATCCTTTGATCGTAAAATATTAAAAGAAAATATTATAAGAAATAAAAAAAATATCAATAAAACAAACAAAATAAACCCTAGTGAGCTGTTCTATGGCCGGTAATAAGCAAGTTTGAAATTTGTTTTGCAAACTAGAGGTGTGTGAAATCCATGCAAATTTTGTTATCTTAGAAAAATAATTTTGACCCAGGAGTTCAAAAGTTCTCTCTATCCCTCAATAAAGAGCATATTTATTTGCTGTCCTGTCTCTCAATCCAGATCATATTTATTGGTTATAAATCATGGATCAACGCAACCGGTTGGGAAATATTTCATATTTTCCAATAACCTTTTTTAAATTAACTTTCTAGTAAATATTCCATTTGTGGTATGATAAACAATTTGTTCACAAGCCACGCAAGAGAAAGCCTACATACAGTGATGTTTACCGAGAGAGCGGCAGAGGATAAACATGCAATCAATGAAAACAAATGCACCAAATGGTTAAAAATGACTATATCATAACTTTGGGCTTTGCAAAGTTGCCGTCAAAATGACGGCTGTTGAGTGAAAAAGTTATGCAGATCTCCGGGTTTGATCTTGAATGCTAAATGCAAAATCAAAAAAAAGCAATTAAAAAAAACGTTGAGCTCACAATTAATGAAGCCCTTGGAGGGATTGCTTTTTAAAGCGTTTAAATTGAATTTTAAGTTGGTTTTTAAGTTTTTATTCATTCTCCTTACAAGAAGAAAACATCTCCTTTAAAATGAAAAAGGAAGACAGGAAATATTATAATATACTAGCGTTTTACCCGGCTTTGCTCGGGAGATGAGGGATTTTCAATAAAAGCAAATTTTAGCTAAGGGATTTTTGCGATGAAAATTTACTCAACTTTTTACACATCTTTCCTATATTTTTCGACGTAAGTTCCCTTTAATTACGTTGCAATTACGAATGTAGCAAAACCAGGTTATTTTCTTAATTTACGTGCTTCTTTAAATAGAGCTTTATTTGTTCTTAGCGCGTAGCTCGTTGCTAGTAGCTCGTTGCTAGTGGGCTAGTATAAAAACATGACCTGCGAATCCCCGTATGACTGGCGTTCTCACTTTTGCCATCCAGCTCACCTCCGTACCCGACGCACTTTTAACCGTTTTTTTTCGTGCGTTCTTTGGTCCTAGTGGCTGTTTAAAACTCCTAGTAAATTCCTCCAGCCGCAGACTCGTGCATGTCTGTCATTCTCAACAATGACTTTCTGGGAGTTTGAGCTACCCTAGGCCCTTGCGTTAATATCTCCTGTGTCTCTATGAGTAGAGTTCTGTGAACTCGGGGACTCCTGATTAGCACAGTGGGTTCGAATCTAGACCAGATCTCCCAAGGCACAAAGGATTGGCTATCCACGAACGTTAACACCCTCATTACCCACGGGTTTTTACAGTCATTCGATTTTGGGATTTCATGTCAAACTGGGCTCTGGGAAGGACGTTTGACAGAAAATAACCATCGGCTCGTGTAATAACGCAAGTTTTGCAAAGTGGGTTCTTTGTGGCTTAGTTGCAAACAAACCTGTAATTCATCGTGGAAATCCATGTTGCAAACATTTTAACAACACTCCCTGATGAAAACAACAAATAGTCCGTCGAAAGAGCGTAACTTTAACAGAAAAGTTCCAACCGAAAGCAAATCGATTTTCGCTTCCGATTTTCTTAGCACAATATTGCTGTCAAACGCGATTTGATACTATTTTCCAAAATCGAGTGACAGTAACATTGTGAGTGTAATAAGGCTTAAAAAGGGAAAAGTCTCGTTAGCCCTAAAAATGGCTATTGAAAAGTGGCCGTTAGGACAGGAAAGAAGAAGAGAATTTCTTAACAAAATATTGTAACATTTTTTGGGCAACATATTCCGGATTTTAACTAAAAATTGATAACAAAGCGTTGGGCAGAAAGGCTTTGGTTTGTCTCCTTCTTTCCTAGCTTGGGTTTGTAGTGATTTGAAAACTTCATTCCTTTCAAACTTAGTAGGCGATGCGAAGCGAAAAATTCAAGTCAAAAAGTTCTCTGGACCACAGTAGGCGCGAGTTTTTCGCGAATATTGTGGAAACTATGGCACTTTTCCGACTTTTTCTGCCACATAAACCTGCCCTGGGTCAAGACGAACAGAATGAACCAAAAACGACACAAATCGGTCCAGCCGTTCTCCAGTGATGCGCGGTTGCACACATTTTGAACTTTGTTTTATATATATAGATATAAATTTTTTTGATGTTTCTACATTTCCTTCCTTGCTGACAATACAGAAATCTGCACTTTCTTCCTTTCTGCCTGACTGAACATCCATGTTCAGTTTACCGATAAATTTTTAAATGAAAACGTTACTTACTTACTTACGTGGCGCTACAACCGCTGGGCGGTCTTGGCCTGACGAAGAAAACGTTATAGTGCTGAAAATTGACAGTATAAATTACCACTTTATGGGCATTAAATACTCTTGCTAGCCTTCCTGCTATAACAAATTAAATTACATTACGTGACATGTTCTGTTAAACGGACGCCAACGATGAACGTGGTTGCATGTTATATATCACAAAACAGTTTAAGATAGGGTACTAACTGAATGATAGCGTGAGGGAGTCATGCAAACTATCTGTCAACGCTTCAAGAAAGTACGTTCATGAATTACGTAAGACTTTTGACTGTGCAAAGTAGTTTCCCAGAGCTCGGTCGTCGTCATTCAGTCACTGCGCCTCTAAATCAGCTGTAGCCATCTCACGCTTCTTTACCTACTTACTATGGAACTGACGTGTTTATCCATGAATAACGTATAGGCGAGGGAGTTGGGTGAAATGTAAGTAATTTATGTTTTCACTTATATTAGTTTTTTACGTTTAGAAACCTAGCATTCGCCCTAAACTTGAAACTCGATTGAAAGGAATACCTTTAAGCTATCATTTACTCACCTGTTTTCCAGTTCACACTAGCTGAGACCATTTTATGAGGAGAACAGACGTAACAGCCCTCCTTCCTGCACTTCTTACTGATGGACCCGACATTTTCTACAACAACATCGTTCACTGAACAGTTATCGATTTAAATTGGCCCGCAGGATACTAAAATATAACGCTTCCATTCAACTCTCTCTTTCCCCACGTATACACCGTATCAAAGCGCCATGGTTATTGTATGCTTTACGTTGCGGTATGGCACGATAGAAGTAAAAAGAGAATGTGTAATATTCCAAGATAAAATGTTACATGGTGTGCTGATTATGCACTCGGAAAAAAATTATCAACAAGAAAAATGGAGCGAAATCAATAGCAGCAATATGGATAGCAAAAAGAGAATACAGATTAAATTCGTCCCAGTAAATAACGGATTACATCTTGAAACCTTGCGGTCACGATTATTTACTTAAAAAGGCTTAAAAAAGAAATCCAAAATGAGAAAGGGATAGTGTGAGAAAAATATTCATTGCACGGCAAAACAACCATGTGAAAGCATGCACTAAACAAAATGTGTACATTATATGTAACTCTACATAGCTGTCCATCGCAAATATCGTGATGCCATAGACACGGCAGCTTTTTGTAAATATCTGCATGGCTTCAACGGTTTCATTGCTTATTAAGTGCTTATTAGAGTAGTTAACGCTCAACAACAATAACAATAAAATAAGTGCTAAAATCGATAGAGTAAGCCATCTAACGCCGAGCTGGCGAGATTTTTTTTTCAAACCAACGTTGGGCACATCCAGGTTTTTGGATAATTTATATTGAGAATTATTGTGAATTGCGATATATTTTAAGTTATAGTTAAAAAACTTACCTATTCTTAAAATAATCACTGACTCAGTAGATAATAACTTGTTCTATTCGCACAACGTTAACATTTATTTGTTCTTTTCGCGCAATGTTACAGAAAACATACAGAACAGAATAAGAGCATCACCCACCACGTACCGTACTTTTATACCCTAACATGAGTTCCCCGCATAGGAACTCCCTAGCTTAGAACTTAACGAATGCCACTTAGAGTGCTTCTCAAAGTTAACTAACTCCACAAAACGTCAATTTTTATTTTTTTTCTATGTATGCCATTCTTTTACTTAATTTTTATGAACTCGCTCTATTTTACCGTTATCTTCCTTTAACGTTACTTTAACGTTTTCTCCGTCATCTGCTACCACCCTAAAAGGTCCGCTGTATGGTATATCTACTTTCTTTGTATTCTCTTGGCGTATTAACACCTGTTTGCCTGGTTTAAATGTTTTGTGTTTGGTATTTTTGTCATAATATTCCTTGCTCTTTTTTCTTATTGGCAAATAGCCGTTTTCTAATCTTCATAAGCTATTTTTAATTTCAAACGTAAAATGGTTGCGTACTTATCAAGGTCGCCGATACGTATGTATTCTGCTCATTTTTTCTGTTATAAAATTTGACGGTACATTTACTAGCCTGCCATACATTAGATAAAATGGAGTATATCCTGTTGCGTGTGAACTGTATTATTGTAAGAAAACTCGTAAAAGCTCACCCATTTGTTCCAATCTAAAGCCTTCTTATCGCAGTATATTATTTGGAAGTTGCCTAGCGGTTTATGCGAATTCTCAAGTGATCCAATTGTAATAATCTGCAGACCTCGCTAAACAGTTCTGAAATAAATTCAGTTCCCCTATCAGTCCAAATGGTTTCCGGTACTCCGTATTTAAGTATAACACTCTCTACAAACGCTCTTGCAACTGTGTCAGTTCTCTTGTTGGCTATTGGCGTGGCTGTCATAAATTTAGATATATCACATTGGTTGGTTAGTATGTATTCGCAACCCTGCTTAATGCGCAGGGCCTACGATATCTATACATAGTTTTTTCATACATGCTTTCGAAGATTCAGTTATTTTAAGAGGTATTTTGGTTGGTTTATTGGGTTTACCTAATTGGCATTGTTTGCATTTTGCTATTAATTCCATAATTGATAACGATCCATTCCCGGTCATGTATATCTTTGCTTAATTGTATTGAGAGTACGGTGAAAACCTGCGTGACCCGCAGTCGGTAAAGTGTGATAACCATTCATTATAATGAACTGCTTTGCCTTTTCGTGACCTTGTATCATTTTTACATTTTCATTGAGTATAATTATATCAGGCATCCCCTTTTCATTGAGGATTTTTAGTTTTTCCATAAATTGAATTGTAACTTAAGATGAATTCATCTCGTTTCTTTATCACCAGGTATGTTTTATATTTTAGTGATTTAATATAGGTCTTTATCCTCACTATCATTCCTTATAAGTAAACAATAGGGCTGGATTTTGGCAATATATTTTTTCTTTTGATATAACAAGATCTTTTATAATAGGACAAAACTTTAGTTCAATGTAGTTTACTTCAGATACTACCGATTTAATATTAATATTTTGGCAAGTATCGTTACTAACAGTTTTGGATCTTGTAGCAATTAACATTTCTTCTTTTGTTTTCATTGCTTTTAATTCTGACGAAGGCAATCTTAATAAGGTGTCGGCTGTCACATTTTCTGTTCCTTTTTTATAGTTTACAGGAAAATCGTACTCTTCCGGCGCAAGTCCAAATTTTGTCAAGTGGCTCGAAGGATCTTTTATTGTGAAAAGATACACTAAAGGCTTATGGTCAGTGAAAATATTGAAATGTCTACCATACAGATATGGGTGATAATGTTTAACAGACCATACTATGGCTAGCAACTCTCTTTCGATTGTTGCGTTATTTTTTCGGTTTTGTTTAAGGCTCGACTTGCAAATGAAATGGGGTTTCCGTTTTTGTTGCTAAGCACTGCTCCAAGGTCATTATTTGATGCATCAGTGTGCAAAGTGAATGTATTGTTTTAACTAATGTTGTGCACACGAAGATTAACCTCGGAGCACTCCTCGAGACAGGCGTATTGAACACCGACTTGAGGGCAATGTTGGAGAATTCCAAGAGTAGTCAACTATTTGGGTTTTCATCAACTACTGATTTATTGGTTCAATTATCGATTCTTATATAGTAATTCTGATTGACAAATTTTCCTTAGTCGACATAATTGCTTACATGTATGTGTCCGTGTTGGTCACCGCTGTCGGCGACTTTTTACCAGCATGTGCATATTTCCTACATTTGTATGCGCCGTTGTCGGCGTGCCAAGCATTGCTTGGTTTTGCTGCGTACATGCGTTTTGCTTACTAGCGTTTATTTTGGATAGATTGCGTATGTTTCCGTCAGCGACATCCCCGCCCCCGTAATTCCTCGCAGAGGGGTTACAATTCGTGTTCTTCAGTGGGCCTAAACGGTGGTGGGTCTAACGTATGGCTCGCTCTTTCTTTCATCCTGATTGCTACATATGCCGCTATAATTGCAACACAAATTGTGCCAATAATGCATGTTATAATTATCTTAAGCGTTACATTATCTCCTTTTTCCACTTCTTTTCTCTCTTCTTTTGCTTTGTCGGATAGATCTTCACGTGATGGTTTGAAATACGTTCTGAACGTTTCAAACTTTCCCTTGAATGTTGGGAGTATTTCAAGTGTTTTTGTTTGAATTTTGCAGTCCTGGGACAGATTTATGATTCCTGCCTTGTGAGTGGGGTTTGTTAAAGTTTTGTTACACTTTATAAGGATTTCACTTGGTAGCGATGTGTAGTACAGAATACTATTTGATTGTTTAAGCTTGAAGAATTCAGTGGTATTTCCTTTGAATTCCCATGTAGGACAAGACTGATTGTTCTGTGAGTGAAAAAATATAGATGCTACGCAATCCCGTTTTCTTAGTATTGTCGTTTCTGCTGAGATATAGTGCGTAGAGTTTACTTTCGCCATGTCCCTTGGGTACAAGAAGTTATCATCGTTGATGGCAATAGTTGTTTTATCTATGCCGATTATTGTGGATTCCTTAAAATTAGGTATTGGAAAAACATCGAAGATTTCGAACTTGATATTTGATACGATAGAATTTTCTACGTTAAGAACTAGCTCTCCATTGAGAATGGTTTTTCCTATAACTCTGGGTCGATCTTGAATAACGCTCCCTTCTATCAACTTCTTATTTATTTTCGCTGCGATTCTTGAATTTTCGTCGGTGTCGATCGGATCATATTTTATCGCCTTGTATTTACTGTTCATTTCCTGTACTAAGGCGTTTGCTAATATTATGGTTTCCTGCATGAACTTTGATAATGTGTTCCTTTTATTCTCACTAAATCGCTCTTGAAGTTGATTAACGCCGTCGTTGACTCTACTTATTTTAGCGGACAGTTCGTTTGTCAGCGTGTTATGTCTTATATTTACCTTTGCAAGGTTCTCAGCTACGTGTACAATTTTCTGATCCTCGTCTGCTCGGAGTAGTGCTAGTGATTCGTCAAATTCATTTCCACCAAAAAGAAAGTCCTTTAGAAATCCGAAGACTCCACCTGATCTCTTAACTCTCACGTGTTTCGTATCGCGTATCAATTGTAGGACATAGTCGCATTCTCTTTTTAAAGTTGTTCTTAATTGAACTAGTCTCGCGTCGGTTTCGTTCATTAGACTAAATGCTGTATCCAAATTCTCTTCTATTTTCAGTATCGTCTGTGTGTCATTGTCTGGGAATGTGTTTGTATGTAGGGTTGTGTCCCATGTTCCTTTTTTAAGTAAAAGTGTTCCCAAATGATCGAAAAATAACCCTGGCTCTGCTATGGGTGAGATGGATAAACAGTAAATCCCATTTATCAAGGCAAGAACGAATACTACTTTCCAAGCTTCCATGTTACGGGTCGAATTGATATTTTTTGCCTTTTGTTTTTATTATTGGCTGTAAGATCAGCGGCCCTGCTTTGGATTGCCTTTATATCAAGGCTTCGCTTCTTTCCCCAGTGTGGGTTGTGAGGAATTTCGGTTTTCTTTTTCACTGCGCGATCGACAGTCTTGGTGAAGTTAGCTCCTTCAACGGTAATATGTTTTTCTACGGGTAGAGAGGTCTTATCGCCTCGAACCTCGAGTACCGCTAGCTTCACGGTGGGCTTGGTAATCTCACTCTTTCCTACTTTAATGCGTGCTGAACGCGTTTGTCCATCTTTTCCTGGGAACACCTCGCAAATTATGCCTTTGATCCACCTTCCCTTTCGTTGCTCGTCTGGGAAGGTAGCAACGTCACCTATGGCCAATGGCTTGGCGGGGTCTCTCCACTTTTCCCGTTTGGAGAGTTTCGGAAGATACTCTGTTATCCACCGTTTCCAATATTCCTGCACAATTGCTTGCGCCTTTTTCCAGTCAGATCTGGTTGCTTCAGCTTTCGTGATGTCTGAAATGTTTGGTTCAGCTTCCCCGGAACAGCCTAGCAAGAAATGAGCAGGTGTTAAAGGCTCGTCATCTTCTCTATTCAATGGGATATGCGTTAGAGGCCTGTTATTAGTCAGAAATTCTATCTCTGTCAAGACGGTTCTAAGCACGTCCTCCCTGTAGCTGTCGGCGATCGGAAGAAGACTTTTTATTTCGGCTACCATTCTTTCCCACGAGCCACCAAAGTGGGGTGCGCCTGGAGGATTGAATATCCAATTGATGCTCTCGGAGGCGCATCTTTCTTGAAGTCGTCGAATTTCATTATCAGCACCTACGAAATTGGTGCCGTTATCGCTATATAGCGAGGACACTTTTCCTCTTCTATGCTGCATATTTTTAAGGCAGCGTATGAATGCGTCGGAACTAAGATCAGACGCAATTTCGATGTGGATGGCTCTGGTCGTAAGACACGTAAATACCACGCCCCACCTTTTCTCTGATCGTCTTCCAATTGTCACTAATAAAGGACCAAAATAATCAACTCCTGTATGAGTGAATGGTTTCTGATACACAGCGGTTCTACACTCTGGCAAGTCTGCCATCATTGGTGGTGTCGGTTTAGCTCTTTTTATTTTACAAAACTGGCATTTCATTACGACATGTTTCAAAGCTGCTCGTATATCGATTATCCAGTATTTTTGACGTAGAGCTGCTAATACAGATTCTGTCTTTTGATGGATATATCTTTGATGGTATCTGGCCAAAATTAAGTTAGTTACGTGGTGCCCTTTAGGGAGGATGATGGGATTTTTTGTATCGTACCTCAAGAAGGCTACGTTTTCTAATCTACCCTTTGATCTCATTATTCCTTCGTCTCCCAGTATTGGGCAAAGACCGCGAATCGAGCTATTGTTGCTAATCGGGGTTTGTAATGAAAGCTGTGTCATTTCCGTGGTATAATGTTCCCACTGGGTTTTCTTCAGAAGAAGAACTTCTGCATTGTTTAGGTCATCGGTAGTGATCGTTGCACTAAAGTTCGATCCTGTTGCTTTCGCTCTTAGCCATTCAATATATTTCATACCTATTGCTAATGCTCGTTTGAGCTTGTTCCAGTCGGAGCACCAGTCGACGTTAATGACGCTCCAGTCTTTTTTTTCTAGCGTCTTTACTGTGTGCACTGGTCTTATTTCCTCAAATGTTACTAAGAGTTCGGGGTTTTTTGCTACGATGTCCCGTTCTCTTAAAAAATCGGGGCCAAGGAGCCATTTTGATTGGCCTTGACATGTCTTCGTGGCTTCGTCGGCTGGATTTTCAGCTGACGGTACCCATTTCCACTGTGCTGATGTGGAATGTTCTAAAATTTCTCCGATTCTCAGCGCTACAAATTGCTGATAGTTGCGTGCTTCTGAATTAAGCCATGCGAGTACCGTTTTGGAGTCGGTCCAGAAATATTCGCGATGTATTTCCAGCCTTAGCTCCTTTTTAATGGCTTCATGAAGCCTTGTGCCAAGTATTGCACCTTGGAGTTCGAGCCGTGGAATAGATAGCGGCTTGATAGGAGCGATTCTAGATTTCGCAGCAATGATACGTACGTCAATGCTAGATTCATGAATCGTCCGCAAATATGTAACGGCTGCGAAAGCCTTTTCCGATGCATCCACGAACGTATGCATCTCTCTGCTAATCACATCATTGCCTGGCGAGAGGCATCTGGGGATAGCCACGTTGGTTACTTCTTTAATTCTTTTTAGACAAGCTTCCCATTTAAGTTTAATTTCTTCGGGTACTTCATCGTCCCAATCAAGGCCTGTTCTCCACAGATCCTGCATAAGTATCTTGCTCTCGACCGTATAATTAGCTAAATATCCTAGCGGATCATATATTTTCATAACAAAGGAGAGCATTTCTCTTTTTGTGAGCTTGTTGATATTGGTCTCATTCAATTTGAATTTAAAGACGTCGTTGTCTTTGTCCCAAACGAGCCCTAAAACCTTTTCAAAGTTTTGATCTTTGTTGTTAAATTGCAGTACGTTTTGTGCTGAACGTCTGTTTTCTGGGATGCTAAGTTCGACCTCCTTGGAATTTGAAACGAAATTCCTCATGAAAAAATTTGCATTGTCGTGAATCTTGCAAACATCCTCGATTGTTTTAAGTGCTGCTTGGACATTTGGAAAACTATCTAGATAGTCGTCTACGTAATGATTGTCAATTATAGCCTTCACGGCGATGGGGTGCGTTTCCTTATAGCCTAAGGCATTTTGGTTTTTAACGAATTGGGCACATGCGGGAGAGCATGTGGCTCCGAATGTCATGACCTGCATTACAAACACTTGCGGCACGTCTTGTGGCGAATTTCTAAAAAGGAATCTCTGTGCTTTCTGGTCTTCGTTCCTTATTTTTACCTGATGGAACATTTCCTTGATGTCCCCGGAGCATGCAATTTCGTGCTCTCTAAATCGGATTAATACGCCAAAAAGAGAGGTTGTTGCGTCCGGTCCTGGCAACAATTGGGAATTGAGTGATATCCCTTCATTTTTCGCAGCGGCATCAAAAACTAGCCGAGGTTTAGGTATTTGTTTGTTATAGTTAATTACTGCGAAATGCGGAATGTAGTTTATGTTTCCTGTCAAATCGAGCAGTTCCTTCGGCGTGGCCTTGCGAGCGTACCCTTTGTCAACGTAAGTAGCTATCTCCTTGTGATACCACTCCTTTAGTTTTTTATCACCTTCCATTTTCTTCTCCTGGCTCTTTAGACGGCGAAGCGCTTGAGCATAACTGTTAGGTAAATTCGGATCATCGTTTTTCCATAGTAGTCCGATTTCATAGCCGTGTGCCGTATTTTTAATTGTTTTCTCCATTATTTGTGTGGCCCTTTCGTGTTGTTTTGACACTTTGTTGGGAGTGGGTTTAACCCCAAACTCCTCGGTCGAAAAGTAGCCACGCATAAGTTGCGCGATTGTTCTTTCTTCTTCTTCCTTTTTTTCTATGATTGTAAATAAGTTACAGTCATCCCTTGTTGCGTCACTTCCTCCAAATATTACCCACCCAAGTCGGGTTTCTTGAGCAATCGGCTCATATTCTTCACCCTCGCGGAAGTCAAATCCATGCGCAAGGTAAGAATGCGGCAATCCAAGTAAAACTGTGGGGATTGCATTTTTATATCCCGCAAAGTTCAGCCCGCGTAAGTGCTTGTACTTCTTTGTAAGTTCCTTACTGTCAACTGTTTGCAGCGGAAGATCAAGTTCCTTCACGCTTCGTAGACCCTTTACATCGAAAACGCGTTTATTTGTGCCCTCAAGCTTCAGGTGAATCGTTTGGCTATTTGATTCTTCCTGAACGTTTCCGTTAGTCCACGACAAAGTTAGTGGTTTTTTTGGCCCGGTGATATTCAATTTTTCTCTTACGCTATCTAAAATCAGACTGGTAGAAGAACCGGGATCGATGAAAGCGTATGTGTGCTCTGTTTTACCGTTGCCTCGTAGGCTTACAGGGATAATTTGATAGAACAGCTGATGCCTGCCGTGGTGGTGATTCACTCTGCGCGGAGCCTCTCGCGCTTGCCACTCGGCGGTTTCATTCCTGTGCAGGGCGGTGTTATGTTTTTTCCCACACCCGTATACCCTGCATTGTGGGGGTAGCCGACAATTTTGTGCGTTGTGATTTTTAAGTGCACAGCAATTAATACAAATGTTGTTTTGTGACAGTGTGCGCAATTTCTCACCGACTGTCTTGCCATTTAAATATTTGCAATGCAGCGTGTCATGGGGAAGACCGCATAGCATGCATTTTTTTCCTCGTTGGTTGATTCTGCCCTGTGCGTGATGCGGATTCACGTGATGGGTACTACTTTTGAACCCTCCTTCGTTAGCTACCAATAGCGTTGCTAAATCTTCTGTTGGTTTTAACCACTCCGCAAATTTTATAAGTGTCTTTGGTTTTGCCTCTTCCAGAAGGGAATCGGATAACCATTTGTTCCTCAAATCGACCGGCAGCCTAGCAACAAGATCTTTCAAGAGTCTCTGATCGTTGAGATACTCTCCCTGATTGAGCATCGTCATGTTATCTATCAGATCGTGGAGGGCATTTGAAAATCTAATAAATGATGCCGGGTTTTCTAAGGACGGATTTTTCACGGCCAGTAGTTCGTTTAACAACGAAGTATAAATGTTGTCCGTGTTTCCGTATAATCTTTCAAGGCGTTCAATAATTTTCCCTACATTATCTGGGTTTAGCATCAGTCCGCTGACTGAGCGTAGCGCATCCCCCTTTAAGTATTTTTGGAGCCTGTTCAAGTTCTCCAAATCCGAAAAGTTACCTTCGCGTGTGGTTTTCTCGTAAATGCTTTTAAATCGAGGCCACATGTTGTAATTACCGTTAAACTCTGGAAGCTCGGAAAGGGTCGTTTTGTCGTTCTTTAGCGACCATGAATCTATCATTTGTTTAATACTCTCCGTTAAAAGCTTTACGTCCTCGGTTGCAGATGGCATTTGACAATATCTCTCCGATTCATTTAGAAGGCTCATATTGGCCTGTTCTTGTTGTCTCTTAATTTCGTCTTGGAGCTTCCCTAGCTCTTCTTCTATTTTAAGTTTCTGCTCCCTTTCTTTTTTCTCTTTTTCTGACCTATCTTGAAGCAACTTCTGCGTTTGCTGAAGCGCTTCCCTGCTTTCATTTTTCTCAGTTTCTATCAATTTACACTTAGGGCAAACATAGTTCTTAGGAATTACTCTCAAGTTTAGGCACGCTTGATGGAGAAATCTATCGCATTCTATGCAGTGAACCATTTTCCCTGTGCTATCAGCCTGCGTGCATATCTTACAATTCCCGTTGGGATTGTGCTTAAAAACGAACTCCATATTACTTACGATTCGTTACACTGCTAGAAATGGTGACCTTGCCTTGATGACGTCACTCGCTGCTCTTCGTTGACCACCGCCGGGAGCTGGCGTCTCGCGCCGGCCCTTGAGCTGATGAGTTTCGACCGTCCGTCGATTCCGATGCCGTCAGCTTGCGCGCTCTCTTCCTCGCTGCTGACGCTGCTACCTGCTTCCTCACTCGCTGTCCTGGAGTTGCTGGGCACGCACCTCGTCGCACACACTGCTGGTAAACTTGCTGATCTGGCACTGATTTCTGGCTACTCGTTGGCTTCACTGTTAATGTTTCGGCGGAATGTTTTTTACACGTTTTGCGTTATATCGCCGTGTATTTTTGTCAGACGCCGTTTCTGACCACTGTTTTTTACCGTTCGCGCTCACTTTGTCGCACTAAAATTCCGTCTCTTTTACGCACTTCTAACTGATGCACTTGTGGAGCGTTGCACTATATTTTGGCTGGTGCGCGGAGTTACCACCTACCACCTGCTTCGGCTGTCGCGATCGTCCGTCGATCCGAAATGTAAGTCAGGCTGGGGTGATCGTCCGCGGCTTCCAAACGTCCGTTCTGCTTGCCTTGCAGAGTTGATCAGGCCAAGCTTGCGCGCTCCGACCTTGCCTTCCTCGCCTTCCACTGCCGGGAGCTGGCGTCTTGCGCCGGCCCTTGAGCTGGTGTGCGTCTATCTCCAATATCACGCCGGGAGCTTGCGCGCTCCGGCTCTGCTTTCCTCGCTTCTCACCGCCGGGAGCTGACGTCTTGCGCCAACCCTTGAGCTGGTGTGCGTTGGGCGTTTCCGATATCGGCTGGGCAACCGTCCGTTACCTGCGACCGTCCGTCGCTCCTCAACCGTTGTTCGATGGAACGCTGGGCTGGTGGTGCACACGAGGGTTAACCTCGGAGCGGTTAGCCGTGTTGTGAACACACGAAGATTTACCTCGGAGTTCTTGCGTTCTTTCTCGATGCGGCTTGTGGTGCACACGAGGATTCACCTCGGAGCGGTACTTGCCGTGTTGCAAACACACGAGGATTCACCTCGGAGTTCTGGTGCGACGCACACGAAGATTAACCTCGGAGCGTGGCGCAATGTGTAGGAATTCTCCGTTGTGAGGGGTTAAGTCCTCTCTGGAGCCACCATTTGTTGTGCACACGAAGATTAACCTCGGAGCACTCCTCGAGACAGGCGTATTGAACACCGACTTGAGGGCAATGTTGGAGAATTCCAAGAGTAGTCAACTATTTGGGTTTTCATCAACTACTGATTTATTGGTTCAATTATCGATTCTTATATAGTAATTCTGATTGACAAATTTTCCTTAGTCGACATAATTGCTTACATGTATGTGTCCGTGTTGGTCACCGCTGTCGGCGACTTTTTACCAGCATGTGCATATTTCCTACATTTGTATGCGCCGTTGTCGGCGTGCCAAGCATTGCTTGGTTTTGCTGCGTACATGCGTTTTGCTTACTAGCGTTTATTTTGGATAGATTGCGTATGTTTCCGTCAGCGACAACTAAAGTCGGGAAAACCTAATATAGGAGGTTTCACGAAATGTTCTTTAAGTTTTTCAAATGTTCCTGACAAGTGGGTGTCAATTCAAATGGAACTCCTTTTCTAGTTAAGCTATTCAAAGGCATGCATATTTCAGCGAAATTTTAAATATATTTTAAATATGTTTTCTATTATAATTAGCAAATGCTATAAAACGCTTGACTTTATCAGAAGATGTTGGAGCTTGCCAATTGTTGATGCATTCTAATTTTTGAGGATCACGCTTTATTCCTTTTGCAGAAATAAAATGTCCTAGATAAATTAACCATTTTTTTTAAATGACATTTTTCTGGGCTTAGTTTCAGAGTAACTTTACGTAGCCAAAAACATTTAGTAAGTTTTGATTACGTTCATTCGTAGTTTTATTGTTTTATTTTTTAACATTTTGTTAATTTGACTGTCCACTTCTTCTTTTTGCGCGTATGGCAACCGGTAAGGCTTTGTATATACTGGCATAGTATTATTTTTGACTTTTAGTGAAGCTTCAAAGACTGTACTGGTGCTCTAGACATATTTTGGAAATAGTAACTTTATCTTCATTTTGCAAATGTGATAAATCAAGTTCTTTAATTAATTGATTGGCATGATCACTATCGTACTTGGGTGTTTTAATTTGTAATATTTTAAAGTCTGAAGCAAGTTTTATTGTGGGTGAGATTTGTGTAATAGTTACCGGTTTGTTTTGAA
The DNA here is from genome assembly GCA_914969975.1 of Anopheles atroparvus. Lineage (NCBI taxonomy): Eukaryota > Metazoa > Arthropoda > Insecta > Diptera > Culicidae > Anopheles > Anopheles atroparvus. The sequence continues at coordinate 570,951 of CAJZCY010000001.1, read as the reverse complement.
AATTTACTATGCGTATTGGTAGTTTACCGTTTCGTGGGTTAACTAACGTATTTGCTATGTAAACATGAGGTTGAATTTTTTCGTTAAGTACCACACAACTATCATTATATGGGGTATATAATGATATACTCACTTCTAGCAGGGATTACGAAACTATTTTTACGATAGTCAACATTAAAAGTTAAATTCATGGATTCAAAATATAAATAAGCTTTATATTTCCTTAAAAAATTGACTCCAATCAGTCATAATGTGCGGTGGAAGTGTATTTACAATATGAAACAAAACTGGAAACTTATTAGAATTGCCAACAATGTTAGTTTGGATGCATCCTATTGTTTTAGTTGGACCGTTAATTCCGCTGATATTTAATGTATTAGTTTTATCTATGTATGTATGTTTAGGGACATGGTTTATATTTAAAACACAACAGGTAGCACCTGTGTCGATAATAAGATCTTGATAATCACCAAATAAGTAAAATTTAGCTTTGACACCTGTGTTGAACTGTTATTTAACGAAATATATACTATTTATTAACTAATCATTAACTATCATCCTCATCAGTATTATTAAAGTTTTCTGAAGGATTTACATCTCCTAAATGTACCCGATAGCTATAATGGCCTTGCCTTGTTGATGTTGATGATGTAGTTGCGTTTATATAGTTTTTTCCTGTATATCTTCCTCGGTTATTATTAAAATTATATTGTGGTTGGGTTGCATATCTTTGGTCTTGAGGATAAGGCTGAAATGTATTATTCTGTGTTCGATCATACGATTGTCTAGGATAGTACGAGTTTTGATGGAGTCTCGCATAACGTCGTGGTTGGTAAGGTGTTTGGCTCCAAAGGTCCATTGATTGGCTTTCAATCGGTTCGCACTCCAACGCATCCGATATCTTTATTTATAGTAACCGGATTGCGAGCTTGCAAGAAAAAAATCGTGTTGGACTCGTTTAACCCTTGTATAACAGCGCGGACTACTATGGGATTAACAATATTGTGTGCAGCATGTTCTGTAGTAAAAGTACCTACTGACACATGAGCAGCGGCTAATTTGGCTGCCATTTTCTGTAATTTGATCCCAAATTCAGAGATAGTGTTTGAGTTTTGTTTTAGTGCCGTAAGCTCTTTTTCAACAGCCAGCGGCGTTAATTGCACACTAAACCGTTCACGAAGAGACGGAAAGCTTCTTTCACAGTAGTCGCTGTTCCTATAACTCCATGTGCCGTGCCAATCAGGGTTGTTTTCATAAATTTTAAGATGTCCGTTCGTTAATAATAGTTCGACACTTTCGATATACGGAATTAATAGTGTTGCTTAACCATTAAAAGGTTTAATTAATTTTAAAGCCAAATTAATGTCCAATTTATTAGTAGCCATTTTGAATTGAACTGTAGCGTTTGCCTTGGTAGTTATTTGGCATGCAGTACTCAGTTTTTTGGTGGTAGTCGTATTCGTTTTGTTAGCCTTTTTCATTTAGTGCGAAGTAAAAATTATTATTTTAATTTGTTTGTTGGAATTGATCATTATTTTTCAGACCCATTTTATCATCATATAAAAAATTATTATTTTAGAAGTGTATTGATTTAGCAAAATAAAATTGTGAGATTATAAGATGTGCTTGAACGCAACAGATAAATAAATAAAAAATAAATGGAACGAAATAATAATTACGACACCTAGTCAATGCATAGTAATACAGATTACTTTAACCTCTTTTAGCACTCTAAATAAATTTAAATAAATACACAAACGATTATAACATAAGATTGCAGATAAAATTATATGTAATAAATTAAGGAAACATATAATGTTTTGTTTAATATTGTCATCATGAGTAAAATCATGATCATGAGTAAAATCAGTTAATGTTAATAATTTAAAAAAAAATTAGAACGACGATGAAATTTATAATTTTACATGATAATAAAAAATCTTGATGATTTTTTATATATTAATTTTTTTTTCTTTTTTTTTTGTTGCCGACTATGCGGTCAGTTTACACAGGAGAGTAAAGAACTGGTTAAACCCATCTCGGTCGAATGATTATTTTAAAGCTTCACCGACACACGGTCCCGAGTAATCACTCACTGCTCAACACAATTACACACTTGGTTTTCAATATAATATCATATGCATGGAGCGGAATTGATGTTAAGGAATTGATAAGCTCACCTTAGAGTGTATATTTATGCTGGTGCTACCCGCGCTGGCATTAAATTAAAATAAAACCCTATCTAGCTTTGTTTATTCACTTTTGATATTTGGCACTTACGTATGGGGGTTTGACATACCTTGATTTGTGTTGCGGTTAACAGATGGTACGGGATCGATGTGCCTCGAACGCGATGGCGGCTCTTAATGTCCTGATGACACGTGGTTTTCTCCTAGCACGATTATGCGATGGTCTTCACGGCGATTTTCGTTTGCTCACTTGGTGTTGGTCGCTGTGATGACGTTTCTCGTGATACCGATGATATATTCGCCCCATGCGATTCTGGCTTTTATAGCGGTATTTAATTGCATCCCTCGATCAAACGATTGGCGCCCCTCGATCTGTCTTCGGTCAAACGAGTTCAATATCTCGTCCTTGTCGACGTTTGTTCGTGTCGATCCGCGTAGTGTCTACGAGCGCTAGGATGGCGAGGCTCGTTTGCCCATATTGTGTATAGCGTAGCTGGTTTGACCGAGCGAAGCTCAGAGCAGAACTTGATTTGTATCGCTTTTTGTATGTCGTAGCGTAGCGATATTGTATGGATGGAGCTGTGCGGATAACGCGGATACGGTTTCACTTTGGTCACAACTTTGGTTCAAAATCAAAAAGGGCTCCTGGCAGGATCGCCATGTTCTACTCGCACAACGCTTACATTTATTTGTTCTATTCGCACAATGTTAACATTTATTACACACACTTACAATAAGGGCTTACGCGTACAGAAAAAGAGCGTCACCCACCACGTGCCGTACTTTTATACCCTAAGATGAGTTCCCCGCAAAGGAACTCCCTAGCTTAGACCTTAACGAATGCCACTTACAGTGCTTCTTAAAGTTAACTAACTCCACAACAAACTGAATCAAGTTTCGTTTGATTTGTGGCGTGCTCTTCGTAAACATTGAATAATTTTGTTAATGCTCATCACTTTTTCTGTGGTTTAAAATACCAAATTTATGAATCTACATCCTAAACCACTCCCGGTTTTCTTAAGAGCTACGACCATGATGAAGATATAATGATTGTGAGCAGCAATTTCACCGCTTATGTCAATAATGGAATCCGGATTGTAAGGGCTCATCTGACCTTAATTCGCTTTTCAACAACGCAATTTAATTCCAAATAGCTATTGCTCGTACGTTTGACCCGTTAAAATCATGTTACTTAGATTTTTTTCTTTTTTCATTTATCTTCTTTTATCCTTAACGATGGAAAACCAAGCGAAATTTCTGACCCTGGGATTATACATAAAAGATACATTCGGTAGCACGTTGAGATTTTTGGTCGAATTAATGGCAATAGTCAACATGGCCCAGTGCAAAAATTCAACTTACCAATGGTATAACCTACATTTCTGATCATTTTCTATTTACAATCATTTTGACAATTTTTGAGAAACATTTGCCCGAAATGGATTTCACTAGAGATGGTGGTTACGAAACAAAAGGCGGCGAGAAAGCATTTTTATTCAAAACTAGCTGACTGATCCGCCCGCGGGAGACCAGAAAACGTTCGCGTAGTCCAGGATTGGTCGTACCCACTCTAGTTGATGGCGCCGAGCGTGATATTGCATGCTCCCAGGACTATTTTCACCCAGACTTGCTCGATGTTATCTGCCGTCGGGAGAAGAATAGATCTCAATCGAATCGAGACTGCGAACAGAACTCCACTACCTTTGGCTTTTCTGCTGTTTCGGCTGTTGCGGTCGAGGCCAAGCACATGATAGCAGTCAGGGAACAGCACCGTTGAAGGTAAAACATCATTTAGCCACGTTTCTGTAAGTACGATCACATTATAGCGCGAGGTTGCAAAATACGAAAAAACAGAATTACATTTTGTACGTAGCCCACGAACATTTTGATATACAGCGTGATAATGGGACTCGAACGGCAAGAAAGCTTGCTCAAAAAGATTCATTGGTATCACAACTGTGTTCGAGCTGCCGTTCGAGCAATGACAAGCAGTTGAGCAGTTAACAATCATCCTAACAGAATGCTGACAGTATTCCCAACTAGCATTCGAGCAGTTAACAATCATCCTAACAGAATGCTGACAGTATTCTTGACAGAATGCTCAAACAAGTCTTGACAGGATGATTGTTTGCAAGTTTATAAAGACTTGACCGGATTTTCACCACATGGTGGTTCAGCTGGAACCGGAGCAAAAAAGGAACGAAAAAATCTCTCACGGCTTTTGCCGTAACTTGCTCTGCTCTCTCTGCTCACTGCTCTCCGCCGGTTTAGTTTGCTTTGCTGGAAGTGTTTTAACAAGGGAACGAATTTATTTAATTTTATGCTCACCCGGTGCTGCTTTACTCGTTGCTCCATTCATACGTGCGTTGCGTGGATCACAAAACATGCACTTTTGTGATTAACCGAGGAGCTTGGTACAACAAGACAAAATCAGGACGTGGTAAACAAAAACTTATAGTTATTTTAGTTATAATAATGAATCCATCTTAATGTTATCAAACATTTTTAAGGACGATTCAATCGAATATTTTGGAACATTCTGAATCGAATACAAAAGTGTTCCGTTCATTTGGGTTTGTCATAATATGAAAGACAAGAGTTTACTGTTTTATTTTTATACCACGCCATGTCATTACCAGTACGCAAACGATTCAAATGGCGCTTTAAAATAAAACAGGGATTCGCCTATCGCGTTCTGTGCACTCAAAATCTCCTAATTCCTAATGTTGAAGTTTTTAAGCAACTTGTTTGAATCTTTACATTTTCTGGGTTTCCACTTAATATTGATATCAGAGCAATAGGCAGAAAGAAAGTGTTGCTATTGCGGGATTCGCATGCAAGTTCGAGCACTTGTATGACTACGGGGGCATTCTGTTAGGATGATTGTTAACTGCTCGAATGCTAGTTGGGTTAACGCGTCTTTACCCGAGGAACATTTTTGGCCATGTTGCGCGATCAACGGACCTCCGTTCATAGTATGAAGAGAGCTCCGATGGAAGACGCGAACGGAGTAAACCAGCAACGTCGCGTTCCCCTGCTACCCGTCGTTGCACGTATGTCATGCGTCAACCCACTTGACATTCCCCGTAGTCATACAAGTGCTCGAACTTGCATGCGAATCCCCTAATTTTGTGTCACCCGGCCTCGGTCCATACAAAATTGAGGAGATTTTTGTATGGCGCTGAGGAGATTTGAGGAGATTTCCAAACAGGCCCGTGAGGTTGTGTGAGTGAGAATACACAGGCAGTGGCGTATGCATGTATTGGTGAGATACCACGGCTTGTATATGTAGTTGTGATATATGCAGTTTCTTTCCGCTAGCGAAGCAAAATCCAATTGTTACATTTCAATTCCGAAGAATTCAACCAAGTTTATTTTTCAATATTATATGTATTTATATGTATATCAACACGAGATTGTAGGCTTACTGCCTTTCACTGCACCGATACGGTGTTGCTGGTAACCGCCGACGCTGCTTCCACGAAACATGCACTTTTCACGACGCCTTGCCTCACGTCGAACTGTTGATCACTACAGTGATCTGAAGTTTTCTTTGTCCACCGAAAGTACTTGTCCGGAACCGTGGGCTTTGAACCACCCAATTAAACAGTACTCTGCTGACGAGGGCGTCCGCTCCGATGAGAATTTCCGGGTCACACTTGATGAATGCTAAGCACACACGCGTTCTACATGCTCCATGTTTTTCTTAAGACTGGCGCTGTCAAAACCGCGGCTGTGCGTAGACCGCTCTGTACAGACACGGCCAGCTACGTTTATATCGCTACCGGGTTTGATCGAGTAGGCCGTTGAAACTCAGGAGAGCAAGACAGACTGCACCAGCTCATGGGTCAAAAAGAGATGGCAAGCATGAAATCTCGTTTACAAGTTCAAGGTGTGGGCGAGGTGGGGTCGTGGGCTTGAGGATCCTGTATGAAAGTGCTCGAAATGACTACGGGGTTGTTGTACTACATCACCCCGTTTCTTCTCGTTTTGCCCCAACACTCCCCCCCCCCCTCCAGCCTATACTTACTAGTGATCTTGCAACCTCATTCGCTTGTAGCATAGTGCCATCGCATTTGCACATGGGCGAACAAGTCCGTCACATCATTTTCGTTCTCCCTCTTCTGGGACTTAGCCGGTTTTGCTGATCCAACAAAGCAACCGGTTGGGCCGAACTCACATCGCTCGGTAGTTTGACAGCGCAGTTTTGTTTTGATGTTGGAAGTGATCGGCGTGGTTTCATTCAGAAACAGTTTAATTTGCATATATTCAGTGTAAAATTACTTCGAAATGTGTCCAACATTGTCCAAGCAACAAGGAAAGGTAAGTAAGAACGAAATATTAATGTTCTTAATGCTTTTGTTGAGACAATTGGGTCGTGTTTACGCGTTAGGATTAGGAGCTTTACTGTTTAGAGCGAGTTGTCTTGTTGCGATCAGTCCGTTGTTCTCGCTCTATAAGTAGCTCAGTTTTTTGTGCATCGTCATCGTTTTAGTTAGTATGTGTGATAGGGACACCGACGCGGGAAACCATTTTTTGTTACTCTCTTCTTCGTCAGCTCTCGCGTCGGTTGGTCGCAAAGTCGTTCGTCTTCAATGTAAATTTAGATTATAATAAGTAAATTAAAATAAGAGTACACAACGTATGGAAATTCTCCAACAGCTTTTATTCCCCGACAGCGAAGCATGACGTCATCATCATCCAGTGATATACTGCAGTTACCGGCAAGAAAAAGTGCAGCTCCCGACGAGCAATGTTAAGTGTTATGAGTGGTTGCTATTTTTATGTTTGGTTTTAATATAAATAAACTAGTTCAATCGAATTTAGTGAATATTTGGTGTTTTTATTTGCATGGATGGTACAGGTCATCCATGTGACCAAAATATCGCCCGGGTTGTGGGAACCCCGGAGCGAGGGAACCGGTTGAACCGGTGAATAAATTTGAAACGCTTGAAAACCCAAGCCTGCAACGTGTCACGTCGCGTCCAAAAAAAATTGCCGTATTAATGACTGCTAAGGACGCGTTAACACGGTGTTAATAAGGCAAAATATGTAGCAGCATCGCGTAACTTTGTACAACTGGGCGGAGCTCCGTTGATCGCGCAACATGGCCAAAAATGTTCCTCGGGTAATACCCTGCTGCCAAAGTTGCATGCCATCACCCCGTTTCCCCCAGTTTTTCTCTCATCCTCCCCCCTCGAGTCTACACTTGCGAGTGGTCTTGCAACCTCACCCGCTTGTATCATAGTGCTATCACCTTTGCACTTGGGGGAATGGTTCAGTCACTTCATTTTCGTTCTCCCTCTTCTGGGACTTAGCCGATTTCGCTGATCAATCGAAGCAACCGGTTTGGCCGGACTCTCGCACGATGCGGTAGTTTGACAGTTCAGTTTTGTTTTGAAGTTGGAAGTGGGTAGCGTGGGTGGTGTAATTTACATATATTCAGTGTTAAATTACGTCAAAAGGAGTCTAATAGTGTCTTAGCAACAAAAAACGGTAAGTAACCACGAAATATTAATGTTCTTGGAGCTTTCCTTTCACGACAGCGAAGCATGAGGTCATTATCATCCGGATGATAGACTGCTGTTAATGGCCCAAACAAGTGCAGCTCCCGACGACCAATGTGAGTGGTTGATGTTTTAAAGTTGGTTTTTGGTATAAATAAACTAGTGAAACGAATTTGGTAATTGTTTTGTGTTTTTATTTGTATGGATGGCACAGGTCATCCATGCGACTGATATACGCCCGGGATTTGGGAATACCGGAGCGTGGGAACCAGTTGAACCGGTGAATAAATTTGAACCGCTTAAAACCCCTGCGTGCAACGCTTGCGCCCACAGAGTATGCAACACGCCATGCATAGGCTTACTAAAGGTTTACTTATTTTTAAGAAAACATTTCGAAAACCATAAAGTGTCACACGACGCTGTGATTTTGTACAGCTGGGTAAAGCAAAATAAGCAGCGTCACGTGACTTTGTACAACTGGGCGTGCCTGAGTTCGTTACGCGGCACACTTTTCGAGCGTCAATGACTTGCGGGTGTGCGAGCGAAGCGATATACATGTGCGAGCGAGCAACAGAGCACATTGTATAGCAGCAGAGCAGAGATTGTGGGTTGGAACTGTTGCGAGAGCAAAAAAACTCACAGGGGGTTATAACGATCGTAAGCGAGACGGCATACGTAATAGAGCGAGAGGCAAGTATGAAACGCACGAGAATTTTTCCCTGGGGCTCGAGAATTTTTCCCTGGGTAAGTTTCACGTGCTGCGCTCGGCGTTCATGGGCGCTTCCATCGCGATGAGTTAGGAGGGCACTGAGCCGGGTCGAAAAGCAGATCAAGATAAGCGGTCAAGTAGGACAGAGGATCAAGATACAGCGGAGTAAAATGTTGTCAGTACCGTGCCGAATTTGGCATCAATACAAATGTATGGTTCGAACGGCAAAATTTGTTGAATCTACAAATCATCATAGTTTATCGATGTTTCACACTTACCAATCATAACATTACAGCCCTAACATATAAAACTAATCACCAATGTATGTACTTGTTTCGTATTGTTTGTTTATTTTTAGGAAGTTGAAACGAAAACGAGAGAAATTTTGCAAACTATTATACAAACGGGTGAATTTAATGCACCACCCAGAATGTCATAGACTTCTCGACTTGCCATCTCACCATCAGCTGTATCAAAAAGCAACTAGTCTCAGCGGCATCGAGGAACTCATTAGGGGAAGCAGCAATTTTAGCAACAGCGATTCAACCGACTTTTCTGTATACGGGAACTGGATTACGTTTGGAAACTATAGCTACTTAGGATGGCTAAACGAGTCAACATCAGGCGTAGGAAACGAAAGCCTAGAGTTTTATCAAGGCGAAAACAATAATTACACATCCGTTTTGTTTGGAATACATGATAACAATGACCAGCAAGAGCAGCAAGTTCTTCCACCATTTGAAATGTGGCAAACCATTTTAATTGCTATATGCTTGGCAATCTGCATCATTCTTACAATTGGTGGAAATATACTCGTTTTGCTAGCTTTCATTGTGGATCGAAATATCAGACAACCTAGCAACTATTTTATCGCTTCTCTTGCAGCAACGGATATGCTCATCGGTAAGATTCCAAATTTTTATTGGCTTAGTTTCTTACATTTATAGCTTTTCATTTTTAACTGTAATTACATTAAACTTTTTTTATTACAGGTACTGTTTCAATGCCGTTCTATACTGTATACGTCCTAATGGGATATTGGGATTTAGGCCCGTTACTTTGTGATCTTTGGTTGTCAGTGGATTATACTGTCTGTCTTGTGTCACAGTATACCGTGCTACTTATAACAATCGACCGATTTTGTTCAGTAAAGATAGCGGCAAAGTATAGAAGCTGGCGCACAAAAAACAAAGTGATCTGGATGGTCACAATAACATGGATAGTACCGGCGCTGCTCTTTTTCATTTCAATCTTTGGTTGGGAACACTTTGTTGGGTATCGTGATCTTTTGCCGGGTCAGTGTGCGGTACAGTTCCTCAAAGATCCTATCTTTAATACGGCTCTTATTATCGGATACTATTGGACGACACTTATAGTTTTGTTCGTACTATACGGTGGCATATATAAAACTGCTTACGACATGCAAAAGAAAAGTGAAGCCAAGCAACGCAAAATGCAATCGATGGTGGCACTGAGCAGTGCGATGACTGGGATGGCGGGTCGAGCTGCAGGAATTGGGATTTCTAAAACTCAAAGCACGTTGCTGTGTATAGATAAACCAATGATTTCCAATACTGCCTTGTTACAGCACGAGCAACATAGCGCTGTTGCACCTCATAGGACGGAAACAACAGCAAACTTTCAAGTTCAATCAAGTGAAATGTCCCAGGATAATTTCAAAGATTCTAGACTATGTTCTCAGTCTAAAACCGAAAAGTATCCTTCTGCGGCTTTACCTGTTACTGATACTTTAAGTATGTTTTCTTTCACTGACGCCATTAGAAATAAGGGAACATACAAAAAAAACAACAGTAGTGAAAAGGGAGAAGGAGACAAGAGTGAACGTTCAAGCAGTCCTACCTTCGATTCGGATGATGAAAGTACGGCAAATTTAAAACGGGAAGAGGAGCAACAAACCAAATTGAGTAAGAAAAGAACTTCACTGGCGGGATTGTTGGTCGGCGCTTCTTCATCCTCTGTGCTTTCCGCTCGATGCAATACTGGTTCCATCCTTCCACCTATCAGCGTAAGTGAAACAACCACCAGACAATTTAAACGGTCCTCTCTTATGGTGGCGGTTAACAGTTCTCAGGCATTGCCAAAAATAAGCGAAACACTTAGTTATACGGACGAAAACCAACAAGAAAAACTGTTGCCTACACATGATTCAACGATTTCGAAGGCGTTGTCCGAGTCACTCCCAACAGAAAATGAAGCTGCTGAAGCTATGCAGAACAAATCAAATGTGATCTTCTCTCCTCCTAGCGGTTATCAGCAAAATACATCACAATTGGAAAATGAATCGGATATGGAAAGACCACAAGACCACAGCATCATAAGTATAATGGACTCCTACGAGAACTACGATGCCCTAATCGGTATGGATGGTGCCGATTTTAGGTACATGGATGAGAGTTCAGTAATGCTCTCTTCTCCTCAACACGAAAGTCCACTTTCAACATATTCCATTACCCCATATCAATCATTACCTCAACAGCACCATTACCTTGCGAGGTCACCTGGCACCCAAAGTAACAGTCAGAATATCGCCAATCCTTCGCTTTTGCAGAAAGCTCTAATTCGCGCAACGTCTAAGTCGAAACAACCGGCACCTACTGTGCTTATACGCACGTACTATATCAACACAGAATCTCCTAACCCAGATTTACCTGCACAGACGACAACAGAAGCGAACAAATTTAAGATTACTGTCATTCCTACCACACTTCAACAGCAGCAACAGGAGCAACAGCAGCAACAGCAGCAACAGGAGGAACAGGAGCAACAGCAGCAACACCAACAGCACCAGCAACAGGAGCAACAGGAGCAACATGTGCAACAACAGCAACAGCAGCAACAGCAGCAAAAGCAGCAACAGGAGCAAAAACAGCAACAGCAGCAACAGCAGCAACAAGCTCTTGTCTGCACTACATCTGTTGATTCTAAACAAACTACGTCTACCGCCACAATAGTTGAAACTGCGTATGGACGTGAGATTGGTGGGGGAAATATGCTAATAACAATCAATCCAACAGCTAACATGGATCGGGGTTCATCGAGCAAACGTGCATTTTTACGATCAATGGGTGAAAAGCTAAGGGGCAATAAAAAGGCTTCAGCAGATGGACCGCTCTGTGGAATAGGTAGACAAAAATCTAAATCAGAAAATCGTGCTCGCAAAGCATTCCGGACAATATCGTTCATCTTAGGTGCATTTGTGGCTTGCTGGACGCCGTACCACATACTGGCACTGGTAGTTGGGTTCTGCTCCAGGCCACCCTGTGTCAATGAGCATCTCTTCATGTTTTCTTATTTCCTATGCTATGCCAACAGTCCCATGAACCCATTCTGTTATGCGCTGGCCAATCAACAGTTCAAAAAAACCTTCACTCGTATTTTAAAAGGCGACTTACATATGACATAAACCGAAATTTACGAATAACAATGGTATATCTTTTTCTAAACTATTTAGAATTGTAGCTCACATCTAAATAAAATTAAAGGAAATAGTAGCAATAGCAGTAGCGAAATGAAAAGTAAATTTGATACAAAATTATTCGAGGTTTTTATCTGGACATTTGTAATGGAATAATAAGCGGATATAACACTAGGACAATAATAGGCAGAATAGTCGAATAAATCCCAATCATGGCTGACTAAATACTGAAGATAATAATTAGGATGCATATTATAGAATAACTACAATATCGTTACATAACAATGCAAGTTAAAATAATAAAAGCATAAAATGCAAAGTCACCTCAAAATGCAAAAAGAGAAACGTAACAAACACAAAAAATCAACCTTTATTGATACCAGTAACGACGAGCTTTGTTACTACATTTATATTCAACATTTTCAAGGGGAAAGTGTGGGTTTTCAGGATAGAAACGGTTTTTGATTGGGGGCATGCTGTTAACATTTAACCGTCTTTTGCCACGGTGTATTTTTCCCTGTAAGTTCTCTGCAGTTGCGTCGATTTTCTGGGATGCTGAGCTACCCTACGACTTGTGTTAATAAACCCTTCTTCTCCATTAGTATTTTCCTTTGTCGATCTGTTCGACAAGCAACATGTCGATCTGTTTGTGCCGATCTGTCGGTTTGTGTCGAATAACATTCCAGTGTGATTTAAGTTTACGTATGACAAATTCAAGCACACTGGCATTTGATTTTGTGTTTGCCTATTCATATTACATAAATATGGCAATTATGAAATTTGGTAACAAAATCAGCCGAGGTTGCTCTTATCCATAAAAAATTGTACCTTTTAGTACGATTATATCGTTATTATTTTGACAAGACATGATTGAATTGGTGGAGTTGTATCCAAGTTGGATCCATAGTCTTGTACTGAGTTTAAAAAAACAGGTTTATTTAGCTTAGCAATGCATTTGCTATAATGTTTCGTGGAGCCGATTGTATAAAACCGACAAATCTTCGTGGTATTTAAATGGATATTTGTTCGGCAAATAATTTTAGACGTCTCGTTTGACGTTAGGTAGTGCTAGAACAACATATTTATATAATTGTCAATTTAATCAAAAAATAATCAAATGGAAAATTACTTAGTGTTGGTTTTTGTGCGAAAAGTAATTAATTGCCAATTATTTTAAAACATAGACGTAAACAAACATGGATTCGAAATACTAGCGAATCGATTGTTATAGCATGCTTAAAATTAATCACAATCATTTTTCGTCACTGTTTTGCTTTGTCAGAATTCTGTTTCATAAATATTATTTTGAGTTTTTTTCAATCAATTTAAATTGCAGATGACTAGTTTGCTGGTTTTAAACGTGACCAGAAGCACCGAAAAACATAAAAAAAAAGTCCGCAAAATCGTTTGGATAGCCCCACAGAGAGCACTCGGTTATCCTGAAAGTACCAGAGAATCCAGAAGCTATTTTTTCATGAACCTTTTCACATGATGACGCTGGTTGCGAAACGCGTGTTGCGGTTTCGCCATCGATCAAAAGCATGTCAACGATTCCGAGAGCTTGGCCTAATGGTAAGGTGAGAATGGTATGGTGAGTTGCATCCATATGTACCAATGAAAAAAAACCTGGAGCCACTTTACTCCAGAGTAAAATTACTAGCCATTTGAATGGTAGACAGCCGGGTAGTTACTAAGACACCGCAACATAAGATGGCCAATTTAATTATTTTTTAATATATCTAATTGTTGGATAGGCGTAGTAGCGATTATCATGGTCTTAATGAAGTTGTTGTTTTAGTGGTCTTCCTACGCACTTATTATGTGATTAAAGGTTAAAACCCCATGCTGATTTCTTTCCGCGAGCCCAGCAAAGAAAATTGCATAAGGTTTTTAAGTAGATATCATAGGAACATGTGGTTGGTGGTAGTTAAATAGGCCATTTTGTGTCACACATTGTTGAATCGTAAATTTTATGATTTAAAATAATAATTAATCCTCAACAAACATATTGTTTTTAATCGATAGTTGGACATATTACAATAAGGAAAGAAATCATGGGAACTGGAAAGGCGATTATAATCGATTGTTTGAAAAAGCTCATGTTAACCGTATGTTTGTCGAGCAAGTTTCAGTAATTTTGAAACTCATCCTAGTCGGAAAGATAAAAGTTTATCATCAACAAAATCAAATCATAGCATTAACACACACAAAATACAACACAGTTAGATTCGTAAAGAGAAAAAAGAGGTCACTAATTGCATCATAACATATTATACAGCTCGTTTCTCATCAGCTCGTACATACAATTATTATAAGGTCGGTTTATCTGAAATAAAATTCTGAAGAACCCTGACTAAGTAGCAAATTAAGAGTATGAGCTTTCTTAATCATACCAAACTGTTTGAATAAAAAAATGAATTACAATTAATTTCAAGTCATGCAAGTTTCGATATAACTTAAAGTTTTGGTTTACACGTTATGAAAAACACACTCTATTGAACAGAACGCATTACAAGTATACATATTAAAACGCGAGACAGCAGCTTCGCAATTCTCGGCGGTCGGATACGCAAGACAGCGTGATGACTCCCATGACCTCAGGGATTCCGATCATGCTCGATGTTCGTCGATCGATCGTGTCCACGGACTCATCAATCCTCGCTGTGCTGCATCCCCAATGATGGTCGCTCATCATTTGCGGACCACCTGTGGAATAGAAGACCGGATACGAGAGTAGGAATTTTCTCATCCCGACAGTAGTGCTCCCACCAGTGCTGACAGTGCGTTTTCGGAAGCACTACGTACAAATGCAAGGCCCACGCGAGATTATCATTTCCGGTCAGAAATATGTTCACTGACTACTGAGGTAGTTTCTTGTAGGCTCTTGTGAACGTGCCTAGGTTAATGATCGACACATCTACATCGACAGTTTCGTGAACAACTTTAATCGGCTCGATATCATCACGGTATATGGTGCGGTACGTCCTGGGTCATTCCACGTTCATTTTGTTGGAGATTGACGATTTGTCTACGTGCGGAGTGCCCTGCCCAATCACGGTTGTAAAAAAATATAAAAAATCTAGGACCTATAAAATATCTAGGACTCATTATTGATCATAAACTCCTCTACCACATACACACCAACCTCTTAACAACAAGAATAGCCATCATCCTGAACAACCTTTATCCCCTTATCAACCGTCGTTCCTCGCTTTCCTTCAACAACAAAAAGGCCATTTACAAACAAATCATTCTTCCTGCAGTTACGTACGCAATACCGATCTGGGGAAAATGTGCAAAAACTCACATCAGAAAAATACAAGTAGCCTTGAATAATATACTGCGGATGATATGCGACGCCCCCCGTTACATGCGATCAGTAGATCTGTACCACCGTGCCAAAACAAGCCTAACCGAGGTGCCACTCGAGAGCTTTGCGCAGCGTAAAATTACAAATTTTCTAGCAGTTGAAACTTTTGGGTCGTTCGCCGTGTGTCACCAACACACTCGCATCAAAAAGCTCTTGAATGAAATATTCCATGATCCAACTTTGTACTGCTCGATTACGCATGTTAATCCATTTCGGCAGCATTGCATGCATTTTGCTTGTAAACACATGATCACGCTCATTTATTAAGTTCCGAGTATAGATTTTGTTGTAGGTATTTTTGTAACCCTGTTTTCAAGTGGTTAAGACTAATTGCTAGTCAAATAAAGACAAATCAAAACTCACAGCATTGATTGACAGCACAATAACGACGAATTCAAATCGGATGGGCAGTTGAAATACTCCAAATGAATTATTTCATTCGAGCATTCGATCTGTTTTTCGAGCATACAGTTTCAAGTCGGGCACACATTTCGAGCATACAGAATAAAGTCGAGCATACAGTTTTGAACATGGTTCCCCTATCAACTGCGTTTAAAAAAAATGACACCGAGTGTCATACTGTATGTTATACCCGAACGCCGCACAAAGCTCCGGGTGAAATGTTATGTTATACGCGTTTGTACGCCAGCGTGTGGCACCTCGGTAAAAAAGGAATTCTCCATCTCGCTCTTGCACACATATACCCTACTAGCCAAGGTGAATAAAAAAGGAATTCTCCATCTCGCTCTTGCACACGCATAGTGCCTGTGCAGCGCTCGACCGATGCCGATCCGAGGCTTCGAGCAGCAGCAACACACGCACGCACGCGTCGACTGCTTCACCACCTGGGGTAGATTCAACACATTTTGCCGTTCCAACCTGGCGGATACATTTGTATTGGTGTCAATTTCGGCACGGTACTAACATTTAGAAACGATTTGACAATTCTGACGCGTGAAGAGAACGCCGGCATATGAAAGCATATGTTTTTGCAATGTACTGAAGTTAACTTAATTATTCCTTGCATTCGCTGTAAGGCTGGTGTCACTGCTCCGTCGCTCGCGATTTTAACGCGCGTGCTGTCAAAATTTTGTATGGGATTTGACACGCGACGCGCGATGGGATCAAACAAATTTGATTCCAACGCGCGTCGCGTGTCAAATCCCATACAAAATTTTGACAGCACGCGCGATGAAATCGCGAGCGACGGAGCAGGGACACCAGCCTAAGCGATGTAAAGATGGTATTTCTGTACTGTTTCTGCTGTGTAAATAGAGAATGCCTCAAGGAACGAAATGTAAAACATTGCGCTTGTTGTGATTCTTATATAGATCGTTTAAGCGGCAGTTTTCAGCTCGAGCCTCTTCGTTGGAACTTGAGCAGATTTCTTACCAGTGTTTGATGGAAAAGCATCAACTTTGCCGCGATGGATTATGGAAGTTGAATACGTTTTGAAACTGTATGAACGTCTTCCTAAAGATTCCACCGAATACTGCATCATAGAAGGCACTATTCGAAGGAAAATCCAAGGTGAAGCCGCCGATGTTTTGAATTCCAATTGCCTTGCAGCCGATTGGAATACAATAAAACGGACTCTCCTCCTTTACTACAAGGACAAGAGAGACCTTAAAACGCTCGACCATGAGCTTGGTATGATTAGGAAAAGGCCATCTGAGTCACTCAGCAGCGATTTTAGTCGAGTGAATGATCTACAAACTGCAATAGTGACCCAAATTCAATCTGATCCGAAATATGCCGCTAATAACGCAGCATACATACAATTATTCAGGGAAAAAGCGTTAGATTGCCTTATAAGAGGTCTAGATAAAACCCTTAGCCTTCTACTGAAGAATTTCAACCCTAATAGTTTGAGCAGTGCATTTCAATACTGTCTAGAATACTACAATATGGACATGAGATCTGCCCCATTCAATGATAACAGACATTTGAAAATACCTAAACCGATTGATTTAGAAATTTACAATCCACCAGCCCAGCACCGGTCTTTTCAATACAGACCAGCACCTGTATACCAGAATTATTTACCACATTTCGCCCATCATAGACAATTTCAACAGCAGCGAAATATGATTCCCCAAACCTCTAGCCATTTCCCTCCAGGAAATGTACACCCACAAGCAAATGCTTTTCCACACTATCGCCCAAACGATAAATAACTCTTTTTGCTGATGATACAGTAATATTTATATCGCGAAAGGACGTGAAACTGGCAGAGTCCCTTTTGAATGCAGACTTGGTGGCTCTGGATGGCTGGTTGAAATACAAGAAACTCGCATTAAACATTGGTAAAACACACTATATGGTAATGTCGAGGAAGGAGTGGATCGGCCAGCTTTCCATTGCTATCAACACAGAGCCGGTTGACCGAGTCTCCCAGGTTAAATATCTGGGAGTCACTCTGGACGACGGGCTTACATTCAGTGCACACATTGATGGGGTCATCGCTAAGGTGGCAAAGAAGTGTGGGGTGATGAGTAGACTGGGGAAGAACCTAAATTTCTTTGGGAAAATTACCCTCTACAAGTCAATTATCTCACCGCATTTTGATTTTTGTCCATCTATATTATTCCTTGGCAATCGGACACAACTCAAAAGGTTGCAGAAAGTGCAAAATAGGGTAATGAGGTTGGTGTTGTGTTGTAGTCGGTACACACCTTCTGCTGTTATGCTGGATGTCCTGCAATGGATGTCGGTAGAGCAGCGGATAGTGTATCAGACTATGATACTGATATTCAAATTACTGAGGGGCTTGTTGCCGGGGTACCTTGGAGAAAGAGTAGTTAGGGGCTCTGACGTTCACCGGTACAACACTCGAAGGGCTCATGATCCTAGAACGTCGAGCTTTTCAACAGTATTTGCAAGAAATGCCTTATTTTGTAAAGGGATACAATGGTACAACAGCATCCCACGAGAGATTGCCGGGGCTGCAAATGTTCCCGAGTTCAAACGCTTGTGTGCTGTGTACGTCAAGCAGGTTGTGAAGTAGAACCCAGTAGAATGTGAAATGTCTTGTAATTGTATATTGTCAAAATTTAATGTTTGTGAACACCGCACTCGTCATCACGATATCACAGATGATGATGATGAGATTTTTGTTTTGCAAAATTGAAAGTAAATTTAAAAATGAACTAGTTTTTTGTTGCCAGGTATCCTGGCGCTCCCAGACCCCCGGTCTCACAGGTTTAAGTTTTATGAACTATCAATAAGAAATATATTGAAAGAATTGAATTCTCAATGTTTTAAACTTATAATTTTGATTGTGTTTAATTTTTTTGGTGTTTTGTTGATTGCGTTTGGGATTTTTTCACTTCGTGGGGATTTCCATCACGCCATCACGTACCACACGGTTAAGGCATACGCGTGGAGCGCAGCATATTTTCACCATCTAAAAAAATAGTAGAATGAATTACTGTTCATTTCCCTCGGTTGCGCCAGGTGGACCACGGTTATGCAATCGCTCATAGGTGAACTTGAGGGGATGGTGTTCGGCCAGGACGCGTGCGATTTTGGTAACGGGGCCGTTGTCGAGCTCCACTGGCGGGAGTATGTTGGTCCGTGTTACCCTTGCATCAGAGGTGGCCTGCTGCTCTTCCTGCGCATTGTATTAGCAGAGCTGGGCGTTAGCTGGTGTCCGCCCGGCTGGGTTTTCAAGCGAACCAATCCGATGGCAGCGAGTTCCCTAATTACGGGAAGGGAACTGCCCACACAACACAGATTGGAGGTATATCGCAATCGTAGCTTCGGAAGCATTGTAAAACTTCTTAGTTATTAACTTTTCCAATGTTCACTAAGACGTTTTTCAATTATAAAACTATTCGACGGCTCTTTTACAACTTAAAATAGCATATTTTTTTTATTTCGTCTACACGTAGGTATATTCGTAGGTATATGGTTCGATTTCAGACTTGGTTCACACGGATATACGGTTTCACTCATACAAAAAGTGACTTCATCTATACCGATTTCATCGTAAAAGCATTGTAATAGACGTCTGATACGATTTGGTTCATACTTTACCCACTTATATACGATTTCGATGGAAACTTACATCTTATACGATGAAATCTATATTTCGATATACGACTTTGTGTTGTGTGGAACACCCAGCAGCCCCTTTTTCTCCGTTCAGCCAGGTATCCTTCCGTTCCTGATCATATGCTTTCACCGAGGCTCGCATTGATGTAAACGCAATCGAACTGTAGTAACGGGCAAATGTTGTTCATAAAAGCGGCCCTATCGAACAGTCCGGTCAATTCGGACGGTGGTTCCTCGAAGGCTGGGAGCATGACTTGCCCCGAGTTGCAGTAGATCATGCCAGTTTCGGTAGGCCAAAGCTAAGCTCCGAATTGATCGAATGGTCGGCCAGGCGGCAGTAGGAGGCACCCTGCCGTTGGATGGACGCAATTGTCGTGGTAGCTGAGAGTAATTCGCAAGCGTCGCAGATGTCCGGCACGTGTGGTCGCCACTAAAACACGACGTCCCATGTTCTACCTCTTAGCCGCAGTAGGTTGAAATGATCGCCCCCTAAACCTGCCTTCTTATCAACCACCACTGGCGACCTTGCTTTAACGGATGTTGATGCTGGGCGCGGCAGTACGGGAGGTTCCGGCTCCTTCGACGGCTCTGCTGGTTGCCCTTGCTCGGGCTCCTGCTCCGGCTCCAGCTGCCCTGTGGACTCGGTCGTGTAATGCCGTTGCCAAATTCGCCGTGTCCGGTCTTTCACCACGCGCATCGCCCGTTCGGCTGCCCTGAGATCGACGTAGGACTGACGCCTGCGTTGCCGTTTCCGTTCTACTTGCTCGTCGTCGAACATCGTGGGCGCCTTTTTTTGCTCAAAAAACACAATAGCCGAAGCTCGGATGCAGCTAGTTTAGAATTAGCCGAATGCTAGTCTTACTGTTAACGAACTTACTTTAATGAACTTCTTAAACTTGAACTGTCGAACTCAATATGTACGGTTGGTCGTGATGACGATGAGTAGAAAGGAAATGAATTATTTCAACGGAGACTAAAAACACCACAATATTCCAAAACCAAAATCGGCGGGACGATAAATTCTGTTGTCGAAACAAAAAAAATCTTTCGCAAATCGACTTACGTGCGATAATATATTAAAGCACAGTTAAAAAAAGATAAGAGATAAGAAGCAACGCACAAATACGTATCATCATCATCCGTAACAGTTATTTTAAAATAGTGTAACGTAATAACGTGATCTTGGTATACAGTGATCGATAAGAACGATCGATAACGTGATAACGCGATCTTGGTATAAAATAATCGATAAGAACGATCGATTGAGCCAGCACATGCCTTTGTGTGTGCTGTGTTTACTCGTCGGCATGGCAGTGATTGTTTTGATCTGCCCGTAGAACTGTGTTTCACGCGTAGCATAAATGTAACTTTCAGTTTAGTAGGGTAAAAGTGCGTGAAAGTGATTTCTTTTATTATCAAAGAAAACCGAAAACCAACGGTCGAGTGAGCCAGTGAACATGTGTGTGTTTTGTTTACTCGCCGGCGAGGCATTGATCAGCATAAAGAAAACCTTGAGGTAAGTATGGCTAAGTAGGGTGCGTGAAAGAACGTCTTTTTTATGTTTTAAAGTGTTTTCAGGTATGTTTTTTAGTTGCACAAGGCTAAATCAGCCGAAAAGCGACGATCAGCGCGGATGTGGGTGTTTTGTTTACTCGCCGGCAAGGCAGTAGTATCTATGAAGAGATACTTTTAGAAAGTGAGGTTAAAGTGCGTTAAAGTGCGTCTTTTTTATTATTAAGGTTTTATATATAGGAATATTAAGTCCCGATAATAACTGACCAAAATCACCCATCGATTGAGCCAGTGCGCTTGGCTGTGTGTTTTGTTTACTTGCGCCGTTGTCAAAAACGATTGAGGGCCCAATGTAAACATTAGTCTAAAAAACTAATGTAAACATTAGTCTACGCATTTGTTTTGATCTAAGCGCAATTAATATAGGGAGTAGATGAGACAACATACTTTTGAGACACGCGCGCGTAAAAGTGGAAATTCGAAGATGATTTTTCTGTAGGAACTTCATCAGTCACTCTTGTGCAATTACGTGGCAGGCGCCTCGGATTCGTCCATTGATGATTTTTTCAACGCGACCAAACCAACGAATAAGGTTTGCTTAATTTGCCAATCCTTGATAGTGGTAACTCCCCTCCATATGTTGGACAAGGGTGGTACCGGCTACACAAACGGGAAATAGCATTTTTTGACCGTGCACTCCGGAGAGTGGTTCCACGATTTCTTTCCATAGATAATTGTGCTAACTACTGTAAGCAAGGAAAAGAGAGTTGACTGGTCTCTTCTTTGAAGGGTCACTTTGATACCACCACTTCGTGATTTGCTTAGAAATGCGTTACAAATATCTCAAGATAACTCCGCCATTCTCAAACCTATGTTGGGGTAAGAGGTGGGACTCATCATCATCATCATCACCAAACTATAGTTCACCTAAAAATTTGAACCAAGAAGGAAGAAATAACGTGCAAGTTCCAATGGAAGTTCACTCTTCTATGCAGAGCAAAATTTTCAATAGGCCTAATTTTAATTCAAAACGGCCCAGACCTTCTTCTTCAATGCAAAGACAGGCATAAGGAATCGATGCATTTCAAGTAAGAAACAATCAAAATAATGACCCGCTTGATTACGTTGCCAGCTCCAAGCGACTAAATGAAACGGAGCAATTTTTCCAAACAAATGAGCAACGTCAACATTATGACACAGCGCCCCAGTTTTACGAAACTGGACATCGGCAAAATTTTGCTGATCAACAGTTTTATGATTACTCAAATGCACCACAAGACCCAAACGAAAATCATTTTTTTGAGCAAATTTGGCAAGCAAATTGGTAGAACCTTTCCTTCCGTACATTAATTTGCGTACTACAACGGGAGATACCCTTTTTTGATTGATACTGGATCTAATATTAACATAATATCAACAAAACTAGCCAGCACGTATCAATCAAGCAAACCTTATCCGTTTTCTGCAAAAAGCATTGCGTCTGCTAACGGGAAATTTAATGCATCATCCGCTATAGATGTAACTTTTTTTGCACCAAAGTCTATGAAATCTTTCCATTTCATATTACATGATTTTCACACATATTTTGCTGGAATCATCGGAACAACTATTTTACAGACTCTTCAAACAGTTATATCCTTCAAAGATTTGACCTTTCAATTTAAAACAGATGAAGGTATTCCGTTTACCATACCCATTCGAAAATACCAATCGAAAATGAATAATAATTTAGTGCACTTTCGTACCGATCATTTAAATCGCGAAACGAAAGCTGAACTATTGAAAATATTGGATAGAAATCGTACAGTTTTTTACGAGCCTAATTTACGATTGACTTGTGCAACCAACGTGAAATGCACCATGAATACAACCGATGACATTCCTGTCCATCAACGCGTCTATCCTTATCCCGCAGCATATGCAGAAGAAGTAAACCTTCAAATAAAGAAACTTTTGAAAGATGGGATAATACGGCCATCAAGATCCGCCTGGACTTCCCCTGTTTGGATTGTTCCAAAGAAGAACGATGCATCTGGACAAAAAAAGTTCAGGATTGTAGTAGATTACAGGAAGTTAAATAATAAGACTATTAGTGACCGGTATCCCATGCCAGAGATAACCTATGTCTTAGATCAGTTGAAAGGGCAAAAATACTTTTCTACACTCGATCTAGCTTCCGGCTTTCATCAAATTACGATAAATTCAACGGACATTGCGAAAACGGCATTTTCCATCAATAATGGGAAATATGAATTTACACGGATGCCGTTCGGATTGAAGAACGCCCCAGCGATTTTTCAAAGAGCAATAGACGATATTTTAAGAGAACACATTGGTCAAATGTGCTACATTTACATGGACGATGTAATCGTGTTTGGAAGATCAGAAGAAGATCATTTGAAAAATTTAGATATTATTCTTAAAACATTGAATGGTGCCAACCTTAAAGTACAGTTGGACAAATCGGAATTCTTACATGAAGAGGTAGAATTCATAGGTCATATAATAACCAGTGAAGGAATTAAGCCAAATCCACATAAAATAAATGCTATTAAGCGATTTTCTATTCCGAATACGATAAAAACATTAAGATCATTTTAAGGGTTAATGAATTATTACAGAAAGTTCATAAAAGATTTTGCAAGAATTGCAAAGCCTTTGACTAATGCTTTGCGTGGTGAAAAAAATGCTTCTTCCAATAAAAGGATCGTACTTTCGCCAGATGCTGTACAGACTAAAATGCTGTAATAAGTTGAAAGACATTTTGTCCTCTTCTGATGTGCTAATATATCCAGATTACAGCAAGCCCTTCATCTTAACCACAGACGCATCTAACTATGCAGTCGGAGCGGTTCTGTCACAAGGTGAGATAGGGAATGATAAGCCTATACATGTTGCTTCCCGTTCTCTCTCACAAACAGAAGAGTCTTATTCTGTACCAGAGAAAGAAATGCTAGCTATAATATGGGCACTTAAAACCTTTAGAAATTATTTATATGGTGCGAAATTCACCATCCTAACTGATCACCAACCTCTGACATTCACACTATCGGAGAGAAATACAAATGCTAAGCTTAAGAGATGGAAATCGTATCTCGAAGAACACGACTACAGCATAATCTATAAACCGGGTAAAACAAACGTTGTGGCTGATGCATTGAGTAGAATTTGTTGTTCTATGTCAGCAACCCAGCATTCCGCCATCGATTGTGACCAGTTTTTTATACCCTCAACTGAAGGACCTCTGAATGCATTCCGTCAGCAAGTTATAATACAAGCAGGGAAAAATAACATAAAAAAAATTAACATATTCAACAATTTTATAAGAATATATATTTCAATAGATGACGTCAGCGACGAAAATTTATTGAAGATTCTAAAAACTCATTTCGATCCTTCTAAGTTGAATGGGTTGTACACAAACGAATCATTGATGGGTAAAATTCAGGAAGTTTATAGAAAAAAATTCGGTAGACAAAACATACTGAAGATACGATTCACTCAAAAAATTCTTGAGGATATAGAATCCCATTCACAACAAATGGATATCATATGTAAGGAACACAACAGAGCACACAGGAAGTCGAAGAGAATAAACAGCAAATCATAAGAAAATATTACTTTCCAAAAATGACGGCTATGGTAAGAAGCTTTGTCAAAACTTGTTTGATTTGCAATGAATGCAAATAGAAACACCATTATCAAAAGGACCGTTTCAAATATTGCACATCGATATCCTTTTCCTAGAAAAAGGTTATTTTTTAACATGTGTGGATAAATTTTCTAAATTTGCTCAAATCAAGAAAATAGAATCGAGAGCAACCGTTGATGTGTTACCAGTACTGAAGGAAATCGTACTTAAACACAAGCCTCCTGAAATTATTGGTATGGACGGAGAGAAATCATTCAACTCGGGTGAAATTGCAGAGTTTTTCAACATATATAAGGTTACACCCTACGTAACTCCTACCGGACGCAGCGAAATAAATGGGATCGTTGAAAGGTTTCACTCAACATTCTTAGAAATTTACAGAATAACTAAAACAGACAACCCAGAAAAAAATCTTTTTGACCTAGTTGATCTTACGGTAAACAAATATAATAATTCTATACATTCAGTTACTAGATTCACCCCGATGGAAGTTGTAATACCTTCAGAAAAATGCTCTTCGATTATTTGCCAAGTATTCAAAAATTTATGCAAGAAACAAGAGAACGATTTAAGACACTTCAATAAGAAACATATGGACAAGCCTACATCGGATTCAGCACAGGTTTTCGTTAAAACAAAACGTAGATTAAAACAAGTAAAACCTTATAAAAAAATTGATATCGAAAAGGTGAATAGAACTACAGTTACTTGAACGAACGGAAAAATAATCCATCAGAATGATCTGAAAGTAATAACTAATTGACATTATATTATATTACAGATGGCTTCCTATAGTGGTTGCACAGATATGTCGTTATACAATATGGATAATACACCCATTCTAGCGTTTGATAGGGGTATCGCGAAGATAATTAGCAGAAATAACTATTATATTCACCATTTTAATATATCGGAGCTGCAAAATGAAATTGAGAGTTCAAAAATGTAAAAGAAACATAGTACACATCAATCATATCAGCAGAATTTAAACACGTGATAGGAATGCTCAAGACTATTATACCAAGCCGGAAAAAACGATGGAATGCTATTGGAACCATTTGGAAATTTATTGCAGGAAGTCCGGATGCAAATGATCTTAAATTAATAAACTCATCTATAAACGAACTTATTAGGAACAATAACGCACAAGTTACTATTAATAATGATATGGCTACGCACTTGAAGGATAGTTTAGAAACCGTTAAAAAGGCAATTCGAATCTTCAATACGTCTACAATGGAACTATACTCCATTAACATTTTTATGAATTTAAAATACCTATCGAAAATAATTGAAATCATAATCGAAAGCATAATGTTATCTAAGCTAGGAGTTACGAAAATACGCCTATTAAGTCAGAGTGAGATAGACCTGATCATTACAGACCTAAAGCTAAACGAGATTCCCATCCACACAGCAATAGAAGGCTTATCGTATACAAATACCAAAGTTGCAGTTAGAAACCACGAGCTTATTCTTCTTATTTCTTCTCCGCAATTAAGACCAGAAGTTTTCAAAAAGATACAGCATTATCCTTTAACAATTAAGAATAAGAAAGTTCATGTCCCATTACCCTATTTCCTTTCCCATCAACACGACATTTATACCGTTACCTCATTGGAAAAGTACATATACCATGCAGAAGAGGTGCAACCAGCCGACCCAGCCTGTGTTCCAGCAATATTAAATGGCGAACAAGCTGAATGTGACGTTATTTCAAACCCAGCAGCGGACGAAACAATATGTTTGGATATGAACCATATACTCATCAACGCCAGAGTCAACTTCACTTTGGAAACCACATGCTGAGTAAAAGAAAGAATCTTGACCGGATCATTTTTAATTATCTACACGGGTTGCAATATCTTCAAGAACGGCAAGAAAATATCATCCAACGTTACTGAGCTACCAGGTTCAATAGTTAATCTCCCACTCTACGGCGTAGATGTCAGCCACAAAAGGCAGATACTCAATTTAAGTTTGGACCACCTTAATACTCTTCACAACAGCTTGCAAAAAGAGATGAACTTGATACAGGTTTTTTCAATGGATAGGATAAGCGTAAACGCGTTTAGGCGATGTGCAAAAATGGGCTATCAAAGTTGAAACCTGAACAAGCCATGTGTGAACGCATTAAGCCAAACGTCGTATTCATCAGCATAAACACACAATCGAATACCAGATATTTAAACCTCATTAACATAAAAGTCAGATTCGAGGCCGGTTTGTTTTGGTTTTCATAGATGCAAATTGTGTACACGTACATATATATTCAACCATTTGAAAAAACGTTACTGTTTACAAACATGTAACGTCCACGCTGTGCATTAATAGATTGATGAATTATTATTTAAAAACTGTGATGGAAATTGAATATTGTTTGATTACTAGTGAAATCTAAATCATAGGAGAGCCCATGGGAACGGAAATGCAAGTTTGATTCTTACCAATCTAGTAAGCTATGAAGTGTTGTGGTATGGGTAATTGCAAGCAGGAATTTTAAATTTGGGAATAAACGAGCTCAGCAAAGGAGAAGCAGAATTACTTTGTCCGCTGCAGAGTAGTGAGTTGGCATCTTGCGCCCGTTGAAGCTGGAAAGGGAGTGCAGGAAATGAACGCGATGGAGGTACTAACCCGCTGTGTGTCTTAATAGGGAAGCAAGCATGGAGTGAGTCCAAAAAAATTAACGGCGGCTTTCACTTCAATGACGCCGCCATATGTAATGATCAATACATTTGCCAAACATTCCACTGAATCAAGATGAAGCGGGCAGAGCGTAGTGCAATAAACTACACTACATCGCTACACGGCCAAAGAGTAGTTGGAGACCTTGTTGTTCGAGACGAGTCTAAGAAGATTATTCATATTTCGTACATTTTTGTGGTCGCCAAGATAGGAACAAGTCTTCTGTAGACTCGCGTCCCGCGCACAAAATCATTGTGAGGAGTAACATCGGTTTAATTTTCCAGAGTCTAGACTTAAAAAGTTTTCAGAGGAACGGTTTATCTCAAACCATTGCAATGTTTTGTTGTTGTGTCTTTGGCATGCGATTGAAGGAACACGTTTGGGTTATGCTTTTTCAAACTAACTACAGTTTATTTTTTTAATAAATACTTACATTTACTCAATTCAATAATGCAAAATTAATTAAAGGCAGTTTTAAAAATTTTACGTAGTATTAGTCGTAAATTTGTTCTTCTCTAATGCATCGGGTAATATAGCGAAGCATGTTATTAACGTATCCTTCGCAGTCTTCTCTTGTTATCAGTTGTCTTCCGTTTTCTACAGCCTCAATCAAGCCAGCTTCGTTTTGGACATTCGCTCTTCTTACAATATTTTTCCACTTGCTAAACATGTTTTCGATTGGATTGAGAAATGGTGAGTACGGGGGTAAATACATGACTTGGTCACATTCTTCAATTGCCTCACGTACTTCTATCGAACGATGAAATGCTACGTTATCCATAACCATCACTGCTCTTGTGATGTGTTTGTTTCTCAAAATCTGTTTAAGTTCATTAATAAACTCGACAAATAAATATCGATTAATTGGTTGCATGTGCAACGCATAATGCATTATGCCCGTTCTATTCATGGCACATATTACTGAAATGTTTCTTGAACGCAATTGCGGAACCACTGTCACGGCCGATGTGCCTACAATCGATCTTCCTCGTGTTGGACGTAAACTTACATTAAACCCTACTTCATCCAGAAAAATAAGTTTTTCTCCGCCAACCGTCATATTAATTGCTGAAAATTCGATTGCATATTCCTTCCGAGATTGTATTGTTGCATCCAGTATCCTGCGCTCTGGCACCAGTTTCAACCGTTTCAGTGTATAGTTAAATTTCTTAATCTCCCTGGCTATAGTTGTTTGGCTTACGATTATGCCAAACTCGCTGTGTACCTTATGTGCAAGTACCTTTAGCGTAATCGTGCAATCTTCATCAATCCATCTTTTCATTTCTCTTGCCATTGCTTCTGTTAGTTTACTTTCCTTGAAACCACCACGCCTAGCAGCTTCCACCACGCCCGTCTTACGGTATTTTGTAATTACTCCATACACCGTTACAGTCTTCATGCCCATCATCTCTGAGATAGCTTTAATCGTGCACTTGCTTTCATAAGCCTGCACGATTCTTTCGCGGTCCTCGCTTGTCACAGTGCGCCTCTTCAGCCTTGCGACGCCTGGAATGGCGACTCCTTCCGATGAAGCAGAATTCTCACTGGACATTTCTGAACGAATAACAGATTATGTTAATATTAAAGTATTAATTATCGAATCTTAAATCTCACCACTTTCTACTGCTTTCAAATGCTGCAATCGTAGCAATTGTATCCGTCCGAACGTGAAGTCTAGAATGACAGAGCTGTGTGTTAGCATTTTGTCGATTTTTTCCTTGGCCACAAGTCTAAACGTAAGCGAATGCGCTAGACAACCGGCATTATCAAAAATATATACTTACAATCGAAAGCAGAAACTAAAACATATCCAAAACTGAGGCAAATAAACCATACACAACTAAAAAAGCAGCAACCAAAAAATATACGTCCAGAGAAATGCTTCGATTCAAAAGATGTCTGAAGGAAAAACCCAACGTCCTAAAAGAGACCTGCGACCGAATATCAAGATCGAACTGTCATTCCACGTTTATCTGACTGGATCCGATACTCAACAGAATTCCAGGATAATGGTATGTTAAATTTTAGGCAGATCCCTACAGTATGTAACTTTAGAATTGCATTTTAATTTAAAAAGACTTCATCAATTGCCAAAATACCAATATAAATCCATCGTTTGATCGACGAATGTAGTTTTTAACTAAAAACCAATTACATGTTGTCCTGCCTAAAATTTAACATACCATTATCCTGGAATTCTGTTGAGTATCGGATCCAGTCAGATAAACGTGGAATGACAGTTCGATCTTGATATTCGGTCGCAGGTCTCTTTTAGGACGTTGGGTTTTTCCTTCAGACATCTTTTGAATCGAAGCATTTCTCTGGACGTATATTTTTTGGTTGCTGCTTTTTTAGTTGTGTATGGTTTATTTGCCTCAGTTTTGGATATGTTTTAGTTTCTGCTTTCGATTGTAAGTATATATTTTTGATAATGCCGGTTGTCTAGCGCATTCGCTTACGTTTAGACTTGTGGCCAAGGAAAAAATCGACAAAATGCTAACACACAGCTCTGTCATTCTAGACTTCACGTTCGGACGGATACAATTGCTACGATTGCAGCATTTGAAAGCAGTAGAAAGTGGTGAGATTTAAGATTCGATAATTAATACTTTAATATTAACATAATCTGTTATTCGTTCAGAAATGTCCAGTGAGAATTCTGCTTCATCGGAAGGAGTCGCCATTCCAGGCGTCGCAAGGCTGAAGAGGCGCACTGTGACAAGCGAGGACCGCGAAAGAATCGTGCAGGCTTATGAAAGCAAGTGCACGATTAAAGCTATCTCAGAGATGATGGGCATGAAGACTGTAACGGTGTATGGAGTAATTACAAAATACCGTAAGACGGGCGTGGTGGAAGCTGCTAGGCGTGGTGGTTTCAAGGAAAGTAAACTAACAGAAGCAATGGCAAGAGAAATGAAAAGATGGATTGATGAAGACTGCACGATTACGCTAAAGGTACTTGCACATAAGGTACACAGCGAGTTTGGCATAATCGTAAGCCAAACAACTATAGCCAGGGAGATTAAGAAATTTAACTATACACTGAAACGGTTGAAACTGGTGCCAGAGCGCAGGATACTGGATGCAACAATACAATCTCGGAAGGAATATGCAATCGAATTTTCAGCAATTAATATGACGGTTGGCGGAGAAAAACTTATTTTTCTGGATGAAGTAGGGTTTAATGTAAGTTTACGTCCAACACGAGGAAGATCGATTGTAGGCACATCGGCCGTGACAGTGGTTCCGCAATTGCGTTCAAGAAACATTTCAGTAATATGTGCCATGAATAGAACGGGCATAATGCATTATGCGTTGCACATGCAACCAATTAATCGATATTTATTTGTCGAGTTTATTAATGAACTTAAACAGATTTTGAGAAACAAACACATCACAAGAGCAGTGATGGTTATGGATAACGTAGCATTTCATCGTTCGATAGAAGTACGTGAGGCAATTGAAGAATGTGACCAAGTCATGTATTTACCCCCGTACTCACCATTTCTCAATCCAATCGAAAACATGTTTAGCAAGTGGAAAAATATTGTAAGAAGAGCGAATGTCCAAAACGAAGCTGGCTTGATTGAGGCTGTAGAAAACGGAAGACAACTGATAACAAGAGAAGACTGCGAAGGATACGTTAATAACATGCTTCGCTATATTACCCGATGCATTAGAGAAGAACAAATTTACGACTAATACTACGTAAAATTTTTAAAACTGCCTTTAATTAATTTTGCATTATTGAATTGAGTAAATGTAAGTATTTATTAAAAAAATAAACTGTAGTTAGTTTGAAAAAGCATAACCCAAACGTGTTCCTTCAATCGCATGCCAAAGACACAACAACAAAACATTGCAATGGTTTGAGATAAACCGTTCCTCTGAAAACTTTTTAAGTCTAGACTCTGGAAAATTAAACCGATGTTACTCCTCACAATGATTTTGTGCGCGGGACGCGAGTCTACAGAAGACTTGTTCCTATCTTGGCGACCACAAAAATGTACGAAATATGAATAATCTTCTTAGACTCGTCTCGAACAACAAGGTCTCCAACTACTCTTTGGCCGTGTAGCGATGTAGTGTAGTTTATTGCACTACGCTCTGCCCGCTTGATCTTGATTCAGTGGAATGTTTGGCAAATGTATTGATCATTACATATGGCGGCGTCATTGAAGTGAAAGCCGCCGTTAATTTTTTTGGACTCACTCCATGCTTGCTTCCCTATTAAGACACACAGCGGGTTAGTACCTCCATCGCGTTCATTTCCTGCACTCCCTTTCCAGCTTCAACGGGCGCAAGATGCCAACTCACTACTCTGCAGCGGACAAAGTAATTCTGCTTCTCCTTTGCTGAGCTCGTTTATTCCCAAATTTAAAATTCCTGCTTGCAATTACCCATACCACAACACTTCATAGCTTACTAGATTGGTAAGAATCAAACTTGCATTTCCGTTCCCATGGGCTCTCCTATGATTTAGATTTCACTAGTAATCAAACAATATTCAATTTCCATCACAGTTTTTAAATAATAATTCATCAATCTATTAATGCACAGCGTGGACGTTACATGTTTGTAAACAGTAACGTTTTTTCAAATGGTTGAATATATATGTACGTGTACACAATTTGCATCTATGAAAACCAAAACAAACCGGCCTCGAATCTGACTTTTATGTTAATGAGGTTTAAATATCTGGTATTCGATTGTGTGTTTATGCTGATGAATACGACGTTTGGCTTAATGCGTTCACACATGGCTTGTTCAGGTTTCAACTTTGATAGCCCATTTTTGCACATCGCCTAAACGCGTTTACGCTTATCCTATCCATTGAAAAAACCTGTATTAATTGCGCTTAGATCAAAACAAATGCGTAGACTAATGTTTACATTAGTTCTTTAGACTAATGTTTACATTGGGCCCTCAATCGTTTTTGACAGCGGCGCGAATAAACAAAACAAGCCAAGCGCACTGGCTCAATCGATCGTCGTCGGTTTTCGTCAGTTTTCAGGACTAAAAATATAGGAAAACACCTTAACAATAAAAAAGACGCACTTTTACCTCACTTACTAAAAGCATCTCTGCATGGAGATTACTGGCTTGCCGGCGAGAAAAGAACATACCAACAACCGCGCTGGCTCACTTTACCGGCAGTTTTCGAATTTAGAACTTAAACAAAGGATAGCAAAATGAATCACGTGAAATGAAAGCAATTTCACGCACCCTTTACCCTATTTAACTGAAGGTTAAACAAATGCGCGCTGGCTCAATCGATCGTTTTTATCGACTTTATACCAAGTTCACGTTATCACGTTAAACCATTTTAAAATAACTGTTACGGTTGACGTTGATACGTATTTGATGACCAAATCGTATGCTGCTTTCTCTCTGCTCTTCTTTTCACTTCGCTTTAAAATGTATGCATGTAAAGCAGATTTGCGAACGATATTTGTTTGGGAAACAGATCTTACCGCACCGCCGTTGATGGTTCGGCAATATTGAACTGTAGATGATATTCTTTATGCAGTGCGTATGGTTTGTATTCTGTGTGCTGCACATTGGTGTTGTCACGTTATATCTAAACAGGCTTTGGTTCACGTGCCTACCCAGAAACGAAAAGTGTATTGAAGCGCTCTCTCATCGAGATTCAATCGAAAAATTATTATCAGTGAACCAGTGCTAATCTACTCCCTATATTAATTGCGCTTAGATCAAAACAAATGCGTAGACTAATGTTTACATTAGTTCTTTAGACTTATGTTTACATTGGGCCCTCAATCGTTTTTGACAGCGGCGCAAGTAAACAAAACACACAGCCAAGCGCACTGGCTCAATCGATGGGTGATTTTGGTCAGTTATTATCGGGACTTAATATTCCTATATATACCACCTTAATAATAAAAAAAGACGCACTTTAACGCACTTTAACCTCACTTTCTAAAAGCATCTCTTCATAGATATAACTGCCTTGCCGGCGAGTAAACAAAACACCAACATCCGCGCTGGCTCACTCGATCGTCGCTTTTCGGCTGATTTAGGTTTTCGCAACTAAAAAACATACCTGAAAACACTTTAAAACCTTGAAAAAGACGTTCTTTCACGCACCGTACTTAGCCATACTTACCTCACCGGCGAGGAAACAAAACACACACATGTTCACTGGCTCACTCGACCGTTGGTTTTTGGTTTTCTTTGATAATAAAAGAAATCACTTTCATGCACTTTTACCCTACTAAACTGAAAGTTACATTAATGCTACGCGTGAAACACAGTTCTACGGGCAGACCAAAACAATCACTGCCATGCCGGCGAGTAAACACAGCACACACAAAGGCATGTGCTGGCTCAATCGATCGTTCTTATCGATCACTTTATACCAAGATCGCGTTATCACGTTATCGATCGTTCTTATCGATCAGTTTATGCCAAGATCACGTTATTACGTTACACTATTTTAAAATAATTGTTACGGATGATGACGATACGTATTTGTTCGTTGCTTCTTATCTCTTATCTTTTTTTAACTATGCTTTAATATATTATCGCACGTAAGTCGATTTGCGAAAGATTTTTTTGTTTCGACAACAGAATTTATCGTACCGCCGATTTTGGTTTTGGAATATTGTGGTGATTTTAGTCTCCGTTGAAATAATTCTTTTCCTTTCTACTCATCGTCATCACGACCAACCGTACATATTGAGTTCGACAGTGCAAGTTTAAGAAGTTCATTAAAGTAAGTTCGTTAACAGTAAGACTAGCATTCGGCTAATTCTAAACTCTCCGCATCCGAGCTTCGGCTATTCTGTTCTTTGTGCAAAAAGCACTTGCCCACGATGCTCGACGACGAGCAAGTAGAACGGAAACGGCAACGCAGGCGTCAGTCCGACGTCAATCTCAGGGCAGCGGAGACGGCGGCCGAGCGGGCGGTGCGCGTGGTGAATGACCGGACACGGCGAATTTGGCAACAGCATCCAGGCTTAAGTACTGAGCTTTGTAAAGCCCAAGTGGCGAACAATTTTAAAATATACAACAACAACAACATTACACGACCGAGTCCGAGCAAGGGCAACCAGCAGAGCCGTCGATGGAGCCGGAACCTCCCGTACTGCTGCGCCCAGCATCAACATCCGTTACAGCAAGGTCGCCAGTGTTGGTTGATAAGAAGGCAGGTTTAGGGGGTGATCGTTTCAACCTACTGCGGCTAAGAGGTAGAACATGGGACGTCGTGTTTTAGTGGCGACCAAACGTGCCGGACATCTGCGACGCTTGCGAATTGCTCTCAGCTACCACGACAATTGCGTCCATCCAACGGCAGGGTGCCTCCTACTGCCGCCTGGCCGACCATGCGATCAATTCGGAGCTTAGCTTTGGCCTACCGAAACTGGCATGATCTACTACAACTCGGGGCAAGTCATGCTCCCCGCCTTCGAGGAACCACAGTCCGAATTGACCGCACTGTTCGATAGGGCCGCGTTTATGAACAACATCTGCCCGTTACTACAGTGCGATTGCGTTTACATCAATGCGAGCCTCGGTGAAAGCATATGATCAGGAACGGAAGGAGACCTGGCTGAATGGAGAAAAAGGGGCTGCTGGGTGTTCCACACAACACAAAGTCGTATATCGAAATATAGATTTCATCGTATAAGATGTAAGTTTCCATCGAAATTGTATATAAGTGGGTAAAGTATGAACCAAATCGTATCAGACGTCTATTACAATGCTTTTACGATGAAATCGGTATAGATGAAGTCACTTTTTGTATGAGTGAAACCGTATATCCGTGTGAACCAAGTCTGAAATCGAAGCATATACCTACGAATATACCTACGTGTAGACGAAATAAAAAAATATGCTATTTTAAGTTGTAAAAGAGCCGTCGAATAGTTTTATAATTGAAAAACGTCTTAGTGAACATTGGAAAAGTTAATAACTAAGAAGTTTTACAATGCTTCCGAAGTTACGATTGCGATATACCTCCAATCTGTGTTGTGTGGGCAGTTCCCTTCCCGTAATTAGGGAACTCACTGCCACCGGATTGGTTCACCGCTTGAAAACCCAGGCGGGCGGACACCAGCTAACGCCCAGCTCTGCTAATACAATGCGCAGGAAGAGCAGCAGGCCACCTCTGATGCAAGGGTAACACGGACCAACATACTCCCGCCAGTGGAGCTCGACAACGGCCCCGTTACCAAAATCGCACGCGTCCTGGCCGAACACCATCCCCTCAAGT
The DNA here is from genome assembly GCA_914969975.1 of Anopheles atroparvus. Taxonomy (NCBI): domain Eukaryota; kingdom Metazoa; phylum Arthropoda; class Insecta; order Diptera; family Culicidae; genus Anopheles; species Anopheles atroparvus. The sequence goes on along the minus strand of CAJZCY010000001.1, from coordinate 535,599 downwards.
TCACCTATGAGTGATTGCATAACCGTGGTCCACCTGGCGCAACCGAGGGAAATGAACAGACGGCATCTTGCAATTTCTTCAGCCGAAGCCGCATGCCCGCGCTCGACCGACGTCGCTACAATGGGCCAACAGCGAATCAAATGGCGGGCACCCTCATCATTCCGCCAGGAGAGTCGATAACGTACGTCCCGATCTGATGGCGCAGGAATGGTCTACCTTCCAACAGACACAGGCGTTCGAGCAGAACCAGATGGGAGTCACGGTTCAGTATCTGTTGTTGCCCCCCTAAGGCGAGGTCGGTTGTCTATTTACCCTACGCATTAATACTATGTTCCGTCTATGTTCTAGCAGATTCAGTCAAGCAACACAGTCAATCTGCCATCGAACGCGCCCGATACGATCATGGATTACCCAGCCCTTTGCTGCCCTTTACTGACGATCACGCTTCCAATGTGCGATCATTTTAGTCAAACTTTATTTCCTCATCTATGACTACTATGAATTATATTATGCTTCCTACATGTTTTTTCAGATGGTGAAAATATGCTGCGATCCAAAAACGCAAACGTGAAAAAATCCCAAACGCAATCAACAAAACACACACACAAAAATCAACCAACGTCTTTATAAGTTTAAAACATTGAGAATTCAATTCTTTCAATGTATTTCTTACAGGTTTTTTCAATGGATAGGATAAGCGTAAACGCGTTTAGCCAATGTGCAAAAATGGGCTATCAAAGTTGAAACCTGAACAAGCCATGTGTGAACCCATCAAGCCAAATGTCGTATTCATCAGCATAAACACACAATCGAACACCAGATATTTAAACCTCATTAACATAAAAGTCAGATTCGAGGCCGGTTTGTTTTGGTTTTCATAGATGCAAATTGTGTACACATACATATATATTCAACCATTTGAGCTTCAGTAGTAATCAAACATTACAGGTTTTTTCAATGGATAGGATAAGCGTAAACGCGTTTAGGCGATGTGCAAAAATGGGCTATCAAAGTTGAAACCTGAACAAGCCATGTGTGAACGCATTAAGCCAAACGTCGTATTCATCAGCATAAACACACAATCGAATACCAGATATTTAAACCTCATTAACATAAAAGTCAGATTCGAGGCCGGTTTGTTTTGGTTTTCATAGATGCAAATTGTGTACACGTACATATATATTCAACCATTTGAAAAAACGTTACTGTTTACAAACATGTAACGTCCACGCTGTGCATTAATAGATTGATGAATTATTACAGGTTTTTTCAATGGATAGGATAAGCGTAAACGCGTTTAGCCAATGTGCAAAAATGAGCTATCAAAGTTGAAACCTGAACAAGCCATGTGTGAATGCATTAAGCCAAATGTCGTATTCATCAGCATAAACACACAATCGAATACCAGATATTTAAACCTCATTAACATAAATGTCAGATTCGAGGCCGGTTTGTTTTGGTTTTCATAGATGCAAATTGTGTACACATATTCAACCATTTGAAAAAAAATTTACTGTTTACACATATTTAACGTCCACGCTGTGCATCAATAGATTAATCAATTATTATTTAATAACTGTTATGGAAATTGAATAATGTTTGATTACTACTGAAGCTCAAATGGTTGAATATATATATGTATGTGTACACAATTTGCATCTATCAAAACCAAAACAAACCGGCCTCGAATCTGACTTTTATGTTAATGAGGTTTAAATATCTGGTATTCGATTGTGTGTTTATGCTGATGAATACGACATTTGGCTTAATGCGTTCACACATGGCTTGTTCAGGTTTCAACTTTGATAGCCCATTTTTGCACATTGGCTAAACGCGTTTACGCTTACAGGTTTTTTCAATGGATAGGATAAGCGTAAACGCGTTTAGCCGATGTGCAAAAATGGGCTATCAAAGTTGAAACCTGAACAAGCCATGTGTGAACCCATCAAGCCAAATGTCGTATTCATCAGCATAAACACACAATCGAACACCAGATATTTAAACCTCATTAACATAAAAGTCAGATTCGAGGCCGGTTTGTTTTGGTTTTCATAGATGCAAATTGTGCACACATACATATATATTCAACCATTTGAGCTTCAGTAGTAATCAAACATTATTCATTTTCCATAACAGTTATTAAATAATACTTGATTAATCTATTGATGCACAGCGTGGACGTTAAATATGTGTAAACAGTAACTTTTTTTCAAATGGTTGAATATATATGTATGTGTACACAATTTGCATCTATGAAAACCAAAACAAACCGGCCTCGAATCTGACTTTTATGTTAATGAGGTTTAAATATCTGGTGTTCGATTGTGTGTTTCTGCTGATGAATACGACATTTGGCTTGATGGGTTCACACATGGCTTGTTCAGGTTTCAACTTTGATAGGCCATTTTCGCACATTGGCTAAACGTGTTTACGCTTATCCTATCCATTGAAAAAACCTGTATCCTATCCATTGAAAAAACCTGTATATGTATGTGTAAACAATTTGCATCTATGAAAACCAAAACAAACCGGCCTCGAATCTGACTTTTATGTTAATGAGGTTTAAATATCTGGTGTTCGATTGTGTGTTTATGCTGATGAATACGACATTTGGCTTGATGGGTTCACACATGGCTTGTTCAGGTTTCAACTTTGATAGCTCATTTTTGCACATTGGCTAAACGCGTTTACGCTTATCCTATCCATTGAAAAAACCTGTATTGATATTTCATAAAACTTGAACCTGTGAGACCAGGGGTCTTGGAGCGCCAGGATACCTGGCAACAAAAAACTAGTAGAAGTTATTTAAGGTAAGCGAAGCATGCCGTTTAAATAATTCTTTTCCTTTGTACTCATCGTCATCGCGATCAATAGTACAAATTGAGATCGACAGTGCAAGTTTTAGAAGTTCATTAAAGTAAGTTCGTTACTGTTAAGGTTAGCATTTTTGCTAATTACTCTCTGCATCCGACCTTGGGCTATTGTGTTTTTTTTTAGTTAAAAAAAAGTGCCCACAATGTTCGACGACGAGCAAGTGGAACGGAAACGGCAACGCAACGCCAGTCCTACGCCGATCTCAGGGCAGCGGAGACAGTGGGCCAACGGGCGGTGCGCGTGGTGTGAGGCCGGACACGGCAAATTTGGCAACGCCATTACACGACCGAGTCCACAGGGCAGCCGGAGCCGGAGCAGGAGACCGAGCAAGGGCCAGCAGCAGGGCCGTCGATGGAGCGGGAACCTCCCGTACTGCCGCGCCCAGCATCAACATCCGTTGTAGCAAGGCTGCCAGTGTTGGTTGATAAGAAGGCAGGGTTAGGGGCCGATCGTTTGAATCTTCTGCGGCTAAGAGGGAGATTATGGGACGTCGTGTTTTAGTGGCGACTACACGGGCCAGAAGTCTGCGACGCTTGCGAATTGCTCTCAGTAACACGACGATTGTGGCCATCCAACGGAAGGGCGCCTTCTACTGCCGCCTGGCCGACCATGCGATTGACTTAGCTTTGGCCTACCGAAACTGGCATGATCTACTGCAAGTCGTGCTCCCCGCCTTCGAGGAACCGCCGCCCGAGTTGACCGCACTGTTCGATAAGCCCGCGTTTTATGGACAACATTCGGCGGTACAACAGTGCGTTTGCATTTACATCCAATTGGGCCTCTGTGAAAGCAGGTGATCGGGTACGGCAGGATGAGACCTTGCTGAAAGGAGAGAGAGGGCCGGTTCCCTTCCGTATTCAGGGAACTCTCTGCCACCGGATTGGTTCAAAGGAGTGCCCACTCGATCGGACACCTGCTTACGCCCAGCTCTACTATTACGATGCGCAGGAAGAGCAGCAGTAAATGCATGCAGTAAATGTATGCAGTAAATGCACGGACCAACATGTTCCCGCAAGTAGAGCTTGGCAGCGACATCGTTGCCAAAATCACACGCACCCTGGCCGAACACCATCCGTATGAGGGGTGCATAACCGTGGGCCGCCTGGAGGAGCCGAGGGAAATGAGCAGACGGCATCATGCCATTTCTTCATCCGAAGCCGCATACCCGAGCTCGACCGACGTCGCTACAATGGGCCAACAGCGGATGAAGTGGCGGGCACCCTAATCGATCCGCCAGGATAAAGATAACGATACGTCCCGATCTGATGGTGCAAGAACCGTCCTCCTGAAACAGGCGGTCAAGTAGAACCATATGGTCGTCAGGAGTGTCCGTTGTTGCACCCATACGGCGAGGTTGCTTGGATCAAAGGTATTGCCAAGCGACGTCGTGGGGCAAATCAGCGAATCATCACGATGAGTGATCAGGTCGCCACAGCCATGGTGGAGCCGAGGAAGGGAACGGACGCCACCTATCGGTTGGCACAGGGTCGATCGATGGTTCCTGCCGCCATTGATCGTCGGTAGCGACCAATACATGCGCACCCATTACCAGGACCAGGAGGATGCAATCGTCGATGTCCCGAGATCACGCAACATCTTTGGACGGGCAAGCCACCGACCGACCTGACCTAGCGGCGCGCATCTTTTGCCTGAGGCTGCAAGCCATCCTGCAGGATCTATCCTACGCATTAAAACTATGCTTCGTCTATGTTCTTTCAGATTCAGTCAAGCAACAAGTCAGGCTGCCATCGAACGCGCCCAGCATACGGCCACGGATTAGTTGTCACAGATTAGTTTTACTGACGACCATGCTTCAAATGGGCGATCATTTGAGTCAAATTATATTTCCTCATTTATGCTTCTATGAATTATATTATGCTTCCTATATCTTTTTTTAAGGTGGTAAAAAATGCTGCGTGATGACACGATGGTTGTAGCGAATCTCCACGAAGGGAAAACAAAAATCCCAAACTCAATCATCAGAACCCAACAAATCTCAAGCAAACGCCTGTATAAGTTGAAAAAAACTAAGAATTCAAATCATTCGATGTATTTTTATTTATATTTCATAAAACTTAAACCTGTGAGACCAGGGGTCTGGGAGCGCCAGGATACCTGGCTACAAAAAACTAGTCGGAGTTATTCAATACAGCTTCGATTTTTAATGTGCCGCAGGCCGCGAACGCCGAAAACGCGTTTTCATAAAATGGAGCCAACCCGCCTTCACAAAATGGAGCCAACCCGCCTTCAAAAAATGGTGCCAACCCGCCATCATTAGCCACCGCATCATCGGCGTCATCAGTCGAAGGAACATTCCTGTTGCAAATGTTCAAGCTAATGCAGCAGCAAATGGCCCAGCAGCAGGCAATAATGACTCAACTGTTGCAACAGCACGCACAGTCAGCACCACAGCAGCAACAGTCACCTCCCACGGGAAATAATATAGAACAGATTATGGAAGCGCTAGCGAAAGGCATAAATGAATTCAAGTTTGATGCCGAGTCGAACGTAACGTTTGCGGCATGGTTTTCACGTTACGAAGATTTGTTCGAAAAAGATGCCGCCCGGTTGGATGATAACGCAAAAACCCGATTACTCGTGCGTAAATTGGGCACAGCAGAGCATCAGCGCTTTATCAATTTTATTCTGCCCAGTGTACCGCGGGATTTATCATTCGAAACCACAGTACAGGAACTTAAGATTTTGTTTGGTCAGGCAGAATCCTTACTAAGTAAACGGCACAAATACCTACAAACCGCGAGGTTAAGTGAAGAGGACATTTTAGCGTACGCCTGCAGAGTGAACCGCGCAAGTGAAAACTTCGAGTTGGGAAGGATAACCGAAGACAGCTTCAAGTGCTTGGTATTCGCATGCAGGTTAAAGGACGAGGCGGACGCAGACTTGCGAACAAGAATGTTAACTGAAATGGAGTGTCAAACAGATCTGACACTCGAGAAACTAGCAGCCGAGTGCCAACGCATTTCCAGTTTGAAGAGTGATAGCAAAATGATTGCTTCTGGTCGTGATGGACAGGTGTTAGCGGTTCAAAGAGGTTCATCATCGCGGCAGAATCAGCACCATCGGAACCAGCAGCACTATCGGCATAACTCATCATTGAATAAGCCGACTAATCCTTGCTGGTTATGCGGGGTGCTCCACTGGTCACGCGATTGTTCTTATAAGTCCCACAAATGCCGAGATTGTAATCGAATGGGTCATCGTGAGGGTTACTGCAAAAAGCCCCACCGGCAGGAAAGACCTCGCAATTTTAATAGAAAATCCCGGGGAAGGAACGTAACCGTAAATGTGTGCAGTGTTCAAGGACGGCGCAAGTGTGTAGATATGTTGATAAATGGAACTCCCGTTCGACTTCAACTACATACAGGATCCGATATAACGATCATTAATCGGCAAACGTGGTATAGTATTGGGAAGCCACCGTTGACACAAGCTGAAGTTCGAGCCAGGACTGCAACAGGAGACGGTCTACAAATTACTGGAGAGTTTGAAGCAAATGTTTCCGTTGGAGGTGCCAGGAAGCAAGCTATAATCCGAGTGGTTGAGGCAGATATTTCACTGTTTGGCACAGATTTAATTGAATTGTTCGATCTTGCAGGAGTACCCATGGACAGCTTCTGTAACAACATTTCATCACAGCCCATGATGAGCAGTATAGAGAGCAAGTTTCCAGCAGTTTTCCGAGGGGTCGGACTATGCACCAAGGCGAAAGTAAAACTCCAGCTGAAGCAAGATTTTCGTCCGGTATTCAGTTCCAAAAGACCTGTGGCATACGCGATGCAGGAAATAGTCGACAAAGAGCTGCAGCGTTTAGAAAAGCTGGGAATCATTACACCGGTCAACTATTCGGAATGGGCTGCCCCGATAGTTGTAGTTCGAAAAGCAAATGGGAGCATTCGAATTTGTGGGGACTATTCCACAGGCCTAAATTCAGCCCTAAAGTCACACTCCATTGCCAGTGCCGGAAGATATTTTTTCAAAATTAGCCCACTGCGAATTCTATAGCAAGATTGATCTTTCGGAAGCCTTCCTGCAAGTGGAGATTGAGGAGCAGTGTCGAGCCTTGCTGACCATAAAAAAACATCGTGGACTTTATCTATACAACCGCTAGTCGCTCGACAACCTGTTGAAGAATGATAGTAAATTTTTGTGGACCCAGAAGTGTGAAGATGCATTCCGTACGTTCAAGCAGATTCTATCATCGAATCTACTACTGACTCACTACGACCCCAGATTGGACATCATTGTCGCAGCAGATGCATCATCGATAGGACTTGGCGCAACCATCAGCCATAAGTTCCTTGACGGATCGGTGAAGGTCATTCAACATGCATCACGGGCGTTGTCTAAGACGGAAATGAACTACAGCCAAAACGATCGGGAGGGTTTGGCTATCATTTTCGCCGTCACCAAATTCCACAAAATGCTCTTTGGTCGACACTTTCATCTCCAGACGGACCACAAGCCTCTGCTCCGTATCTTTGGATCGAAGAAGGGTATTCCGGTTTATACGGCGAACCGACTCCAACGATTCGCTCTAACGTTGCAGTTGTACAATTTCACTGTGGAGTACGTTCCAACTGCTATGTTTGGTAATTCCGACATCTTGTCTCGGCTAATAAGGAACCATGCCAAACCAGAAGCGGAATACATCATCGCCAGCATTAGTTTGGAAAATGATTTAAAGACTGTAGCCGTGCAAGCCATTAACTCATTCCCAATTACCTTTGTAGATGTTCAGCAAGCCACTCAAGCGGATCCAATGTTGCGCAAGCTGAGCAAGTACATTAAGGAAGGATGGCCTCAAAACGCATCTTTCGAGGCAGAACTTTCGCGATACCACCAGCGAAAGGATGCACTATTTGTGGTGGACGGCTGCATTATGTTCGGGGAGAGATTGGTCATCCCGGAGAAGTTTCGTATACGTTGTTTGGACCAACTTCATCGTGGACATCCCGGTATTCAGCGGGTGAAGGCTTTGGCCCGGAGCTACGTGTACTGGCCATCCCTCGACAACGACATAACAGATGTGGTTACTAGCTATCAAGCCTGTGCAGCTGCGACAAAATCTCCACCACATGCAATTCCTGTTTCTTGGCCCGAGACAAGGAAACCATGGCAACGAGTGCATATCGACTATGCGGGACCCATCAATGGGGAGTTCTTTCTAATCGTAGTTGACGCATTTTCGAAGTGACCAGAAATTGTCAGAACATGTAGTACTACCACGTTGGCCACCATAGCAATTTTGAGGTCGATTTTTGCGCGTTTTGGAATGCCAGAAACAATAGTTAGTGACAACGGCAAACAATTTGTCAGTTTGTATTTTCAAGAGTAATGCAAAAAATGGCATCAACCATATGACTACTGCTCCGTTTACTCCTCAGTCCAACGGCCAAGCTGAACGGTTTGTGGAAACCTTTAAAAGAGCCATCAAGAAGATAACTTTCGGGGGAATGGCTATGCAAGAAGCGTTGGACTTATTCTTGCAAAGCTATCGCTCAACGCCAAATCCCCAGCTTCCAAACAATGATACACCAGCGGGTGTTATGTTTCAAAGACCTGTCCGCAAGTGTTTGGAATTGCTACGGCCAACCGCGTCTCTAGAAAACAGTAATCAGCTTATAGAAATTCGAAAGTTCACCAAAGGATCTCCAGTCTACGTAAAAACACATCAACGCAACGGATGGAGATGGACACCAGGAGTTATATCAGGCACCCTGGGCAGAGTCATGTACCGTGTCATGACTGAGGAGCGTGGTATGGTGCGATGCCACATAAATCAACTACGGAGACGGATGAACAACATGCAAATCTCCTCCGCTTCAACGATTGCGCTAGACGTCCTTATGGATGCGTGGAACCTGCCACTAGCATCTGAAACGGCAGTGCCGAGTGCAGAAGCACCCCCAGAACAACTTGCGGACCAGTCATCAGACCGCCGGAGTGGGACGCCGGAAATGTCTTCATCTTCCAGCCCGTCTAAGTTGGTCCTCATCCAAATGCCAACTAAGCCCAGGAAAACCAACAGCAAGCCAGTACATCCACCACGCCGCTCTTCTAGGCCTAGAAGAGCTCCGCGTTGGTTCGACGCTTACCAGCTAAATTAAAAGGGGGAGATGTTGCGGACGTGTGCTGCGTCGCGGGGAATGCCACTCTCGGGTGCTCGCACTGAGCGACACACGCAGATGTGTGCGAGCTGGACATCGGCATAGCGGTCGGAGGTCAACGATTCGGTTGACCTCGGTCGGGCGTCTGGTCGGCTGTCGATCGATCGTCCTCGATCGCTCACTCGAATTCGATCCTCGCCAGAGGCCGGTCAGAGAAGTAGCGAAAGCGGGCCGGGTTTTTAATGTGTTACTTGTGATTAGAATAAATAAGTTATAAAGAAAGGACATTTATATACGCGTGCATAAAGTACCCTGCAAACGAAAATGAGTTCTATTGATGATGACATCTCGCTCTGGTTCACGGCACGAGCCAACATCGCGTTCATGCTATCTCTATTTCATCGCCCTTTGTTCCCCTCTGGTCTACAAGCTCAGCGAGCTCCCCAACCAAGAAAATCGGAGTATGATTTTCATGCATCTCGCTCTGGCGCGTGCCCCGGGGTACATGCGCTGTCTCACTGACTGCGCCGATCCGTAGTCGGCGGTAGACACTCACCAAGCGGTGCGCAAATTCTCACACGCATGCCATGCATTGAACAGCCTATGCACGACCGTCACCGCCGGCGTGCGGGCGAGAACTGACATGCTAGCGTAGGGGATCTTTTTTCTATCTCCGCACGACTGGACATCTGAGAGAACGCAGCACGCTCTGTGCAGCGGACTTACGATTTCTTCAACACGCAGCGCCTACCGATGCAGCCCGGCAGGCCGACTCTTATACCGTTAAAGAACACACATATCTATAAGAGCTCTATGGCCGAGCGAGTTGACCGACACACTCATGACACAAAGAAACAGAGAGAGGGGAGAGGAAGGTGGGAGAGTAGTGAAGGAATGGAAGAGAAGAGCCAGACCCGAGCCGGGGTCGGCTCTCCCATTTTTTTCGGATCGGGTCGCGCGAGCCGAGCTCAATCCCCATTCGTTTGAAAAGGAAGAATAATTTTGTGAAATGAATGTCGACATTCACTCGGCAACAATTCTAGCGAAAACCGGCGTGGTCGCTTCATTGGGTTGTGGGCCGTTTCGAGCAATTCACTTCCTCCGCATGCTACCTCCCGTTGTTTCCCACTCTAGAAGCTGCGCACGAACGACTCGAAAGCCGATCGGTTCGATTTTTGTCAGCTCTTCTCCCATACCCTTTCCTCATGTTTTATTCCTACCGTTGGTTTCGCTGCAGCATGCCGTCGCGCGTCGATACTTCCCCTCCCACTTGCCATCACCGTCCTACCCGCACTAACCGTTCCCGCATTGTCTTGCGTTCTCCATCGTTCTCTCGACCGTGCGTACGTGCGTGTGCATGCGTGTGTGCATTAGCAGTTTTGTCATCGTGATAAGAGGCGCGAATTGCTTTCTCTTTCTTAAGCGGAGTTTCCCCATGCAGTCTTGAATGTCTATCTCTTTTTACGGAATCTGCTGTTTTCAAGGTTTTTAAAGCGCGCCAAAATCAGAGCGTTCTATCAGCCTACCGAGACAGACGCATCAAATCGATCAAATTATTGAAGTTAATCAAACGAGTCAAAAACGAGGCCGAGTAGACCCGGAATATGGTCCAACAGTCTGAACTAAATACTCATGACAATTAATTAGGATATCATAAGATCGGGCTAGGACAGAAAAGGAGGCCGATCAGACCCGGGATAAGAAAACCCCGGTGTGGGTTGGGAAAACCCCACAGTCTGGACTAAATACCCATGAAGATAAGGATATCATTAGAAAGGATAGGATAGGTGATTACAAAACAAAATTAAATCGGGGTATCAGGGCTAAACAAAAATAAAAATAAATAATGTATAAATTATCCGCATTGCATTGTATTTTTTACTTGTTTTATACATTATATCAAAAAAACCTAACTAACCTACTAAATGAAAAACTTAAAAACTAAGATTTACCACCTAGTTTTCTTTTATGGCACGTAGTGCGTCGGAGCCCTTCAAGATTCACTCTCTCTTTAGCATGGTAGAGTTTGCGCTTTAAAAAGGCGTGTACTTGTGGTAATGTGGTTGTCCTGTCAGCCTTTTTTGCTATTTCATAAAAAACATTTATAATATTTGGAAAACGGTCCAAACCTACCCTACCATCTTTAAAACGATCTGTCCAACAGCAGTTTGCAAAGAATCTCCTGTCAAACAGATGATCCTATGCAGAGTGCATTAGATTTTCAGCGTCGTTGCGATGGGCTACTGAAAGGGTACTTATAATTGTATCATTAAAAGATCCACCTCCATCTAACTTCTTATTGACAGTTTCTAATTCGGCCACGCTGGAGATTGGCTTCATTATTTCTCCAATGCGATTGTTACATATGGCTTCTGCTAATAGATCAACTTTACAATTCATCTCCAGTGCCACTTTGAAAACCTTCTCTATTTTTTTCCACCGCTCGTCATCGCGTGACGTCATCGTTGGAGTAGATGAACGGTTAGAAGGAGGGGGAGCCATAAAGGGTCCATCTAATTTATCTTGTAAACTTTCCATTTCGCTTACACTTGATACTGGGGTCACTCCAACAAAATGTTGACAAAAAGCTTCCGTTAAATTATCTATTTTTGCGTTCGTCTCAAGCACGACTGCGAAAAGCTTTTCAATTATTTTCCACCGCTCGTCATCAATCGACGTCAACGTTTGAGTAGGGAATGGAGGGGTAGAAAGAGGTGGAGCAACAATGGAACAGGACTGGGAAGGAATGGAAGACGGAGCTACGGTGACGTCATTTTGTGGGATGTTAAATAGTGCGAGCGGTGGACACGGGCGGACAGCAGGTGACTCGGGCGAACCGTTGATGCGCCCTACTTGTGGGACAGGAATGCGGGACAACTTAGTTGGCGGGACCACAGCGTTGGAAACGCGCCGAAGTGGCGTCACAGGACTCCGTGGTTTTCCCTGCGGTGAAGTGCGAAAGACCGGGGGTACCGGGGAAGACGTAGCCCCTTCTGGGAGCGTTCCCACCGATGGCTTTCCCAAAGGCGGCTTTCCAACTGGTGGCTTTACAATCGGCGGTTTTCCAACCGGCGTACCAACGTGCAGTGGGAATGCTGTTGGAGAAGTTGATTTCTTCATTCCTTCTTGTTGATTCATATTCCCTGCTGAAATTAATTAAAACAACTATACTACAACCACCATCCTGCGATACAAAGGCGAATCCTTTTAATAATACATACCTTTTTAAATTTCTACAGCACAAATTTTAACACCAAACGAAGTTATAACTTCTCCTTTCAAAGACGATTGTAGAATGGTCGCTGAACAATTATTTGGGCACGGAAGACTCTGCTATTAATGCAAGTGACAGTACAATACCGGACGAAACAAATCCAACCGTATCGCGAACAAAAGGCTTCTGTATTGACATCGAGTGCAGAAGTGATAGACAATGGTGCTGTCCAAATCGTCTAAAAAACCACTACATAAAGTCATATGCACACATAGTGAAATACAAAGTGCGCGCGCTGCTTCATGCCGCTTCGTCATGATCTACGTTTTCTCAATCCATGCAACAATACCGGTACCGGTACATACAGTACCAATCTTCAACGTCGATGCTAACACAGAAATGTCCACGGATCCTGCTATGAATTAAGCACAGTTTTTTTTAACCATCCCAGTGGCTCGTCAGTCAACGTCGTTGCAGAAAAAATCAGTGCATCAAATTCGTCCAAGTCCAACATCAAATCCGTAAGTAAAGTAAAAAATTTCATTTCAAATAATATCACATATATCCTCTTCTCCTTCTAGTACACAGCCTGAAAGAACTTCACACCGCAGCGACCTACCTCACAAATCGCCGCAGCAGAGCCAGCACCAGAAACGGAACACACACACAAAATCCTCCACTGCACAAAGCTGAAAAAAGGCAACAGCCGGCAGAAAATAAAACAAAACAAAAACCAAAACCGGCCGACGGCCGCCTCTGCAAAGCCAAAGCTAGAGCTAGAGCTCGAGCGCGTGGCGGCGGTGGCGGCGGTGGTTGAGAAAGTGTGTGAAAAAAACGCCACTTCTTTTTATGATTTTTTTTTGCAATTCGAGCTGTGCCGGGGCGCGACGGTGTCAGCCGAAGTCGCGTTCGGCATCCGTTCGGCTGCAAATTCCAGTAGTTTTTCGAATCACCAGCCTTATTCGAAAATCTGACTAGACCCTTTTTTCCTATAGGAAAAGTAACTCATTTTCGTTTGCTGGGTATCATCCGAAAACACAGACATAATACTAACACATATATGTCTAGCTGCTCTTCTAGCTTACAGCGTTGCCAACCGGCCTGTCAAACAGGAAAGCTAGATAGCTGATCGATACTCTCAAACAAGGATACTTGAAATAACCAGGTTGCCGCGAAGGTGGTTTTTGTTGGTTTTGTAATTTTGACAGGTTGGTCCAAAGGTGTTTACAAAAAAAGTATGGCTGGTATGTTTTTACCATCTGAGTAGCTGTGCGTTATTTCTAATTTATAAAAATAATAAGTTTAGGACAGTCAAATAGCATTTCGATGTTGTTTGGTGAGTTGTTCCGCTTTTTTATAGCTCGTTAAGAAATCAACGCGACGTTAAAAACAACATTTGACAGGTTGGTCCAAAAGAATTTTTCCCACGGCGATTTGTCAAAATACACTGCATGCACCGACCTCCTCTTAATTGGACCTTGCTCTCAAAGACGGTCTAGTGGAGGTCGATTCATGCCATGTAAGGAGCCAGAAACCGTGGGAAAATTTTTGACAGTAGGTTAGGTTTTGTTTACGTTTATGAGTTGGCCAGTAAAATTGTTTTTTGATTAACGATTACATACATTGCTTCCAAATGATCATGGAAAATAATAGAATTCAACTAATAAAACTGATGACTGTTTAATTTATGTGTTTGGAAGCAACCTTAAGCGAAACCGGGGGAAAGCGTCGCACTCGATTCAGGCTATATTACAGTGCCCAACAAGATCCATTTCCCTTTGCTTCGCACGAAGGACCGTCTTCGGCAACACGGGATGTTGTTTCCCAACAATATCGATGAGGTCATGGAACACAACTGGTTACACATATTTACATCTTTAAAGGAAACTTTATGTGGTTGATTGAGCACATATGAATACTGCAGGTATTTCTGTAAACAAAACCTAACTTACTGTCAAAACAATGGCGGTGCTGAAAACAGCTATGACGCGACCTCCCCTTGACCGTCTTTGGATACTCTCATCGTATTTCCAATTTTGCGGGGATAGGGTAGTTTCTCGTCGAAAAACGCTTCGAAGTTCGACCGATCCGATGATGCTATCAACTGCTTTCTGAACAGTTTGGCACTTTCAGTAACACTAGACTTACGGATCAAAATTAGTCGTGTTTGAGTTTCAGGTTGAGATCAATAATGCATTTTTTTATATTGCTTGTTTAAGTAATTAACTTGGACTAAAAGTTTAGCGAACACAAGCCGAAGTTTACGATATTTTCGGAATGACGGGTACAGCCATTCTGCCGAAAAAAATATTTTTTATAATAGAACGCCGTACAGTTGACACATCTATGTAACAAACGCATGTCGCGCAGATTATTTTGTCTTGTTTCACTTTTATAGTTCTATTATCAACTTTGCCGTAACTTTTATATCTCTTGATACAGGTTTTTTCAATGGATAGGATAAGCGTAAACGCGTTTAGCCGATGTGCAAAAATGGGCTATCAAAGTTGAAACCTGAACAAGCCATGTGTGAACCCATCAAGCCAAATGTCGTATTCATCAGCATAAACACACAATCGAACACCAGATATTTAAACCTCATTAACATAAAAGTCAGATTCGAGGCCGGTTTGTTTTGGTTTTCATAGATGCAAATTGTGTACACATACATATATATTCAACCATTTGAGCTTCAGTAGTAATCAAACATTATTCAATTTCCATAACAGGTATTAAATAATAATTGATTAATCTATTGATGCACAACGTGGACGTTAAATATGTGTAAACAGTAATTTTTTTTCAAATGGTTGAATATATATATGTATGTGTACACAATTTGCATCTATGAAAACCAAAACAAACCGGCCTCGAATCTGACTTTTATGTTAATGAGGTTTAAATATCTGGTGTTCGATTGTGTGTTTATGCTGATGAATACGACATTTGGCTTGATGGGTTCACACATGGCTTGTTCAGGTTTCAACTTTGATAGCCCATTTTTGCACATTGGCTAAACGCGTTTACGATTATCCTATCCATTGAAAAAACCTGTAATATCATGGACTGTTGGCCGGCTGATGTTGGTTACGTCACTTTTTCCCTGAGTCATGTCATGATTTGCAAACATAAATTGTTGTCTGCAAAGACATTTTCAATCACGCAAATTAAGACTTGCTATTAACCAATGATTCAATTGAAATGTACTTGCTTTCCGTACGTAAAGAATTCATATTAAATTGAGGTGTCCGACTCTTTTCACTCGTTTCCCATTATTTCCACAAATAAAGCGTTTCCGAATCTCTTTTTCTATATGCGTACAAAAAAACGAGGGAGAAGTCCCCTGTGACGCTTCGTATCGTCAAAAGATTCTGAGAAAAAGATAACTTTACTAAAAGTAAAAAGATTATTCGATTGTCAAGTGTCCGTATCTAAATGGCTGATATTGTATCGCTTGCACTTAGAATCGCATATTCATGATAAGGTTGAAACAAGTATTTATTTTTTATAGCACTTATGATATGGAAATAGGTCGGTACTGGATATTGACACACATTTCTAACTTTTTTCATATTAAGATTATGGTGCATGGTTACAATGACATTAAAACTTGTTTAAGGTAAGTTTACTACTGCGCTTTAAATATGTTTTCTCATGCAAAAGATATTTCATGGAAATGAAGAATTACTGACTATAAACATTTGTTTTCGTAATAATGTTCATTGGACCTTATATACTACGATCGAATGCATGAAATGGCAAAATTGAACAAATAAAAATAATTCAGAACAAAACCACCCAAGCATGGTTTTTCACAAAGATATCATTGATTATTCGCTCCATTCAATTGCACCAGTTTAAAATTATAAAATGAATGATGAAGATCTTTCAAGAATATTTGAACACAATTCAAAACGGTCTAGTTTGTATAACATCTTTTACCACAAATATCTTGTATATAATTGATTATACAATTGTTTGATTTGATTATATATTTGAACACAGTTCAAACCAAAATATCAATAGTTTTTTACCCTAAGCATTTCTCGTGGTTTTAAATCGCTTATCATAAAGGTACGACGAATATTAGCTTGGAAAAAAATACGGGAATGCCATTTGAAAAACGAGACAAAATTTAGACGTGACGTATATGTTCAAATGTACTTTTTCCCATTCCTCATTTAAATTTTAGTCCATCACATTTACGCATGGTCTTTACTATCATGCCTAGATAAAAATTACTACATCATCTGCCCGGATGCAGTTTATTTCGGTGTTGGTGTATGGTGTAACAAAAATAAAATAAAATAAGTGCTATGTTCCTAGGTTATGTTATACGAGCTTTTCTTCTATTCATCGCACCTCCTCGACGGAGTTTTAACGTTTTTATAATGTTGTCTAAGAATTTGTGTGCAATTTTGCTCCAGAAGAACAATTTCAATATGTTCTACAATGATAAAACAATAAAATGATGTTTGATTTGACTAAACAATATAAAACATTGAAATGATAAATGCAGCAATATAAACCAACCGGCAAAAGTTAATGGAATCTTGCTTTTTCTTAGCCTATTCACCATTACATAGCTAGGATAAAAAATGCATACATGCATTTTTAATTAGTCCCGTTTTTGACGGTTTCATACATGTGAGCAGAGCATATTATAACAAACTATAATTTTATGTTGCAACAGTAGCATCCTCCAGGGCACCTTCTTCTTCTAGTTTTGATAAAAACTTAATCATTCTGACTTGCGGATCCATCTGACGAGCCAAATCGATCAAATCTAATAGCTTTTTAATACCCACGAAAATGCGTCTTCCTTTAACCCTTTTGTAAATAGCTGCCAGTTCGTTGCGTCCAAACACGTCCGGTTCTTGCTCAAGCACGGCTATTAAATGCTCCGGTGATGATAGGTTAGGTACATGCAAAACAGCAGTGAACGCAGAGAGCATTTCCATATCTTCCAAAACTTGCCTGGAAGAATATTATATAAATCTAAATTTGAATGACCTGGCAAAGTGGATGTTGTATGTTATGTTCATACCTTCGGCTTGTTGTGCATAATATTAAGAGTTTTTTACCCTTTGGTGGAGGTTTCTTCAAAAGCACCAATAATGCTTGAAGCGTGAGATTGGAATAACGAGGACCAATAGGTCCGTAATCTAGCAAACGTTCAATATTATCGACAAGTATACAGCTGTACGTGGAACGATAAGCATCATCGAAATACTGAACATGCAAAGTAAAAGAAAAGTAGTTGGTTATGAATACTGTTAAATGAATAAAATATATTATTACCTTTCGAATTTGTAAGCATTTGGCATTTTCTGTAAAACCGACCATATCATCAGGACTGCATACTTTAACGAATGGAAAATCAGACAACTTTGCAAGCTTTGCAGCCAGGGCAGTTTTGCCAGCGTTTGGTGGACCTTCCAATAAAACCGATACTAAACCGGAACCTTCAGCTCCACGAGCTTGTTCCGTGTACAAAGCTCCATCTTCAAGAATATGAGCTACCGGTAATCCCCAATTAATAAATCCACGAGTCAAATAATGTTCCAATGCTTCCGCAGCCGTACCAAAGGCCTGTTGAAATAAAACGCACAGACAGACAATTGGATATGATTATCATTTTGTATGGTGTGATTTTCTGTTTTAATTTTTACAATATATGAATAGGCCATATTTGAGATTAAATGCTAACGTCCCGGAAGTTGTATAGCAAAATGTAACATTTAAGCGCTGGTTCATCACACGGTTGTTTAATAATTTTATCTGGAAGCCATAGGATGGAAGCAATCTTCATGACTGTGAAGGTTTTGGTTAAATTATGAATTCATGGTTAGTCATGATAATCAAACAACTAACTAACTAGAATGCACATACAATTTTAACAAATTGCGTCAATTAAACAAAGAGGGCATACATTCAAAACTGTCTGCAAAAAATAGAAAAAGTGGCAAATCATGTCAACATTATTCGGATAATGTTACGATTTTAATAAACGATGAAGAAATCTGTTTTAAATCAAATGAAAGTTATAATTAAGGAAGCCTTACAGGTTTTTTCAATGGATAGGATAAGCGTAAACGCGTTTAGCCGATGTGCAAAAATGGGCTATCAAAGTCGAAACCTGAACAAGCCATGTGTGAACCCATCAAGCCAAATGTCGTATTCATCAGCATAAACACACAATCGAACACCAGATATTTAAACCTCATTAACATACAGGTTTTTTCAATGGATAGGATAAGCGTAAACGCGTTTAGCCAATGTGCAAAAATGGCCTATCAAAGTTGAAACCTGAACAAGCCATGTGTGAACCCATCAAGCCAAATGTCGTATTCATCAGCATAAACACACAATCGAACACCAGATATTTAAACCTCATTAACATAAAAGTCAGATTCGAGGCCGGTCTGTTTTGGTTTTCATAGATGCAAATTGTGTACACTTACATATATATACAACCATTTGAGCTTCAGTAGTAATCAAACATTATTCAATTTCCATAACAGTTATTAAATAATAATTGATTAATCTATTGATGCACAGCGTGGACGTTAAATATGTGTAAACAGTAACTTTTTTTCAAATGGTTGAATATATTTAGTTATGTGTACACAATTTGCATCTATGAAAACCAAAACAAACCGGCCTCGAATCTGACTTTTATGTTAATGAGGTTTAAATATCTGGTGTTCGATTGTGTGTTTATGCTGATGAATACGACATTTGGCTTGATGGGTTCACACATGGCTTGTTCAGGTTTCAACTTTGATAGCCCATTTTTGCACATCGGCTAAACGCGTTTACGCTTATCCTATCCATTGAAAAAACCTGTAAAAGTCAGATTCGAGGCCGGTTTGTTTTGGTTTTCATAGATGCAAATTGTGTACACATACATATATATTCAACCATTTGAAAAAAAGTTACTGTTTACACATATTTAACGTCCACGCTGGTTGAATATATATGTATGTGTACACAATTTGCATCTATGAAAACCAAAACAAACTGGCCTCGAATCTGACTTTTATGTTAATGAGGTTTAAATATCTGGTGTTCGATTGTGTGTTTATGCTGATGAATACGACATTTGGTTTGATGGGTTCACACATGGCTTGTTCAGGTTTCAACTTTGATAGCCCATTTTTGCACATCGGCTAAACGCGTTTACGCTTATCCTATCCATTGAAAAAACCTGTATTATCATTATCATTATCAAAAAATTTATAATAAGTGAGCACCCCGGTTAGTCAGAAGTAAGCGAACGCCATTTTGAGATTCAAGATTTGTTTACTGGAATGAAAAAAAGAATTAAATATGTTTAAGAAACACTCACCGGCTTAATGTCATTTTCAAATGCATGTAGAAAGTCTTCTCTTGTTACCATCAGTTTTTCCATTGCAGCTGGATCAACTTCAACCTTAGAAGCTGCTTTGATCAAACGGTTCATAGCAGTAGACTGTGCGGCTCGAACTAAACCTTCTATTTCCGCACCGCTGTAATTCTTGGTCATTGTGCCCAGCTCACGCAAATCAACATCCGGTGCAAGCTTTTTGTACTCCTTCATTCGGCGAGTATGAATGCGAAGAATTTGTACACGACCTTCTTCATTGGGTAGGCTGATTTCCATCTGAACTTCCAGCCTGCCCGGTCGCATCAATGCTTCGTCAATCATATCTCGTCTGTTAGTCATACCGATTACCAAAATATTATTTAATTGCTCTACGCCATCGATTTTGGCCAACAATTGATTTACAACAGTATCATGAACACCTGAATTACCTCCCACTGTTCCCCGTGCTTTACAAATGGCGTCTATTTCATCGAAAATAATGATGTGCAATCCACTTGCCGGACCAAGCTATAAAAAAATTGTTTAAAAGATGTTGAAAAATTTAAACAAATAATTGTTTACAGGTATTGTTACTTACCCTCTTTTCTTCCTCTTCAGCATCAGCAAATAATCTGCGTACATTAGCTTCTGATTCTCCTACATACTTATCCAAAATCTGGGGACCATTAACAATTTTCGGTTCTCTTGCATTCAACATTGTACCAATCTGACGTGCCATCAATGTTTTTCCGGTACCGGGAGGTCCATACAGCAAAATTCCTTTCACATGCTTGCAACCTAGTTGTTCAACTACTTCAGGCGGAAAGACACGAGAGGCAAAAGCACGACGAAAGATTGCATTGAATTCGCGATCCAGTCCGCCGATTCCCATTCGTCCAAAATCCCAATCCGGATTGATGATTGACTGTCGTACAGCTGTTGCACGACCTTTAGAACGCCCAATCAAATTCAATCCTGATCCTTCAGCTTTCTCGAACGTTACCACGGTGTTTGCCAACAGGCGACCAAAATTAACTCGCTTCGGCTCGGTAGGGGCTGCCGAGCCTCCATTAGATCCGCTGACACCAGCAGTCATCGCGGCAGCATCAATTACTTCGAGTGTTTTCACTGCCAAACAGAGTAACTTTTTATCTTGGAAATTAAACACTAATGGTTGCCCAACGGTCACCGCAAGCCCCGCGAACTGCAGCAAGAAATCCTTTGCCATCTGATCACTATCGTACGGCTCATGAGTAACTCTGTATACATGTATGTATTGAAAAACAGAAAAAAGGTTATTCAACATAACATACAGCAGCATGTGTGCTTTTAGATAATGCGGGATATGCATATTTACGTTTTTTTCTGGAGAAAATCAACTTCCAATGCTATACTGCAAAGAACTTCGGATGAACGCTCGAAGAGAAAAGGTTTTACGCTTATATCCTGATTTATGGATAAAGTTGCCCACTTTCGTTGAAGTAAGGAAAATCCAATAGTTCCAGGATTGATTTCGCCTGCCAAAGTACGTTCGGTGGAGAATATGAAATGCTGTCCTGGAGCAGTCGAAACGTCAACATACCTAGCAAATGAAAATAAAACAATTCAATTAATTTTTAATCATTTACCAAAATAACATCTCCGCTAGAAAAGTTGAAAAAACTATTTCCTTGAAAATATTGTTTTACTAGTGGGTTCGTGGGACCAGGCTGTAAACTTATATTTGCTATAACGGCTTGTAGTTGCTCCGCTAGTTCTTACTCAAAGCAACAGTTTTCTGCATTCTGCCTGGTACGGCGCAATTTTTATGTCACTTTAGAGAAGTCGACGATAGACATTTTTATATTATAACGGTCAGAATTTTTAGATTACCAAAAACCCTATCTCGATGGCGCATAAAAAAAAGATGCCAAGATCCACTTTAAGCCCGGCTTTAAGTGGAGCGAAACAATGCAGTTGAAACGCCTTTAAAATGCGATTTGACAGCATAATTCAATTGTATTTTATCGCTTCAACGCCCGGCAAAAGCCCGACCGCGTACCTTGAGGCGTGTTTATTGGTGAAGGTAGACGAATGGATTCTTTAGCGTCTTTAGCGGAAAAAATTATCAAACGCGCATTTTATTTAGTTGCTATCGTGTACGAGCAATGGAAGCATGCTATTCTTTCAATGCGCTGCAAAATTTTTCTTTACCGAACCGGGTGGTAAAGGTTGGGTGCAGTGGATGGGACAGAATTGATATTGAAAATTATCGAAATAATTGCCGATATGATAACATAACAAGCTGCGTGTTGAATGAAGCCGACTCTTCATCATTTCAACAGTTTTCCTGTTGTTCTGTATCGTATATTTTCCCCTGAGTTTGATCTGTTGTGATTTGGTGCACCAACAGAACAAACTATATTATGCTCATTCAAATTTCTGAATTGCGCGTTGTTTAACGAACATCATTCCAGCTTGTTCATACCCATAGTCCATAGATTAAACCAGTGTTAAGTTTTCAAAAACAGTATATATGAGTCCGCCATTACACTGACTGCAACAAACTTGCAACAGCCTTTCTGCAACATCAAATTAGCAGTCCAATGGCCAGTTTTCCTGTAATTTATTGCGCTCAGTGTAATGTAGTCAAAATCTGTTGCAGTTGTTGCAGCTAACCGGAATTTTGATCTTTAGAATTGTTTTCAATCGTTGAAAAACGAAATCAAATATTGTGGCTTATTTTTTTAAGTTATGCTAAGTGCTTGTGTTTCAATTATTTCAGCTAAGCTACATTTTACAATAGTAGCTTTACAGCCCGTTTAGACGGGAGAAACTTTTTGGGATCCGTAAAGCAAGGCGCAAACGTGATGAACAAGTCCGCGCGAACATTTTGACAACCATGCATTTTTCTTTGTTCTTTCCGAAGTGACACCCGAAGTGGCAAAATCTTCGATAGCACTTCGATACTCTCATCGTAATTCCACTTTTATCGAGGATTTTTTTATTGACAGGACGTTTGACAGTACAGAATGCTGGGTGCCGGTGCAAGGCATATGTGTGTTGGTGCGCCATATTCTTTCGCATACCACCGCAATCAAACATTTTATCTCGATCAATAAATTAATACAATAATTTGTTGCTTGCAATAATCGGATCATATGAACCATTTGAGAAAACTTGGTAGTTTTTATAAACGTACGAAAAAGTACATGGTTTCGGATCCAGTCGATGAGGAAGAGGCAGGATCAAGCAGAGTAGGTAAGTGATCGCTCCTTTAAAAGTGTGTTTTCAGTCAATCAAAACGGTGCAAACAATGAATGAAGTTTATTTTCCAATGTTTTAGTTTTTCCAAAGGCACAGAACGAAATGGAAACTGCGGTGCAGTGGGGGAAAGCGAAACAAAGATTGAAAGTTTGCTGGATCTTGGTGAGCACTTAGGTGTTGTCACTGGTCGGGGGAACGTAAACAAGAAATAAATTCTTTGAATTACAAAAGGACCAATCCTTAGCAGAGTTTTTTTTCAACATACACTGCGAAATATGATCGAATGATACGATCGTGAAATATCTTCCACAAATGTTTGTTTACAACTGATGGCATCAATCAAAGATGGCGGTGGAGTGTGGAAGAATATGGCGCACTAACACATATATGTCTATCTAGCTGCTTTTTTGACATACAACATTGTCAAACGGCCTGTCAAATAGAAAACTTCAACCGCACATCGATACTCTCGTCGTATTTCCACTTTTGCGGAGGTTGGGCAGTCAGCTGGGCTCAGAAACAAGTTGCTATCGTTTTCGACCCTTGATTTGCTTGTACGTTCAGTTGACGTATTGGAGTTATCTTTGGTTAGTTCGTCGTGTTTATAGTACGCATGACTTAGTTTTCCATAGTATTATTTTTATCAACAATATGTGCAGGAAAAATGGAGCTAAATCAACTTAGGGCAGCTTTGGCCGCTAAAGTGACTTCATGGATTTTTTGTATGATTTCGGCACAACAAAAATGTTAAAACGCGTATACACATTGAAACATTCTGTGAAACATTCGGCTGAAACGTTTTTTTGACATTCGATTTGACGGAACAGTATAACAGTAGAACAGCCTCTGGCCCGGTTTGATATGTTTTGGAACAGGATTATGTTTAATGAATTTCCACAAACAAAATCCTTATTCGAAACATTTTAAATTTTTTTGTTTATTTCATGCGAAATTATACTTGATTTCGGTTTCAATAATTATGTGTGCAATTAAAACAAATTTTTCTTAAAGGATACACAACTGATTCGACTTAAATGATATATTTTGGGCCAAAAAGTTTTTGGGTTTTGTTTTCCAGCTCTTCACATTCAAACAAAAAAAGGGGGGGGGGGAATCGATATACCAGGCGACAAATAAGTTGTCAAAATTATGTTTCAAAGAATGTTTCAATGTGGAGACACACTTTAATGTTCAACGCCAGTCTATTGTACTTTAACCAACCGTCCAAAGCAATTAAATCCATGTTTAAAAGAGATTCTGCCTGTTTCACGTCCTTTCATGGTATAAATATTACTGTGTCATCAGCAATAGATTTATTTCACAAGAACAGGTCTTGTTTCATGTCATTAATGTACATGATAAACAAAATTGGTTCAAGAACACTTCCTTGTGGAACCCCAAGGGCGTTTTCAATCAAACCGGAAATAGAATTTTTGAAAATTGTTCTCTGGGTTCTTCCAGTTAAGTAATCGCTGAACCAACTAAGTTCCTTCCCCGCAATACCGAATCGCCCTAAAGTTAGTAGCAACAAGGGCCCCGATATTGTTTCAAAAACCCGTTTTAAATCCAAAAAAACCGCGAGTACCAGCTACCCACAGTCCATCAATGTCTTCTACTTTGCAAGCACCAGGTTCAGTGCAGTTTCACAGGAATGTCCTTCCCGATATCCCGAACTGCTCCCGGGCAAGCAGCCCGTACCGGTCCATAAATTGCACCAATTGTTCCTTGACAACAACTTCAAAGACTTTCTCGACTTTATGAAGCATATTGATAGGCCGAAACTCTTCCGCTTTGATAGCTCCAGTTGCTGTCAATCAGCAGTCGCCGAAAAAAATAATACGATGAGAGTGTCGATGAGCTATCGAAGACTTTGTCGTCCTCGATGTGTGTCCGTTGGGGTAAGCTCGAGCTGTAAACCACTCGATTTCGACTGTCCAATTGCTAAAGCCATAATTGCAATCTATATATATAAAAATGGATGTATGTTTGTTTGTAACGCTAAAACTCAAAAACGGCTGGACCAATCTTGATGATGTCTTCGCAGGATTTGTTCGTTTTTGCCCAACGAAGGTTTAGGAAAAAAGAAAATTGGAAAATTCCGAAAGATAAGCTGGAAAATTCGAAAATTCTTAATTTCGAGTTTTCCAAAACATAGGAGGCTATGAGAGCAGTCATGCTCTTCTTTCGCAGCCTGCTGCAATTGCTTTAAAGAGTGCAGCCGGGGAATCATTGAAAACTTTTCAGCGAACAAATTATATGTGCAATCTGCATAAATGATTCCCAGTATAATAAATTCAAACTTATTTTCATTAAAATTAGAAACCTTCAAGAAAAACCTTATTGCATACAATCATACATATTGGACGGGGCGAAGTTCGTCGGGCCAGCTAGTCATGTATGAATGTACTGCGATCAGAAACTGTTAGTCCAGGGAAACTGTGAGTCCGCCATAACACAAAGCGCAACAAATCTGCAACAGCTTTCGGCAACATCAAATTTGACGGCTGAATTGGTGATCAACTGTGTTGCAGCTGTTACCCATTTCATTCGGAAAACAAGCTGCAAAAAATTTGAAAATCCAACTAGCAGGGATCGTTATTTGGATTGTATTCTTTCTCTAAATAGATTTTTAAACGTTTTTAGCAAAAATCAAGCCTTCATCAGCTTTCTTTTTTCACGGAATGAAAATATCACCATTCTGCTATCATCAAAGCTGGTGGTGGGGCGTGGAAGAATATGGCTCGAAGGGATACTGAACTAACACATATGTGTCCAGCTGCTCTTTTAGCTTACAGCGCTGTCAATCGGCCTGTCAAACAGAAAAGCTCGATAGCTGATCGATATTCTCATCGTATTTCCAATTTTGCGGGGATTGGGTAAGATAACGTAACAATTGAAGTTATTCAATAGTTAACGACCACACAAACTCAATCTTTGCAATTCCTGACATGTTAAACATTCTCTGCTATAAATATTTGGCTGATAGAAGAATCACATGTTTATGTCCCAAAAACGACAGATTTCTGCGTAACACGTCTTAAAATCAATTATTTTCATTTTTTATCATCATTTCATTTTAATTTTTTTATCATCATTTCATCATTTCATTTCATCTTTTTTTTTTCTTAAAATGAATGGCTTTTCTTATGGTATAACAACTTACTTGATTTCCGGTGAAAAATCACCACCGCTTACGATAGCTCTGTTTTTGAGCGACAGCTCGTCCGTAGGGCACTTGGCTGCTTTCATAATCTGATGGAAGAGTGTAAAAAAGCATCATACAATAATAACCAAGTGGCGAATACTTACCATTGCCATGACTACTTTGCTTGATTTGATAGCTGGAATGGAAAACCTTCGCTGCGGTTAATGTTTCTATTAACACCCAAAATTACTCGACGATCTGTAGAGAGACAGTAACACTATCAGATAGCTCCCTTTTTATTACAGCTTTGTTTGCACTATAGAAGTATCGCTGATACATTTATCACTGATTTGTTCGGAAAGAAAGGAGGCGAGGATTCCTTATATTCACGGGTTGTATAAAAATCTCATGCAAAACTGCGCATGCGTTTTATTTTGTGCATTTTTTATATGTTATGGATTTTTTTTTTCAGTAAGCATTGTCAATTGGGCGTATGTTGGATAAGATGGCTGTGAAAATTGGTTTTGTTCCGCAATAACATCACCAATTTTATAACTAGGCTTGATTCGTAAAATAAGGCTCATTACTTCAAAACACGCAAAAATCACCAGTGCCCGTACAGGGTTATCACACAGATAGTATGATTTTGTTGTTGTTACAAAAGCTATTATAAAAATATTGGGATGCGGAGCAGACTATAGCTTGAGATATTCAATTCCAAATCAAGTAATTTCTAGCTCTCTCATTTCAGTAAGTAAAGCATGTGGAAGTAACTATGATTTAAAATGAAAATTACGATGATTGCTATGACACTTTTTCTTCCTTTCACAACCAACACCTAGCAGCAGGACTAGACAAACACGTAAACTTGAAAATTTTGCTATGACGAACGTTTTCATTTGACACACTCAATTCTGAAGCCCAATGAGACACTGCTCGACTACCTGGTAGACATTTCGGGCACGTGTGCGTGTGTTGCTGCTGCTCCCCGCCCCGTAGTCATACAAGTGCTCGAACTTGCATGCGAATCCCCTAATTTTGTGTCACCCGACCTCGGCCCATACTAAATTGAGGAGATTTTTGTATGGCGCTGAGGATATTTGAGGAGATTTCCAAATAGGCCCGTGAGGTTGTGTGAGTGAGAATACACAGGCAATGACGTATGCATGTATTGGTGAGGTACCACGGCTTGTATATTTAGTTGTGATATATGCAGTTTCTTTCGGCTTAAGAAGCAAAATCCAATTGTTACATTTCAATTCCGAAGAATTTAACCAATTTTATTTATCAATATTATATGTATTTATATGTATACCAACACGACATTGTAGGCTTACTGCCTTTCACTGCACCGATACGGTGTTACTGGTAACCGCCGACGCTGCTTCCACGAAACATGCACTTTTCACGACGCCTTGCCTCACGTCGAACTGTTGATCACTACAGTGATCTGAAGTTTTCTTTGTCCACCGAAAGTACTTGTCCGGAACCGTGGGCTTTGAACCACCCAATTAAACAGTACTCTGCTGACGAGGGCGTCCGCTCCGATGAGAATTTCCGGGTCACACTTGATGAATGCTAAGCACACACGCGTTCTACATGCCCCATGTTTTTCTTAAGACTGGCGCTGTCAAAAACGCAGCTGTGCGTAGACCGCTCTGTACAGACACGGCCAGCTACGTTTATATCGCTACCGGGTTGGATCGAGCAGGCCGTTGAAACTCAGGAGAGCAAGACAGACTGCACCAGCTCATGGGTCAAACAGAGATAGCAAGCATGAAATCTCGTTTACAAGTTCAAAGTGTAGGCGAGGTGGGGTCGTGGGCTTGAGGATCCTGTATGAAAGTGCTCGAAATGACTACGGGGCGCTAGGTTCGAGTAGTGTATACAAACCTTGCATGAGCTGGTGCAGTCTGTCTTGCTCTCCTGAGTTTCAACGGCCTACTCGATCCAACCCGGTAGCGATATAAACGTAGCTGGCCGTGTCTGTACACGCAGAGGTTTACCATATATGCTTGTGTTGGTGCGCACGAGACGCGCGCTCGACGCGTCCAAAAACGGTCTAGTGGAGGTCGATTCATGCCATGTAAAAGCGCGTATACACATTGAAACATTCTGTGAAACTTTCGGCTGAAACATAATTTTGACATCTAATTTGACACCTGGTTTATCAATTTTTCCCCTCATTTTTGTTTCAATGTGGAGGGCTGGAAAACAAAACCCAAAAACTATTTGGCCCAAAATATATCATTTTAGCCGAATCAGTTGTGTTTCCGTTAAGAAAAAATTGTTTTAATTGCACTCATAATTATTGACATCGAAATCAAGTATAATTTCGTATGAAATAAACAAAAAAAATGTAAATGTTTCGAATTAAGATTTTGTTTTGTGGAAATTCGTTAAACATAATCCTGTTCCAAAACATGTCAAACCGGGCTCGAAACTGTTCTACTGTTATACTTTCCCCTCAAGTCGAATGTCAAAAAAACGTTTCAGCCGAATGTTTCAGAGAATGTTTCAATGTGTATACGCGCTTTAAGGAGCCAGAAACCGTGGGAAAATTTTTGACAGTAGGTAAGGTTTTGTTTACGTTTATGAGTTGGCCAGTAAAATTGTTTTTTGATTAACGATTACATACATTGCTTCCAAATGATCATGGAAAATAATAGAATTCAACTAATAAAACTGATGACTGTTTAATTTATGTGTTTGGAAGCAACCTTAAGCGAAACCGGGGGAAAGCGTCGCACTCGATTTAGGCTATATTACAGTGCCCAACAAGATCCATTTCCCTTTGCTTCGCACGAAGGACCGTCTTCGGCAACACGGGATGTTGTTTCCCAACAATATCGATGAGGTCATGGAACACAACTGGTTACACATATTTACATCTTTAAAGGAAACTTTATGTGGTTGATTGAGCACATATGAATACTGCAGGTATTTCTGTAAACAAAACCTAACTTACTGTCAAAACAATGGCGGTGCTGAAAACAGCTATGACGCGACCTCCCCTTGACCGTCTTTGGACGCGTCGATGAAAATTTGACAGGTCCAACCAAGCCGGGTCAGAAACAAAACAGAAAGCAAACTCGACTAACCTAAATTTTTGATCTTTTTAGAAACATCGGAATTGAAATCGAAATGGCATCAAAATCATCCCTCATTCGGAAGCGCCGTCGTTATCTTCAAGAATTGGAAAAAGAATACGACGATGAATGCAGAGATATGCAGCCATCAGCATCCGTTTCAGCTCCAGCACCGGCTGGCATTCTCTTTGGTAAGTAAAATATGTCTCACAAAGTTAAAAGATTGTCGTTCTTCCAGTGTTAATGAAAGTTCAGTTGTTTGTTCGAGTCCCGTTGCGCCCATATCAGTTTTGATTGTGTTTTATGTTTTTGTGAAGTTCCCTCAACATGCGGTGATATCGGCACCATCCGGGAATATCAACACCCATCTGTCCGGGTCACTGCCGCTCGTCGAAATATCGGTTTACGCTTGCGACCTTATAAACTGGCTATTGTTCATGGGTGTAACTCGTTCGACTGATGTTGGAGATCATGATATGTGCACATAGTCGTGTTTGGCAAGTGCCTAGTCCTGTTAGGGTTGGTGTACGAGAAACCACGACTCGTTTGTCTCTAAGAAACTGTAGCATATGTTCAGGAGATTTAAAGAAGAGTTGCCGATTGCTCAGCTTCATGTTACTAATTTTATAATTTTTGCTTCTTTTCTTTTCAGATGAATTAAATGATCAGATGAGTAACAATACTCACACCATGGGTGCTGAAGAACAAGATGAAGATTTAGATACTGGTGGCGGTGATGTAAGTAGTGTAGATATTGCTTTTAACATAACTAACCATGATAAGTCGAATAAAGTAATTGCGGATAGCGGGGCTGAAGAGACTGGTGGCGGTGATGTAAGAAGTGTAGAGCATGATTTTAACATTACTAACAATGATGATGCCGATGCATTGATTGAGGATTGCGGTGCTGAAGCGACTGATGAAGATTTTTGTAAGGACGTTTTTAGCTTTCTTAATGATTTTCAAACATTGAAAGAGGCTTTGCGATATATGGCGATTGTAGGTCACCTTTCGCGTAGTTTTGTCAATTTGCTATTGGCAATATTAAGAAAGTTTGGTCACCCTGATCTTCCTAAAGATGCTCGTACGCCTGTTGGAATTCCCAAAGTGAATAACGAGATTGAAAAGGTAACGGGTGGGCATTTTTGGTACCCTGGCATTGAGGTAGCACTTAGAAATGTTTTCAAAGAAAGTGTTCCAGAAATGTTAGATTTCAAACTTCAAATTTTTATAGACGGTCTTCCCCTTTTTAAAAGTAGTGCTACCCAGTTTTGGCCAATTTTGTTCAAGGTAGAAGAACTACCAGATTGCCCGGTAATGATTGCAGATATATTTTGCGGTACAAAAAACCCGATAACTTGGAGCAATTTCTGCGGCCACTCGTGAACGAATTGAACTTCTTGCAACTAACAGGTATGCAGTTTGGAGAGAAGGTAGTTAACGTTCACGTTAGTGCTTTTATCACCGATTCGCCAGCGCGGGCTTTTGTTAAATCGGTTATGGGATTTTCGGCAAAACATGGATGCACCAAGTGCACTATCCTTGGAGAACATGTTCAGCCGGAGGGTAAAGTCATTTTAATGCTTT
Organism: Anopheles atroparvus; assembly: GCA_914969975.1. Lineage (NCBI taxonomy): Eukaryota > Metazoa > Arthropoda > Insecta > Diptera > Culicidae > Anopheles > Anopheles atroparvus. The sequence goes on along the minus strand of CAJZCY010000001.1, from coordinate 504,968 downwards.
ACCTGCGCCACCGCGTACGGATGCTAGTTTTCGTGCAAGGGACGACAAAGCACATCATAAGACAATACGTTCTCCTTTAGAAGACATTGTCAATTTGGATATGATCAGTAAATTTCCAGTTGATGATCGACTTCACTTGATTGATTTGGGTGTTAGTCGTAAAATTCTTCATGGCCTCTTAAACCACAAAATGCTAAGTTTTGATCGGTGGTCAAGTGACCAAAAGGGAAACATTTCACAATTTATGAGATTAACAAAACTTCCTTCTGAAGTACACCGACCATTTCGACCTCTTGAATCTCTTCAGTATTGGAAAGCAACAGAGTACAGGTCTTTTCTCCATTATATCAGCCCAGTCATTTACAAAGATGTCATGCACAATGAAGGCTACAATCATTACCTGCTCTACTTTTGTAGCATAACAATTTTTTCTTCTTCAACACACAAACATTTAAAGCCCCTTGCCCGTAGAATGATTAAAAAATTTGTTAATGATTTTCCTACTTATTATGGACGCACCCACATGAGCAGTAATGTGCATAATCTCTTGCACGTTCATGAAGATGTTGAAGAACATGGACAGCTGGAAAATTTCTCGGCATACGTTTTTGAAAACTTTTTACAATTTCTCAAACGATGTGTTAAAAAAGGCTCAATATGTTTGGAACAAGTAGCAGGTTAATCCAAGGCTTTTGCATCAATTAATGTATCTCTTAGTTCAAGAAAAAAACGATATCCTATTCTGACAACAAATGGCAATGGAGTGCATATCACATCCAGTTGGTTGTGATCAATGGTTTTTAACTAGATCAGATGGAATTGTGAAATTTTTAAGAGCAGAAATGTCTGCTCTTAATTGTATTAGCATCATTGGCATCCAGTACGATAACAAGGAAGATTGGTTTAGTTTTAATACAGAAGACGATGTTGCTTCTCTTGAATTAAAATCTTCTGACCTTCATATTTACAAGCTTAATTCTTTTGTTCCTTTTAAACGAGTGAGACTTAACATTAATTCAATTAAATGTAAATTAGTTGCCATTAATTTACCACCTCGTCCTCTTGTATATTTTGGAGTTGATGAATTTGTAGATGATATACCTCCATCTGTACTATTTATTCCTTTACTACACACTTTTGTTAATAACTAACAGTTACTAATAATATTAAATTTTTCATGTTGTATACATTTTTCATTTAAGTTTCTTTTTGGTTCAAAAGGTAAAGGGTAAACTTGTGGTAAAGAGTAATCTTGTGGTAAAGGATTTTTTAATATTCGGTTGGTGCTGGGAAATTACTGATGATCATTTTATTTAGGCGGTGTTATAGTAGTATAGGAATATCCTTGGTATTTAGCTTAGCCAAATTGATTATGATTAAGATATGTAAAAAAATATTGTCCATTGAAACAAAGTAAATTAAATGAATGAGACTACATAGTGTTGCGAACTTATGTAGGGGTCAGAGGTGGGTCTTATCATCATCATAATTTTTTTCTCACAACATAATCTGAAGGTTGTTGAATATCGTAAAAACAAGCGATAATTTTTTTTCCTATTTTTATATTTTAGGAAGGCACATTCAATAACTCCCGGGCGGGATGTGAAGCTCTTTGGAATATTATAATTCATAAGTTCATAACTTCATAACATAATTCTTTCCACTAGTCCGTAATTCAGTCTGCCTTATCTATAGTTCCAATTCTATTATGATGGTGATGTTGAACTTGAAAAAATGAGATCAAACTTATTTCCTTTCCTTACCGGCTTGAGGCTTATGGCAACTTGATTTGTTTACATATTTAATTCTTTTTAAATTATCACTGTGTTGCAATTTTAACTGCATCCACTGCTTTAGTTCTTGCTCCGAGCAATTTCCTGCCAGTTCTTTTATACCTAACATGATGTTTCTATATTTTTTCAGAGGTACTTTCATGCCCCTTCCTGTCCATGACAAGTTAAGTATAACAGTTGGCTCTATTATTGTGCTAAGAGCATCACATGCTCGTTGTTTAGCGTTTCCCCCCGCAACGTTTCTTTGCAACCAACGCACAAATTGCTCAAACACTTTCGCATTCTCTAATTTCTTTTCTAGGGAATCCATCTCCTCAAAGGTATGCACTGTGCAAAAGGTGTGCGTAGGATTCGATTGGCTAAGATTGGCGCTGGAGTTACGGTTCATAACCAACTGCTGCATCATTTCGGTCAGGACATCCACTTTTCTGTGAAGATCTTCCATCTTCGTTTGTGAAATGTCCTGCTGGACCTTTATGTGCCCCACAATTCGACGCAATAAGCGGAGCTCCCTCACCGTTTCTGGTGGTACCGGATCGTGTGTGTTGTTGTTTTCATCTTTAGGTGAATGCATCTACAATTTGTTTGACTATGATTATAACCGCGCGTCCACACGGCGTTCGATGCTCTTCGAACAAAAGCTCCCGGGCTTAGAGCTTTCTGCATCGAACACGAGAAGTGAACCCAGAAATGATGGGTTGTTTCTTTTTGTATGGAGATGACAGCTCATCGAACAGCCATCGAGCCTCAGAATATCATAATCGAGCACTTTTTCCAATGGCGACTAGTTTTGTAGATTCGGGTAGTTTTGACAATGATGAAAAGTAAAAAAAATCGTTGTCTTGCGAACAAAAGCTCCCGTGTGGACGCTCGGTAAAATAGTAACCATTCTTTAGTTTTATTAGCAATAACCTTACCGCGCGTCCACACGGGAGCTTTTGTTCGCAAGACAACGAATTTTTTTACCCTTCATCATTGTCGAAACTACCCGAGTTTGCTCGACTCGCATCGTCGAGTTTGAAAAAGTGCTCGAATCTGATATTCTGAGGCTCGATAGCTGTTCGATGAGCTGTCATCTCCATACAAAAAGTAAAAACCCACCATTTCTGGGTTCACTTCTCGTGTTCGATGCAGAAAGCTCTAAGCCCGGGAGCTTTTGTTCGAAGAGCATCGAACGCCGTGTGGACGCGCGGTTACATTTAATCAGCAAGTTGGTTTCAGAATAGTAAACTTCACCGCGCCGATCGAAAAATAAACATGGCTAAATTCCGCGGAATTTGAATTTTGACATTTTTATTTTGCTCCGCTAGACGAAAGAAACCGCATATCACAACTACATATACAAGCCGTGGTACCTCACCAATACATGCATACGCCACTGCATGTGTATTCTCACTCACACAACCTCACGGGCCTGTTTGGAAATCTCCTCAAATCTCCTCAGTGCCATACAAAAATCTCCTCAATTTTGTATGGACCGAGGCCGGGTGACACCAAATTAGGGGATTCGCATGCAAGTTCGAGCACTTGTATGTCTACGGGGTTTTTGTATGGAGATGACAGCTCATCGAACAGCCATCGAGCCTCAGAATATCATATTCGAGCACATTTTCCAATCGCAACTAGGCGAGTCGAGCAAATTCGGGTAGTTTTGACAATGATGAAAAGTCAAAAAATTCGTTGTCTTGCGAACAAAAGCTCCCGTGTGGACGCGCGGGAAGATGTTTTTGATTGACAGGACGTTTGACAGCACTGAAAGCTGTGTGCCGATGCAAGGCATATAGGTGTTAGTGCCGCCACCGCCATCTTTGATTGTTCTCATCAGTTGTTGACAAACATTGGTGGAAGATACAAAACATTATTTCGCGATTAATAAATTGAATCAATAATTTGGTGCTTGCTAATATGGATCATATGAAACGTTTGAGAAAAAACTGGTAGTTTTTATAAACGTGCTAAAAAGTAGATGGTTTCGGATCCAGTCGATGAGGAAGAGGCAGGATCAAGCACAGTAGGTAAGTGATCGATCCTTTAAAAGTGTGTTTTCAGTTCATCAAAACGGTGCAAACAATGAATGAAGTTTATTTTCAAATGTTTTAGTTTTTCCGGAGGCACAGAACGAAACAGAAACTGCGGAGTACTTGGATATCGTTCAGCCGAAGAGGAAGATGCGGGATCATCCGGAGCAGGTTAGTGATCGGTCCCTTAAAAGTGTGTTTTCAGTTCATCAAAACGGTGCAAACAATGAATGAAGTTTATTTTCCACTGTTTTAGTTTTGGAGGCACAGAACGAAACAGAAACTGCGGAGTATTTGGATTTGGATCCAGCCGAAGAGGAAGAAGCGGGATCATCCGGAGCAGGTTAGTGATCGATCTTTTAAAAGTGTGTTTTCAGTTTATCAAACCGGTGCAAACAATGAATGAAGTTTATTTTCCACTGATTTAGTTTTGGAGGCACAGAACGAAAAAGAAACTGCGGAAGTGATTCAAACAGAGGGTATACGTTTTGAGCTCCCCGACACAGAGCCCGTCGACTACGTTAGTGACGACGAATGTTTTTCGGACGACGATGGCGATGCAAATGATGGGTTCCTCAACGTTGATGACTTATCAATTGTTGATGGCATCCGTTACTGGGCGCTTCTGCATAATGCTACGCATAGATCTGTTAATATGATTCTGCGCCTGTTTCGAAAAGCGAATGTGCGAGTTCCACGAACCGCCAGGTCTCTTCTGGGGACGAAAAGAAATGCATCGTTGGAGATTGTAGAGATAGGTAGCGGACAGTTCTGGTACAATGGGATAGCAACATGCTTGATGAATTATTTCTGGTAAGTAGAACATTTGTTAATGTGTTTGTATACTTTGTTCATTTTTTATCATTCCTTTTTCCGCTCCTTCGATAGCACGGCGAAACCTTCCTTGACTCAGCTGTCTTTGACAATCTCCATCGACGGCCTGCCTCTTCATAACAACAGCACTATGTAGTTCTGGCCTATCCTTTTCTCCATCCATGAGCTCCCCAACGCACCAATAATGACGGCTGCCATCTTTTGTGGTACAAAGAAGCCCGAGAGCAATGAGGAGTATCTACGGCCACTCGTCAAAGAAATAAATGCTCTCATCGTTCGTGGCATCATCATCAACGGTGAACATATTGCTATAAAAATGCGGTCCATCGTTGCGGATACACCGGCGAGAGCCAGTATTAAAGGTTAAACAATCGTAATTGGTAAAAATATGGTTTTTATTGATTTTTTTTTATCTTTTATTAGGTGTTACAGGCCATAACGGCTGCAACGGATCCCAAGGGACACCTATCGAGGACGGCAAAATCTTTGACAGCACATCGATACTCTCATCGTAATTCCACTTTTATCGAGGATTTTTTGATTGACAGGACGTTTGACAGCACAGAAAGCTGGGTGCCGGTGCAAGGCATATAGGTGTTAGTGCCCCCCCACCCCCCCCCCCCCCCCCCTCTATTGTTGACAAACATTTGTGGGAGACACAAACATTATTTCTCGGTCAATATTTAATTTGGTGCTGGCAATAACATGGATCATTTGAAACGTTTGAGAAAAGCTGGTAGTTTTATAAACGTGCTGAAAAGTACATGGTTTCGGATCCAGTCGATGAGGGAGAGGCAGCATCTTGCAGAGTAGGTAAGTGATCGATCCTTTAAAAGTGTGTTTTCAGTTAATCAAAACGGTGCAAACAATGAATGAAGTTTATTTTCCAATGTTTTAGTTTTTCCGGAGGCACAGAACGAAACAGAAACTGCGGTGCTACGAGGGAACGCGAAACAAAGATTTGAAGATTGCTTGATCTTGGTGAGCACTTTGGTGTTGTCGCTGGTCGGGGGAACGTAAACAAGAAATAAATGCTTTGAATTACAAAAGAACCAATCCTTAGCAGAGTTTTTTTCAACCTACGATGAGAAATATGATCGAATGATATGAACGTGAAATACTCTCCACAAATGTTTGTTTACAACTGATGGCATCAATCAAAGATAGAGGTGGGGTGTGGAAGAATAGGGTAAGTGCGGGGGTTTTGGCCAGTGCATGTAATTTTGGCTCTAATCGAAAGAACATCAATTATCACACTTATTTCAAGTGAAAATGCCCGCTAACCCTTTTTATACTGTTAACATTGATTTATTCTAGTTAAATGTCCAGTTTGAGAGCGATTGTATCAATATTTTTCGAGCAATTTGTTAAAATACAATACGTTGTCACTTTTTCGACCCATCCCGCTAGGCGATTTCGAGCACTTTCAAACAGGATCCTCAAGCCCACGACCCCACCTCGCCTACACTTTGAACTTGTAAACGAGATTTAATGCTTGCTATCTCTTGTTGACCCATAAGCTGGTGCAGTCTGTCTTGCTCTCCTGAGTTTCAACGGCCTACTCGATCCAACCCGTTAGCGATATAAACGTAGCCGGCCTTGTCTGCACAGAGCGGTCTACGCACAGCCGCGTATCTGACAGCGCCTGTCTTAAGAACAACGCGGAACATGTAGATCGCGTGTGTTCTCATCATTCATCAAGTTTGACCAGAAAATACTCATCGGAGCGAACGCCCTTGTCAGCGGTGTACTGTTTAATTAGGTGGTTCAAAGCGCATGATTCTGAACAATTGGAAAAAGAAAAGTTCAGGTCACTGTAGTGATCAACAGTTCGACGTGTGGCAAGGCGTCCTGAAGAGCGGAAGTTTCGTGGAAGCAGCGTCGACGGTCACCAGCAACGCCGTATCGGCGCAGTGAAAGGCAGAAAGCGTAGAATCTCGTGTGGGTATAGATATAAACACATATTATATTGAAAAATAAACTTGGCAAAATTCTTCGGAATTGAATAAAAAAAATGGATTTTACTTTGCTTGTCGAAAGAAACTGCATATTTCACAACTACATATACAAGCCGTGGTACCTCACCAATACATGCTTACGAAGCTGCCTGTGTAGCCTCACTCACACAACCACATTTGCCCGATTTTTCGACTGCTCGAACGTCCTCAAACGTCCTCATCCCATACAAAAACGTCCTCACTTTACACAGGCCCGAGGCCTGGGTGACACAAAGTGAGGACGTTTTGCATGCAAGTTCGCCTAGCGGGACCGCGCGTCCACACGGGAGCTTTTGTTCGCAAGACAACGAATTTTTTTACTTTTCATCATTGTCAAAACTACCCGAATTTGCTCGACTCGCCTAGTCGCCATTGGAAAAAGTGCTCGAATTTGATATTCTGAGGCTCGATGGCTGTTCGATGAGCTGTTATCTCCATACAAAAAGTAACAACCCATCATTTCTTGGTTCACTTCTCGTGTTCGATGCAGAAAGCTCTAAGCTCGGGAGCTTTTGTTCGAAGAGCATCGAACGCCGTGTGGACGCGCGGGGATATTACCAGAGTTGAAGCGTGAGTTCTGAGTAGTGAGTAGCAATTTTGCCTGAAAATATTCTAGTTTTTGATGAATTTCATATTGCCTTCGGATACGTGAAAATGCGTGAAATCAGTACCATGGAGGTGCATCCCCCAAGGGGAAGAGATTTCCGGTCGTACTGTGTGCAGAAAATGCAGTTTATCGTGGCGGAGAAGAACCAACACCAGCGACGTCTTCAGGCACAGCGCAACGAGCAACGAACGCAAAGGTTAGGATACTCCGCGAGAAGCTGCAACTCCTCAAGGAGCAAGGCAGCTAAGTCGGCGAAGTGCTACAGCCTATGGATAAGAAGAAGGTGCTGGTCAAGGTGCATCCGGAGGGCAAGATTATGGTGGTTATTGATAAAAACATTGGCATTTACGACGTTACACCCAACTGCCATGTGGCGCTGCGTAATGAAAGCTACACCCTGCATAAGATCCTGCCGATCAAGGTGGACCCGCTGGTGTCGCTGATGACGGTGGAGAAAGTCCCGGACTCGATTTTCGAGATGGTAGGTGGGTTGGACGAGCAGATTAAGGAATACAACCTGGTGACTTTTCGTTGCAATATTACAGGGGGTGGCTTGCAAGGCCTCTCCCCCCGCCTCCTATCTCGTCGGTGGATCAACGCATCCTAGTTGTTTTACGTCCCGTAGGATGCCAGGACAGGAAAAACAGCCGCCCCTAACATGGGGAACAGACGCTGGTTCGAGCCGCTCCTAACATGGAGAACCGACGCTCGAGGATGAACTGCTAGCATGTAGCAGCCCATTCCCCCTCTCAATTCAGCCTTGCTGCCCATCCGCCCAAGGGGGTGGGTTTCCCCGTGTACCCAAGCTTGGATATCTAGGCGACAAGTTACCGTTCTGTACGTCGCGGACGTATTGAGTAGGAGTTGGGGAGGAGAGCCTATAGTAGCCTTCAAGAGGTGTCGGATCCAACCCGTTACAAAACATTACAGAGAACAGATTAAGGAATACAACAAACATAGTTGGTACATGTACATAGGACAAATTCGGTGAGTCAAATAAAACATTATATATACGTTACGGTAAGGAATCTGCTGACGAAGGCGATTCCACAACGATACGGCAATCGCACGCAGATAGCCACCGACACGCGCGTAGCGGCGGATGCAACCCGACGAGACCGGCACCAGCAGTCATTGCAGCAGCGGACGACCGGGACACGATGATGCATTCCGACGACGCTGACGGCGGCAGAGGCAGCAACGGCCGGGACACGAGGATGCAACCCGACGACGCTGACGTCGGCAGAGGCAGCAACGGCAGCTACAGAGCAGGCTCGGCGCAAGCTAGAAATTCAGTCTTAAGCTAGGTTCCCTCCGAACAAGTTCGATCAAATCAAACCGTGAATAAGGAAATTATATCTTTTGTCACATTACTTATCAAGCCGTGAATAAAGAAATTATATTTTTTATCACAATCGTATTGTAACGATCATATCTGGCGCAGTCGACGGCTTAGCGCGAAAATCCTGCGTAGTGAATTGAACAGTGGAAGATAACCGAAAAAAAACTCTTATCGCCAGTGGCCCCGCGAAAGCATCGGAGTGAAACACCCCGAGTAGTGGACCCCCCGCCATCTTACACACCAGGAAAAAGCAGCTAAAGAATCTACAACCCGAACACGTCGGACAATTTAGCAGACTCCGGGATGACGAAAATTATCTTGTAAGTGTTTAGTGCGGCGAAACTTACGTAAAAATTCCTCAACGACACTAATACTAATCGGTGGAGACGATTATTTGTGAACAAAATAATTGTTTAAAAAGTCTACCAAGTGTAACGAAAATTGTGAACAAATTTTCATACACTAACCCAACCAACGGAGATAATTATTTGTGAAAAAAAAAAATTTCTTTTAAATTCGAAAAACTAACCCTTGCGGACCAAGCACCTTATTTTGCGCATAAAAATAAGAGGCAATTATTTGTGCATAAAATAATTCGCCTGAGTGAGTGACTCGCGGAGTTGACTTAAGAAAACGCTGACCATAGGTAAAAAGCGAAACAGCAGTAGAGAGACCATTTTTCTCAAAAACAGAGGAATAGTGGCAACCAACGAGGAGTTGATGGCACATATTGCCCAACCTTCCGAAAACCAGCGTTCCCTCATGGAACAGCTGAACTTGATGAGGAACAGACCGGTGGTGGATCCGTTCACCTTTTATAAGACACCGGACCCCATCAAAAATATTTCCCTTTTCTCGGGGAACAGAAGAGAAACTCTCGCATGGATAGAGGAAGTGGAAGACACACTCGATCTTTTTAAAGAATGCAAAGAAGAACCGATCTACCCTCAGCTGATCAGGGCCGTTAAAAGCAAGATCACGGCGCAGCGGGAAACCCCAACGACTGGACCGACATAAAGGATGTTCTGTTACATTCTTACGGGGATAAGAGAGACTTAGCATCTCACATCCAATCCCTTTTTTATATTACACTCGGTAAGAAAACGATTACACAGTATTTTAACAAGCTTAAACAAATCGATACAGCAATTAAGAGCACGGCGAATTCGACTGACGAATTCAAAGGTGCTACGAAGCAGATCAATGCTTTTATTGGACTGATAAGCACCACACGCTACGTGGATGGCTTAGGAGGTAACCTCTCGATGGTCGTCAGGAGCCACAAGCCTGAATCATTAGAGGAAGCGCATACGTACGCTATGCAGTATTCGAACGCAGCGTACCGCCAAAAACTAGAGAAAAATAACATCAGGCAACCGGAGCAAAGAAAGCAATTCCCAAATCACCCAATAAAAGCAAACTCTTACCCACCAGCAAACAAGTCAGACAGATTTAAAGCCAAACCCACCGAGGTATACAAAAACAGCCCAGATGAGGATGTTTCCATGAGAATCCATAGGTCAAAAGCCCTCGTGAACAACCACGAAGGAATAGAAGAAGATCAGGAGCCTCCACCAGAAATCGACTCCGAAGACGATGACTACTTCGTATCGGATGAGCTAAATTTTCAGCAGGCAGAGGCAAAACCACAAAAAACCTAAAAAACAATAATTTCATTCCATACCTCCAAATCAACACAACCAAAGGCGCTTTAAAATTTCTCGTTGACACTGGCGCAAACAAAAACTATATCTTTCCCGATCACGTAAAAATAGAAAACTGTAAGGACGAGGAAGGGATAAAAGTTACAAACATCAAAGGAACACACAGTATAAACAAATCGGCTTCATTCGACGTCTTCGGTGTGCGAAAGAAGGTAAATTTTTTTGTTTTCAGATTTCACGATTTTTTCGATGGTTTAATAGGATACGAAACACTTAGGGAATTAAATGCAAAACTGGACATCGCCAAGAACAACCTTAAAGTTGGGAGGAAAACTTTTAACCTTAACAAAAGATATCCCGATATTCAAAGAATAAATTTCAATGAGCAGGACCCACAATTCATCAAAATCAAAGTAAGGAAAAATAAAGACTTTTTGGTGGAGAACGAACAAAATTTTAAAAATTTCTCAATTCTACCGGGACTTTACAAAGCTTAATCAGGAGAAGCAGTTGTAGTCATTAGAAATAAAACCTCAAAAAATTCACTCGAGATCAACCTGAACGAAATCAATATCGAAACCAGCGAGTGTAGCGTAATGAAGAACGCGAATCCCTCAGAAAATCCACACTTTGACGCAAATTTTAGGAAAGAACACATGAACAAAGAAGAGGAACAGGCACTAAAGCAAATCATGAGAGAGTACAAAGAGATACTATACGATGAAAACTCGAAGCTATCTTTTACGCGCAAAATTAAGCACAACATCAGGACGGTAGATAACATTCCAATTCATACAAAATCATATAAGTACCCCCAAATTTTCGAAGACGAAGTCAAACAACAAGTGAAAAAAATGTTAAGGGACGGAATTATCAAAGAATCGATCTCACCTTACACCTCTCCAGTATGGGTCGTACCAAAGAAGACCGATTCATCAGGAAAAAAGAAGTTTCGCTTAGTAATAGATTACAGGATACTAAACGAAAAAACTATAAACGACAAATATCCGATCCCAGATATTACAGATATCTTGGACAAACTGGGAAGAGCATGCTATTTTTCGACAGTAGACTTGGTTTCAGGATTCCATCAAATTCAACTTGCGAACGAAGACATGGAGAAAACCGCATTTTCTGTGAATTCCGGAAAATACGAGTTTACTCGAATGCCTTTCGGCCTCAAGAACGCTCCAGCCACGTTTCAACGGGTAATAGACTGCATTCTTAGAGAGCACTTAGGGAAATTCTGTCTCGTCTATATGGACGACATAATAATTTTCTCACCCTCATTTCAGGAACACAAAGTTCATATTTCAAAAATTTTCCGTAAACTCAAGGAGGCCAACTTAAAAATACAACACGAAAAATGCAAATTTTTTAGAAAAGAAGTTCAATTTTTGGGCCACACCGTCACGGAACACGGCGTAAAACCCAACAATGACAAAATTGAGGTAATTAGATCATGGCCAATACCAAAAACAGAAAAGGATATCCGACAATTTTTGGGCATCCTCGGATACTATAGAAGATTCATAAAGGACTTTGCCAAACTCGTCAAACCACTAACAAACCTTCTCAGAAAAGAAATAGAAATTATAAAATATATAATTATTATTATAAATTATAAAATGCTTCAAAAAATTGTAAAAAGAATCTTACCCTCGATCCAATTCTAATTTACCCGGATTTTTCAAAATAATTTATTCTCTCCACAGATGCTAGCGATTTCGCTGTTGGCGCAGTCTTATACCAAGGACCAATAGGCCAAGACAGACCCGTAGCATACGCATCACGTACACTCAACAAAACGGAAGAACGATACTCAACAACCGAAAAAGAATTATTGGCAATTATTTGGGTAGTGAAACATTTTAGACCCTACCTTTACGGAAGGAAATTCAAATTGTACACCGATCACCAACCTTTAACGTTTAGTCTTACGAACGCTAACAACAAAATCATTAGATGGCGGTTAATCCTGAAGAATGATATCCGAGGCGCCATCTTCCATGGCAATATCGTACGGGTGGAACTTTCCGTCGATGGTTTTGCCGTACTTGCCACGGCACCTTTCCACCACTTCCTGTGCCTGCTCCAAAGTGGCCATCTGGATGTATACAGTTGCGTGTATCGACGCAAAATGCACTCGCACAAAATGCTCTTTTGCAATGAGCATCTTTGCGATGAGATCGTAAGTCTCTTCCTTCGACGGCTTAAATTGGAGCTGCGCAAAGCTAATCCTTAGCGCATTCTCCCACTTTCGCACTCCTGCCATTTCCAAATGATGTTTTAGTCTCACAAAAAACAACGTCCTTATCGCTTGGTAGTTGTGAGCGTACTGGTCGGGGAGGATCGCACTACAAAAATAGTGCTGAGGGGGTTGTTCGACATGCAAGTATCCGAGCTTGCAGATTTACTTGAGGCGGAGGGGTTTAAACCTTCCTCGATAAAGAAGCTTGGTATCGCCAAGAAGCGATACGACGAGCAGGCCACATATCTGCTCCATTACCCGAAAGGCTCTATAAAAGTGAGCACACTGAAAGGACTACATGCGATTGCTCATTGCAGAGTGCAGTGGAGCTATTATTCTGCTAAATCTGGGCCAATGCAGTGCAGGAAATGCCAAGCATTCGGACATGGTGCAGCTAACTGCAATCACCAAGAAACATGTATCAAATGCGCCGGCAAACATCTGTCCAGCAACTGCCCTCTGTCCCCAGCCTGCCCAGACAATGGATTAATCCCGGCACACAAACTTAAATGTGCCAATTGCGCAGGCAATCACCCGGCTAATTTTTCTGGCTGTCCGAACCGGCTGAAGCTCCAGCCTAAAGTACCAACACAGCTGAAGACGAAAGAGTTCAATATGAACGGAGTAGGCTTCCCTCTGCTTCATAATATTAGTCCAACTACACCTGTCGTCCCCGCTCCCCCGCCCACGGCCTGGATACCATCCCAACAAGCCGCAGCCTACCTATTCGGTCCAGCAGAGCTTACTAACATCGTCGCAGAAGTGTTCCGCAAGCTGCGTGAATGCAGAACAAAAGAAGAACAAATCACCGCTATCGTTCAAGTGGTCAGCACATTCTGCTTTTCAATGAATCTGTTAGCGGCCGAACTGAAAATTCTCTACTGGAATGCAAACGGCATCTCCAAAAAAAAAGTCGAGTTAGCAAATTATTTGAGTAGTAATGATTTCGACATAGTTGCAGTTGTAGAAACTTTTCTCAAACCAACAAATAAGTTTAGCATTGCAAACTATACTAGTATTCGAATAGATAGGACAAGTGGTCCTAAAGGAGGAATTGTTTTTCTGATAAAGCGTTCTATTAAATTCACAATAATGAATGAACTAAATCTTAAAGTTATCGAAACCTTAGGCATCCAAGTGAACACGGCAAAAGGCCTCCTTTCTATAATCGCAGCCTATAATCCTGGTGCAAACTCACAAGTAGTAGACTTTAAACACGACATTCGCAAATTAACGTCACGCAAGAACAACTTCCTACCCAAGGAGAACCCGTGCTGCATTTCCTACCAAAGGTGTACACGTCTACCAAAAAAACACCTTGCCAAGTGTTTTTTTGGTAGGCATGTACACCTCTTAACCTACCAAAGGTGTATTTTTGGTAGGCTTTGGTGACATGTACACCTGTTAACCTACCAAAGGTGTTTTTTTGGTAGTCATGTACACCTCATAACCAACCAAAGGTGTTTTTTTGGTAGGGATGTACAGCTTACAGGTTTTTTCAATGGATAGGATAAGCGTAAACGCGTTTAGCCAATAAGCAAAAATGGGCTATCAAAGTTGAAACCTGAACAAGCCATGTGTGAACGCATTAAGCCAAATGTCGTATTCATCAGCATAAACACACAATCGAATACCAGATATTTAAACCTCATTAACATAAATGTCAGATTCGAGGCCGGTTTGTTTTGGTTTTCATAGATGCAAATTGTGTACACATACATATATATTCAACCATTTGAGCTTCAGTAGTAATCAAACATTATTCAATTTCCATAACAGTTTTTAAATATAATTGATAATATAAATAATTGATTAATCTATTGATGCACAGCGTGGACGTTAAATATGTGTAAACAGTAACTTTTATTCAAATGGTTGAATATGTGTACACAATTTGCATCTATGAAAACCAAAACAAACCGGCCTCGAATCTGACATTTACAGGTTTTTTCAATGGATAGGATAAGCGTAAACGCGTTTAGCCAATGTGCAAAAAGGGGCTATCAAAGTTGAAACCTGAACAAGCCATGTGTGAACCCATCAAGCCAAATGTCGTATTCATCAGCATAAACACACAATCGAACACCAGATATTTAAACCTCATTAACATAAAAGTCAGATTCGAGGCCGGTTTGTTTTGGTTTTCATAGATGCAAATTGTGTACACATACATATATATTCAACCATTTGAAAAAAAGTTACTGTTTACACATATTTAACGTCCACGCTGTGCATCAATAGATTAATCAATTATTACAGCCGTTCGCAGTTTCTACCATCGTGTGATCCACATAGTCTTCCGTTTGCTCAACATTTATTATTGTTCGGGCAACAATTATTGTTGTTTTGTCAACCGTACCGACAAGTGGGCAAACTCTGCTAGCTTTTTCGCAAGCACTACCGTCTTTTTGACAGACTCGCCTCTGCTTGAAAAGACGGTAGTGCTTGCGAAAAAGCTAGCAGAGTTTGCCCACTCGTCGGTACGGTGGACGAAACAACAATAAATGTTGCCGAACAATAATAAATGTTGAGCAAACGGCAAACTGTGTGGATCACACGATGGTAGAAACTGCGAACGGCTGTATTTAATAACTGTTATGGAAATTGAATAATGTTTGATTACTACTGAAGCTCAAATGGTTGAATATATATGTGTGTGTACACAATTTGCATCTATGAAAACCAAAACAAACCGGCCTCGAATCTGACTTTTATGTTAATGAGGTTTAAATATCTGGTGTTCGATTGTGTGTTTATGCTGATGAATACGACATTTGGCTTGATGGGTTCACACATGGCTTGTTCAGGTTTCAACTTTGATAGCCCATTTTTGCACATCGGCTAAACGCGTTTACGCTTATCCTATCCATTGTAAAAACCGTATGTTAATGAGGTTTAAATATCTGGTATTCGATTGTGTGTTTATGCTGATGAATACGACATTTGGCTTAATGCGTTCACACATGGATTGTTCAGGTTTCAACTTTGATAGCCCATTTTTGCACATTGGCTAAACGCGTTTACGCTTATCCTATCCATTGAAAAAACCTGTATAATCTACCAAAGGTGTTTTTTTGGTAGGCATGTGTGGCAGGTAGAAGGAATTGAGTGTGAGTGTGGGCGAATGGACGTGTGCGTTGAGAGACCCACGGTGGCAGGCGAACGAGAGAGAGTTAGGAGGGCAGTCTGGTTGGAAATATAGACGCGAGCGGATCGCGATGGAAGCACAATAAAGTGACGTGCATTATCTGAATAGTAGAAGATATCACATTGGCGATCCTGCCACGATGTGTGATCCGTGGATTAGGGAGTGATGGCGACCCGGTTCAGACCATGGGCGCGTGGAAAAGTGACCCGGTTCAGACCATGGGCACAGGGAAGAATGGCGACCCGGTTCAGACCATGGGCGCGTGGAAAAGTGACCCGGTTCAGACCATGGGCACAGGGAGTGACGGCGACCCGGTTCAGACCATGGGCGCGTGGAAAAGTGACCCGGTTCAGACCATGGGCACAGGGAGTGACGGCGACCCGGTTCAGACCATGGGCGCAAGAAAAAGTGACCCGGTTCAGACCATGGGCACAGGGGGTGATGGCGACGGTTCTAGCCCAAAGTTATGGAGAGAAAACCGGTCGGGGACCTAACTGGGCAGCGATGTGCATGGTGCAAAAAGGTAAAAATGTGAAAGATAAGTGTAGGGGCTAATCGTTCATGGAATGCAGCGGGCGATGGTAAAAATAATGGGGTTAGCGGTGGTGGATAACAAATAAGGTACATCAGGCTCACTGGAAGGCAGGTGCTTTTGGGTAGGCAGGCATCGAGTTGGAGACAGCATTGTTCTAATTCTTAAGAAAATGTATACCACACAGGCTGACGTCTGACTCCGTATTTTTGGTGTCTCTGTTTTGCCTTATTCTGTATCAACGAGACAGGATTGAACGTGAAAGCACTACACGCTCACTGTCGATAATTTGCTAGAATCGCCGGCAGAACGAAAAGCGGTGAAATCGGCGGACAGCTCTTAGCGTGTTAACGTGTCAGTCTAGTGGGAGCTTTTGAACTGGTTAGATCGTGGTAATTTTGTGTAGTAACATGAACGGAAATTGGATTGTAACGGAAAGTGGGGGAGATAAGCTGTGTCAGGATGAGATAATGGAGAAGAATTTACTGGATGGCACCTGGCCTATCCACCAATTTAAGGAAGGGCTACCGGTGGCGGAAAGAAAGGCGGAGTGGATCCGTTTCAAAGAACAATTTGAAAGGATTGTACAATGTAAGGGTGGAGCGTCACCGAAAATGAAGATAAACGCGTTAAAGGTGTTCGCGGGAAACTACCTCCTCAGTGTTATAGAAGGACACGAATGTAAGGAGGCAGGAGACGAGTACAGGAAGACAGTGGAAGCGATAGATGCCTATTTTGACGGGATGTGTGATACAATGCGAGAAAGGATTAAGTTGAGGGAGATGAGCATGCGTAGTGATGAGTGGTTCAGTGACTGGGTGCTGAGATTAGAGCGGCAAGCCAAATTTTGCAGTTTCGATGAAAAACAGAAAGAGGGAGAAGTAGTGCAGGCCATATTGCGCCGGTCGGTCCCGGCCATTGCTGCAAAGCTTTACGAAATGGCCGAAGTATTGGAAAATGACATTCACAGGATTATCAAGCTGGGCAAGAGATTGGACGCAACCAGGCAGGATGATTCGCAACGGGTCTGGAACGGAAGTTTTGGATCAGGTGTTGGAGTGACCCAGGGTGGAGAGGGGGGCGTGAATGCGGTGATGAAGTCACGCGCGAAGGCCGACAGTCGGATGGCCCCATACAATAGTAGAGGTGACCAATCCACAGGAGGGTGCCGCAAATGTGGTAAGAAACATGGTTTCGCGGAATGTGCGGCGTTCATGGCAAGGTGCTACAGGTGTGACACAAAAGGGCACTTCGCACGGATGTGCAACAGAGGTGGCACGGGAAAGTGGCAGAAAGCAGCGGGCGGAAAAAGACAAACACCTGTGAATCGGGTGGAAATAAATGAGGCGGTAATGAAGGAGAGCGGTAATGTACAAAAAAAAAAAAAAAAAAAAAGAGAAAAGGAAAAAAAGAAAGAAAAAAAAAAGAATTGCAAGCGAAGTTTGATATTGATTTCTGGTTCTCCGTTTTGTATTTTGTTTTCTTCAATTCTTTACACATTTTTTTAGGAACAGATTATGCAGCGATGCGGGAAAATGGAGAACTAGGAGGAAAGCGAACAGATCCCCGAATTATAGTGGGAAAAATTGGAGCAGAGAACATTTCATTTTTGGTAGACACGGGGTCGGCCGTGAACACGGTTACGGAGCAGGCATGGTGGAACATCAGAACGGGCTCATCGGCTTGCGTGCGAGGATGGACACCACGACCAACGGAGCAGCTTAGAGGTTACGGTGGAACTGGAAGGCTGGAGGTGGAATGTGCTTTCGAGGCAGTGATTGTGGTGGCAGACCACGGCAGAGGGGTGTTGGCGAAGTTTTTCGTGGTGAAGGAAGCGAAGTTGGCGTTGCTTGGGTATGAGACGGCGTACAAACTTGGATTAGTAAAAATTTTTCACACTGCGGAGAAGTTGATATATACTATACACGAAAATCAACAATCAGGAGAGCGGAGAGAGATGGAATTCCCAAAGATGGCAATACCATCAGTAAAAATTAAGTTCGATGAAACAAGTACACCCAAGCAAATTATAAGGTATAATATTCCAAAAGCGTTCGAAAAAGCGGTAGGAGAGAGGCTAGAACAGATGGAGAAAAAGAAGATTATAGAAAGAGTGGATAGCAGGAAACACGAGATATCATTTGTATCACCATTGGTTTTGGTTCCAAAAGGAGTTAAGGATTTTAGAATAGTAGTGGACTTTAGAGAGGTGAATAAGAGAATAATAAGAGAGCCATACCCAATGCCGTCGCTAGAAAAAATTTGGGCAGAGATACCAAATGGGAAAGGAAAGTTATGGTTTGCAAAGGTAGACTTAAAGGACGCATATTTCCACATAGAACTTAGCGAGGAGGTGCGCCATCTCACGACGTTTATGTCGGCTAATGGGCTTATGCGGTTCAGAAGGCTACCTTTTGGATTATCATGTGCGCCGGAGGTTTTTCAGCGAGCAATGGAGAGAGTGTTTGCTAATTTTAAGAATATACTAGTTTATTTAGACGACATTTTAATTTACGGACGTACAGAGAGCGAATTGGAAGAGAGAGTAAAAGCTCTGAGAGAACTGATTGAGCAAGCAGGATTAACGATAAACGAAGAGAAATCGTGTAGCGGTTTAAATAAGGTGGATTTTCTAGGCGTTACACTGGACGGAGAGGGAATTTTGCCGACGCGACAGAAACTAATAGAAATTCAAGAGTTTGAAAGACCGAAGGATCTGGCAGAACTTAGGAGTTTTTTAGGGATGCTGACATTCATCAGCCCTTTTATTTGTAATTTTTCACATAAAACAAAGGTGTTAAGAGAATTAACAGTGCCGGGAGAAAAGTTTACTTGGAGTGGAAGGCATCAGGAAGCTTTTGAAGAACTGAAAAGGATAACCGCCGAAGATATGGTAAAAAGAGGATACTTTAGAGCAGAAGACAACACTATTCTATACACGGATGCATCCCCTTGGGGGCTGGGAGCAGTGTTGGTGCAAGAAGACAAAGAGTCGGGGAGACGACGGGTGATTGCGTGTGCATCGAAAAGTCTCACTAAGGCGGAGAGCCGTTATCCGCAATTGCATCGAGAAGCACTGGCCATAGTATGGGCGATGGAGAGGTTTGCGTTCTATCTGGTGGGTAGAAGATTTTTATTAAGATCGGATAGCGAAGCATTAATGTTCATGTTACAACAAGATAGAAGCAAGGATCTAGGAAAGCGTATCATGTCGAGGGCAGAGGGATGGTTGTTAAGAATCCAGCATTTCGATTTTGAGTGTGAGCACATAGCGGGACAAAGTAACATTGCGGATGCGGCATCTAGGCTGTGTGCGCGACAGGAGGGTACGCAATTTGGAAGCGAACGAGAACCGCATGAATTATGTAGTGTGGATGCAGATGTGGGGTGGATAGGCGAACAGAGATTAGCTATAACAACGGAGCAAATTAAGGAGGAGGTGGATAAGGATAAAATGCTGGCGGAGGTTATGGAATGGTTAGGCAAAGAAGGAAAATGGCCCCCAGAAATCGAAAGGTATCAACCGTTTCAAGAGGAGCTATACGTTAAGGATGGAATGCTTATGAAGCGAGAGAAGCTAGTGGTTCCGTCGATATTGAGAGAGCGTGCCATGGAGATAGCACATAGGAGCCATCCAGGAATGTCCACGATGAAAAATGTTTTGAGAGCAGGGTTGTGGTGGCCGGGTATGGATAAAGAAGTGGAATTATTTGTTAGGAGCTGCCCGGAGTGCCAGTTAGTAACCGCGGGTAGTATACCAGCGCCGATACAATTAACAGGGTTGCCCAACAACCCTTGGGATTTCGTGGCGATGGATATATCATCAGTTTCAGAAAAATGGAAGGCATTGGTCCTGACGGACTACTACTCAAGATTCTTGGTTGCGGTCCCTATAGGAGGCACAGACGCAGAATCGATACAGAAGGTATTAGATACGGTGTTTAGAACCTATTACGTACCGAGGAAAATGAAAGCGGATAATGGACCACCATTTAATAGTTCAGAATTCCATTCCTGGATGAGAAATAAGTGGGGGATAAAGCTCATCCATAGCACACCGTTAAATCCAACGGAGAACGGTTTAGTAGAGCGCAGTATGCAAGGTATTAATAAAATTTCGGCAATTGCAAGGGCAGGACAGAGGAATTGGAGAGAGGCATTGACAGAATATGTGGCAGACTACAATTCTTGGCCGCATCATGTAACCAAGGTTCCGCCAGCAGAACTTATGTTTGGAAGGGCAATACGATTCAGGTTACCTAACATTAGGACAGATGAAGTGCAAAGGGAGGACCAGAGTTTAAGAGAAAGGGACATGGTCGCAAAGTTCAATAGGAACCGCAGAGAGGATAGTAGAAGGGGAGCGAAGCCAGTGGCACTGAAAATAGGGGACAAAGTTTTAGTGATGCAGAGAAGGAAGGAGAAATTGGACGCATGCTACGGGGAAACAATTCACGAGATTGTCAAGATTGAGGGTGCAGGCCGGGTGACGTTGCGTGAATTAACTACGGGGAAGATCCGGGTGAGAAATGTAAAATGCATCAAGAAATTCGTAGAAAGAAAAGGAAGGACATCTACGGAAGAGGTTGTGGAGATAGAGGCTCCTGAGGACTCAGGAGACGGAACGGTAACAGGCAGAGTAAGCAGCAGAAAAATAAGGAAACCGCGTAGGTTAGTAGAGATGTGAATAATAGGTCAGCCTCTAAGGCATAGCGCGACGTTTTCGTGGAAGGGGAGGATGTGGCAGGTAGAAGGAATTGAGTGTGAGTGTGGGCGAATGGACGTGTGCGTTGAGAGACCCACGGTGGCAGGCGAACGAGAGAGAGTTAGGAGGGCAGTCTGGTTGGAAATATAGACGCGAGCGGATCGCGATGGAAGCACAATAAAGTGACGTGCATTATCTGAATAGTAGAAGATATCACAGCATGTACACCTTCTAACCTACCAAAGTTCTTATTTTTGGTAGGCATTGGTGTTTTGAAAAGAACTAGCTGTCAAACCTGTTGTTTGCTTTCTGTGGAGGTGCACGTCTGGCCATCTAGCAGGCAGTCATGTTTTGTTTGCTCTTGTTCTAGCCGTGTAAAGTACAAAGAATCGTATAACTAGAATAAAACGCAGTGGCACGTTATATTACCATTGAATAAAGAGTGTTCGTAGTGCATAGAAAGTAAAGTGCCAATACAAGGTGGGTTAATTGTGAATAAAAACACATTTTATCCAAACTACAGCGAGAATTGTCTTTCGCCGAGACAGATACGCCATTTTGCTTTTGCTGCAGTCGAACTCTTTTCTGGCCGAGGGACAGTTGTGCAGTTCAGGTTTTTTTCGTCGCAAATAGTTGACTATTAGTTTACAAACTGTTCCCTTGAAAGGGAATAGAGTGAATTGAATTGATCCCATGGTGGAACGTTTCTTTTTCCTTGATTTTCGACCGAAGTAGTTCACAAAAGCATCCCGTTTGCGGACGACACAAACGGTGTTACTAAGGGCTTGTACAAGAAGGCAGCGCTGGTGCATTGCGCTCGTCAGGGCGCTGTTCGTGATGCCGCCCGTCCTGCTGCTGACGAACCGGCCAACAATCAAGATCAGGACGCGTGCGTGTTACTGGAGGAGAATCCGAATACCTACAAACAAATTATGATTATCATCATAATCATATCAACGTAAAGCAGAAGAGGCTCAACAGTTGCAACAGTAACTACAAGCTGTTCGTGAAGACACGCCGGAAACTGCTGAATTCTCAGATGAAGCAGTACAACTGGGAGCAGACCGATAATCCATTCCCGGATTTCATAACTTCCTGTACGTACTGGCAGGGAACATGACCTCTCTGCTGGCCCGGAAGCGTGGCTGAAACATTACATCAACTTAAGCTCGGAAACTATTCATGGGTAAGGGGTTGGGTAAGCGGTTCCAACGTCACTTTAATATCAACGATTTTTTTTCCTCCAGAATGTTCCGGGTTGTACTGCAACTCTATTCGCCCGTGTTCTTTCTCCAGTTCAGTAGGAGGTAAATTGGTGATTTGTGCAACATTTTTCAAGGATGGTGATCTATGGTGTGTATTCGCATTTTCAAAACGTGCCACAACGGGAGAGAGGTAGTAGGAGATTGTTTAATGTAAAATACAGAATCGATTCCGCGTGCGAAGATACACGGGAACGGGGTTTTAGCGCTAACGCGGACAACCTAACAGCGGCAACACCCTCGATTACGTGTTACTAACTTTTCCAGTGTGGTGCGGGGCTTGCAACGCATGCATTGACCGATCTCCAAAGGGAAAATGTTTTGTAACACGCAGATATGATGTGTATCGAACTTCTAATTGTCATTACCGGCGGACGGAGATAGGATTGGGATGTTTAAAATACCAACGTTTCCCTGCGCTGCGTACATGCGGACGATCTTGATCGTTCCCACTTTGTTCCAATAGAATGAGATTATTTTGTTGTCTTTTTCATCTCTTTTCCTCTCTTTATAGCCGTGATAAACTGCGTTATTCAAACTTGAATTGAAATTTGAATTTTACAGGACATACTCGCCCAGTTCATTACATGTAAGAACCCGGCAATGTGTAGAGCGATATTATAAATGATGATTATCCTCGTTTTTCACAGTTTTGGTTTTCTGCGCTGGCCTTGGTGTTGCAAATACAAGAGTGAACACTCGGCGTCGATCATCCCGCTCAGTGCAAGCGACCGGCCTTCAACGTTGAGCAGTCAAAGCTGTAGCCCGGCGCGCCCATGGCCGGCCGTGACGCGTAGAATAATCCCGGACGGTGGTGCAGCAGACGTTGAGGCCGCGGTGATTTCAGTGATTTCGAATTTCCTGGTCGACGCGACTTCCATAAATTTCGGCAGGGCGCACGCCATTCCCGCGCCGAGGTTTTCCCTTTTTGTATGAGGCCCAACACACGCCCCAGGATGTCGGCGATAAACTACACCAAGACGTTATCAACGATCAGCAGGCATTATTGGCAGGAGCTGTACGAGTGGCACAACAGTACGGACCGATCTCCGGTGAGGAAAATACGCCGCAACACACCGGTCATTGCGGTTGTTAATTACAGATGCGTTCCCGTGAGTGTGAGGGTACACGGAACGCGGTGCTACTCGCGATAACGAGGATACCTTTATTTCACGGTTACACTTTCAGTCTCGTGCTAATTATTCTTCGAGCTCGGAGCGGGGTTTGCTTTGACCGATCCCCGAAGTGAATTGTATAACCAGGATTCCAACGTGTATCGAAGATTTCTGATTTGTTTCTCCACAAACAAATCTCCGGATGAATAGTAATGGTACGATCAAACTTCGTTTCCGCCAAAAAGAGAGCTGAAAGAGAAACCTTAAATGTTTCGGATCGGACGTAGTGGATCAGCAGAGCATCATAACCGTTCTCCGATGGATCTAATGGATAACAGAGTGCTGTTCTTCATGACCTTCAATTAATAAGTGTCAATTTGTTAAAGTTTTTCTATCTTCTAACTAGAGCGAATGACATAGAAGATCGTTTGTTTAGGACCACGTGTTCAAGCACGTTTCCTACAATCGTCTCTTCGTGGGTGCGACGCGTTCGTCCTTATCCCGCTTATTTCCATATCAATATGTTTCGCCCGATCGTCCTGCCGGTCCTGTGGGATCGGATAATCTCCTATACATTATAATACAAACTGTCGTCGTTTGTCGTCGTTTGTCGTCGTTGGTAACGTACCACGTTCAAAACGTTGAAGTAAGCGAGAAATCGCTGAGTCTGTACCATTACATTAGATAGAGCGGGAAAACACATGAGCGCGTTTGAAGTCAGACAGCGATGCAAGCGAGTGCGAGGTTCGTCATCGTGCCTTTACCAACACATTGGAGTAAGCGAGAAATAACTTGATCCGTACCAACTCAGGGAAGAACTCTCGATCGTTCATACTTGCCTCTCGCTCTGTTACGACTGCCGTCTCGCTTACGATCGTTATAACCCACTGTGAGCTGTTTTTGTTTTTGCTGCAGTTCCAACCCACAATCGCTGTTGCTCGCTCGCACATGTATATTGCTTCACTCGCACACTCGCAAATGATTGACGCTCGAAACACTCTGCTCGCACACTCTGCTGTGCTACGGCCGGACGGTCTTTCTTTTGTATTGTCGTCCGTGCTTCCCACATTTGGAGGGGTCTTGGTTCCCGGACGGGCATTTGAATGCGTTATCTTTTCTTTAGAACCATAACATTTTATTTTTGCGTGCCGTGCTGTATTCCACGGTGCGGGCTGTCTTTCGTTTTGTCTGCATGTTCTTGGTGTCCGATCCATCGTAGGAGACCGAGCGGGTATTTAAATGCTTTATTCTTTGTACTTGCGTGCCGTGCTGTGAGGTGCCGTACAATTTGATTTTAATTGCTTTTCTTAGATTAATATATTAATTTATTAATTCGAATAATATATTAATAAATAAATATATTGGAGAGAGCATTCGAGTTGAAACAGCGATGCAAGTGAGTGCTCAATGGTTTTGAAACCTAAGTAAAAAATGAAGCGGATCGAAGCTAGGTTGATACTGTCAATAATTCTTTTGTGCGGTCGCTTGAAAGTATTCGAGAAAACTGTGAATTATATTCCCAGCCGGAGAGCGTATGCAATATGAGAGGATTTTAGAATTTTTCATCGTTTCGGTTGCAAATGAAATTTTACATTTGATCACCAATTTGAATCATGGAACGAAAATTGTTCCGTTATCCCGTTGTCGTTCCTGTTGTAGGAACTCCGTTACAATTAACCTGAGTTTAGGCGAGGGGTGTAAGGTGCATGCTTTTTTATTGTGTCTTCAGCTCCTGTAAACAAAACTTGACGCGTTTTAAACCATGTGTAAATAGTAAAATTAAAAAAAAAAAAACAAATAACGAAATGTAGAGCAAAGACAGGACACAGCAGATGAAAGACGCGAGCGCGGCGCTTGGCGTCAACATTACCACTAACACCGGAAACGGGCTAAATCCCCTAGGAGCATGCTGGCGATTTGGCCATTTGGCGGCACACTGCAACGAAGCCAGGAGACCTCTGCGCCAAATGTTCCCGAGGGCCCCTCTTCCAATTACCAAGAGACATGGCCCGCGTCCACGCATTGTGCTAGGACACCACGGTGTTCAGGTTTCCCCAACATATTGGTGTCCAGTTACTCGCTTGGCAATAAGCGAGTGGGCTGCTTCTTGGCCGGGCGTGTATGCTTCCGTCTCTTGGCGGGTTGCATTATGGACATTCATAAAAATTTACAGGAATGTCAAAAACATCAGCTCCGCAATCTGACGACGAAAACACTGTTCCTAACGCATGAAGCCTAATGAACTTAAGCTTTGCCGGGCTTAAATTAAAAGCTTAAATTGAATAAATCCTAATCGGTTTGAAAATAAAAAAATAATTTTCTGTGTTAGGTAAATAAAAGTGTCCAAAGAATTATATCGGGCCAGGTAGCTGGCCTACAAAAAAACTAGTCGTTTACATTACTTTCTGCGCTCAATATATGCTTCGTGTGTTTGCAACATTACCATACGCTCAAATCGCGATGGTTATTATTATCAGAGTGACCCTTGCCTTTTTTGTTTATATTGCTTGCCTTTCTTGACACGGTATTTAATTACACGCTTCCTTATTTTTCTTTCTCAACGTTTCCTTGCACTACTTACATGCGGAGCGATCCTGGTCATACTCGCATTTTGATTTCTTTGTCTTTTTTCATGATTTTCATTCCTGCTCTTTTCCTATATTCGTAGCCGTTGCGTTCGTTACAGTAGCCCTGCAGGAAAATCGACGGCAGTGAGGGGAGGCAACGTTCAACAGTCAGACAAGCGAGAAACCATTGACGGAGGAGGATGAGAAATCGCCATGTGAAAATACAAAGGCTGCGGAGGTAGAGAAGGAAGCGGCTGCCCACGCCGCGTGCAACCTCTGGTGAAGCCGAAATTTAACAGCTCCTTCTGGTCGATCTCTCGAGCAGTGCGTTGATGCTGAAGCCCGAACTACTCCCTTCCCATCGAGCGGCATGAGTCGGGTGATGAGGCTCCGGCATCCTGTAAAATTGAAGCAGCGCTGCGGGGGCTTAATGAGGCGGGAAACAGAGAAACCCCTGAGCAAGAGTCCAGTCAATCAAACCCTGGACGATGTTTCAGCAAAGCGAGGCAGTGTTGGTAGAACTTCACCGACGAATCACAAACCCTGATCGGCCGAGCCACTGCCCGAGGACTTCGCGAATGGGTTGCTCTAACCTAAGGGCCTGTAGAAACCCACCTGAAAATGCGCTATGCTGAAACGACTCGATGGCAAATCGCCATAGAAGGTCTTTTCGCGGGTGAGGTAGCCGACGAGTGCAAAATTGCATGCAATCCCGCACACAACTCATATTCCTCATCTACGACGGCATCTACGAGTGAGTTGTCGAACATGACGCCAAAGAATACCACGGATACATTAAAAGGATTCAGCCAGCGCGCTAGACAGTAAGTAAGTGTGTAAGAACCCACAGCACAGAGTTATTACTGATGATGATTTATCCGCGCTTTTCACACATTTCAGTGCCCCGACAAAGAAAGTTCTGGCTGTTTTTGCCGGCCAAGACGGAGTGGTGCTGCCCGTACAGCGAAAGAGCCTGCCACGAGCCATGTCCTCAGTACATCTATCCTGTTTGACAGCACGAACCAGAGGTGCTCCCGGACGATTTCTGGATGTTACCTGCTGCAGGTACCTGCTGCAGGTACCTGCTGCGCAAGCAAATCTCATTGGACGCAAACATCACTGGATGTATATATGTATTATGATTATCTATAAATTGAAATAATAAATCAAACAAAAATATTTTCCTGCATCAAAATAATTACTTTGGAAAGAAAAGATATCCTGAAACAAGCTCATATAAAACTACTGCGAATAGATATACGTTTTTTGCCACGTATAGTCAGAAACTATGTGTTATAAACGCACAGTCACTCTGTCAAAAGAGTTCTTTTTTGAGGTGTTCTGCAAGTGTGAACAGAATTCTTTATACAATTCTTTTCAGAATTCTCTTTACACCTAGATTGCTAAGGAAATTTGCTGCAAAATAAGGTGTAAACAGAATTCTGAAAAGAAGAGCGGACAGTTCTGAAGAAAATTCTTTATACACCTGCATACTACCAAAATTTCTCCTTGGGTAGTTTGTGGAGATTTAAACGCCCGGCATAGGTTATGGAACTGCATGTCTGCTAACTCTGCCGATAAGAGATTATTCTAGGAGCTACAAAAAGGCCAATTCATTATATCCTACCCCAATACCCCAACTTACTTTCCTGCTGATCCTACAAGAAACCCTTCAGCTCTAGATATAACTCTTTCTAACAACAACATCGGCATCTCCGAACTTAAAGCCATAAATAATTTCACTTCTGATCATCTCCCAGTAATTTTCTCGGTATCCCAGGATTATTCTCGTATTCCTGTGGTTGATGAAATCTATGACTATAGGAATGCAAACTGGCATAACTTTAGAAACTACATCAACTCCCGGATCAATCTCAAAAACACATCACTAGACAATATCAACGAACCCTCGCAGATTGATGCCATGATTGAATCGATTTCCTCCCTGATAACATCTGCTCATAACTTAGCGGTCCCTAAAAGAGCTGCTGGTAGATACAATTTGACGTTACCTGCCGACATTTTGTCACTTATAAAAATCAGGAACATCTATAGGAAAAAAAGTCAAAGGCAGAGCCAGAACACTTCTTTTAAATACTATTACAAATTTCTAAAAACAAAAATCGAAAACCAAATATCTGAAGCGAGAAACTTGGCATGGTCTAAAAATCGCGAAGCAATGAATACTACGGGCGACAATTACAAAAGACTGTGGAAGTTTGTCAAAATTGTTAAACAAAATCATAATAGTATTCCCGCGCTTAAAAAAGACGGGCGTCTTCTGATTAGCGCTGCTAATAAGTGCGAAGCTTTCAAAAGTGAATTTGTATCGGCCCACAATTTAACCAGTCAAACTGTAAGCAACATGGATGTAGAAGTTCGCGCATCTATTAGGAACCTAAAGGCAGCAAGAGAAACAGTTAACCCTTCAACAAATACCATGCACCAGCTGATAAAACCAAAAGACGTATCAGCTACGTTGAAGAAATTCAGAAGTAAAAAATCTACAGGGTATGATAATATAAACAACGCTTCGTTGAAGAACTTACCAAAAAAAGCAATCATCCTGCTAAGCCTGATCTTCAACGTCTGCCTAAAACTTGGCTACTTTCCCACAGCATGGAAAGTAGCTAAAGTTATAGTTATACCGAAATCAGGCAAAGATCTTTCTGAACCAAAAAACTACAGACCAATTAGCTTGCTCAGCTGCCTAGGCAAAGTGTTTGAAAAAGTTGTCGAAGCCCGAATAAGACACTTCGCAAACATAAACAACATTAAATCAAACAATCAATTTGGTTTTCGTCCGTTGTTCTCAACCGCTCACCAACTGCACAGAGTTACCAAGACCATCTACGAAAGCAGAAATAGTAAAAAATCAACAGGCATGGCATTACTAGACACTGAAAAAGCTTTCGATTCAATCTGGCATCATGGACTATTGCACAAACTTCAAAAACTTCACTTCCCTCTCTATCTTATTAAAACAATTGAATCCTTTTTATCGAATAGACAAAACCGGGTACACATTGGAAATCAAAACTCATCCGAGTACTCTCCATCGGCGGGGTTGCCTCAAGGCAGTATTCTATCACCCTTACTATTTAATATCTTCACGTCAGACGTTCCTATCATGACAAATTGTTTACAGTACTTGTATGCGGACGATTTTGCAATCTCATGCTCAGCCAAGTCATCAAAATTTATTTGCAAACACTTAAATCATGCACTTAAATCACACTCCAAGTACTGTAAAACTTGGAAATTAAAACTCAATAGTAATAAAACAGAGGCTATATTTTTCACAAGATTCTCAAAACAAAGTAAACTCCCAATGAACAACTTAGAGTTAGGTAACAACAGCATTGCATGGTCAAATAGCACCAAATATCTAGGATTGTATTTAGACAAAAGACTTACCTTCAAAACACACTTCGATGAAATGAGCGTGAAATGCGAAAAAATCTTTAAAATACTGTACTGCTTTATAAACAGAATCATCTACATCTCAATCAATCATCTATAAACATCTCTCGTGAGACCGATAATCACATACGCTGCACCCGTTTGGTCCCATTGCGCCAAATCACATATATTAAAGCTACAAAGACTTCAAAACAAGTTTCTGAAAATAATGTTCAAGGTTCCACCTTGGTTCAGCACCGCACGTCTTCACAAAGCATGCAACATTCCATATATAAACACATATATAACAAATATAACAGGAAGATACCAGGCAAAATGCGCGTCAAGCGGTATTAATGAGCTAAAGAACTTAATATCCTAAGTTTCCAAACGGTCTCACTAATTATTTGTTAGGTAAGATAGATTATAGATAGAGTAAGATAGGTTAAGTGAAGTTAGGGCAATAAGTTTGTTTTCAATTTAGGTTTTATTTTAAGTTCCGTGGGTTTTTGTTCGCATCATATCATTTTTTGCCCACAATCGCCTTTGTTTTTCACACCGTCACAGAACTAATTTACATTTGCATAATTTGTCTCATCTACTGAATTTTCTCAAGCAACGCGGAAAGAATAACCAATTCGAACCCGTTAAACCTTAATAATGATAACTATAAGATTACATATTATAATGATACTTTTAAGGCAATAAATATATTACTACTACTACTACAGCGTGCCTTCTTCGAATCATTTACAGATTCCTTACCATCTCACTCGCTAACGCTAATACATACAAGGAAGTGAATGGCAGCAATGGACTAATAGTATTTAAAGTAGGAAAAGCAAGAATAAAAAACGGTTACGATAGAATAGTCCATGAGATTAACTTGAAATCAATAGAAGATAACATAAAATTCATAGAGCAAGTGAGGATAATCTATAACAGCTCCGACCACCTGGGAGACACCCTGAGAAAAAGAATCGAAACAGCCAAAAGTAAACTTAACGCCCTACAATTTAGAAGAACAAAGCGAGCACTCATTAACATTTTAGGGACAGCCATAAAATATATCGCCGGAAACCCAGATAGTGAAGACCTCGAGGTAATCGAGAAAAACTTACAAACGCTAGAATTAAGCCAAGACAGGCAAATAAACATTAACAGCTTATTCCAAGATAGGATAAATAGAATCACAGTATTCCTGAAGCTAATACAGCGTTTTACAGGTCAACTTCGAAATCCAGCACCATTCTTCGTACGTCAAACAATGATTTTCGTCAATGATACAAAGGAAGTTGAAATGCGAACATCATTTTTCAACTGAGCGGCATATTTCAATTTAGACGTCATAATTCAACAACATCAGAATGAATGTAGTCAAATGGGCAACCTTTTTCAACACGATGTCATTTCGCGCAGTGCTGGTAACTTTTTTCACAGGGGTAAAAATATTTTACACAACAGGAGATATTTCCAGGAAGAACCTTTCTCCGCACAACCGATAACAGTAATATCGAGACAATCGCAACTCCCAAGGTTCGCTCTCCATACCAGCCGATCGAGGACGACCGACCAATCTTAGGGGGGAGGCGTTACGGTAAGGAATCTGCTGACGAAGGCGATTCCACAACGATACGGCAATTGCACGCAGATAGCCACCGACACGCGCGTAGCGGCGGATGCAACCCGACGAGACCGGCACCAGCAGTCATAGCAGCAGCGGACGACCGGGACTTCTTCTTCTTCTTAACTGGCCCGCTCACGGTTGAGCACGTCTTGCTGACATGGCCTGGTCACCAATCGCTTTCCAGGATACTCGGTCCATGGCTGCAACTCTCCATCCCCGGTCACATCCGATATCTCGCAGGTTCTGCTCCACTTGGTCCATCCACCGAACTCGCTGAGCTCCTCGTCGTCTCGTGCCGGGCGGGTCGCTGGTGAGCACCTTCTTGGTGGGGCATGAGTCCGGCATCCTCATGACATGCCCCAACCAACGAATCCTGCCGGCCTTCGCCACCGTCAGGATGTCTGGCTCACCGTATAGCTCAGCCAGCTCGTTGTTCATCCTTCTCCGCCACACGCCTTGCTCGCACACGCCGCCAAAAATAGACCGGAATACGCGCCGCTCGAAGACTGCGAGCGCGTTGGCGTCCTCCGTGAGCAGAGTGCAAGATTCATGCCCATAGAGAACGACCGGTCTTATCAGCGAGCGGTATATTGCACACTTCGTGTGGGGGAGCAGCCTTCTGGACCTAAGGAGTTTGTGAAGCCCATAGTAGGCACGATTCCCCTGAACAATGCGCCTCCGGATTTCGCAGCTCACGTTGTTGTCCGAAGTTACGACAGTTCCGAGGTAGCAAAACTCCTCCACTACCTCGAGTTCGTCGCCGTCCACTGATACACTGCACCCCAACCTGACTCTGTCACCTGTACACTCTGTCAGGGCCACCGATGAGCAGGTACTTCGTTTTCGTCGCATTGATCATTAGTCCAATCCTTGCGGCCTCGCGTTTCAGTCGGGTGTACGCCTCGCACACCGTCCTGGTGTTCCGCCCGATGATGTCGATGTCGTCCGCAAAGCCGAGGAATTGGAGTGAGCGGGTGAAAATCGTGCCACGGATGTCGAACCCCGCGCTTCTCATGACACCTTCCAGAGCGATGTTGAATAGAAGGCAGGAGAGTCCATCACCTTGCCTCAGACCCCGGTGAGATTCGAACGGATCCGACAGCAAGTTCGTAATCCTCACCTTACACAGCACCCCCTCCATTGTAGCCTCTAACAGCCGTACCAGCTTCTCAGGAAAGCTGTACTGCCGCATGGTCCTCCATAGCTCCTTCCTGTCTATGGTGTCGTAGGCTGCCTTGAAGTCGATGAAGAGGTGGTGCGTCGGGATCTGGTGCTCTCGGCACTTCTGGAGGATCTGCCGTAGAGTGAAGATCTGGTCGGTGGTGGATTTGCCTCCAACAAATCCAGCTTGGTAGCTTCCGACGAAATCTGTAGCAAGGGGCGCGAGTCTGCAGAAGAGAATTTGGGAAAGGATTTTGTAGGCAGCATTGAGGACTGTGATGGCTCGAAAGTTGGCACAGTCCATCCTGTCACCCTTTTTGTACACTGGGTGGATGACACCCAGCTTCCAGTCCTCCGGTATCCTTTCCTGGTCCCAAATTTTCACAATTAGCTGGTGCATACTGACAGCAAGCTCTGCCGAACCCATCTTAAACAGTTCTGCCACCAGCCCATCGCTACCAGCTGCTTTGTTCTGCTTCAGCTGCTTGATGGAACTAGTGACTTCGTCCAAGGATGGTGGGAGCACATCGTCATCTACCTCCAGGCTAATGTGCTGCTCTATTCTGCCTGCGCCGTCGCTGGACTCCCCTGATTCCGCTCCGTTCGGGTGCGCGTCGAAGTAGCACTTCCACCTTTTGATCATCTCTCGCTCGTCCGTCAGAATGTTGCCCTCCTCGTCTCGACACATAGCGACGTAAGGCGTGTAGCCGCCTCGTGTCTTCTTCAACATCCTGTAGAACTGGCGAGAATCTCCCGACTGAGAAAGCTGCTGCATCAGTTGCTCATCCGACTCCTCGAAGCGACGCTTCTTGCTCTCGAAGAGCCGGTTTTGCTGGGTCCTCAGTCGTTTGTAGTGTTCCACGTTCTGACGGGTTTCGCGCTGATGCATTCGGGCGCGCGCTGCGTTCTTCTCGGATAGTGCCCGCCTGCACTCGTCATCGAACCACTCCTTGTTCTGGTTGCGTGGCTTGTGGCCTAGTGTCTGCTCGGCTGTGCTGCTGATGACTTGCTCCACCATACGCCAGTGGTCATCGAGGGACATTGTGGCGGTCGCGTAGTTGTCCGGTAGCGCTTCCCCAAGCGCTGACGCGTATCCCTCGGCAACAGCAGGTGTCCGCAGCCGATCCGTGTTTAGGCGTGGGGTAGGCCGGTGACGCAGAGTGTTTACAGCGCAGAGCTTCTGCCGTAGCTTCACCATAACCAGGAAGTGGTCCGAGTCGACGTTTGCGCCCCTGTACGTCCGTACGTCGATGATGTCCGAGAAGTGCCTTCCGTCTATTAGAACGTGGTCTATTTGGGAGTAGGTCTGTTGGGGTGATTTCCAGGTGTAGCTGAAACGAGGTTTGTGCTGGAAGCAGGTGCTACGGATGTTCATGTGCCTCGAGGATGCGAAGTTTATGAGCCGGAGGCCGTTGTCGTTGGTCAGCTGGTGGACACTAATGCTTCCAATCGTTGGTTTGTAGGCCTCCTCCCGCCCGACCTGAGCATTAAAGTCCCCGATGACGATCTTCACATCGTGTTGTGGGCAGCGGTCGTACTCCCTCTCCAGCTGCGTATAGAAGGCATCCTTATCGTCATCGCTGCTCCCAAGGTGCGGGCTGTGCACATTTATAATGCTCAGGTTGAAGAAACGGCCACGTATCCTCAATCTGCACATCCTGTCGTTGATCGGCCACCATCCGATCACACGCTTCCTCATAGCACCCATAACAAGGAACGCCGTACCGAGCTCGTGCTTATCTCCACCGCTCTGGTAGATCATGCAATCGCTGCGGTAGCGACGCTCCGTGACTCCCTTCCAGCGGACCTCTTGAAGCGCTACTAATCCGAAGCCGCGGGCTCTCACTTCGTCTGTGAGTATTCTGGTACTCCCGGGTGATGTCAGAGACCTGCAGTTCCATGTACCGAGTTTCCAATCGTAGTCCTTTTTCCGTTGCGTGGGTCGGGCATGATTGGTCCAAATCGGTAATTTTTCCTGGTGACTTTTCGTTGCAATATTACAGGGGGTGGCTTGCAAGGCCTCTCCCCCCGCCTCCTATCTCGTCGGTGGATCAACGCATCCTAGTTGTTTTACGTCCCGTAGGATGCCAGGACAGGAAAAACAGCCGCCCCTAACATGGGGAACAGACGCTGGTTCGAGCCGCTCCTAACATGGAGAACCGACGCTCGAGGATGAACTGCTAGCATGTAGCAGCCCATTCCCCCTCTCAATTCAGCCTTGCTGCCCATCCGCCCAAGGGGGTGGGTTTCCCCGTGTACCCAAGTTTGGATATCTAGGCGACAAGTTACCGTTCTGTACGTCGCGGACGTATTGAGTAGGAGTTGGGGAGGAGAGCCTATAGTAGCCTTCAAGAGGCGTCGGATCCAACCCGTTACAAAACCACCGACCGGGACACGATGATGCATTCCGACGACGCTGACGGCGGCAGAGGCAGCAACGGCCGGGACACGAGGATGCAACCCGACGACGCTGACGTCGGCAGAGGCAGCAACGGCAGCTACAGAGCAGGCTCGGCGCAAGCTAGTAATTCAGTCTTAAGCTAGGTTCCCTCCGAACAAGTTCGATCAAATCAAACCGTGAATAAGGAAATTATATCTTTTGTCACATTACTTATCAAACCGTGTATAAAGTAATTATATTTTTTATCACAATCGTATTGTAACGATCATAACTTATATATTTTTATTTAATTAATTTGGCCGCCATTAATTAAGAAGAAACGATGTATGTGGAGGATTTGTGGGATAGGTGATAGGGATTGTGTACATGTTTTTTCATACATTTATTGTTGATAGGGAAAATTTGAATTCTCTGATAAATCTCTTGTTTCAACTGGGGAACGTTTACAATTAATACGAGTTAATTTTTGCTGATTGCTTTTTGTTTGTGTATGTTAGGGCTTCGATGATAGTATACACTTCAAGCTTTAATTTTTTATCTCTGTAATTGTTAAATCTAACTCATCCTGACTCAATAACCGTATATTTGTCAAGCCTGATTTTGCTAGCGCTATGCTTTCTATGATAGTTGAAATTTTCTGTGACAAATATTTAGAATTCATAAAAATATTAATTGAGTACAGTCCCATTGAAGCGCTGTTGAATATAGTTATTGCCTTTTTAACGATAAACACTATTAGATGAACCAAATTAATGCTGTTGTATTTTTTCAGTTGGTGGGTAAACATACTGTTGGAAATGGGTGAGCCTCATTCATATTATTACTTTGAATAAGAATTGTTCGAGGTTGGCAGCACTGTCTCTTTCAGCTGTCAACATGACATCAAATAAACGCTCTCTTGTTGCTGAACTACCAAACGAGAAACACGTGTTTTTTTCTAGCTTCTATCCCCTGGTGTTCCGGTGAGTTATCCGAAGGTGGAGTGCCTCCACAGATATCAAGAAACTAATTACAACAGGTTATGGGCCCAGCCCCAGTGCTTCAGAGTGTGCGTTGAAGTTTTTTTGGTATTTTTAGTCGAGGGGAAGGTTTTCCCAAGAAGTGTGACTGTAGGCTTCTTGAAGAGAAACGCGGTGAAGGAAAAGTACAAAATGGCGGACGTTTGGAAGGCAACATTTGCAAGGCTCGGGAATGGTAATTATCCTACATGAAAGTTCCGCATGCAGTCCTTGCTGGAACGCGAGGAATTGTGGGAAACAATAGAGCAACCTAAGCCGGAAGAAACAGATGAAGGTTACGCAGATTGGAAAAAGAAAGACGTCAAAGCGCGATCGACGATTTCCCTTCTTGTTGAAGACAGCCAACTTCGCTTCATCAAGAAAAGCGAAACGGCTCGTGACATGTGGCGCAACCTACAGGCTTACCTCGAAAAAGCCACCATTGGCAATCAAGTAATGTTGCTACAACAGGTGGGTTCAAAAACCTAAGTGAAGGCGGTAATGTGGAGAAGCACCTCGAGGAATTTGAGAGTTTGTTTGAGCGCCTCGATAACGCTGGCGTGGAGCTCAGCGAACTGCTGCGCATTATCATGATGCTGCGCAGCCTCCCACCGTCTTACAACAGTTTCGTCACGACGTTAGAAAATCGGCCGCAGGAGGATCTAACCTTAGATCTGGTCACTGCGCGATTGCGGGACGAATTCCAGAAACGGTCCGGTTCTAACGACATCGCGGAGAAGGAAATGGTAATGAAGGTGACGGAACGGAGCGAGCAAAGGAAGTGTTTCTTTTGCCAGAAACCTGGACATTTAAAGAAAAACTGCCGTAAATTTCTGGCACAATCCGGCAGTGGAATGTGTTTCAAGCCGAAAGTGAAACAGGCTCATGTGGAAGGCGAACGTTCGTCGGAGGAGAAGCAGGCGGCGGTTGTTGGTGCTGTGTGCTTCATAGCGGGTGATGTCATACCGGGTGCATGGACAGTTGACAGTGGTTGCACCTGCCACATGACAAACGACCCCGAATTTTTCGCCGAATTGAAAAGAGAACCTTCAGGTGATGTGACCCTAGCAGATGGAACTAAAACGAAATCGACCGGAATTGGAAAAGGTGTGATTGTAGGGATGAATGCCAAGGGTCAACGTGTGGCCATCACACTGGAAAACGTTTTGCTAGTTCCAGCGCTAGAAGTTGGGCTGATATCCGTAAGGAAGCTCGCAGCAAAAGGTTTCTCGGTAGTGTTCGGAAGAACAGGGTGCGAAATAAAAGCAGAAAATACTACCGTAGCTGTTGGCATATTGGTAGGCAACCAATACAAGCTAAAGGTAATGGAAACGTGTATGTCAGCGATGAGTTGTCATGGTGTGGACTGCCAACACACGTGGCACCGGCGAATGGGACACCGTGACATGCATGTAGTGAACAAGATGGTGGACAAAGGACTAGTCGATGGAGTAAAAATGACAGACTGCCGAGAGCGGATGGTGTGTTAGTGTTGTATGCTGGGAAAGCTGGTGCGGAAGCCCTTTCCACAAATTCTAGAGCGGAAATCCAAGCGACCAATGGACATCATACACACGGATCTCTGTGGCCCCATGGAGCGTCCGACGCCAGGCGGAAATAGATATTTCATTACGTTCATTGACGATTTTTCGCGTTTTTGCGTGGTGTTTCTTTTAAAAACTAAGGACGAAGCACACGGCAAAATCGTAGAGTATGTTCGATGGGTTCACAATATCTTCAGCAGGAAACCCCGTATACTGCGATCGGATGGAGGAGGAGAATACGTGGGAGAAAAGCTACAACAGTTCTGCAGAGCGGAGGGTATTCAGCAGCAGTTTTAAACTCCGTACTCACCGCAATCCAACGGGGTTGCCGAGAGAAAGAACCGGTCGCTACAAGAGATGGCCAGGTGCATGCTGTTGGATGCAGGTCTTCCCAAAATCTACTGGGGTGAAGCAATTCTCACGGCCGCGTATGTACAAAATCGACTACCATCCAGGGCAATTGATAAAACGCCATACGAATTGTGGACTGGCAACAAACCCAACCTTGCCAATTTTCAACTCTTCGGATGTGAAGCATATGTTCGAATTCCAGATACTAAATGCAAGAAACTTGATCCTCGATCGAAGAAGCTTGTGTTTGTAGGCTATTCTGGATGTCACAAAGGCTACCGTTTCCTAGATGTCCAAACCAACCGCATCACGATCAGTCGTGACGCAGAATTCCTAGAACACGGAGACCGTTGCGAGGAACAGATAGCAGCAAAGGAGCTTATGAAACAGGAGGAGCGACATATTTCAAATGATCCTGTACTGGAGGGTGACGAAAATCTTGTGTTTGAGTATGACAGCAAGAAAGAAGGGATCCAGTTGCAACAGCAAACATCAGAGCAAGATGATGCAGAGGAATCGTTCGAAGACAACGAACTGAGTCAACCAGACGAACAACAAGTGTTGAATAGAGCGAACAGGCGCACCAGAGGCGTTTTACCTGAACGTTTTGGAGATTATGTGGTGGGCCACAAGCCACTATAGACGAAGAGCCCGACGATTATAGAGAGGCAATCCATGTACCTGCTTGGAGAAACGCAATGGATGAGGAGATGGCGGCCCACGAGGTCAACAAAACGTGGGAGTTAGTGCCATTACCTCCTGGAAAGAAAGTAATCGGAGCGAAGTGGGTCTTCAAGCTAAAGCGGAATGAAGCTGGGGAGATAGTGAAGCACAAGGCTCGTATCGTTGCAAAAGGGAACATACATTCGTTCGGAATCGACTTCAGCGAGGTCTACGCGCCGGTTACCCGACAGGCAACGCTGCGTGTACTGCTGGCAGTGGCAAGCAAGGAGGGCTTGCTGTTGAAGCAGTATGATTTTAAGACGGCGTATCTCAATGGAACAGTTGACGAGGAGCTATACATGTCTCAACCTCCCGGATATTCCAAAATGGGGGAAAATGACTTGGTCTGCAGGCTGCGTAAGAGCATCTATGGCCTGCGCCAGTCGGCCAGATGCTGGAATAAGGCGTTACACGCAGTGCTGCTGGATCTAGGCTTCAAGGCTTGTGAATCGGACCCGTGTCTCTACTTACGTCGTGGAAAGAACATTGTATACCTATTAGTTTATGTTGACGATTTAATTATAGGCAGTCTCAACGAGGAAGCGAACGATGAAATTTTCAAAAATCTTCAAGATAGGTTTGAGGTAACCTCCCTAGGTCAAATACGTCAATTCCTTGGGTATGAGATTGAGAAGAAAGACGGTTGTTATTCCTTGCGATTGACATCGTATATAGAGTTCATACTTCGAAAGTTCAACATGCAGAATTGTCATACGGTAAAAACCCCAATGGATACAGGGTACACAGCGGAAAATGAAGCAAGCAAACCGTTCGAGGACATAACATTTTACAGATGTTTGATAGGTGCGTTGTTATACATAGCCATCAATGCGAGGCCCGATTTGTCGCTTAGTGTAGGTTTGTTGGGACGAAAAGCCAGTCAGAACAACAGTGACTGGAATGCGGCCAAACGCGTGTTACAATAACTGAAAGGGACTCAGAACTTTAAGCTAAGTTATGGATCGCAAACAGAATGGAAACTTTTAGGAGTATTAGGGTTGATGCTTACCCAGGAGGAGTGTTGGAAATGGGTGAGCCTCATTCATATTATTACTTTGAATAAGAATTGTTCGAGGTTGGCAGCACTGTCTCTTTCAGCTGTCAACATGACATCAAATAAACGCTCTCTTGTTGCTGAACTACCAAACGAGAAACACGTGTTTTTTTCTAGCTTCTATCCCCTGGTGTTCCGGTGTGTTATCCGAAGGTGGAGTGCCTCCACAGATATCAAGAAACTAATTACAACACATACAACAAACATAGTTGGTACATGTACATAGGACAAATTCGGTGAGTCAAATAATACATATATATTTATTTAATTAGTTTTGTCCCCCATTAATTAAGAAGAAACAATGTATGTGGAGGATTTGTGGGATAGGTGATAGGGATTGTGTACATGTTTTTTCTTACATTTATTGTTGATAGGGAAAATTTGAATTTTCTGATAAATCTCTTGTTTCAACTGGGGAAAGTTTACAATTAATACGAGTTAATTTTTGCTGATTGCTTTGTGTTTGTGTATGTTAGGGCTTCGATGATAGTATGCACTGCAAGCTTTAATTTCTTATCTCTGTAATTGTTAAATCTAACTCATCCTGACTCAATAACCGTATATTTATCAAGCCTGATTTTGCTAGCGTTATAAAGGTATAACGCTAGTTGAAATTTTCTCTGACAAATATTTAAAATTCATAAAAATATTAATTGAGTACAGTCCCATTGAAGCGCTGTTGAATATAGTATTTGCCTTTTTAACGATAAACACTATTCGATGAACCAAATTAATGCTGTTGTATTTTTTCAGTTGATGGGTAAACATACAACAAACATAGTACGTACATGTGAGAACTTTAATTAACATACTGGGTGTAGATAACAAACGCACTGTTCAGTGGTTCAATGGTTCAGGCACAAAAACCATTGCGCATATCACGCAAATTATGAATGGTTCAAAAGTGCGCTACCATTTCACAAACCAAACGATAACATGATAAGACAATCAGAACGATTCATAAAAATCATGTTTCATAAAATTCATAAAAATCCGCTATGTTATGAACATCTTTGGCCGTTTACTACGATATATTTTGGCCGTTTCCCAAACAAGTACATTTCCGGGTACAGCTGTTCCTAGGAATCGGATCAACGCCGTATTTTGTGGTTACCATTTATATATTCAAACTTACCATTTACTGTAACGCGGCCATGAACACAGCCCTGCAACAGCTGTCAAACACAGCCCTGTAACAGCTGTCAAACACAGCCTTGCAACAGCTGTCAAACGAGAGCAGACATTTACCAGAGTTGAAGCGTGGGTTCTGAGCAGTGAGTAGCAATTTTGCCCGAAAATATTCTAGTTTTTGATGAATTTCATATTGCCTTCGGATACGTGAAAATGCGTGAAATCAGTACCATGGAGGTGCATCCCCCTAGGGGAAGAGGTTTCAGGTCGTACTGTGTGCAGAAAATGCAAGTTAACACACGGTGGTCGGGGTTTTACCCGGGGGAGTTAGTACCTAACTAGTTTTTTGTAGCCAGGTATCCTGGCGCTCCCAGACCCCTGGTCTCACAGGTTTAAGTTTTATGAAATATAAATAAAAATACATCGAATGAATTGAATTCTTAGTTTTTTTCAACTTATACAGGCGTTTGCTTGAGATTTGTTGGGTTCTGATGATTGAGTTTGGGATTTTTGTTTTCCCTTCGTGGAGATTCGCTACAACCATCGTGTCATCACGCAGCATTTTTTACCACCTTAAAAAAAGATATAGGAAGCATAATATAATTCATAGAAGCATAAATGAGGAAATATAATTTGACTCAAATGATCGCCCATTTGAAGCATGGTCGTCAGTAAAACTAATCTGTGACAACTAATCCGTGGCCGTATGCTGGGCGCGTTCGATGGCAGCCTGACTTGTTGCTTGACTGAATGTGAAAGAACATAGACGAAGCATAGTTTTAATGCGTAGGATAGATCCTGCAGGATGGCTTGCAGCCTCAGGCAAAAGATGCGCGCCGCTAGGTCAGGTCGGTCGGTGGCTTGCCCGTCCAAAGATGTTGCGTGATCTCGGGACATCGACGATTGCATCCTCCTGGTCCTGGTAATGGGTGCGCATGTATTGGTCGCTACCGACGATCAATGGCGGCAGGAACCATCGATCGACCCTGTGCCAACCGATAGGTGGCGTCCGTTCCCTTCCTCGGTTCCACCATGGCTGTGGCGACCTGATCACTCATCGTGATGATTCGCTGATTTGCCCCACGACTTCGCTTGGCAATACCTTTGGTCCAAGCAACCTCGCCGTATGGGTGCAACAACGGACACTCCTGACGACCATATGGTTCTACTTGACCGCCTGTTTCAGGAGGACGGTTCTTGCACCATCAGATCGGGACGTATCGTTATCTTTATCCTGGCGGATCGATTAGGGTGCCCGCCACTTCATCCGCTGTTGGCCCATTGTAGCGACGTCGGTCGAGCTCGGGTATGCGGCTTCGGATGAAGAAATGGCATGATGCCGTCTGCTCATTTCCCTCGGCTCCTCCAGGCGGCCCACGGTTATGCACCCCTCATACGGATGGTGTTCGGCCAGGGTGCGTGTGATTTTGGCAACGATGTCGCTGCCAAGCTCTACTTGCGGGAACATGTTGGTCCGTGCATTTACTGCATACATTTACTGCATGCATTTACTGCTGCTCTTCCTGCGCATCGTAATAGTAGAGCTGGGCGTAAGCAGGTGTCCGATCGAGTGGGCACTCCTTTGAACCAATCCGGTGGCAGAGAGTTCCCTGAATACGGAAGGGAACCGGCCCTCTCTCTCTCCTTTCAGCAAGGTCTCATCCTGCCGTACCCGATCACCTGCTTTCACAGAGGCCCAATTGGATGTAAATGCAAACGCACTGTTGTACCGCCGAATGTTGTCCATAAAACGCGGGCTTATCGAACAGTGCGGTCAACTCGGGCGGCGGTTCCTCGAAGGCGGGGAGCACGACTTGCAGTAGATCATGCCAGTTTCGGTAGGCCAAAGCTAAGTCAATCGCATGGTCGGCCAGGCGGCAGTAGAAGGCGCCCTTCCGTTGGATGGCCACAATCGTCGTGTTACTGAGAGCAATTCGCAAGCGTCGCAGACTTCTGGCCCGTGTAGTCGCCACTAAAACACGACGTCCCATAATCTCCCTCTTAGCCGCAGAAGATTCAAACGATCGGCCCCTAACCCTGCCTTCTTATCAACCAACACTGGCAGCCTTGCTACAACGGATGTTGATGCTGGGCGCGGCAGTACGGGAGGTTCCCGCTCCATCGACGGCCCTGCTGCTGGCCCTTGCTCGGTCTCCTGCTCCGGCTCCGGCTGCCCTGTGGACTCGGTCGTGTAATGGCGTTGCCAAATTTGCCGTGTCCGGCCTCACACCACGCGCACCGCCCGTTGGCCCACTGTCTCCGCTGCCCTGAGATCGGCGTAGGACTGGCGTTGCGTTGCCGTTTCCGTTCCACTTGCTCGTCGTCGAACATTGTGGGCACTTTTTTTTAACTAAAAAAAAACACAATAGCCCAAGGTCGGATGCAGAGAGTAATTAGCAAAAATGCTAACCTTAACAGTAACGAACTTACTTTAATGAACTTCTAAAACTTGCACTGTCGATCTCAATTTGTACTATTGATCGCGATGACGATGAGTACAGAGGAAAAGAATTATTTAAACGGCATGCTTCGCTTACCTTAAATAACTTCTATTAGCACTGGTTCACTGATAATAATTTTTCGATTGAATCTCGATGAGAGAGCGCTTCAATACACTTTTCGTTTCTGGGTAGGCACGTGAACCAAAGCCTGTTTAGATATAACGTGACAACACCAATGTGCAGCACACAGAATACAAACCATACGCACTGCATAAAGAATATCATCTACAGTTCAATATTGCCGAACCATCAACGGCGGTGCGGTAAGATCTGTTTCCCAAACAAATATCGTTCGCAAATCTGCTTTACATGCATACATTTTAAAGCGGAGTGAAAAGAAGAGCAGAGAGAAAGCAGCATACGATTTGGTCATCAAATACGTATCAACGTCAACCGTAACAGTTATTTTAAAATGGTTTAACGTGATAACGTGAACTTGGTATAAAGTCGATAAAAACGATCGATTGAGCCAGCGCGCATTTGTTTAACCTTCAGTTAAATAGGGTAAAGGGTGCGTGAAATTGCTTTCATTTCACGTGATTCATTTTGCTATCCTTTGTTTAAGTTCTACCCAAGGAGAAATTTTGGTAGTATGCAGGTGTATAAAGAATTCTCTTCAGAACTGTCCGCTCTTCTTTTCAGAATTCTGTTTACACCTTATTTTGCAGCAAATTTCCTTAGCAATCTAGGTGTAAAGAGAATTCTGTAGAGAATTGTATAAAGAATTCTGTTCACACTTGCAGAACACCTCAAAAAAGAACTCTTTTGACAGAGTGACTGTGCGTTTATAACACATAGTTTCTGACTATACGTGGCAGAAAACGTATATCTATTCGCAGTAGTTTTATATGAGCCTGTTTCAGGATATCTTTTCTTTCCAAATTAATTATTTTGCTGCAGGAAATTTTTTTGTTTGATTTATTATTTTAATTTATAGATAATCATAATACATATATACATCCAGTGATGTTTGCGTCCAATGAGATTTGCTTGCGCAGCAGGTACCTGCAGCAGGTAACATCCAGAAATCGTCCGGGAGCACCTCTGGTTCGTGCTTTCAAACAGGATAGATGTACTGAGGACATGGGTCGTGGCAGGCTCTTTCGATGTACGGGCAGCACCACTCCGTCTTGGCCGGCGAAAACAGCCAGAACTTTCTTTGTCGGGGCACTGAAATGTGTGAAAAGCGCGGAAAAATCATCATCAGTAATAACTCTGTGCTGTGGGTTCTTACACACTTACTTACTGTCTGGTGCGCTGGCTGAATCCTTTTAATGTATCCGTGGTATTCTTTGGCGTCATGTTCGACAACTCGCTCTTGTTGCCGTCGTAGATGAGGAATATGAGTTGTGTGCGGGATTGCATGCAATTTTGCACTCGTCGGCTACCTCACCCGCGAAAAGACCTTCTATGGCGATTTGCCATCGAATCGTTTCAGCATAGCGCATTTTCAGGTGGGTTTCTACAGACCCTTAGGTTAGAGCAACCCATTCGCGAAGTCCTCGGGCAGTGGCTCGGCCGATCAGGGTTTGTGATTCGTCGGTGAAGTTCTACCAACACTGCC
This sequence comes from Anopheles atroparvus, assembly GCA_914969975.1. Lineage (NCBI taxonomy): Eukaryota > Metazoa > Arthropoda > Insecta > Diptera > Culicidae > Anopheles > Anopheles atroparvus. The sequence goes on along the minus strand of CAJZCY010000001.1, from coordinate 460,676 downwards.
TCGCTTTGCTGAAACATCGTCCAGGGTTTGATTGACTGGACTCTTGCTCAGGGGTTTCTCTGTTTCCCGCCTCATTGAGCCCCCGCAGCGCTACTTCAATTTTACAGGATGCCGGAGCCTCATCACCCGACTCATGCCGCTCGGTGGGAAGCGAGTAGTTCGGGCTTCAGCATCAACGCACTGCTCGAGAGATCGACCAGAAGGAGCTGTTAAATTTCGGCTTCACCAGAGGTTGCACGGGGCGTGGGCAGCCGCTTCCTTCTCTACCTCCGCAGCCTTTGTATTTTCACATGGCGACTTCTCATCCTCCTCCGTCAGTGGTTTCTCGCTTGTCTGACTGTTGAACGTTGCCTCCCCTCACTGCCGGTGATTTTCCTGCAGGGCCACTGTAACGAACGCAACGGCTACGAATATAGGAAAAGAGCAGGAATAAAAATCATGAAAAAAGACAAAGAAATCAAAATGTGAGTATGACCAGGATCGCTCCGCATGTAAGTAGTGCAAGGAAACGTTGAGAAAGAAAAATAAGGAAGCGTGTAATTAAACACCGTGTCAAGAAGGGCCAGCAATATAAACAAAAAAGGCAAGGGCCGCTTTGATAATAATAACCATCGCGATTTGAGCGTATGGTAATGTTGCAAACACACGAAGCATATGTGGAGCGCAGAAAGTAATGTAAACGATTATCCGATCCCACAGGACCGGCAGGACGATCGGGCGAAACATATTGATATGGAAATAAGCGGGATAAGGACGAACGCGTTAACATTGACCTGATCCCACGAAGAGACGATTGTAGGAAACGTGGTCCTAAACAAACGATCTTCTATGTCATTCGCTCTAGTTAGAAGATAGAAAAACTTTAACAAATTGACACTTATTAATTGAAGGTCATAAAGAACAACACTCTGTTATCCATTAGATCCATCGGAGAACGGTTATGATGCTCTGCTGATCCACTACGTCCGATCCGAAACATTTAAGGTTTCTCTTTCAGCTCTCTTTTTGGCGGAAACGAAGTTTGATCGTACCATTACTATTCATCCGGAGATTTGTTTGTGGAGAAACAAATCAGAAATCTTCGATACACGTTGGAATCCTGGTTATACAATTCACTTCGCGGATCGGTCAATGCACGCGGAGCAAACCCCGCTCCGAGCTCGAAGAATAATTAGCACGAGACTGAAAGTGTAACCGTGAAATAAAGGTATCCTCGTTATCGCGAGTAGCACCGCGTTCCGTGTACCCTCACACTCACGGGAACGCATCTGTAATTAACAACCGCAATGACCGGTGTGTTGCGGCGTATTTTCCTCACCGGAGATCGGTCCGTACTGTTGTGCCACTCGTACAGCTCCTGCCAATAATGCCTGCTGATCGTTGATAACGTTTTGGTGTAGTTTATCGCCGACATCCTGGGGTGTGTGTGGCCTCATACAAAAAGGGAAAACCTCGGCGCGGGAATAGCGTGCGTCCTGCCGAAATTTGTGGAAGTCACGTCGACCAGGAAAATTGAAATCACTGAAATCACCGCGGCCTCAACGTCTGCTGCACCACCGTCCGGGATTATTCTACGCGTCACGGCCGGCCATGGGCGCGCCGGGCTACTGCTCTGACTGCTCAACGTTGAAGGCCGGTCGCTTGCACTGAACGGGATGATCGACGCCTACTTTTCGACTTTTCAGCTTTTCGACCAACGTTGTGTTCGTTTTTTTTTTTTTTATTCCAAAGCTTGCTGTTCCACCGGCTTCCGAAGTATGCTTTGACTGATCGGGAGAATCTTTCCCCGTTCGAGTGTTCACTCTTGTATTTGCAACACCATTGCCAGCGCAGAAAACCAAAACTGTGAAAAACGAGGATAATCATCATTTATAATATCGCTCTACACATTGCCGGGTTCTTACATGTATGAACTGGGCGAGTATGTCCTGTAAATTTCAAATTTCAATTCAAGTTTGAATAACGCAGTTTATCAAAGGCTATAAAGAGAGGAAAAGAGATGTAAAAGACGACAAAATAATCTCATTCTATTGGAACAACGTGGGAACGATCAAGATAGTCCGCATGTACGCAGCGCAGGGAAACGTTGGTATTTTAAACATCCCAATCCTATCTCCGTCCGCCGGTTATGACAATTAGAAGTTCGATACACATCATATCTGCGTGTTACAAAACATTTTCCCTTTGGAGATCGGTCAATGCATGCGTTGCAAGCCCCGCACCACACTGGAAAAGTTAGTAACACGGAATCGAGGGTGTTGCCGCTGTTAGGTTGTCCGCGTTAGCGCTTAAACGCCATTCCCGTGTATCTTCGCACGCGGAAACGATTCTGTATTTTACATTACACAATCTCCTACTACCTCTCTCCCGTTGTGGCACGTTTTGAAAATCCGAATACACACCATAGATCACCATCCTTGAAAAATGTTGCACAAATCACCAATTTACCTCCTACTGAACTGGAGAAAGAACACGGGCGAATAGAGTTGCAGTACAACCCGGAACATTCTAGAGGAAAAAAATCGTTGATATTAAAGTGATGTTGGAACCGCTTACCCAACCCCTTACCCATGAATAGTTTCCGAGCAGAAGTTGATGTAATATTTCAGCCACGCTTCCGGGCCAGCGAGAGGTCATGTTCCCAGCCAGTACGTACAGGAAGTTATGAAATCCGGGAATGGATTCTCGGTCTGCTCCCAGTTGTACTGCTTCATCTGAGAATTCAGCAGTTTCCGGCGTGTCTTCACGAACAGCTTGTAGTTACTGTTGCAACCCTTGAGCCTCTTCTGCTTTACGTTGAGGGTCCTGCAAGTGTAAAATGATAATCATAATTTGTTTGTAGGTATTCGGATTCTCCTCCAGTAACACGCACGCGTCCTGATCTTGATTGTTGTTACAAGCCCTTCGTAACACCGTTTGTGTCGTCCGCAAACGGGATGCTTTTGTGAACAACTTCGGTCGAAAATCAAAGAAAAAGAAACGTTCCACCATGGGATCAATTCAATTCACTCTATTCCCTTTCAAGGGAACAGTTTGTAAACTAATAGACAACTATTTGAGACGAAAAAAACCTGAACTGCACAACTGTCCCTCGGCCAGAAAAGAGTTCGACTGCAGCAAAAGCAAAATGGCGTATCTGTCTCGGCGAAAGACAATACTCACTGTAGTTCCGATAAAATGTGTTTTTATTCACAATTAACCCACCTTGTATTGGCACTTTACTTTCTATGCACTACGAACACTCTTTATTCAATGGTAATATAACGTGCCACTGCGTTTTATTCTAGTTATACGATTCTTTGTACTTTATACGGCTAGAACAAGAGCAAACAAAACATGACTGCCTGCTAGATGGCCAGACGTGCACCTCCACAGTAAGCAAACAACAGGTTTGACAGCTAGTTCTTTTCAAAACACCAATGCCTACCAAAAATAAGAACTTTGGTAGGTTAGAAGGTGTACATGCCTACCAAAAAAACACCTTTGGTAGATTATAAGGTGTACATACCTACCAAAAAAACACCTTTGGTTGGTTATGAGGTGTACATGACTACCAAAAAAACACCTTTGGTAGGTTATGAGGTGTACATGTCACCAAAGCCTACCAAAAATACACCTTTGGTAGGTTAAGAGGTGTACATGCCTACCAAAAAAACACTTGGCAAGGTGTTTTTTTGGTAGACGTGTACACCTTTGGTAGGAAATGCAGCACGGGTTCTCCTTGGGTAAATTCGAAAACTGCCGGTAAAGTGAGCCAGCGCGGTTGTTGGTATGTTCTTTTCTCGCCGGCAAGCCAGTAATCTCCATGCAGAGATGCTTTTAGTAAGTGAGGTAAAAGTGCGTCTTTTTTATTGTTAAGGTGTTTTCCTATATTTTTAGTCCTGAAAACTGACGAAAACCGACGACGATCGATTGAGCCAGTGCGCTTGGCTTGTTTTGTTTATTCGCGCCGCTGTCAAAAACGATTGAGGGCCCAATGTAAACATTAGTCTAAAGAACTAATGTAAACATTAGTCTACGCATTTGTTTTGATCTAAGCGCAATTAATATAGGGAGTAGACGGGTTCACGTCTAAATATTAACTGAACTGTGGATCGGTTCGCGGTCCTACGTGTGTGATCGGGTGATCGGTTCCCATGCTGATTTACAGGTTTTTGCCACCTATGTTCAGCTTTAACCCACCGCCGATTGAAATAACTCATCAACTGTTGCCTCTAAGGCATGTGGTCTTGAAATAGCTCATCGGATTCCGCCTCTAACGCATCTCATTCGGTTCTACGGTATATATAATACGGTAATACATATACGATATATACGGTACTCCCCCATATGAAATTAGCCATTTTTTGGCTCGTTTCTGACCCAAATGTTGTGTTCTAAGTGTTTCGTGTACATTTCCTTAGGTTTGGATTTTGGCCACTTACTCCACCATAGCAAATTTGCCATTTTTTGGCTCGGGCTCGCTACGCTCGCCCTCGCCTATCGCTACGCATGCATGATACTCATAGGATATGGTAACTGTATAAGCCAGCCGAAGGCACATTTTCCTAAGTCGCGTATAAACGCCGACGTCCGAGCGAAGCGAGGGGGGAGGCGTACTCCCCCATATGAAATTAGCCATTTTTTGGCTCGGGTCCAGGATGGACAGGAATTTCGTTGCCGCCAGAAGGAGTGCCAAGGTCGTCGCGTAAGTATTCGGGCAGGTTCACTTTTCGCGGGAAGCAGCGTGGGGTTGCGCAGCTTTATTATCGTAATTTACGAATGGGCGCAGGGCTCGTGTGTGGGAAGGGCTTTGAACGAAGCAGAGACTTCGGAACGATTTGCTTTGAAAATTTTTCAGCAAATGCGAAGTCTTGTTGAATCTTGGGCTTTCGAGTCCAAGCAATCCATCGGTGGACCAGGGCAGATCGTTGAAATAGACGAAACTGTCCTGGTCAAAAGAAAATCAAACAAAGGCCGAGTAAGTCCAGGGAATACGCAGTGGCTGTTGGGGGGCATTTGTAGGGGAACAAATGACATCTTTTTGGCAAGGGTGCCGGATAGGAACGCGGATACCCTGACGGCGTGCATTCTCGAGCACGTCCGTCAGGGTACCACGATTATTACTGATTGTTGGAAGGGGTATTGTCGCTTAAAGAAAGTGGGGTGTATTCACTACACCATAAACCATAGCGAAAATTTCGTGCATCCATTGGATCCAAATATCCATACCCAGACAATTGAAGGTCTGTGGGGGATAATGAAACGATTTTTTAACACAAAAGGTTCCAATAGAACCAAAAGTACGAACTCGTATTTGGCTGAATTTGCATTCAGACGAGTCGATAGTGGCACTGTTTTCGAGCGCATTATAGTCGCAATTGCAGCAGCCACAAGGGAAGGCAAATTTGGACGGTAGGCTCGGCTGATGCTGGATGGGGATCTAGATTAATTTTTTTTCTGAAATAATTAAGTTCTTATTTTCAGCTGGCCGGCAAAATCCTATCCCAACCTCCTCGTGGTGCCGGCTGGAATGTGCAATCTTTTGCACATACAGACTGGGAAGGTAGAAAGAATATGTATGCATGATAAATGTGGTGAAAGGTCTATCAACCACAACACATTTTAAACGCAATTAAAATAGTGAGTTTTTGTGTTTCAAATGTAGTGTGGTTGAATATGGCTGAAACGACCAAACAAGATACGAAATTTCAGTGAAATCATTTTCAACGAACTTGAAATGCCGAGGGTGCGTATGAATGTTTTCTTGGAACACCGCTTGCAACCATCACCTATTCGCGCAGTCGATACCCCATGCGTACAGGCAACGGTAATGACAAAAGAAATAGCGAGTACATGAACGATGAAAAAACGCGTCGCGCTGGCTAATCGATCACCAATATTGCTCCTAAAAAATGCCCTCTCTTTGGCATGCAAGTTCAAGTTCAGCTGCGAATGTAGTAACACTTATTTTAAAGAACGTTATATTTAACATATTGGCTGCAACGGTTTTCTGCTATCTCACTCTTCCATTTAACTCCGAGTAGCGGCTACCATAACGTCTCTCACTCACACTCGAAGCACGCAGCTTCGAAAAATAATATATGTAAGAAATATCGCTTTCTCTCCCAGGCTTCTGATAGCTGGTCATGCTGTGCAGTTTAAGAATACTTCGCTGGCACATTAGTCTCATTGCGTTTTTTCTCTTTGCCCCTGTCCGTTCTCCCATACATGTCCATCGCTGTCCATCGCATGCAGTCTGGTATCAGACAGCCCGATAGCCGATTGATTTCTATCTTGCACCCTTCGCTGGCCATCGTTTGCAGTCTAAATTGATTCGAATGCCCGCGCACTATGATGATGAGTCCCACATATTACCCCAACATAGGTTTGAGAATGGCGGAGTTATCTTAAGAAAACGCAATCCTAACGTAACGCATTCCTAAGCAAATCACGAAGTGGTGGTACCAAACTGACCCTTCAAGGAAAAGACCAGTCAACTCTCTTATCCTTGCTTACAGTAGTTAGCACAATTATCAATGGAAAGAAATTGTGGAACCACTCTCCGGAGTGCACGGCCAAAAAATTCCATTTCCTGTTTATGTAGCAACAATATACAATTACAAGACATTTCACATTCTACTGGGTTCTACTTCACAACCTGCTTGACGTACACGTCGGACGTGCTTGTGTACACAACACACAAGCGCTTGAACTCGCGAACATTTGCAAACCCGGCAATCTCTCGTGGGATGCTGTTGTATCATTGTATCCGTTTACAAAATAAGGTATTTCTTGCAAATGCTGTTGAAAAGCTCGACATTCTAGGATCATGAGCCCTTCGAGTGTTGTACTGGTGAACGTCAGAGCCCCTAACTACTCTTTCTCCAAGACAAAAAAGAAATGATCGCGACAATTTTTGATATGCCATGGGGAAAGGATTGTGTCTATTCAAACCATCGACTGCATCTGCCCTAGCCCTGATGATGGTAGAAAAATAATAAACTTGATTTTGGGGGTTTATCTGCGTTTGACTTGGTTTAAGTTCAGCCACAGTTCAGAATCGCACGGTAGAGCGCCTACTCACTCTAGCGCGCGAGACACTCAGGCAGTGTTGTTTCCACACACGATGAGTCTCTTTCTCTCCTACGCTACTGTACGCTGGCCATCGTGTGCAGTTTATGAATATATGGCATTGCCGCGCAGCGCTGGCTCACTTCTCTCACGCCTTACTCGCTGGCCATCGTGTGCAGTTTACGAATGTTCCTCTACCACGCAGCTCTGGCTCACTTCTCTCACGCTTTACTCGCTGGCCATCGTGTGCAGTCTGGTATCGAACAGACTGTGGGTTTCATACGCCTCCCCTCTTAGAGTCTCTTTCACTCACCCACTGTTCCCCGGTCAGACTGTGTAGCTTGTGACCATCTATGGCTCTCTTTCTCTCACTCATAACTCATCGCTGGTCAACCTGTGCAGTTTGCGACTATAGGTATATCGTTGACAGAACCTGGCGAGTTGGTCACCTTTCCTCTCTAGTTCACCACCTCCCATTTCTCTCATACCTTACTCGCTGGCCATCGTATGCAGTCTGGTAGCCAACTGATAGCACTGCGCACGGATGGAAATGACATTTCCAGCGCACTCTAGTCGAAGGCAGAAAGAAAAAAAATGATCGTCCTTACTCCTTGCTGAATCGATCGAAATAGACAACATTATGCCTGGCGATATCGAAATTGGTTTCTGATTGCCTGCAAAAAGGGAAACATGTCAGAACACAACCCCTTTTTTCTTAAACTTTTTTCCCTATTTTCTTGCACATAAAGTCCAGCTACATGACAGTCAACAACATCAGGAGCAGTACCTGGCAGTCGCTGACGATCAAACACCCCTACGCTACGATTTGCATATCCAAGGCGGCTAACCTTCTTACCTTCTTGTGATTGGATTTATCCTTCAGATAATCTTGCAGCCAATATTTGATGAAGTGTGTAAGTGTGTAACTTATCACGCAGCTTCTGTAAAGCTCCATCCTTCTGCTCGCCATGTCTACCATGGGCCAATGCGCCATGTCTACCATGTGGCGTGTTTATAAATCGTGCAACAAGCGATGGTTAAAAACAACCACCGTATTGCATTCATAACCTGCGAGGCTGTACTAAACTCTGAGAATGTTGACAATTACATATTACCCTGGGCCAAACTTTAGTTGGCACTGCCAGTCTCAATCTTAATCTCAAACTGATCATCATCATTAGACGATCAACAGCCGTAGGTTGCCTCGCGCTGAACCGGAACACCTCCCGTCAGCCCGGAAATGTACCAGGACTTGATCCAGCCACCCTACTGCTTCTTTGTTCTTTTTCTTCCTAACAGCTCGTATACCTCCATTAAACCTCCGGTGATCGAAAGCATGGATAGCGCTCCAACAGTGACCAGGTCTCATGTCCGTGGAAAAGAAGGGATCTTAGCACGAACAAAGAACGGGGATGGGAGGGGGGGGGATGAGGTGATTGGGGCAACCTTGGCTCATCTGCATGTACTTTTCTTTCGACGCATCGATGGACGCAAAGCGCTGCGCCTTGGCAATCGTGCGTGATGATTGTTTGCCGAAAAGCTTAAATCAGGTTCGATTAAATGATTAAGACCAATGAATGAGTTGATTCAAAACATTTGCCATGTGTACGGCCCCCTGCATTGGAGACATATTTTAGTAATGGCGAAAGTGCAAAATTCGTTGTACGTACTAACCAATGATAAGTTTCGAATGGCTTCTTTATGAGCCAGGAATGGCGGCGATGGTTTGAATAGGGCAGCGCGGTGAGCAGGGGGTGTGAGTTTTGCTTATCACCATAGAGAATGGCGAATGATATGGCGGAAAATGGACAGTACGGGTTTTCATAGTCAGAGAGAAGCACGGGGGGTGTGAGCTTTTACCTCTTCACTATTGATCAGCTTACCCAATGTGAGAACGGCAGCTAGAGAGAATGGAGGTCATGAGCTCCAGTGAGTAAGGCCCGATCTCACCCGAAGCCGTTCACTTCAAGTGACTCATATCGCTGGCCATCGTGTGCAGTTTAGCCGTTGGTACATGTACATAGGACAAATTCGGTGAGTCAAATAGTACATTATATATATTTATTTAATTAATTTTGACGCCATTAATTAAGAAGAAACGATGTATGTGGAGGATTTGTGGGATAGGTGATAGGGATTGTGTACATGTTGTTTGTTACATTTATTGTTGATAGGGAAAATTTGAATTCTCTGATAAATCTCTTGTTTCAACTGGGGAACGTTTAAAATTAACACGAATTCATTTTTGCTGATTGCTTTGTGTTTGTGTATGTTAGGGCTTCGATGATAGTATGCACTGCAAGCTTTAATTTCTTATCTCTTACATTATATATATTTATTTAATTAATTTTGTCCGCCATTAATTAAGAAGAAACGATGTATGTGGAGGATTTGTGGGATAGTGATAGGGATTGTGTACATGTTTTTTCTTACATTTATTGTTGATAGGGAAAATTTGAATCCTCTGATAAATCTCTTGTTTCAACTGGGGAACGTTTACAATTGATACGAGTTAATTTTTGCTGATTGCTTTGTGTTTGTGTATGTTAGGGCTTCGATGATAGTATGCACTGCAAGCTTTAATTTCTTATCTCTGTAATTGTTAAATCTAACTCATCCTGACTCAATAACCGTATATTTGTCAAGCCTGATTTTGCTAGCGCTATTCTTTCTATGATAGTTGAAATTTTCTCTGACAAATATTTAGAATTCATAAAAATATTGATTGAGTACAGTCCCATTGAAGCGCTGCTGAATATAGTTATGGCCTTTTTAACGATAAACACTATTAGATGAACCAAATTAATGCTGTTGTATTTTTTCAGTTGGTGGGTAAACATACAACAAACATAGTTGGTACATGTACATAGGACAAATTCGGTGAGTCAAATAGTACATTATATATATTTATTTAATTAATTTTGACGCCATTAATTAAGAAGAAACGATGTATGTGGAGGATTTGTGGGATAGGTGATAGGGATTGTGTACATGTTGTTTGTTACATTTATTGTTGATAGGGAAAATTTGAATTCTCTGATAAATCTCTTGTTTCAACTGGGGAACGTTTACAATTAACACGAATTCATTTTTGCTGATTGCTTTGTGTTTGTGTATGTTAGGGCTTCGATGATAGTATGCACTGCAAGCTTTAATTTCTTATCTCTGTAATTGTTAAATCTAACTCATCCTGACTCAATAACCGTATATTTGTCAAGCCTGATTTTGCTAGCGCTATTCTTTCTATGATAGTTGAAATTTTCTCTGACAAATATTTAGAATTCATAAAAATATTAATTGAGTACAGTCCCATTGAAGCGCTGTTGCATATAGTTATTGCCTTTTTAACGATAAACACTATTAGATGAACCAAATTAATGCTGTTGTATTTTTTCAGTTGGTGGGTAAACATACAACAACCATAGTTGGTACATGTACATAGGACAAATTCGGTGAGTCAAATAGTACATTATATATATTTATTTAATTAATTTTGACGCCATTAATTAAGAAGAAACGATGTATGTGGAGGATTTGTGGGATAGGTGATAGGGATTGTGTACATGTTGTTTGTTACATTTATTGTTGATAGGGAAAATTTGAATTCTCTGATAAATCTCTTGTTTCAACTGGGGAACGTTTACAATTAACACGAATTCATTTTTGCTGATTGCTTTGTGTTTGTGTATGTTAGGGCTTCGATGATAGTATGCACTGCAAGCTTTAATTTCTTATCTCTGTAATTGTTAAATCTAACTCATCCTGACTCAATAACCGTATATTTGTCAAGCCTGATTTTGCTAGCGCTATTCTTTCTATGATAGTTGAAATTTTCTCTGACAAATATTTAGAATTCATAAAAATATTGATTGAGTACAGTCCCATTGAAGCGCTGCTGAATATAGTTATGGCCTTTTTAACGATAAACACTATTAGATGAACCAAATTAATGCTGTTGTATTTTTTTCAGTTGGTGGGTAAACATACAACAAACATAGTTGGTACATGTACATAGGACAAATTCGGTGAGTCAAATAGTACATTATATATATTTATTTAATTAATTTTGACGCCATTAATTAAGAAGAAACGATGTATGTGGAGGATTTGTGGGATAGGTGATAGGGATTGTGTACATGTTGTTTGTTACATTTATTGTTGATAGGGAAAATTTGAATTCTCTGATAAATCTCTTGTTTCAACTGGGGAACGTTTACAATTAACACGAATTCATTTTTGCTGATTGCTTTGTGTTTGTGTATGTTAGGGCTTCGATGATAGTATGCACTGCAAGCTTTAATTTCTTATCTCTGTAATTGTTAAATCTAACTCATCCTGACTCAATAACCGTATATTTGTCAAGCCTGATTTTGCTAGCGCTATGCTTTCTATGATAGTTGAAATTTTCTGTGACAAATATTTAGAATTCATAAAAATATTAATTGAGTACAGTCCCATTGAAGCGCTGTTGAATATAGTTATTGCCTTTTTAACGATAAACACTATTAGATGAACCAAATTAATGCTGTTGTATTTTTTCAGTTGGTGGGTAAACATACAACAAACATAGTTGGTACATGTACATAGGACAAATTCGGTGAGTCATATAATACATTATATATATATATTTAATTAATTTTGTCCGCCATTAATTAAGAAGAAACGGTGTATCTGGAGGATTTGTGGGATAGGTGATAGGGATTGTGTACATGTTTTTTCTTACATTTATTGTTGATAGGGAAAATTTGAATTCTCTGATAAATCTCTTGTTTCAACTGGGGAACGTTTACAATTAACACGAATTCATTTTTGCTGATTGCTTTGTGTTCGTGTATGTTAGGGCTTCGATGATAGTATGCACTGCAAGCTTTAATTTCTTATCTCTGTAATTGTTAAATCTAACTCATCCTGACTCAATAACCGTATATTTGTCAAGCCTGATTTTGCTAGCGCTATTCTTTCTATGATAGTTGAAATTTTCTCTGACAAATATTTAGAATTCATAAAAATATTAATTGAGTACAGTCCCATTGAAGCGCTGTTGCATATAGTTATTGCCTTTTTAACGATAAACACTATTAGATGAACCAAATTAATGCTGTTGTATTTTTTCAGTTGGTGGGTAAACATACAACAACCATAGTTGGTACATGTACATAGGACAAATTCGGTGAGTCAAATAATACATTATATATATTTATTTAATTAATTTTGACGCCATTAATTAAGAAGAAACGTTGTATGTGGAGGATTTGTGGGATAGGTGATAGGGATTGTGTACATGTTGTTTGTTACATTTATTGTTGATAGGGAAAATTTGAATTCTCTGATAAATCTCTTGTTTCAACTGGGGAACGTTTACAATTAACACGAATTCATTTTTGCTGATTGCTTTGTGTTTGTGTATGTTAGGGCTTCGATGATAGTATGCACTGCAAGCTTTAATTTCTTATCTCTGTAATTGTTAAATCTAACTCATCCTGACTCAATAACCGTATATTTGTCAAGCCTGATTTTGCTAGCGCTATTCTTTCTATGATAGTTGAAATTTTCTCTGACAAATATTTAGAATTCATAAAAATATTGATTGAGTACAGTCCCATTGAAGCGCTGCTGAATATAGTTATGGCCTTTTTAACGATAAACACTATTAGATGAACCAAATTAATGCTGTTGTATTTTTTCAGTTGGTGGGTAAACATACAACAAACATAGTTGGTACATGTACATAGGACAAATTCGGTGAGTCAAATAGTACATTATATATATTTATTTAATTAATTTTGACGCCATTAATTAAGAAGAAACGATGTATGTGGAGGATTTGTGGGATAGGTGATAGGGATTGTGTACATGTTGTTTGTTACATTTATTGTTGATAGGGAAAATTTGAATTCTCTGATAAATCTCTTGTTTCAACTGGGGAACGTTTACAATTAACACGAATTCATTTTTGCTGATTGCTTTGTGTTTGTGTATGTTAGGGCTTCGATGATAGTATGCACTGCAAGCTTTAATTTCTTATCTCTGTAATTGTTAAATCTAACTCATCCTGACTCAATAACCGTATATTTGTCAAGCCTGATTTTGCTAGCGCTATGCTTTCTATGATAGTTGAAATTTTCTGTGACAAATATTTAGAATTCATAAAAATATTAATTGAGTACAGTCCCATTGAAGCGCTGTTGAATATAGTTATTGCCTTTTTAACGATAAACACTATTAGATGAACCAAATTAATGCTGTTGTATTTTTTCAGTTGGTGGGTAAACATACAACAAACATAGTTGGTACATGTACATAGGACAAATTCGGTGAGTCATATAATACATTATATATATATATTTAATTAATTTTGTCCGCCATTAATTAAGAAGAAACGGTGTATCTGGAGGATTTGTGGGATAGGTGATAGGGATTGTGTACATGTTTTTTCTTACATTTATTGTTGATAGGGAAAATTTGAATTCTCTGATAAATCTCTTGTTTCAACTGGGGAACGTTTACAATTAATACGAGTTAATTTTTGCTGATTGCTTTGTGTTTGTGTATGTTAGGGCTTCGATGATAGTATGCACTGCAAGCTTTAATTTCTTATCTCTGTAATTGTTAAATCTAACTCATCCTGACTCAATAACCGTATATTTGTCAAGCCTGATTTTGCTAGCGCTATTCTTTCTATGATAGTTGACATTTTCTCTGACAAATATTTAGAATTCATAAAAATATTGATTGAGTACAGTCCCATTGAAGCGCTGCTGAATATAGTTATGGCCTTTTTAACGATAAACACTATTAGATGAACCAAATTAATGCTGTTGTATTTTTTCAGTTGGTGGGTAAACATACAACAAACATAGTTGGTACATGTACATAGGACAAATTCGGTGAGTCAAATAGTACATTATATATATTTATTTAATTAATTTTGACGCCATTAATTAAGAAGAAACGATGTATGTGGAGGATTTGTGGGATAGGTGATAGGGATTGTGTACATGTTGTTTGTTACATTTATTGTTGATAGGGAAAATTTGAATTCTCTGATAAATCTCTTGTTTCAACTGGGGAACGTTTACAATTAACACGAATTCATTTTTGCTGATTGCTTTGTGTTCGTGTATGTTAGGGCTTCGATGATAGTATGCACTGCAAGCTTTAATTTCTTATCTCTGTAATTGTTAAATCTAACTCATCCTGACTCAATAACCGTATATTTGTCAAGCCTGATTTTGCTAGCGCTATGCTTTGTATGATAGTTGAAATTTTCTGTGACAAATATTTAGAATTCATAAAAATATTAATTGAGTACAGTCCCATTGAAGCGCTGTTGAATATAGTTATTGCCTTTTTAACGATAAACACTATTAGATGAACCAAATTAATGCTGTTGTATTTTTTCAGTTGGTGGGTAAACATACAACAAACATAGTTGGTACATGTACATAGGACAAATTCGGTGAGTCATATAATACATTATATATATTTATTTAATTAATTTTGTCCGCCATTAATTAAGAAGAAACGGTGTATCTGGAGGATTTGTGGGATAGGTGATAGGGATTGTGTACATGTTTTTTCTTACATTTATTGTTGATAGGGAAAATTTGAATTCTCTGATAAATCTCTTGTTTCAACTGGGGAACGTTTACAATTAATACGAGTTAACTAGTTTTTTGTTGCCAGGTATCCTGGCGCTCCAAGACCCCTGGTCTCACAGGTTCAAGTTTTATGAAATATCAATAAGAAATACATTGAAAGAATTGAATTCTCAATGTTTTAAACTTATAAAGACGTTGGTTGATTTTTGTGTGTGTGTTTTGTTGATTGCGTTTGGGATTTTTTCACGTTTGCGTTTTTGGATCGCAGCATATTTTCACCATCTGAAAAAACATATAGGAAGCATAATATAATTCATAGTAGTCATAGATGAGGTAATAAAGTTTGACTAAAATGATCGCACATTGGAAGCGTGATCGTCAGTAAAGGGCAGCAAAGGGCTGGGTAATCCATGATCGTATCGGGCGCGTTCGATGGCAGATTGACTGTGTTGCTTGACTGAATCTGCTAGAACATAGACGGAACATAGTATTAATGCGTAGGGTAAATAGACAACCGACCTCGCCTTAGGGGGGCAACAACAGATACTGAACCGTGACTCCCATCTGGTTCTGCTCGAACGCCTGTGTCTGTTGGAAGGTAGACCATTCCTGCGCCATCAGATCGGGACGTACGTTATCGACTCTCCTGGCGGAATGATGAGGGTGCCCGCCATTTGATTCGCTGTTGGCCCATTGTAGCGACGTCGGTCGAGCGCGGGCATGCGGCTTCGGCTGAAGAAATTGCAAGATGCCGTCTGTTCATTTCCCTCGGTTGCGCCAGGTGGACCACGGTTATGCAATCACTCATAGGTGAACTTGAGGGGATGGTGTTCGGCCAGGACGCGTGCGATTTTGGTAACGGGGCCGTTGTCGAGCTCCACTGGCGGGAGTATGTTGGTTCGTGTTACCCTTGCATCAGAGGTGGCCTGCTGCTCTTCCTGCGCATTGTATTAGCAGAGCTGGGCGTTAGCTGGTGTCCGCCCGCCTGGGTTTTCAAGCGGTGAACCAATCCGGTGGCAGTGAGTTCCCTAATTACGGGAAGGGAACTGCCCACACAACACAGATTGGAGGTATATCGCAATCGTAACTTCGGAAGCATTGTAAAACTTCTTAGTTATTAACTTTTCCAATGTTCACTAAGACGTTTTTCAATTATAAAACTATTCGACGGGTCTTTTACAACTTAAAATAGCATATTTTTTTATTTCGTCTACACGTAGGTATATTCGTAGGTATATGCTTCGATTTCAGACTTGGTTCACACGGATATACGGTTTCACTCATACAAAAAGTGACTTCATCTATACCGATTTCATCGTAAAAGCATTGTAATAGACGTCTGATACGATTTGGTTCATACTTTACCCACTTATATACAATTTCGATGGAAACTTACATCTTATACGATGAAATCTATATTTCGATATACGACTTTGTGTTGTGTGGAACACCCAGCAGCCCCTTTTTCTCCATTCAGCCAGGTCTCCTTCCGTTCCTGATCATATGCTTTCACCGAGGCTCGCATTGATGTAAACGCAATCGCACTGTAGTAACGGGCAGATGTTGTTCATAAACGCGGCCCTATCGAACAGTGCGGTCAATTCGGACTGTGGTTCCTCGAAGGCGGGGAGCATGACTTGCCCCGAGTTGTAGTAGATCATGCCAGTTTCGGTAGGCCAAAGCTAAGCTCCGAATTGATCGCATGGTCGGCCAGGCGGCAGTAGGAGGCACCCTGCCGTTGGATGGACGCAATTGTCGTGGTAGCTGAGAGCAATTCGCAAGCGTCGCAGATGTCCGGCACGTTTGGTCGCCACTAAAACACGACGTCCCATGTTCTACCTCTTAGCCGCAGTAGGTTGAAACGATCACCCCCTAAACCTGCCTTCTTATCAACCAACACTGGCGACCTTGCTGTAACGGATGTTGATGCTGGGCGCAGCAGTACGGGAGGTTCCGGCTCCATCGACGGCTCTGCTGGTTGCCCTTGCTCGGACTCGGTCGTGTAATGTTGTTGTTGTTGTATATTTTAAAATTGTTCGCCACTTGGGCTTTACAAAGCTCAGTACTTAAGCCTGGATGCTGTTGCCAAATTCGCCGTGTCCGGTCATTCACCACGCGCACCGCCCGCTCGGCCGCCGTCTCCGCTGCCCTGAGATTGACGTCGGACTGACGCCTGCGTTGCCGTTTCCGTTCTACTTGCTCGTCGTCGAGCATCGTGGGCAAGTGCTTTTTGCACAAAGAACAGAATAGCCGAAGCTCGGATGCGGAGAGTTTAGAATTAGCCGAATGCTAGTCTTACTGTTAACGAACTTACTTTAATGAACTTCTTAAACTTGCACTGTCGAACTCAATATGTACGGTTGGTCGTGATGACGATGAGTAGAAAGGAAAAGAATTATTTCAACGGAGACTAAAATCACCACAATATTCCAAAACCAAAATCGGCGGTACGATAAATTCTGTTGTCGAAACAAAAAAATCTTTCGCAAATCGACTTACGTGCGATAATATATTAAAGCATAGTTAAAAAAAGATAAGAGATAAGAAGCAACGAACAAATACGTATCGTCATCATCCGTAACAATTATTTTAAAATAGTGTAACGTAATAACGTGATCTTGGCATAAACTGATCGATAAGAACGATCGATAACGTGATAACGCGATCTTGGTATAAAGTGATCGATAAGAACGATCGATTGAGCCAGCACATGCCTTTGTGTGTGCTGTGTTTACTCGCCGGCATGGCAGTGATTGTTTTGGTCTGCCCGTAGAACTGTGTTTCACGCGTAGCATTAATGTAACTTTCAGTTTAGTAGGGTAAAAGTGCGTGAAAGTGATTTCTTTTATTATCAAAGAAAACCAAAAACCAACGGTCGAGTGAGCCAGTGAACATGTGTGTGTTTTGTTTCCTCGCCGGTGAGGTAAGTATGGCTAAGTACGGTGCGTGAAAGAACGTCTTTTTTATGTTTTAAAGTGTTTTCAGGTATGTTTTTTAGTTGCGAAAACCTAAATCAGCCGAAAAGCGACGATCGAGTGAGCCAGCGCGGATGTGGGTGTTTTGTTTACTCGCCGGCAAGGCAGTTATATCTATGAAGAGATGCTTTTAGAAAGTGAGGTTAAAGTGCGTTAAAGTGCGTCTTTTTTATTATTAAGGTGGTATATATAGGAATATTAAGTCCCGATAATAACTGACCAAAATCACCCATCGATTGAGCCAGTGCGCTTGGCTGTGTGTTTTGTTTACTTGCGCCGCTGTCAAAAACGATTGAGGGCCCAATGTAAACATAAGTCTAAACAACTAATGTAAACATTAGTCTACGCATTTGTTTTGATCTAAGCGCAATTAATATAGGGAGTAGATGTATTATATGACTCACCGAATTTGTCCTATGTACATGTACCAACTATGTTTGTTGTATGTTTACCCACCAACTGAAAAAATACAACAGCATTAATTTGGTTCATCTAATAGTGTTTATCGTTAAAAAGGCCATAACTATATTCAGCAGCGCTTCAATGGGACTGTACTCAATTAATATATTTATAAATTCTAAATATTTGTCAGAGAAAATTTCAACTATGATAGAAAGCATAGCGCTAGCAAAATCAGGCTTGACAAATATACGGTTATTGAGTCAGGATGAGTTAGATTTAACAATTACAGAGATAAGAAATTAAAGCTTGCAGTGCATACTATCATCGAAGCCCTAACATACACAAACACAAAGCAATCAGCAAAAATGAATTCGTGTTAATTGTAAACGTTCCCCAGTTGAAACAAGAGATTTATCAGAGAATTCAAATTTTCCCTATCAACAATAAATGTAACAAACAACATGTACACAATCCCTATCACCTATCCCACAAATCCTCCACATACATCGTTTCTTCTTAATTAATGGCGTCAAAATTAATTAAATAAATATATATAATGTACTATTTGACTCACCGAATTTGTCCTATGTACATGTACCAACTATGTGTGTTGTATGTTTACCCACCAACTGAAAAAATACAACAGCATTAATTTGGTTCATCTAATAGTGTTTATCGTTAAAAAGGCAATAACTATATTCAACAGCGCTTCAATGGGACTGTACTCAATCAATATTTTTATGAATTCTAAATATTTGTCAGAGAAAATTTCAACTATCATAGAAAGAATAGCGCTAGCAAAATCAGGCTTGACAAATATACGGTTATTGAGTCAGGATGAGTTAGATTTAACAATTACAGAGATAAGAAATTAAAGCTTGCAGTGCATACTATCATCGAAGCCCTAACATACACAAACACAAAGCAATCAGCAAAAATGAACTCGTATTAATTGTAAACGTTCCCCAGTTGAAACAAGAGATTTATCAGAGAATTCAAATTTTCCCTATCAACAATAAATGTAAGAAAAAACATGTACACAATCCCTATCACCTATCCCACAAATCCTCCAGATACACCGTTTCTTCTTAATTAATGGCGGACAAAATTAATTAAATAAATATATATAATGTACTATTTGACTCACCGAATTTGTCCTATGTACATGTACCAACTATGTGTGTTGTATGTTTACCCACCAACTGAAAAAATACAACAGCATTAATTTGGTTCATCTAATAGTGTTTATCGTTAAAAAGGCAATAACTATATTCAACAGCGCTTCAATGGGACTGTACTCAATCAATATTTTTATGAATTCTAAATATTTGTCAGAGAAAATTTCAACTATCATAGAAAGAATAGCGCTAGCAAAATCAGGCTTGACAAATATACGGTTATTGAGTCAGGATGAGTAAGATTTAACAATTACAGAGTTAAGAAATTAAAGCTTGCAGTGCATACTATCATCGAAGCCCTAACATACACAAACACAAAGCAATCAGCAAAAATTAACTCGTATTAATTGTAAACGTTCCCCAGTTGAAACAAGAGATTTATCAGAGAATTCAAATTTTCCCTATCAACAATAAATGTAAGAAAAAACATGTACACAATCCCTATCACCTATCCCACAAATCCTCCAGATACACCGTTTCTTCTTAATTAATGGCGGACAAAATTAATTAAATAAATATATATAATGTATTATATGACTCACCGAATTTGTCCTATGTACATGTACCAACTATGTTTGTTGTATGTTTACCCACCAACTGAAAAAATACAACAGCATTAATTTGGTTCATCTAATAGTGTTTATCGTTAAAAAGGCAATAACTATATTCAACAGCGCTTCAATGGGACTGTACTCAATTAATATTTTTATGAATTCTAAATATTTGTCACAGAAAATTTCAACTATCATAGAAAGCATAGCGCTAGCAAAATCAGGCTTGACAAATATACGGTTATTGAGTCAGGATGAGTTAGATTTAACAATTACAGAGATAAGAAATTAAAGCTTGCAGTGCATACTATCATCGAAGCCCTAACATACACAAACACAAAGCAATCAGCAAAAATGAACTCGTATTAATTGTAAACGTTCCCCAGTTGAAACAAGAGATTTATCAGAGAATTCAAATTTTCCCTATCAACAATAAATGTAAGAAAAAACATGTACACAATCCCTATCACCTATCCCACAAATCCTCCACATACATCGTTTCTTCTTAATTAATGGCGTCAAAATTAATTAAATAAATATATATAATGTACTATTTGACTCCCCGAATTTGTCCTATGTACATGTACCAACTATGTGTGTTGTATGTTTACCCACCAACTGAAAAAATACAACAGCATTAATTTGGTTCATCTAATAGTGTTTATCGTTAAAAAGGCAATAACTATATTCAACAGCGCTTCAATGGGACTGTACTCAATCAATATTTTTATGAATTCTAAATATTTGTCAGAGAAAAATTCAACTATCATAGAAAGAATAGCGCTAGCAAAATCAGGCTTGACAAATATACGGTTATTGAGTCAGGATGAGTTAGATTTAACAATTACAGAGATAAGAAATTAAAGCTTGCAGTGCATACTATCATCGAAGCCCTAACATACACAAACACAAAGCAATCAGCAAAAATTAACTCGTATTAATTGTAAACGTTCCCCAGTTGAAACAAGAGATTTATCAGAGAATTCAAATTTTCCCTATCAACAATAAATGTAAGAAAAAACATGTACACAATCCCTATCACCTATCCCACAAATCCTCCAGATACACCGTTTCTTCTTAATTAACGGCGGACAAAATTAATTAAATAAATATATATAATGTACTATTTGACTCACCGAATTTGTCCTATGTACATGTACCAACTATGTGTGTTGTATGTTTACCCACCAACTGAAAAAATACAACAGCATTAATTTGGTTCATCTAATAGTGTTTATCGTTAAAAAGGCAATAACTATATTCAACAGCGCTTCAATGGGACTGTACTCAATTAATATTTTTATGAATTCTAAATATTTGTCACAGAAAATTTCAACTATCATAGAAAGCATAGCGCTAGCAAAATCAGGCTTGACAAATATACGGTTATTGAGTCAGGATGAGTTAGATTTAACAATTACAGAGATAAGAAATTAAAGCTTGCAGTGCATACTATCATCGAAGCCCTAACATACACGAACACAAAGCAATCAGCAAAAATGAATTCGTGTTAATTGTAAACGTTCCCCAGTTGAAACAAGAGATTTATCAGAGAATTCAAATTTTCCCTATCAACAATAAATGTAACAAACAACATGTACACAATCCCTATCACCTATCCCACAAATCCTCCACATACATCGTTTCTTCTTAATTAATGGCGTCAAAATTAATTAAATAAATATATATAATGTACTATTTGACTCACCGAATTTGTCCTATGTACATGTACCAACTATGTTTGTTGTATGTTTACCCACCAACTGAAAAAATACAACAGCATTAATTTGGTTCATCTAATAGTGTTTATCGTTAAAAAGGCCATAACTATATTCAGCAGCGCTTCAATGGGACTGTACTCAATCAATATTTTTATGAATTCTAAATATTTGTCAGAGAAAATTTCAACTATCATACAAAGCATAGCGCTAGCAAAATCAGGCTTGACAAATATACGGTTATTGAGTCAGGATGAGTTAGATTTAACAATTACAGAGATAAGAAATTAAAGCTTGCAGTGCATACTATCATCGAAGCCCTAACATACACAAACACAAAGCAATCAGCAAAAATGAACTCGTATTAATTGTAAACGTTCCCCAGTTGAAACAAGAGATTTATCAGAGAATTCAAATTTTCCCTATCAACAATAAATGTAAGAAAAAACATGTACACAATCCCTATCACCTATCCCACAAATCCTCCACATACATCGTTTCTTCTTAATTAATGGCGTCAAAATTAATTAAATAAATATATATAATGTATTATATGACTCACCGAATTTGTCCTATGTACATGTACCAACTATGTTTGTTGTATGTTTACCCACCAACTGAAAAAATACAACAGCATTAATTTGGTTAATCTAATAGTGTTTATCGTTAAAAAGGCAATAACTATATTCAACAGCGCTTCAATGGGACTGTACTCAATTAATATTTTTATGAATTCTAAATATTTGTCACAGAAAATTTCAACTATCATAGAAAGCATAGCGCTAGCAAAATCAGGCTTGACAAATATACGGTTATTGAGTCAGGATGAGTTAGATTTAACAATTACAGAGATAAGAAATTAAAGCTTGCAGTGCATACTATCATCGAAGCCCTAACATACACAAACACAAAGCAATCAGCAAAAATCTACTCCCTATATTAATTGCGCTTAGATCAAAACAAATGCGTAGACTAATGTTTACATTAGTTGTTTAGACTTATGTTTACATTGGGCCCTCAATCGTTTTTGACAGCGGCGCAAGTAAACAAAACACACAGCCAAGCGCACTGGCTCAATCGATGGGTGATTTTGGTCAGTTATTATCGGGACTTAATATTCCTATATATACCACCTTAATAATAAAAAAGACGCACTTTAACGCACTTTAACCTCACTTTCTAAAAGCATCTCTTCATAGATATAACTGCCTTGCCGGCGAGTAAACAAAACACCCACATCCGCGCTGGCTCACTCGATCGTCGCTTTTCGGCTGATTTAGGTTTTCGCAACTAAAAAACATACCTGAAAACACTTTAAAACATAAAAAAGACGTTCTTTCACGCACCGTACTTAGCCATACTTACCTCGCCGGCGAGGAAACAAAACACACACATGTTCACTGGCTCACTCGACCGTTGGTTTTTGGTTCTTTTGGTTGGTTTGGTTCTTTGATAATAAAAGAAATCACTTTCACGCACTTTTACCCTACTAAACTGAAAGTTACATTAATGCTACGCGTGAAACACAGTTCTACGGGCGGACCAAAACAATCACTGCCATGCCGGCGAGTAAACACAGCACACACAAAGGCATGTGCTGGCTCAATCGATCGTTCTTATCGATCACTTTATACCAAGATCGCGTTATCACGTTATCGATCGTTCTTATCGATCAGTTTATGCCAAGATCCCGTTATTACGTTACACTATTTTAAAATAATTGTTACGGATGATGACGATACGTATTTGTTCGTTGCTTCTTATCTCTTATCTTTTTTTAACTATGCTTTAATATATTATCGCACGTAAGTCGATTTGCGAAAGATTTTTTTGTTTCGACAACAGAATTTATCGTACCGCCGATTTTGGTTTTGGAATATTGTGGTGATTTTAGTCTCCGTTGAAATAATTCTTTTCCTTTCTACTCATCGTCATCACGACCAACCGTACATATTGAGTTCGACAGTGCAAGTTTAAGAAGTTCATTAAAGTAAGTTCGTTAACAGTAAGACTAGCATTCGGCTAATTCTAAACTCTCCGCATCCGAGCTTCGGCTATTCTGTTCTTTGTGCAAAAAGCACTTGCCCACGATGCTCGACGACGAGCAAGTAGAACGGAAACGGCAACGCAGGCGTCAGTCCGACGTCAATCTCAGGGCAGCGGAGACGGCGGCCGAGCGGGCGGTGCGCGTGGTGAATGACCGGACACGGCGAATTTGGCAACAGCATCCAGGCTTAAGTACTGAGCTTTGTAAAGCCCAAGTGGCGAACAATTTTAAAATATACAACAACAACAACATTACACGACCGAGTCCGAGCAAGGGCAACCAGCAGAGCCGTCGATGGAGCCGGAACCTCCCGTACTGCTGCGCCCAGCATCAACATCCGTTACAGCAAGGTCGCCAGTGTTGGTTGATAAGAAGGCAGGTTTAGGGGGTGATCGTTTCAACCTACTGCGGCTAAGAGGTAGAACATGGGACGTCGTGTTTTAGTGGCGACCAAACGTGCCGGACATCTGCGACGCTTGCGAATTGCTCTCAGCTACCACGACAATTGCGTCCATCCAACGGCAGGGTGCCTCCTACTGCCGCCTGGCCGACCATGCGATCAATTCGGAGCTTAGCTTTGGCCTACCGAAACTGGCATGATCTACTACAACTCGGGGCAAGTCATGCTCCCCGCCTTCGAGGAACCACAGTCCGAATTGACCGCACTGTTCGATAGGGCCGCGTTTATGAACAACATCTGCCCGTTACTACAGTGCGATTGCGTTTACATCAATGCGAGCCTCGGTGAAAGCATATGATCAGGAACGGAAGGAGACCTGGCTGAATGGAGAAAAAGGGGCTGCTGGGTGTTCAACACAACACAAAGTCGTATATCGAAATATAGATTTCATCGTATAAGATGTAAGTTTCCATCGAAATTGTATATAAGTGGGTAAAGTATGAACCAAATCGTATCAGACGTCTATTACAATGCTTTTACGATGAAATCGGTATAGATGAAGTCACTTTTTGTATGAGTGAAACCGTATATCCGTGTGAACCAAGTCTGAAATCGAAGCATATACCTACGAATATACCTACGTGTAGACGAAATAAAAAATATGCTATTTTAAGTTGTAAAAGACCCGTCGAATAGTTTTATAATTGAAAAACGTCTTAGTGAACATTGGAAAAGTTAATAACTAAGAAGTTTTACAATGCTTCCGAAGTTACGATTGCGATATACCTCCAATCTGTGTTGTGTGGGCAGTTCCCTTCCCGTAATTAGGGAACTCACTGCCACCGGATTGGTTCACCGCTTGAAAACCCAGGCGGGCGGACACCAGCTAACGCCCAGCTCTGCTAATACAATGCGCAGGAAGAGCAGCAGGCCACCTCTGATGCAAGGGTAACATGGACCAACATACTCCCGCCAGTGGAGCTCGACAACGGCCCCGTTACCAAAATCGCACGCGTCCTGGCCGAACACCATCCCCTCAAGTTCACCTATGAGCGATTGCATAACCGTGGTCCACCTGGCGCAACCGAGGGAAATGAACAGACGGCATCTTGCAATTTCTTCAGCCGAAGCCGCATGCCCGCGCTCGACCGACGTCGCTACAATGGGCCAACAGCGAATCAAATGGCGGGCACCCTCATCATTCCGCCAGGAGAGTCGATAACGTACGTCCCGATCTGATGGCGCAGGAATGGTCTACCTTCCAACAGACACAGGCGTTCGAGCAGAACCAGATGGGAGTCACGGTTCAGTATCTGTTGTTGCCCCCCTAAGACGAGGTCGGTTGTCTATTTACCCTACGCATTAATACTATGTTCCGTCTATGTTCTAGCAGATTCAGTCAAGCAACACAGTCAATCTGCCATCGAACGCGCCCGATACGATCATGGATTACCCAGCCCTTTGCTGCCCTTTACTGACGATCACGCTTCCAATGTGCGATCATTTTAGTCAAACTTTATTTCCTCATCTATGACTACTATGAATTATATTATGCTTCCTATATGTTTTTTCAGATGGTGAAAATATGCTGCGATCCAAAAACGCAAACGTGAAAAAATCCCAAACGCAATCAACAAAACACACACACAAAAATCAACCAACGTCTTTATAAGTTTAAAACATTGAGAATTCAATTCTTTCAATGTATTTCTTATTGATATTTCATAAAACTTGAACCTGTGAGACCAGGGGTCTTGGAGCGCCAGGATACCTGGCAACAAAAAACTAGTTAACTCGTATTAATTGTAAACGTTCCCCAGTTGAAACAAGAGATTTATCAGAGAATTCAAATTTTCCCTATCAACAATAAATGTAAGAAAAAACATGTACACAATCCCTATCACCTATCCCACAAATCCTCCAGATACACCGTTTCTTCTTAATTAATGGCGGACAAAATTAATTAAATAAATATATATAATGTATTATATGACTCACCGAATTTGTCCTATGTACATGTACCAACTATGTTTGTTGTATGTTTACCCACCAACTGAAAAAATACAACAGCATTAATTTGGTTCATCTAATAGTGTTTATCGTTAAAAAGGCAATAACTATATTCAACAGCGCTTCAATGGGACTGTACTCAATTAATATTTTTATGAATTCTAAATATTTGTCACAGAAAATTTCAACTATCATACAAAGCATAGCGCTAGCAAAATCAGGCTTGACAAATATACGGTTATTGAGTCAGGATGAGTTAGATTTAACAATTACAGAGATAAGAAATTAAAGCTTGCAGTGCATACTATCATCGAAGCCCTAACATACACGAACACAAAGCAATCAGCAAAAATGAATTCGTGTTAATTGTAAACGTTCCCCAGTTGAAACAAGAGATTTATCAGAGAATTCAAATTTTCCCTATCAACAATAAATGTAACAAACAACATGTACACAATCCCTATCACCTATCCCACAAATCCTCCACATACATCGTTTCTTCTTAATTAATGGCGTCAAAATTAATTAAATAAATATATATAATGTACTATTTGACTCACCGAATTTGTCCTATGTACATGTACCAACTATGTTTGTTGTATGTTTACCCACCAACTGAAAAAATACAACAGCATTAATTTGGTTCATCTAATAGTGTTTATCGTTAAAAAGGCCATAACTATATTCAGCAGCGCTTCAATGGGACTGTACTCAATCAATATTTTTATGAATTCTAAATATTTGTCAGAGAAAATTTCAACTATCATACAAAGCATAGCGCTAGCAAAATCAGGCTTGACAAATATACGGTTATTGAGTCAGGATGAGTTAGATTTAACAATTACAGAGATAAGAAATTAAAGCTTGCAGTGCATACTATCATCGAAGCCCTAACATACACAAACACAAAGCAATCAGCAAAAATCTACTCCCTATATTAATTGCGCTTAGATCAAAACAAATGCGTAGACTAATGTTTACATTAGTTGTTTAGACTTATGTTTACATTGGGCCCTCAATCGTTTTTGACAGCGGCGCAAGTAAACAAAACACACAGCCAAGCGCACTGGCTCAATCGATGGGTGATTTTGGTCAGTTATTATCGGGACTTAATATTCCTATATATACCACCTTAATAATAAAAAAGACGCACTTTAACGCACTTTAACCTCACTTTCTAAAAGCATCTCTTCATAGATATAACTGCCTTGCCGGCGAGTAAACAAAACACCCACATCCGCGCTGGCTCACTCGATCGTCGCTTTTCGGCTGATTTAGGTTTTCGCAACTAAAAAACATACCTGAAAACACTTTAAAACATAAAAAAGACGTTCTTTCACGCACCGTACTTAGCCATACTTACCTCGCCGGCGAGGAAACAAAACACACACATGTTCACTGGCTCACTCGACCGTTGGTTTTTGGTTCTTTTGGTTGGTTTGGTTCTTTGATAATAAAAGAAATCACTTTCACGCACTTTTACCCTACTAAACTGAAAGTTACATTAATGCTACGCGTGAAACACAGTTCTACGGGCGGACCAAAACAATCACTGCCATGCCGGCGAGTAAACACAGCACACACAAAGGCATGTGCTGGCTCAATCGATCGTTCTTATCGATCACTTTATACCAAGATCGCGTTATCACGTTATCGATCGTTCTTATCGATCAGTTTATGCCAAGATCCCGTTATTACGTTACACTATTTTAAAATAATTGTTACGGATGATGACGATACGTATTTGTTCGTTGCTTCTTATCTCTTATCTTTTTTTAACTATGCTTTAATATATTATCGCACGTAAGTCGATTTGCGAAAGATTTTTTTGTTTCGACAACAGAATTTATCGTACCGCCGATTTTGGTTTTGGAATATTGTGGTGATTTTAGTCTCCGTTGAAATAATTCTTTTCCTTTCTACTCATCGTCATCACGACCAACCGTACATATTGAGTTCGACAGTGCAAGTTTAAGAAGTTCATTAAAGTAAGTTCGTTAACAGTAAGACTAGCATTCGGCTAATTCTAAACTCTCCGCATCCGAGCTTCGGCTATTCTGTTCTTTGTGCAAAAAGCACTTGCCCACGATGCTCGACGACGAGCAAGTAGAACGGAAACGGCAACGCAGGCGTCAGTCCGACGTCAATCTCAGGGCAGCGGAGACGGCGGCCGAGCGGGCGGTGCGCGTGGTGAATGACCGGACACGGCGAATTTGGCAACAGCATCCAGGCTTAAGTACTGAGCTTTGTAAAGCCCAAGTGGCGAACAATTTTAAAATATACAACAACAACAACATTACACGACCGAGTCCGAGCAAGGGCAACCAGCAGAGCCGTCGATGGAGCCGGAACCTCCCGTACTGCTGCGCCCAGCATCAACATCCGTTACAGCAAGGTCGCCAGTGTTGGTTGATAAGAAGGCAGGTTTAGGGGGTGATCGTTTCAACCTACTGCGGCTAAGAGGTAGAACATGGGACGTCGTGTTTTAGTGGCGACCAAACGTGCCGGACATCTGCGACGCTTGCGAATTGCTCTCAGCTACCACGACAATTGCGTCCATCCAACGGCAGGGTGCCTCCTACTGCCGCCTGGCCGACCATGCGATCAATTCGGAGCTTAGCTTTGGCCTACCGAAACTGGCATGATCTACTACAACTCGGGGCAAGTCATGCTCCCCGCCTTCGAGGAACCACAGTCCGAATTGACCGCACTGTTCGATAGGGCCGCGTTTATGAACAACATCTGCCCGTTACTACAGTGCGATTGCGTTTACATCAATGCGAGCCTCGGTGAAAGCATATGATCAGGAACGGAAGGAGACCTGGCTGAATGGAGAAAAAGGGGCTGCTGGGTGTTCCACACAACACAAAGTCGTATATCGAAATATAGATTTCATCGTATAAGATGTAAGTTTCCATCGAAATTGTATATAAGTGGGTAAAGTATGAACCAAATCGTATCAGACGTCTATTACAATGCTTTTACGATGAAATCGGTATAGATGAAGTCACTTTTTGTATGAGTGAAACCGTATATCCGTGTGAACCAAGTCTGAAATCGAAGCATATACCTACGAATATACCTACGTGTAGACGAAATAAAAAAATATGCTATTTTAAGTTGTAAAAGACCCGTCGAATAGTTTTATAATTGAAAAACGTCTTAGTGAACATTGGAAAAGTTAATAACTAAGAAGTTTTACAATGCTTCCGAAGTTACGATTGCGATATACCTCCAATCTGTGTTGTGTGGGCAGTTCCCTTCCCGTAATTAGGGAACTCACTGCCACCGGATTGGTTCACCGCTTGAAAACCCAGGCGGGCGGACACCAGCTAACGCCCAGCTCTGCTAATACAATGCGCAGGAAGAGCAGCAGGCCACCTCTGATGCAAGGGTAACACGAACCAACATACTCCCGCCAGTGGAGCTCGACAACGGCCCCGTTACCAAAATCGCACGCGTCCTGGCCGAACACCATCCCCTCAAGTTCACCTATGAGTGATTGCATAACCGTGGTCCACCTGGCGCAACCGAGGGAAATGAACAGACGGCATCTTGCAATTTCTTCAGCCGAAGCCGCATGCCCGCGCTCGACCGACGTCGCTACAATGGGCCAACAGCGAATCAAATGGCGGGCACCCTCATCATTCCGCCAGGAGAGTCGATAACGTACGTCCCGATCTGATGGCGCAGGAATGGTCTACCTTCCAACAGACACAGGCGTTCGAGCAGAACCAGATGGGAGTCACGGTTCAGTATCTGTTGTTGCCCCCCTAAGGCGAGGTCGGTTGTCTATTTACCCTACGCATTAATACTATGTTCCGTCTATGTTCTAGCAGATTCAGTCAAGCAACACAGTCAATCTGCCATCGAACGCGCCCGATACGATCATGGATTACCCAGCCCTTTGCTGCCCTTTACTGACGAACACGCTTCCAATGTGCGATCATTTTAGTCAAACTTTATTACCTCATCTATGACTACTATGAATTATATTATGCTTCCTACATGTTTTTTCAGATGGTGAAAATATGCTGCGATCCAAAAACGCAAACGTGAAAAAATCCCAAACGCAATCAACAAAACACACACACAAAAATCAACCAACGTCTTTATAAGTTTAAAACATTGAGAATTCAATTCTTTCAATGTATTTCTTATTGATATTTCATAAAACTTGAACCTGTGTGACCAGGGGTCTTGGAGCGCCAGGATACCTGGCAACAAAAAACTAGTAAAAATATTAATTGAGTACAGTCCCATTGAAGCGCTGTTGAATATAGTTATTGCCTTTTTAACGATAAACACTATTAGATGAACCAAATTAATGCTGTTATATTTTTTCAGTTGGTGGGTAAACATACAACAAACATAGTTGGTACATGTACATAGGACAAATTCGGTGAGTCAAATAGTACATTATATATATTTGATCGAACACAAGCAGAGTAAAAAGTAAACATTGCGTCAGCCAGTATGGTTAGTGGAATTTCGCCCGCTACAATTTCGCCCGGGCTAGGAGCTGGGTTCGGACCCACAGAAGAAATTTATAAATAAAGCCGCGATAAGCGAATTCTCTCTCTCTTCGCTACTCTACACTTCTGCTGTTCGGTAACTATTAAAAGAAACCAGAAAAATCCGAAACTGATCCGAAAATAAGTGCAAGAACATTGGTGCCGTGACCAGGATATTTCAAAACGAACTTTGGTGAATTCTGTCTTCGCAAATATTTCGGGTCGTTCGTGAAAAATACGCGCAAAAAGTTCATCGTTAACGCTAACGGACCGCGTACGTCAAAATTCAAAATGCCCGCGGATCCCATTATCCTTTCGTCAAGACGCGCGATTCTTCTCGTTTCGGTCAGCCGTTACGAAGGTTTTATACGCGCTGCAGCAGGAGCTTGAGGACGTAGCTGCCACAGCAGAGGAAATAGCGCAGAACGCAGCGTTGCGCGCTGACTTTGAGCCCCGTCTGATACGGGTAGAAGCGGAGCTTAAAGCAAAAAGACCTCCACAAGGCTCGCAACTTAATACCACCGGCAGTTCCTTGGCTGGTATTAAGCTTCCGACCATCTCCTTGCCAGAGTTTAACGGAGATTATATGCAATGGCTCACTTTCCGCGACACATTCGAGTGTCTGATTCATGACAACCGCGATCTTCCCGCCATACAAAAATTTCACTATCTTCGCGCAGCGGTCAAGGGTGAAGCGGCACAAGTGATTGAAGCCATCACAATTAGCGCGGCAAACTACGAGATTGCATGGCAAGCACTAACGGCGCGCTATTCAAATGAATATTTGCTCAAAAAACGCCACTCACAAGCATTATTCACTATGGCACCCGCGAAAAGGGAAAGCGCGACCGCACTGCACCTTCTGGTGGACGAGTTTGAGCGTCACAAGAAAACACTGGAGCATCTCGGGGAAAGAACGGAAACATGGAGTAGCTTGCTCGAGCATTTGTTGTGCACCAAGTTGCCTATTAGTACATTGAGAGACTGGGAGGAACATGCGTCAAGTGAAGAAAGCCCCACGTATGCTTGCTTGATCGTTTTCTTGCAGCGCCGTATGAGGGTGCTCGAAACCTTATCGGTAAACAAGGAGCAAGATATTGTTCTAAATGATTCGCACCAGTATACAAAACGAATGCCTCTTACGCGACTCGGCAGTTTTGCAGCGGCATCCAATGTTGCACGGAAATGCTCTCTGTGCGATTTAGAGCATTCCATCGCCAAATGTCCACGATTTATAGCCATGCACCCGATCGAACGCCATCGCACTATAATGAACGCACGGTTATGTTTGAATTGTCTTCGAGACAACCATCGCGCCCGCGACTGCTCTTCGCAGTACAAATGCCGCCATTGTAATTCACAACACCACACTATGTTACACACTTCACAAGATCACTCTGCCGGAGCATTCTCCACTGCGATGCCAGCTGCGAGCAATCGACCAGCAGCTAGCGATCACCCGGCCAATCTTCAGCGAACTTTCGCAGCAGCAATGGAGCGAGCGCCAACGCAGGTTTTGCTCCAAACTGCTATTATTAATATTGTCGACCCATTCGGGTTGGTTCATTCTGCTCGAGCACTCTTGGACAGTGCCTCGCAGCCGGACATGATGAGCAGCCAACTAGCAAATCGACTAAAATTAAAAAAGAAGAAGGTTAATGTTATCCTGCAAGGTGCAGGCCAATCTATCCGTCCGTTGAAAGAGTCCGTGCACGCGAAGATTGCCTCACGTACTCAACAGTTCGAAGCAGGAGTTGAGTTTTTGATCGTAGAAAAGTTGATGGCGAATCTACCGTTGCATGATATAAACACGACGGGCTGGAATATCCCGTCCGAGCTGGTTTTGGCCGATCCTGAATTCTTCAAATCTTCGGCAATCGACATTATCCTTGGTGCTCGACATTATGCCTCTTTCTTCGAAGGTAGCGCCCAAGTCAAGCTAGCGCCTACTCTTCCAACGCTGCAAGAGAGCGTATTTGGCTGGGTGGTTACTGGCTCGGCCGGTAATCGCCGGAGCTTACGGACGGCGCCTCTAACGTTGCCCATACAACAGCGGTCGTTTGCATGACAACGTTAGAAGAATCGATCGAGCGGTTCTGGAAATCAGAGGAACTATGGGTTAACGATGGCTACTCACCCGACGAACGCCATTGTGAGGCAATCTACAAAAGTACTACGCAGCGGGATCCATCGGGTCGGTACATAGTTCGTCTGCCCAAGCAACCCGATTTCTTTGACAAACTTGGCCTGTCAAAGGATATGGCTTTGAATCGATTCACACTGCTTGAAAGGAGACTGCAACGCGATCCGGGCCTGAAAGAAGAGTACCATAAATTTATGAAGGAGTACCTGGAGCTGAAGCATATGAGTCTAACGACACCGACTGAAAACGACCACGGTTACTACTTGCCGCACCATCCAGTGTTGAAAGCTTCCAGTTCGACGACAAAGTTGCGGGTTGTTTTCGACGGATCAGCTAAAACGTCTACCGGCTATTCACTAAACGAAGCATTACGTGTCGGTCCAGTAGTGCAAGACGATTTGCTGGACATAATACTCAGGTTTCGCACCTATAAAGTAGCACTCGTTGGCGACATCGCGAAAATGTACAGGCAGATAGTGGTTCATCCTGATGATCGCCGCTTTCAACGCGTTCTCTTCCGCTTCTCACCGGATGACTCAGTGGAGACTTACGAGCTGAATACGGTGACTTACGGGCTTTCACCATCCTCTTTCTTGGCTACGCGTACGTTGCTGCAGCTCGCCGAAGATGAAGGTTCAAGCTTTCCGCATGCTGCACAAGCTTTGGCGCAGAATTTTTACGTCGACGACTTCATCGGTGGTGCTGATTCGGTGGAGCAAGCACAACAGCTGCGAGAAGAGCTCTCCCAAATGCTGAATAACGGCGGATTCTCACTGCGAAAATGGACCTCAAATCAGCTGGCGGTTCTTTCCGGTTTGACTGAGGATCAAATCGGGACGCAATCGACACTTCAATTTATGCCCGACGAGAAGATAAAGGCACTCGGAATCGCTTGGGAGCCCGAAGCTGACGTTTTATCCTTCGAGTCGCGGATTGACGCCGACACCAGCCACCCCACCATGCGACTAATCTTCTCCGGCATCTCCCGAATGTTCGATCCGATAGGATTGATATCGCCGATCATCATTCGTGCTAAGTTGCTGATGCAAGAATTGTGGGTGCTGAAGTCGGGCTGGGACAATCCTGTTTCTGACAGCATCTACAAAAAGTGGACATCTATTAAATCCGATTGGCCAATCATTTCCGGTTATAAAAGCGATCGTTATGCTCTCTTACCTGATTCTCGCGTCCAATTACATACGTTTTGTGATGCCTCCGAAGCCGCCTTCGGAGCATGTATCTACGCGCGGTGTGAAAATAATCAAGGACAAGTGCGAGTATCGCTGTTGGCATCGAAGTCACGTTTAGCACCACTAAAGCGAATTACGTTACCGCGATTGGAACTTAATGCGGCCGTTACGGGAGCACATCTGTACGAACGCGTAAGGCAGGCCATGAGACTCGATTCAGTAGAGTCATATTTTTGGTCCGACTCTACCGTTACGCTGCACTGGCTGAGTTCACCACCCAACAACTGGAAAACTTACGTAGGGAATCGTGTCGCAGAAGTTCAAAACTACACGCATCAACATCCCTGGAAGCACATCGCGGGTTGTTCCAATCCTGCTGATTTAGTTTCACGTGGCGTGACTGCAGCAGATTTTGTCAAGAATGCATTGTGGAGCTGCGGTCCAGAATGGTTAATTCTTCCAGCGTCTGAATGGCCAAACTCAACGTCGACAGTTGCGGATGGAACAGAGCTGGAGACTCGCCATGTGTTTGCCGCAACCGCCGTCATCCAGGCTGTGCATCCGTGGTTTGAGCGCTACTCTTCATTCACTCGGCTCTTACGCGTAATTGGGTATTGCATTCGATTCATACGCAATGCTAAGGAGAAGTGTCGCACTCATCGTGAGCCATCGGAAGCCCCAGCTTCGCCAACCATCACTCCGAACTTCCTTGAAGCTGCGAAAACTGTGCTTTGCAGGCTGGCACAGCAAGACGCATTTCCCGCGGAGCTCGAGCAGTTGAAGAAGCGTGAGGTAATTGCGAAGCGCTCACCGCTAAGACGTCTAACTCCATTCATCGATCCCGAAGGAGTAATGAGAGTAGGAGGACGTCTCCAGCTGTCGAAGCTGCCTTACGAATCGAAGCACCCAATTCTCCTACCGAAAAAGCACATCTTCGCACGCCGTATCGCAGAACATCTTCACCGGGAGCTCATACATGGTGGCGGAAGATTGTTGCTTTCCCAGATTCGCGAGCAATATTGGCCACTCGACGGACGTCACCTAGTGAAAGGCGTTGTGAGACACTGCTTCCGATGCATTCGTCAGCAGCCAACACTAGCGCAGCAGCAAATTGGACAGTTACCATCATCGCGAATCACACCAAGTCGACCGTTTTCGATCATCGGAGTGGATTATGCCGGACCAATCTACTTGCGACCGATTCATAAGCGTGCGGAGCCCGCCAAGGCATATCTTTGCGTGTTCGTTTGCTTTGCCACGAAAGCTGTTCACTTCGAACTTGTGGGTGATTTGACCACCGCTGGTTTCTTGGCTGCGCTACGACGATTTGCATCGCGAAGAGGACGTCCGTCGCATATCTACTCGGACAACGGAAAAAACTTCGAGGGCGCAGCACGTGAGTTAAGCGAACTATTCGAAATGTTCCGCGATGAGGAGCAACGCAACACCATCATCTCGAATTGCGCGGAGATGGGTATCACTTGGCACTTCAGCCCGCCGAGGGCCCCGCACTTTGGCAAACTATGGGAAGCAGCAGTGAAGACGGCCAAAAGACACCTCTTTCGTCAGCTAGGCAGCACAAAGTTGCCTTACGAGGGCTACATCACCGTCCTGCACCAGATCGAAGTGGCGATGAATTCTCGTCCGCTGTTACCCATGTCGGACGACCCAAACGAACTGGCCGCACTAACACCTGCACATTTTTTGATAGGCACCTCGATGAACGCGATGCCAGAGCCGGACTACACTGTCAGGAAAACATACACGCTGAGCGATTGGCAGAAGTGGCAACTGGTCGTGCAGCACTTTTGGAAGCATTGGGCCACCGAGTACCTGCAGGAGATGCAAAGAGACACGATGAGGACCTGCAGCACTAATGATTTCTCACCTGGTCGGCTAGTAATACTGATGGACGATGCTCTCCCGACAACCCAATGGCCACTCGCGCGGATCATCGAAACGCATCCCGGAATGGACAAGCTGACACGGGTAGTCACTTTGAGAACGGCGAAGGGGATATCCGTGAGGCCAATAACAAAAATTTGCCTGCTACCGGAGGCTGGTAGCGAGATCGAGTCAACACATGCCGATTAGGTATTGACGTACGTCAAGGGGTTGGAGGATGATCGAACACAAGCAAAGTAAAAAGTAAACATTGCGTCAGCCATTATGGTTAGTGGAATTTCGCCCGCTACAAATTCGCCCGGGCTAGGAGCTGGGTTCGGACCCACAGAAGAAATTTATAAATAAAGCCGCGATAAGCGAATTCTCTCTCTCTTCGCTACTCTACACTTCTGCTGTTCGGTAACTATTAAAAGAAACCAGAAAAATCCGAAACTGATCCGAAAATAAGCGCAAGAACAATATTTATTTAATTAATTTTGTCCGCCATTAATTAAGAAGAAACGATGCATGTTGTAAACTCCTATAATTAAATACCTTGATTTTGTATACACCCCTAGCTTAAGCACCTTATGTAAATAATACCTTAGGCCTAAGTATCTTGAATTATGGCATCTGTCAGAATAAACCACGAGTCGGACTTCTTCTGCAACCGACCTCCGACTAGAACGGACGTCTCTTCGGTTTTCTTTATTCTATCTTCGGCCTTCTGCGTTTCGTTCCGTGTTTGCGCATTACCGTCGCATTTCGGTCTGTTTTCGGCGGTCTTACAACTTCAGAAGTGGGATTACCCAACAAACAATGGCAACAAAAAGTGAAATGCTTAGTGCTCTCAACGAAGCCCAAGTGCCCGTCCCCTCCTCGGCAACCCTAGCTCAGATCCGGCAACTGTATGACGACGCTGTGCATGCGGGTGAGGTTATGTCGGCGCGAAAACCACGTGCCAACCGCGTGGTGTTGAATGAAGCTCCGCTCGAAGATTCGGTCATGCCGACCGCCGCTCCTCATGGCGAGGAGCTGGGTGTTCTTGAAGGAAAGCTCGCCTTATTGGAGGTTAGACAACGCATTGCGCAATTGGAAGCCAATAAAGACGACCCGACACCTCCGCAGTCCCTTCCCGAGACCGTTCAAACCAGCCTAGAAAATTTAGTGGGAAAATTCAGCGGCGACGACGATGAGGACATCGACAAGTGGTTTGCCCGCCTCGAAAGGGCCTTTGTGTTGTATCGCGCCGGAGAAGACACCAAATGCTTCAGTGCGGTTCGTCTACTAACTGGAACCGCCGCATTGGTCGTTCGATCCGCCGATGTGCTTGCTTATGCTGAATTAAAACTTCTGCTATTGGATACCTTCCGGAAAGTGACGTCGCTGGAAGCTGTTTACAAAAAGTTACGTGGCCGCCGCCTGCAACCCCGCGAACCCATCATCAAATATGTTGTTGAAAT
Source organism: Anopheles atroparvus (assembly GCA_914969975.1). NCBI lineage: Eukaryota > Metazoa > Arthropoda > Insecta > Diptera > Culicidae > Anopheles > Anopheles atroparvus. The sequence goes on along the minus strand of CAJZCY010000001.1, from coordinate 423,547 downwards.
GCAAAACATCGCCGGCACACATATTGGTGAGGAGGAGCTGGTCGGCATCATCATCGATGGCCTCAACGACCCTGTGAACACATCCGCGATGCGTTATGTGACTACCACCCTTGCTGACCTGCGCGTGTACTTGAGGAAATACGAGGCGATGATTGCCTCTCGCCCGACCTTGGTTACTACCCCCCGGACGACGGCCCCCGCTGCTAGGACACCTTCGGTCCCAACTCTAAAACCCTCTTCGGCCCCTCGGACAAAGGAAGTGAAGGCGGAACCCAGATGCTATAATTGTTCCCAGTATGGCCACTACCAGAGCTCCTGCCCGCAACCCCTTCGGCCCCGTGGAGCATGCTTCAAGTGTTATCAGCCGGGGCATACTCATCGCGAGTGTCCCAACCGAGCTACCACCACCGTTGCTGCCCACTCTTCGGTTACTGACCCAGCGGATAACAGCGCTCTGTATAGTGAGCAAGAGATGGAAGTCCAGTGAGTTTTCTCGCTGACTACCTGGCGCCCCCTGGTCATGTCGGTGCCCCCGCTCCATCGGGATACAAGGGATTAGGAGATGCTAAACTAACGACCCGCGGACAGATTGAATGCCAGGTAGAGCTACGCAGTAACATCGCGTTACATAACTTTATTATTCTTCCGGGTAATGATATGCCGTGGCCAATAATTATGGGGCGTGACTTACTTCGTAAGTTTAGCATTCATCTTATCTATCAGCCTAACCTTTCTTCTTCGGCACTACCTTCTGAAAAACTCTTACGGCCTGACCAACTATCTATTGTATCCATTGCGGACCCTTTTGAACACATTTGTGCGCTAGAACTATTCAATGATTCAGATAAGCTAGACACTGGAGTCGAACTTTCTGATGAAGAACTTATGTCTATTAATACTGCGTTTGATCAATGCTATACTAACTATTCCTCGGAAAATATCAGCCAGGCACCCCACGTCATGAAACTAAATCTCATTCATGACACTCCAATCTATGCGAAACCAAGGCGTCTCTCTTATGGAGAGCGAGGTCAGGTGCGGGATATTATAAAGCAGTTACTTAAGGAAAACATTATCCGACCCAGTAATTCACCTTATGCTTCACCCCTCGTACTTGTTAAAAAGAAGAGTGGAGAAGTGCGCATGTGTGTCGATTATCGGCCTTTAAATAAGATCACCGTCAGGGATAACTTTCCTCTTCCGTTAATCGAAACGTGCTTAGAACACCTTAGCAACAAGCGTCTCTTCACTCTTTTAGATTTGAAAAGCGGATTTCATCAGGTTAGGATGCATGATGATTCTATTAAATATACTTCGTTTGTGACCCCCGTTTGTGACCCCCCGTACGAATATGTGAAAATGCCCTTCGGTCTTAAGAACGCCCCTTCGGAATTTCAAAGGTTCATTAACTCTATCTTACGCGAATTTATCGAGGCTGAACGATTGGTTGTCTACCTCGATGATATAATTATTGCTTCTTCCGATTTTACTTCTCATTTGGAAACTTTGCGTGCGGTGCTGGAGAGGATAAAACAGTTTGGTTTGGAGCTCCGTATTAGCAAGTGCAAATTTGCTCACACCCGTCTTGATTACCTCGGATACGAGGCTAGTGCATCCGGTATACGACCAAGCAATAGACACATAGAATCCATTCAAAACTACCCTATGCCCAAGAATGTAAAACAACTTAGGAGATGCTTAGGCCTCTTTTCATACTTCCGTAGATTCGTCCCTTCATTTTCTTGTATTGCAAAACCACTTACCAATCTTCTGTGTCAAGATGTTCCTTTCATCTTTGACTCCGACTGTGTCGAAGCTTTTCAGACCCTCCGCCGGAAGTTAATTGAATCTCCTGTTTTGGCCATTTTCAACCCGAATGCCGAAACAGAGCTGCATTGTGATGCTAGCTCTTTCGGCTTTGGCGCTGTGCTTATGCAGAAGCAAAAAGACAACAAACTCCACCCTGTTGCCTATTTTTCAAAAACTACCTCCAAAGACGAATCGAAACTACACAGTTACGAACTGGAAACCCTTTCTGTTATTTATGCTTTGAAAAGGTTTCACACTTATGTTCATGGGCTCCCTCTGACTATCGTCACTGATTGTAACTCCCTTGTTTCCACACTCAAAAATCGTAACAGTTCCGCGAAAATTGCGCGTTGGTCCCTATTTCTCGAAGACTATAATTACACTATTCAGCATCGCTCTGGTGCCTCCATGGGACACGTGGACGCATTGAGTCGGACCGTTGCCATCGGAGCCATCAGCGATTTGGATATTGACTTTCAGCTTCAAATAGCCCAATCTCGCGACCCTTTGATTGTGGATCTTAAGTCTCAGTTAGCATCCGGTGAGGTGGCTGACTACCTTTTGCAGGACGGACTTGTGTTCCGTCAGTCGCCCTCCCAAGAACTTCAGTTTTATGTCCCTTCCGAAATGGAATCTAATGTCATCAGGCTTGTGCATGAGAAGATAGGGCATCTTGCAGTAGACAAAACTTGTAGTAAGATCAGTAACCATTACTGGTTTCCTTCCATGAAGAAGAAGGTGGAAACTTTCATAAGGAACTGTCTAAAGTGCATTATCTACTCTGCTCCTGCTAGAACCAACAACAAAAACCTGCATAGCATCCCAAAGGCTCCTCTACCCTTCGATACTTTGCATATCGATCACTTCGGTCCCTTGCCACTTACGAAATCGAAAAAGAAATACATTCTAGTAGTTATTGATGCCTTTACCAAATTTGTGAAACTTTATGCCACTGGCTCCACTGGTACTAGGGAAGTATGTTCGGCCCTTCGGCAATACTTTTCATATTATAGCCGGCCACGACGGATCATTAGTGACCGTGGCACCTGTTTTACTTCCCGAGAATTTAAAAGGTTTTTGGAATCTTATGATATCACTCATGTCCTTAATGCCACTGCCTCGCCCCAGGCGAATGGTCAGGTCGAGAGGGTCAATCGCGTTCTTCGACCCATCTTAAGTAAACTTTCCAATTCCTCTGAGTTCGATGATTGGAATGCTCACCTTTCGTCCGCGGAACATGCACTTAACAACGTGGCACATGCTAGTACGGGGTTTCCTCCATCTGTCCTCCTCTTTGGCATTGAACAAGAGGACATCCCTTACACGGATGAGTTAACCGAGTATTTGAGTTCTTACCATCGGGCCAACGAGCGGGACTTAGCGCGTATACGGGACGAGGCCTCGGACAATATCATTAAGTCACAACTTGTAAACGAGGCGTATTTTCGGAAACATCATAAGTCTGCCCCCACTTATCAGATCGGTGATTATGTAGCCATACGGAATGTAGATAGTTCCCTCCCCAATAAGAAATTTGTAGCTAGATTTAAGGGACCTTACGTCGTGCATAAAATTTTACCGAACGACCGGTACGTCGTTAGAGATATCGAGGGCGCTACGATTACGCAGATACCCTACGATGGGGTTCTTGAGGCAAATAAGCTTAGAAAGTGGGCAGAATCGAATGTAACTGACCACACTGAGAATTCTAGTGATGAGGATTAACGCGACTAAAAATTGTAAACAAATTGAGGGCAATTTGAGGGTCAGGATAGCCGAGCTGTAAACTCCTATAATTAAATACCTTGATTTTGTATACACCCCTAGCTTAAGCACCTTATGTAAATAATACCTTAGGCCTAAGTATCTTGAATTATGGCATCTGTCAGAATAAACCACGAGTCGGACTTCTTCTGCAACCGACCTCCGACTAGAACGGACGTCTCTTCGGTTTTCTTTATTCTATCTTCGGCCTTCTGCGTTTCGTTCCGTGTTTGCGCATTACCGTCGCATTTCGGTCTGTTTTCGGCGGTCTTACAATGTGGAGGATTTGTGGGATAGGTGATAGGGATTGTGTACATGTTTTATTATACATTTATTGTTGATAGGGAAAATTTGAATCCTCTGATAAATCTCTTGTTTCAACTGGGGAACGTTTACAATTGATACGAGTTAATTTTTGCTGATTGCTTTGTGTTTGTGTATGTTAGGGCTTCGATGATAGTATGCACTGCAAGCTTTAATTTCTTATCTCTGTAATTGTTAAATCTAACTCATCCTGACTCAATAACCGTATATTTGTCAAGCCTGATTGTGCTAGCGCTATGCTTTCTATGTTAGTTGAAATTTTCTCTGACAAATATTTAGAATTCATAAAAATATTAATTGAGTACAGTCCCATTGAAGCGCTGTTGAATATAGTTATTGCCTTTTTAACGATAAACACTATTAGATGAACCAAATTAATGCTGTTGTATTTTTTCAGTTGGTGGGTAAACATACAACAAACATAGTTGGTACATGTACATAGGACAAATTCGGTGAGTCAAATAGTACATTATATTTATTTATTTAATTAATTTTGTCCGCCATTAATTAAGAAGAAACGATGTATGAGGAGGATTTGTGGGATAGGTGATAGGGATTGTGTACATGTTGTTTGTTACATTTATTGTTGATAGGGAAAATTTGAATCCTCTGATAAATCTCTTGTTTCAACTGGGGAACGTTTACAATTAACACGAATTCATTTTTGCTGATTGCTTTGTGTTCGTGTATGTTAGGGCTTCGATGATAGTATGCACTGCAAGCTTTAATTTCTTATCTCTGTAATTGTTAAATCTAACTCATCCTGACTCAATAACCGTATATTTGTCAAGCCTGATTTTGCTAGCGCTATGCTTTCTATGATAGTTGAAATTTTCTGTGACAAATATTTAGAATTCATAAAAATATTAATTGAGTACAGTCCCATTGAAGCGCTCTTGAATATAGTTATTGCCTTTTTAACGATAAACACTATTAGATGAACCAAATTAATGCTGTTGTATTTTTTCAGTTGGTGGGTAAACATACAACAAACATAGTTGGTACATGTACATAGGACAAATTCGGTGAGTCAAATAATACATTATATATATTTATTTAATTAATTTTGTCCGCCATTAATTAAGAAGAAACGATGTATCTAGAGGATTTGTGGGATAGGTGATAGGGATTGTGTACATGTTTTTTCTTACATTTATTGTTGATAGGGAAAATTTGAATTTTCTGATAAATCTCTTGTTTCAACTGGGGAACGTTTACAATTAACACGAATTCATTTTTGCTGATTGCTTTGTGTATGTGTATGTTAGGGCTTCGATGACAGTATGCACTGCAAGCTTTAATTTCTTATCTCTTACAGTATATATATTTATTTAATTAATTTTGTCCGCCATTAATTAAGAAGAAACGATGTATGTGGAGGATTTGTGGGATAGTGATAGGGATTGTGTACATGTTTTTTCTTACATTTATTGTTGATAGGGAAAATTTGAATCCTCTGATAAATCTCTTGTTTCAACTGGGGAACGTTTACAATTGATACGAGTTAATTTTTGCTGATTGCTTTGTGTTTGTGTATGTTAGGGCTTCGATGATAGTATGCACTGCAAGCTTTAATTTCTTATCTCTGTAATTGTTAAATCTAACTCATCCTGACTCAATAACCGTATATTTGTCAAGCCTGATTTTGCTAGCGCTATGCCTTCTATGATAGTTGAAATTTTCTGTGACAAATATTTAGAATTCATAAAAATATTAATTGAGTACAGTCCCATTGAAGCGCTGTTGAATATAGTTATTGCCTTTTTAACGATAAACACTATTAGATGAACCAAATTAATGCTGTTGTATTTTTTCAGTTGGTGGGTAAACATACAACAAACATAGTTGGTACATGTACATAGGACAAATTCGGTGAGTCAAATAGTACATTATATATATTTATTTAATTAACTAGCTGGCCCGACGAACTTCGCTCCGTCCAATATCTATGATTGTATGCACTAAGGTTTTTCTTGAAGGTTTCTAATTTTAATGAAAATAAGTTTGAATTAATTATATTGGAAATCATTGATGCTAATTATATTACTGCTTTCAAATGTACAGAGAAGGCGGTTTTCCAAAGCGTTAACACGCCACGTATAGCATGGTCATGTGAATAACATGGAATTTCAAGATTTGTACTACACACTTCCATCGACTGTTGAAAATTGAATACGCTTAAATTGAAATGGCATATCGTTGGAACTTAAGGGAATGCTCGGTGTTAAACATGCTGCCTCCTTATAAGTCTCTATCACATTGTTCGAAAGCTGCGTGACAAACAGTCATGTTCCTTGACATAATTTGGGGCATGAAGGTTTCGGAGCATAATAATAACACTTCCATTTTTATGTCGCAAATGATGCGGTGGACAAGAATCCAAGAATCCAAATCCATGAAGTTTAGAATTTGCACACAGAGTTCGCTGAAAAGTTTTCAATGATTCCCCGGCTGCACTCTTTAAAGCAATTGCTCTTAGTAGGCTGCGAAAGAAGAGTACGATTGCTCTTATAGCTGACTCATATGATTGTTGAGTTTTAGCGTTACAAACAAACATACATCCATTTTTATATATATAATAGATTTTGTCCGCCATTAATTAAGAAGAAACGATGTATGTGGAGGATTTGTGGGATAGGTGATAGGGATTGTGTACATGTTGTTTGTTACATTTATTGTTGATAGGGAAAATTTGAATTCTCTGATAAATCTCTTGTTTCAACTGGGGAACGTTTACAATTAACACGAATTCATTTTTGCTGATTTTTTTTTTTTAAACATATATTTGGTCACATTAGTTTTCTTATAGCTAATTTACAATTTACAAGGAGACGTCGCACGATGCGTACAAGCGGGTACATTAACGTGCACTAGAAAAAGTGTGAAACAATATACAGAAAGTTACAAAGAACAGAAGAGGACGTCTACATCAATCGCAGCATCGTTGTTTCCAATGATGTGGATGATGTAGTTGGCAAACACAGCTAGCACTGCACTGCGTGTGCCCGCTCTTATCCTGTTTAGAGCGGGCCAGTGCAGGTCGACAAAACGAAACTGGGACCCTGGAGCAACTTGTTGCAGTCGCGTCTGCAGGATGTCCCACGCTAACGCAACGCGTGGACATGCTGCAAACTTGTGCTCCAGGGTCACAACAGCGGTACAAAACGGGCATGTTGGTGTGTCAGCTCTGCCGGCTCGGAAAAGATGCTCCGCGTTTGAGAACTTCCCGTTTGCCAGCAGGTAGAGGGTGGAACGTTGTGCAGACGTCAGCCTCCTGGAGCTTATGTTTCCCCACACTCTTCTCCACAGCGTGTGTGGGGAAGCTCCAACCACCCTTGGGTCCGGTAGGGCGTTTGTTGCTGCGCGTCGCAGTCCTCGTGTTGATGGCGATCGTCGGAGGGTCTCTGGCACGTATGCCAGGTTCTGGATAACCTTGCGGAGGCAGGGGTAGGACGACGGGACGGAGTTGGTGTCGGGTGGGATCCCAGCGTTGGCGATATACTGGGACCCGATCACCAAACATCCTTGCTCCGCAAGGTACCGGTTGGTGAGTAGCGATTGTGTGGTGATGCTGGGGATGTGGAGATTAAGTCCACCGCGATCTCGTGGTAGCGCCAGCTGGAGTAGAGGAACGCGGATGCCACCAGAGCCGTTCCACAGCAGTGATCCGATCGTGTGAGAGACCTTTGCAACGTCCCGCTGCCTAGCGCCACAGACAGACGCTACAAACCACAGCCTGGGGAGCAGGAAGGTGTTAAGAAGCAACACCTTCTGGGCCAGGTTCAGGTCTCTCACACGATGAAGCCAGACCAACTGCCGGAACTTCTGGATCACCACGTCCCAGTTGTGCGCCATGGCCTTGCGGATGTTGTTGGAGAACAATATCCCGAGAAACCGGAGACGCTCCTCGGTGCGTAGCCATGGGACGTGGATCCTCGATGCTGGAGTGACGTGTCCGATGTCGATTGCGATGGTCTTCTCCACGTTCAGCCTGGCCCCTGAGCACAGGCCGAACGCCTCGAACGCCTCTCTGACCCGCTCGATTTTGGAAGGGGAGGAAGTAATCACTGAGACATCGTCGGCATATGCATTGATCAGGTCATCCTGATCGCAGCAAATACTTTCGAGCTCAGTAATAAGGGGATGAAGGTAAAGGACAAACAGATGCATGGAAAGAGGATCGCCCTGTCTGACGGAACGTTGGATGGGGAAGGGAGAGGACAGCTGTCCATTCACCGGCAAACGGGAAGAAGACCGCTCCCCAAATGACCTGAGAAGCCCAACCAGCCCAGGATTAAAACCCAAGGAGGTCATGGTCGTCCACAGGAAGTCTCTGTCGACGCGGTCAAACGCCTGTGAGAGGTCGAAGGAGGCGAGCTTGCCGCTTTTCTTCCTCCTCTTCAAATCCAGAATTCTCTCCTTAACCGAGAGAACAGCTTGAAAAATGTTCTGCGGCTTGTTGCTGCATTTTTGGGCTGGGGAAATTATCTGCCACTTGTCGATGATCCCATCGACTCGTAGCTTCAAAATTCTCGTCAGCAGCTTGTAATCTGTGTTCAGGAGAGAAATCGGACGAAAAGAGGGCATTGCACTCCCAGTTCCCTTCTTCCTCACAAGCACTATGACGCCGTCGACAAAGCTTCGAGGAAATTCCCCACGAAGGGCCTCGTTGAGGACGTACCCGAGCTCCCGTCCCACAATGTGGAACGCGCGGAGATAGAACTCCCTGGGAATCCCGTCCGGGCCGGGTGACTTCCGAGGTGCCGATTTTTTAACTGCATCGAAGATCTCACTAGGGGTGATTTCCGCCATGCAGTCATTGTTGGCTTCGCAGTCCTCTGGGATAACCCGTCTACTGGTAAGAATGTTCTGTGTAACCGCGTTTTCGGCCGAGTAGAGGGTTTTGTACTCATTGTACAAATGCTCGGCGATCTCCTCCTCCAAGGCGAGAGTTCTTCCATCGTTGGTCTGGAAGTTCTCAATGACGGTACTTCTCCTCCTCCGCTCTCCCAGCTGGAAGGTGGAAACTTTTTCACCGTCAACGAGGGTTTCGTTTATCCTGGTGAAATGCTGGGAAAAACGCCTCTGTAAGGAGAGTATTCTTCCCTTCACCAGGTTAATCGTCGCCAACTCATCTGGGTTACTTAGGTATCGATCATATGAGGCTCTCAGCTGAGCATGGAGTATACCCTGATGCAAGCGGAAGTCTTTGTATTTTTCGTTGGTCTTCCAACGAAAGAATGACTTTATCCTGGGCTTGGCGCATTCGACCCACCAAAGCATCCAGGAACCGTAGTTCCTCCGTTGTCGGACCCAACCGCTCCACTTGCATTCGAGTTCCTCCAAGACCTCATCAGATAAAATGTGTGGGCGAAGTTGCCAGTATCCGTTTCTCCGCGGAGCCGGAAGAGACTGGAGACTGATCCGCACCGTCAGTGTCTTGTGGTCGGAGAAGGAGACCACGTGCATGTCGGTTGTCCGGAGGCGATCCTGTATGCACGCCGACACGTAACAACGATCGATGCGTGAGCCCGAACCACGTGTGATGTAGGAAAACTCAACATCGTTTCCTCTGAGAGCTTCCCAGCTATCACACAAGCCTATGTTATTTACAGCGTTCTGCAGAGCAAGACTGGAACCCGCGGCACCCGTCGCGTCCTTTGAATTCAACACGCAGTTGAAGTCTCCTGCTAAAATGACGGGTTCCCGTGCATTTCGCAGGTAGAACGGCAACGTGCGACCGAAGAATTCCTCCCGCTCTGCCCTTCGGTGACTCCCCGAAGGCGCGTAAACATTGCATAGGGTGGCCGTATTCTCAAGCCGGACGCAGATTAGACGCGAATCTAAGCTGCGTTCGACTTGCGAAAATTTTAGGCGCTCACGTAAAGCGATCGCCGTTCCTCTCCTGGTTTCGTTGACGTTTGAAAGTACAATGAAACCCGGGATGACCAGGTCAGGGGCATATACCTCTTGAAGAAATATGATGTCCAAGTCCATGGTCCTAGTGAAGGTGAGGAGAGCGTCTAATTTTGTTTGGTTTGAAATTGCATTCAAGTTAATTGAAGCAAAGTTATAGCTAACATTACTTAAATTATCCATCACGATGCCAATTTAAGATCAACAAAAGTTGACGTTGGAAAGAGTGGGAAAGGGTTGGTGGAGGAGGAAACGGGAAGGAAAGGGTTTAAAGTACCTTTACCTGCTTGCAAGGACGGCCAACCTTTCGCTTGACCGTTCCGCCCGCGGACGTGGTGGAAGCGTCACTTTCGGACCCCGCGTCAACAGGGCGCTTCACTGCAGGTGTGTTATCGCTGGCAGTGGAAGCGTCGCTTTCGGACCCCGCGTCAACAGGACGCTTCACTGCAGGCGTGTATTCCACGGGAACAACAGGGACAACAAGGGAAGGGAGATCGAGCGGGGCTTTGAAGACGATATCATCGTCCTTTTTGCTGCTAGCGGGAGCTGGATGCGCTGCTTTCGCTCCCACGGTATTCACCGCGTGGCTCGCTTGCGCCATCCTCTCTCCCGGCTGCACACACTTCTCGCTCTCGCTAGTGCGTGTGCGCGTGGGTGCTGGTTTGCTCGCCGCAGCCGTTGCCGGTTCTCCTGCTAGCTTTGTTGCAGGCTTATCGCACTCTCTGCTTTTTGCGATGTCCTGCACCGTCGTCGGTCCGTTCTGCGCCACTCGTGGCGCTTTCGGGCTTGACGGGTGAGAGATCGTCGTGTCTCTCTCTGTCCGGCCTTTTGGCGCTATCGTAGGCTTGGTGGCGCTTTGTGCGGGAAGCTTCTATTGCTGGCGCTTGAGAACATTGGCGAATGAGCCCTCATTCGCTCTCTCCTGCCTGTTCGTCGCACACTTTACACCGTTGTGTGCAGGCAGAGAACAGTACCGACATGTTTTGGGTTGCCCCTGGTAAAACACACCGGTAAGCTCACCGCACACTCGCACAAAGGAATTTATGTGCGATTGACGAAGCATTCGCACGATGCGGACACCAGTTAGAATTCCTTCCAACTTACTACCGGCGGGGTACCGCAGCTCGCGGATGCTGATCACTTCGCCGTATTTTGTCATCGCCTCTTTCAGCTCATCATCCGTGACATAATACGGCAAATCCTGGATGCGCACGTCGGTAGCGCCGTCCTCCATTTCAATTTCGTACGGCTTGAAGATTCCACCGATCTTCTTTCCGTGCTTGCCACGGTTGCGCTCGACCACCCCTTGGGCAACTTCTAGTGTGGCCATTTGTAGGTAAACAGTGAAGTTCACCTGCGAGAGGTGCGTCCTCACAATGGTTTCCTTGATTTGGACCATGTTGGCCACTAGGTCAAGGACCTCTTCACGATTCGGCCTTTCGGCCAGCTCGGAGAATGTTATCCGGAGCGTATTCTCCCATCTCCTTTCAGGCTGCATTCTTTTTGCAGCTTTCACGTTTGGTGTTTCGATGGTGCACTTGTTTGAAGATAACGAGCGAACAAAGAAAGCGACCTGTCGTCTCGGCAGTCACAAGCGTACTGATTGCTTTGTGTTCGTGTATGTTAGGGCTTCGATGATAGTATGCACTGCAAGCTTTAATTTCGTATCTCTGTAATTGTTAAATCTAACTCATCCTGACTCAATAACGGTATATTTGTCAAGCCTGATTTTGCTAGCGCTATGCTTTCTATGATAGTTGAAATTTTCTGTGACAAATATTTAGAATTCATAAAAATATTAATTGAGTACAGTCCCATTGAAGCGCTGTTGCATATAGTTATTGCCTTTTTAACGATAAACACTATTAGATGAACCAAATTAATGCTGTTGTATTTTTTCAGTTGGTGGGTAAACATACAACAAACATAGTTGGTACATGTACATAGGACAAATTCGGTGAGTCATATAATACATTATATATATTTATTTAATTAATTTTGTCCGCCATTAATTAAGAAGAAACGATGTATGTGGAGGATTTGTGGGATAGGTGATAGGGATTGTGTACATGTTGTTTGTTACATTTATTGTTGATAGGGAAAATTTGAATTCTCTGATAAATCTCTTGTTTCAACTGGGGAACGTTTACAATTAATACGAGTTAATTTTTGCTGATTGCTTTGTGTTTGTGTATGTTAGGGCTTCGATGATAGTATGCACTGCAAGCTTTAATTTCTTATCTCTGTAATTGTTAAATCTAACTCATCCTGACTCAATAACCGTATATTTGTCAAGCCTGATTTTGCTAGCGCTATTCTTTCTATCATAGTTGAAATTTTCTCTGACAAATATTTAGAATTCATAAAAATATTGATTGAGTACAGTCCCATTGAAGCGCTGTTGAATATAGTTATTGCCTTTTTAACGATAAACACTATTAGATGAACCAAATTAATGCTGTTGTATTTTTTCAGTTGGTGGGTAAACATACAACAAACATAGTTGGTACATGTACATAGGACAAATTCGGTGAGTCAAATAGTACATTATATATATTTATTTAATTAATTTTGACGCCATTAATTAAGAAGAAACGATGTATGTGGAGGATTTGTGGGATAGGTGATAGGGATTGTGTACATGTTGTTTGTTACATTTATTGTTGATAGGGAAAATTTGAATTCTCTGATAAATCTCTTGTTTCAACTGGGGAACGTTTACAATTAACACGAATTCATTTTTGCTGATTGCTTTGTGTTCGTGTATGTTAGGGCTTCGATGATAGTATGCACTGCAAGCTTTAATTTCTTATCTCTGTAATTGTTAAATCTAACTCATCCTGACTCAATAACCGTATATTTGTCAAGCCTGATTTTGCTAGCGCTATGCTTTCTATGATAGTTGAAATTTTCTCTGACAAATATTTAGAATTTATAAATATATTAATTGAGTACAGTCCCATTGAAGCGCTGCTGAATATAGTTATGGCCTTTTTAACGATAAACACTATTAGATGAACCAAATTAATGCTGTTGTATTTTTTCAGTTGGTGGGTAAACATACAACAAACATAGTTGGTACATGTACATAGGACAAATTCGGTGAGTCAAATAGTACATTATATATATTTATTTAATTAATTTTGAGGCCATTAATTAAGAAGAAACGATGTATGTGGAGGATTTGTGGGATAGGTGATAGGGATTGTGTACATGTTGTTTGTTACATTTATTGTTGATAGGGAAAATTTGAATTCTCTGATAAATCTCTTGTTTCAACTGGGGAACGTTTACAATTAACACGAATTCATTTTTGCTGATTGCTTTGTGTTTGTGTATGTTAGGGCTTCGATGATAGTATGCACTGCAAGCTTTAATTTCTTATCTCTGTAATTGTTAAATCTAACTCATCCTGACTCAATAACCGTATATTTGTAGAGCCTGATTTTGCTAGCCGTATGCTTTCTATGATAGTTGAAATTTTCTGTGACAAATATTTAGAATTCATAAAAATATTAATTGAGTACAGTCCCATTGAAGCGCTGTTGAATATAGTTATTGCCTTTTTAACGATAAACACTATTAGATGAACCAAATTAATGCTGTTGTATTTTTTCAGTTGGTGGGTAAACATACAACACACATAGTTGGTACATGTACATAGGACAAATTCGGTGAGTCAAATAGTACATTATATATATTTATTTAATTAATTTTGTCCGCCATTAATTAAGAAGAAACGGTGTATCTGGAGGATTTGTGGGATAGGTGATAGGGATTGTGTACATGTTTTTTCTTACATTTATTGTTGATAGGGAAAATTTGAATTCTCTGATAAATCTCTTGTTTCAACTGGGGAACGTTTACAATTAATACGAGTTAATTTTTGCTGATTGCTTTGTGTTTGTGTATGTTAGGGCTTCGATGATAGTATGCACTGCAAGCTTTAATTTCTTATCTCTGTAATTGTTAAATCTAACTCATCCTGACTCAATAACCGTATATTTGTCAAGCCTGATTTTGCTAGCGCTATTCTTTCTATGATAGTTGAAATTTTCTCTGACAAATATTTAGAATTCATAAAAATATTGATTGAGTACAGTCCCATTGAAGCGCTGCTGAATATAGTAATGGCCTTTTTAACGATAAACACTATTAGATGAACCAAATTAATGCTGTTGTATTTTTTCAGTTGGTGGGTAAACATACAACAAACATAGTTGGTACATGTACATAGGACAAATTCGGTGAGTCAAATAGTACATTATATATATTTATTTAATTAATTTTGACGCCATTAATTAAGAAGAAACGATGTATGTGGAGGATTTGTGGGATAGGTGATAGGGATTGTGTACATGTTGTTTGTTACATTTATTGTTGATAGGGAAAATTTGAATTCTCTGATAAATCTCTTGTTTCAACTGGGGAACGTTTACAATTAACACGAATTCATTTTTGCTGATTGCTTTGTGTTTGTGTATGTTAGGGCTTCGATGATAGTATGCACTGCAAGCTTTAATTTCTTATCTCTGTAATTGTTAAATCTAACTCATCCTGACTCAATAACCGTATATTTGTCAAGCCTGATTTTGCTAGCGCTATGCTTTCTATGATAGTTGAAATTTTCTGTGACAAATATTAATTGAGTACAGTCCCATTGAAGCGCTGTTGAATATAGTTATTGCCTTTTTAACCATAAACACTATTAGATGAACCAAATTAATGCTGTTGTATTTTTTCAGTTGGTGGGTAAACATACAACAAACATAGTTGGTACATGTACATAGGACAAATTCGGTGAGTCATATAATACATCTACTCCCTATATTAATTGCGCTTAGATCAAAACAAATGCGTAGACTAATGTTTACATTAGTTGTTTAGACTTATGTTTACATTGGGCCCTCAATCGTTTTTGACAGCGGCGCAAGTAAACAAAACACACAGCCAAGCGCACTGGCTCAATCGATGGGTGATTTTGGTCAGTTATTATCGGGACTTAATATTCCTATATATACCACCTTAATAATAAAAAAGACGCACTTTAACGCACTTTAACCTCACTTTCTAAAAGCATCTCTTCATAGATATAACTGCCTTGCCGGCGAGTAAACAAAACACCCACATCCGCGCTGGCTCACTCGATCGTCGCTTTTCGGCTGATTTAGGTTTTCGCAACTAAAAAACATACCTGAAAACACTTTAAAACATAAAAAAGACGTTCTTTCACGCACCGTACTTAGCCATACTTACCTCGCCGGCGAGGAAACAAAACACACACATGTTCACTGGCTCACTCGACCGTTGGTTTTTGGTTTTCTTTGATAATAAAAGAAATCACTTTCACGCACTTTTACCCTACTAAACTGAAAGTTACATTAATGCTACGCGTGAAACACAGTTCTACGGGCGGACCAAAACAATCACTGCCATGCCGGCGAGTAAACACAGCACACACAAAGGCATGTGCTGGCTCAATCGATCGTTCTTATCGATCACTTTATACCAAGATCGCGTTATCACGTTATCGATCGTTCTTATCGATCAGTTTATGCCAAGATCACGTTATTACGTCTACTCCCTATATTAATTGCGCTTAGATCAAAACAAATGCGTAGACTAATGTTTACATTAGTTCTTTAGACTTATGTTTACATTGGGCCCTCAATCGTTTTTGACAGCGGCGCAAGTAAACAAAACACACAGCCAAGCGCACTGGCTCAATCGATGGGTGATTTTGGTCAGTTATTATCGGGACTTAATATTCCTATATATACCACCTTAATAATAAAAAAGACGCACTTTAACGCACTTTAACCTCACTTTCTAAAAGCATCTCTTCATAGATATAACTGCCTTGCCGGCGAGTAAACAAAACACCAACATCCGCGCTGGCTCACTCGATCGTCGCTTTTCGGCTGATTTAGGTTTTCGCAACTAAAAAACATACCTGAAAACACTTTAAAACCTTGAAAAAGACGTTCTTTCACGCACCGTACTTAGCCATACTTACCTCACCGGCGAGGAAACAAAACACACACATGTTCACTGGCTCACTCGACCGTTGGTTTTTGGTTTTCTTTGATAATAAAAGAAATCACTTTCACGCACTTTTACCCTACTAAACTGAAAGTTACATTAATGCTACGCGTGAAACACAGTTCTACGGGCAGACCAAAACAATCACTGCCATGCCGGCGAGTAAACACAGCACACACAAAGGCATGTGCTGGCTCAATCGATCGTTCTTATCGATCACTTTATACCAAGATCGCGTTATCACGTTATCGATCGTTCTTATCGATCAGTTTATGCCAAGATCACGTTATTACGTTACACTATTTTAAAATAATTGTTACGGATGATGACGATACGTATTTGTTCGTTGCTTCTTATCTCTTATCTTTTTTTAACTATGCTTTAATATATTATCGCACGTAAGTCGATTTGCGAAAGATTTTTTTGTTTCGACAACAGAATTTATCGTACCGCCGATTTTGGTTTTGGAATATTGTGGTGATTTTAGTCTCCGTTGAAATAATTCTTTTCCTTTCTACTCATCGTCATCACGACCAACCGTACATATTGAGTTCGACAGTGCAAGTTTAAGAAGTTCATTAAAGTAAGTTCGTTAACAGTAAGACTAGCATTCGGCTAATTCTAAACTCTCCGCATCCGAGCTTCGGCTATTCTGTTCTTTGTGCAAAAAGCACTTGCCCACGATGCTCGACGACGAGCAAGTAGAACGGAAACGGCAACGCAGGCGTCAGTCCGACGTCAATCTCAGGGCAGCGGAGACGGCGGCCGAGCGGGCGGTGCGCGTGGTGAATGACCGGACACGGCGAATTTGGCAACAGCATCCAGGCTTAAGTACTGAGCTTTGTAAAGCCCAAGTGGCGAACAATTTTAAAATATACAACAACAACAACATTACACGACCGAGTCCGAGCAAGGGCAACCAGCAGAGCCGTCGATGGAGCCGGAACCTCCCGTACTGCTGCGCCCAGCATCAACATCCGTTACAGCAAGGTCGCCAGTGTTGGTTGATAAGAAGGCAGGTTTAGGGGGTGATCGTTTCAACCTACTGCGGCTAAGAGGTAGAACATGGGACGTCGTGTTTTAGTGGCGACCAAACGTGCCGGACATCTGCGACGCTTGCGAATTGCTCTCAGCTACCACGACAATTGCGTCCATCCAACGGCAGGGTGCCTCCTACTGCCGCCTGGCCGACCATGCGATCAATTCGGAGCTTAGCTTTGGCCTACCGAAACTGGCATGATCTACTACAACTCGGGGCAAGTCATGCTCCCCGCCTTCGAGGAACCACAGTCCGAATTGACCGCACTGTTCGATAGGGCCGCGTTTATGAACAACATCTGCCCGTTACTACAGTGCGATTGCGTTTACATCAATGCGAGCCTCGGTGAAAGCATATGATCAGGAACGGAAGGAGACCTGGCTGAATGGAGAAAAAGGGGCTGCTGGGTGTTCCACACAACACAAAGTCGTATATCGAAATATAGATTTCATCGTATAAGATGTAAGTTTCCATCGAAATTGTATATAAGTGGGTAAAGTATGAACCAAATCGTATCAGACGTCTATTACAATGCTTTTACGATGAAATCGGTATAGATGAAGTCACTTTTTGTATGAGTGAAACCGTATATCCGTGTGAACCAAGTCTGAAATCGAAGCATATACCTACGAATATACCTACGTGTAGACGAAATAAAAAAATATGCTATTTTAAGTTGTAAAAGACCCGTCGAATAGTTTTATAATTGAAAAACGTCTTAGTGAACATTGGAAAAGTTAATAACTAAGAAGTTTTACAATGCTTCCGAAGTTACGATTGCGATATACCTCCAATCTGTGTTGTGTGGGCAGTTCCCTTCCCGTAATTAGGGAACTCACTGCCACCGGATTGGTTCACCGCTTGAAAACCCAGGCGGGCGGACACCAGCTAACGCCCAGCTCTGCTAATACAATGCGCAGGAAGAGCAGCAGGCCACCTCTGATGCAAGGGTAACACGAACCAACATACTCCCGCCAGTGGAGCTCGACAACGGCCCCGTTACCAAAATCGCACGCGTCCTGGCCGAACACCATCCCCTCAAGTTCACCTATGAGTGATTGCATAACCGTGGTCCACCTGGCGCAACCGAGGGAAATGAACAGACGGCATCTTGCAATTTCTTCAGCCGAAGCCGCATGCCCGCGCTCGACCGACGTCGCTACAATGGGCCAACAGCGAATCAAATGGCGGGCACCCTCATCATTCCGCCAGGAGAGTCGATAACGTACGTCCCGATCTGATGGCGCAGGAATGGTCTACCTTCCAACAGACACAGGCGTTCGAGCAGAACCAGATGGGAGTCACGGTTCAGTATCTGTTGTTGCCCCCCTAAGGCGAGGTCGGTTGTCTATTTACCCTACGCATTAATACTATGTTCCGTCTATGTTCTAGCAGATTCAGTCAAGCAACACAGTCAATCTGCCATCGAACGCGCCCGATACGATCATGGATTACCCAGCCCTTTGCTGCCCTTTACTGACGATCACGCTTCCAATGTGCGATCATTTTAGTCAAACTTTATTTCCTCATCTATGACTACTATGAATTATATTATGCTTCCTATATGTTTTTTCAGATGGTGAAAATATGCTGCGATCCAAAAACGCAAACGTGAAAAAATCCCAAACGCAATCAACAAAACACACACACAAAAATCAACCAACGTCTTTATAAGTTTAAAACATTGAGAATTCAATTCTTTCAATGTATTTCTTATTGATATTTCATAAAACTTGAACCTGTGTGACCAGGGGTCTTGGAGCGCCAGGATACCTGGCAACAAAAAACTAGTAAAAATATTAATTGAGTACAGTCCCATTGAAGCGCTGCTGAATATAGTTATGGCCTTTTTAACGATAAACACTATTAGATGAACCAAATTAATGCTGTTGTATTTTTTCAGTTGGTGGGTAAACATACAACAAACATAGTTGGTACATGTACATAGGACAAATTCGGTGAGTCAAATAGTACATTATATATATTTATTTAATTAATTTTGAGGCCATTAATTAAGAAGAAACGATGTATGTGGAGGATTTGTGGGATAGGTGATAGGGATTGTGTACATGTTGTTTGTTACATTTATTGTTGATAGGGAAAATTTGAATTCTCTGATAAATCTCTTGTTTCAACTGGGGAACGTTTACAATTAACACGAATTCATTTTTGCTGATTGCTTTGTGTTTGTGTATGTTAGGGCTTCGATGATAGTATGCACTGCAAGCTTTAATTTCTTATCTCTGTAATTGTTAAATCTAACTCATCCTGACTCAATAACCGTATATTTGTAGAGCCTGATTTTGCTAGCCGTATGCTTTCTATGATAGTTGAAATTTTCTGTGACAAATATTTAGAATTCATAAAAATATTAATTGAGTACAGTCCCATTGAAGCGCTGTTGAATATAGTTATTGCCTTTTTAACGATAAACACTATTAGATGAACCAAATTAATGCTGTTGTATTTTTTCAGTTGGTGGGTAAACATACAACACACATAGTTGGTACATGTACATAGGACAAATTCGGTGAGTCAAATAGTACATTATATATATTTATTTAATTAATTTTGTCCGCCATTAATTAAGAAGAAACGGTGTATCTGGAGGATTTGTGGGATAGGTGATAGGGATTGTGTACATGTTTTTTCTTACATTTATTGTTGATAGGGAAAATTTGAATTCTCTGATAAATCTCTTGTTTCAACTGGGGAACGTTTACAATTAATACGAGTTAATTTTTGCTGATTGCTTTGTGTTTGTGTATGTTAGGGCTTCGATGATAGTATGCACTGCAAGCTTTAATTTCTTATCTCTGTAATTGTTAAATCTAACTCATCCTGACTCAATAACCGTATATTTGTCAAGCCTGATTTTGCTAGCGCTATTCTTTCTATGATAGTTGAAATTTTCTCTGACAAATATTTAGAATTCATAAAAATATTGATTGAGTACAGTCCCATTGAAGCGCTGCTGAATATAGTAATGGCCTTTTTAACGATAAACACTATTAGATGAACCAAATTAATGCTGTTGTATTTTTTCAGTTGGTGGGTAAACATACAACAAACATAGTTGGTACATGTACATAGGACAAATTCGGTGAGTCAAATAGTACATTATATATATTTATTTAATTAATTTTGACGCCATTAATTAAGAAGAAACGATGTATGTGGAGGATTTGTGGGATAGGTGATAGGGATTGTGTACATGTTGTTTGTTACATTTATTGTTGATAGGGAAAATTTGAATTCTCTGATAAATCTCTTGTTTCAACTGGGGAACGTTTACAATTAACACGAATTCATTTTTGCTGATTGCTTTGTGTTTGTGTATGTTAGGGCTTCGATGATAGTATGCACTGCAAGCTTTAATTTCTTATCTCTGTAATTGTTAAATCTAACTCATCCTGACTCAATAACCGTATATTTGTCAAGCCTGATTTTGCTAGCGCTATGCTTTCTATGATAGTTGAAATTTTCTGTGACAAATATTAATTGAGTACAGTCCCATTGAAGCGCTGTTGAATATAGTTATTGCCTTTTTAACCATAAACACTATTAGATGAACCAAATTAATGCTGTTGTATTTTTTCAGTTGGTGGGTAAACATACAACAAACATAGTTGGTACATGTACATAGGACAAATTCGGTGAGTCATATAATACATCTACTCCCTATATTAATTGCGCTTAGATCAAAACAAATGCGTAGACTAATGTTTACATTAGTTGTTTAGACTTATGTTTACATTGGGCCCTCA
Source organism: Anopheles atroparvus (assembly GCA_914969975.1). Classification (NCBI taxonomy): domain Eukaryota; kingdom Metazoa; phylum Arthropoda; class Insecta; order Diptera; family Culicidae; genus Anopheles; species Anopheles atroparvus. Next base: position 402,886 of record CAJZCY010000001.1, on the reverse strand, counting down.
ATCGTTTTTGACAGCGGCGCAAGTAAACAAAACACACAGCCAAGCGCACTGGCTCAATCGATGGGTGATTTTGGTCAGTTATTATCGGGACTTAATATTCCTATATATACCACCTTAATAATAAAAAAGACGCACTTTAACGCACTTTAACCTCACTTTCTAAAAGCATCTCTTCATAGATATAACTGCCTTGCCGGCGAGTAAACAAAACACCCACATCCGCGCTGGCTCACTCGATCGTCGCTTTTCGGCTGATTTAGGTTTTCGCAACTAAAAAACATACCTGAAAACACTTTAAAACATAAAAAAGACGTTCTTTCACGCACCGTACTTAGCCATACTTACCTCGCCGGCGAGGAAACAAAACACACACATGTTCACTGGCTCACTCGACCGTTGGTTTTTGGTTTTCTTTGATAATAAAAGAAATCACTTTCACGCACTTTTACCCTACTAAACTGAAAGTTACATTAATGCTACGCGTGAAACACAGTTCTACGGGCGGACCAAAACAATCACTGCCATGCCGGCGAGTAAACACAGCACACACAAAGGCATGTGCTGGCTCAATCGATCGTTCTTATCGATCACTTTATACCAAGATCGCGTTATCACGTTATCGATCGTTCTTATCGATCAGTTTATGCCAAGATCACGTTATTACGTCTACTCCCTATATTAATTGCGCTTAGATCAAAACAAATGCGTAGACTAATGTTTACATTAGTTCTTTAGACTTATGTTTACATTGGGCCCTCAATCGTTTTTGACAGCGGCGCAAGTAAACAAAACACACAGCCAAGCGCACTGGCTCAATCGATGGGTGATTTTGGTCAGTTATTATCGGGACTTAATATTCCTATATATACCACCTTAATAATAAAAAAGACGCACTTTAACGCACTTTAACCTCACTTTCTAAAAGCATCTCTTCATAGATATAACTGCCTTGCCGGCGAGTAAACAAAACACCAACATCCGCGCTGGCTCACTCGATCGTCGCTTTTCGGCTGATTTAGGTTTTCGCAACTAAAAAACATACCTGAAAACACTTTAAAACCTTGAAAAAGACGTTCTTTCACGCACCGTACTTAGCCATACTTACCTCACCGGCGAGGAAACAAAACACACACATGTTCACTGGCTCACTCGACCGTTGGTTTTTGGTTTTCTTTGATAATAAAAGAAATCACTTTCACGCACTTTTACCCTACTAAACTGAAAGTTACATTAATGCTACGCGTGAAACACAGTTCTACGGGCAGACCAAAACAATCACTGCCATGCCGGCGAGTAAACACAGCACACACAAAGGCATGTGCTGGCTCAATCGATCGTTCTTATCGATCACTTTATACCAAGATCGCGTTATCACGTTATCGATCGTTCTTATCGATCAGTTTATGCCAAGATCACGTTATTACGTTACACTATTTTAAAATAATTGTTACGGATGATGACGATACGTATTTGTTCGTTGCTTCTTATCTCTTATCTTTTTTTAACTATGCTTTAATATATTATCGCACGTAAGTCGATTTGCGAAAGATTTTTTTGTTTCGACAACAGAATTTATCGTACCGCCGATTTTGGTTTTGGAATATTGTGGTGATTTTAGTCTCCGTTGAAATAATTCTTTTCCTTTCTACTCATCGTCATCACGACCAACCGTACATATTGAGTTCGACAGTGCAAGTTTAAGAAGTTCATTAAAGTAAGTTCGTTAACAGTAAGACTAGCATTCGGCTAATTCTAAACTCTCCGCATCCGAGCTTCGGCTATTCTGTTCTTTGTGCAAAAAGCACTTGCCCACGATGCTCGACGACGAGCAAGTAGAACGGAAACGGCAACGCAGGCGTCAGTCCGACGTCAATCTCAGGGCAGCGGAGACGGCGGCCGAGCGGGCGGTGCGCGTGGTGAATGACCGGACACGGCGAATTTGGCAACAGCATCCAGGCTTAAGTACTGAGCTTTGTAAAGCCCAAGTGGCGAACAATTTTAAAATATACAACAACAACAACATTACACGACCGAGTCCGAGCAAGGGCAACCAGCAGAGCCGTCGATGGAGCCGGAACCTCCCGTACTGCTGCGCCCAGCATCAACATCCGTTACAGCAAGGTCGCCAGTGTTGGTTGATAAGAAGGCAGGTTTAGGGGGTGATCGTTTCAACCTACTGCGGCTAAGAGGTAGAACATGGGACGTCGTGTTTTAGTGGCGACCAAACGTGCCGGACATCTGCGACGCTTGCGAATTGCTCTCAGCTACCACGACAATTGCGTCCATCCAACGGCAGGGTGCCTCCTACTGCCGCCTGGCCGACCATGCGATCAATTCGGAGCTTAGCTTTGGCCTACCGAAACTGGCATGATCTACTACAACTCGGGGCAAGTCATGCTCCCCGCCTTCGAGGAACCACAGTCCGAATTGACCGCACTGTTCGATAGGGCCGCGTTTATGAACAACATCTGCCCGTTACTACAGTGCGATTGCGTTTACATCAATGCGAGCCTCGGTGAAAGCATATGATCAGGAACGGAAGGAGACCTGGCTGAATGGAGAAAAAGGGGCTGCTGGGTGTTCCACACAACACAAAGTCGTATATCGAAATATAGATTTCATCGTATAAGATGTAAGTTTCCATCGAAATTGTATATAAGTGGGTAAAGTATGAACCAAATCGTATCAGACGTCTATTACAATGCTTTTACGATGAAATCGGTATAGATGAAGTCACTTTTTGTATGAGTGAAACCGTATATCCGTGTGAACCAAGTCTGAAATCGAAGCATATACCTACGAATATACCTACGTGTAGACGAAATAAAAAAATATGCTATTTTAAGTTGTAAAAGACCCGTCGAATAGTTTTATAATTGAAAAACGTCTTAGTGAACATTGGAAAAGTTAATAACTAAGAAGTTTTACAATGCTTCCGAAGTTACGATTGCGATATACCTCCAATCTGTGTTGTGTGGGCAGTTCCCTTCCCGTAATTAGGGAACTCACTGCCACCGGATTGGTTCACCGCTTGAAAACCCAGGCGGGCGGACACCAGCTAACGCCCAGCTCTGCTAATACAATGCGCAGGAAGAGCAGCAGGCCACCTCTGATGCAAGGGTAACACGAACCAACATACTCCCGCCAGTGGAGCTCGACAACGGCCCCGTTACCAAAATCGCACGCGTCCTGGCCGAACACCATCCCCTCAAGTTCACCTATGAGTGATTGCATAACCGTGGTCCACCTGGCGCAACCGAGGGAAATGAACAGACGGCATCTTGCAATTTCTTCAGCCGAAGCCGCATGCCCGCGCTCGACCGACGTCGCTACAATGGGCCAACAGCGAATCAAATGGCGGGCACCCTCATCATTCCGCCAGGAGAGTCGATAACGTACGTCCCGATCTGATGGCGCAGGAATGGTCTACCTTCCAACAGACACAGGCGTTCGAGCAGAACCAGATGGGAGTCACGGTTCAGTATCTGTTGTTGCCCCCCTAAGGCGAGGTCGGTTGTCTATTTACCCTACGCATTAATACTATGTTCCGTCTATGTTCTAGCAGATTCAGTCAAGCAACACAGTCAATCTGCCATCGAACGCGCCCGATACGATCATGGATTACCCAGCCCTTTGCTGCCCTTTACTGACGATCACGCTTCCAATGTGCGATCATTTTAGTCAAACTTTATTACCTCATCTATGACTACTATGAATTTGTAAGAGTTATTTTTAGAGAACACTTATGGAAACACTTATTACTCTGGAGGGGGCACGATCGAAAACGTCCGATCAGGCTCACTGTTAGGTCAAGACTGTCGATCGCTTCCCGTTCACTTTATTTTGTCCACTTCGATTTGTCGGTTACAGATTTACAATTTTTTGCAGTATCGTAAAAATTACATTTGCTTATCGAAACGCATTTGTTTACGGTGCGTTTCGTCATCCGCTGGTTTCGTGCATTGGCCCTTTTCGGCTGGCCGTCGCGGCTTCTGATTATGCCCTACTTGCATTTCCGGTGTCGCGTCGTTGGCGGGTATGTTTTTCTGACCTACTTTCGGATGCGCCTTGGTTCTGTCTTTGTTCTTTAATTCTGATTTGTCATGATAATCGGGTATTGGTAAATTCGTATTTGATTACTTTCCGGTCGATTCTGTCTGGTTCTTTTCCTGTCGGTTGCAACATTGCATATTCATACAATGTATGTTTTGTTAAAAACGTATGGATGCGTAGCGTATGCTTTGTATGTTTCGAAGGGTTTTCCCTATCTGTATAGTTTTAGAATAGCTGTAGCTTTAATGTTAGGAATGAATGAATATTGTAATTATGAGTGAATGAGTTACATTATTCTACTGTGCACCTTATCAATCTGTGCTTGTTATTGATTGAATTATTGATTCATTTGATAATGAATTTTAAAAATAATCTATTTTGTATGCTTAGCTTGGGGGATAATATTTTATGTATTCCGATCTCGGAATTGGTTGTACTGGTTTTGAATATGCCCTAAGTATATTTACTATATGATTGTTTGAAAACCTATTAGGACAATCAATTTCAGTGTTGGGTGAAATTGTACTATCAACTCCTTTTTCTCTTTTCAATGTTTCAATGAAGTTATAAAATTTCTCTCTCAAAATCTTGAGATGTTTAGCTTTTGCTATGTCAATATTCGAATTCGTTTTGATTACTTGCGCTTCTTTAATCTTCATATTTTGATTCATTTCTTCATTATCATTTCTTTCTTTCAGAACATCTTGTTCAATAGTAAATTCTTCGTTTCTCTGCATTATTTCCTTCTGGTTTTCATCAGATTCATATATATTCTTATTATTGCGCAAATCATTGTCATCGTCAATCTTGACTTGTAAAAGTTTCATTTCACCTCTTTGATTTTGAACAAAGCTTTTAATAGAGCTTGCTGTTATTATTTCTTTCTTATCATCATCTTCGTATGGTATATCTTCAAGTTCATATTCATATTCTTTCATTGTTTCATTATGGCTCATTATTTCGCCTAATGTCTTATTTTCTTTCACATCGTTCATTGGTTCATCATATTCATTTTCATATTCGTTAATCTTGAAGCACTTGTTCCCGTAGTGTTCTTCTTGTTCATCTTCGTATCTTTTCTCATTACGACGTCCAACAAGTCGTGTTCTAGGATAACATCTGTGTATTCTCTCCTCTTCTTCTAAATTCTTATTTCTTAATTCTTGATCCATACTAAGTTTCATATCTACGTTATTCGTTTCAATCGGCTTGGATACGCAATGAAGTATGCGTTTATGAGATAAATAAGCTTGCTTGTTATTATTATAGTTTCTTCTATTACTTTCTGGCTCAAAATGCTTCCTAAGAGGCATTGCCTCAACGCTATCATTGAAGTAATGATATTCTTCAGATTGGTCTCTTGTAGATGAGTGTCCATTATAATACTTTTGTTGAGTTCTACCACACTTGTGTCTCTTTTCTTCAATATTTTGTTCATAAAAATTCGCATCTTCCGATAAACGTTGATCATATTGGTAACCATGATTTGGTTGGTGCCTATCAGAGTTCCTGACAAAATGGTTTCTTGACTGTTGATAACTGTTTTGGGTACATTCGATAGTTGGGTATCTATTATATTTTTGCCTAATGCATCTCCTGGGTGCGATACAATTATATTGGTAATTATTTGGGTTGTATTGATTATCATTGAAATCAACTCTTCTCTCTAAATGTGTATCTAATTCAAGATCAATTGCCATTTCGATTGCATCAGGGAGTGTTTCGAAACGTCTTGCAAGAATGATAATACGTGCTTCGCTGTCGATGATTCCATATGCTAAAGCTTTAATTCCTGCCTTTGTAGCTTTCTTGTGCGCCATTTCTAATGATGTTTCTTCAGCGATGTATGCTGCTTCCAGCATTCTAGTTAGCTTTTCGATTTCGTTTCCGAGATCTTCAACAGATCCTTTTTGTTTTACTGCATAAAGCATTGTTAACACCATTTCTGGTGTCCTTTTCTTTCGACATTTCTCTGTTAGCTTGATAACTATTTCTTGCAAATTTCTTGGTGCGTTTCCAACCGCATTCCTTGCTAGACCATCTAGTTTTGAAAGTACGATGTTAATGATAGCTTGCTTGTTGGTTTCATCAACAATTGGTTCTAACGCCTTGATAGAACTTATAACTCCATCGAGCTTCTGCTCGTCGCCATCATATAGTGGTACTACCATGGAAGCTACTTTAATGGCTTCTATTATGCTGGCCATGTTTGCTTTTTTTTTTTCAATTCAATTCAGCTTTAAATCCTTTTTTTTTCACGATCAACGGTTCATATTCGTTGATATTCTCATAATAATTCTCTCCTGAAGTGAAGCTTTTGGTGACAAAAACCACTGAGAATTCGTTATCATCGGTTACTTGAGATATTATTACCTCGCATGCTATGTCTGAAGCATATGTTATTTTATGATCTAAATATGACCGATTTTCTCATGGCTGATTTTCGACTTGAATCTAATATTTTTTTTTGAAAGCATCACTTTTTAAGAGTAGTAAGCACAAATGCTTGATTTCATTTTCCAATGATTCTGATTATTTCACGCATTGTCTTTTCTTTGCTGAATACGTAATTTGTTTTTTTGTGTGTGTGTAAATATTGTTAATTTTACTTAGCTTTGTTTCACTCTATTACTGGTTGCTTCTGCTTTGCCTCCAAGGGTTGATTCGGTCAGCTGGCTCTGCATTCGTTGTACAGATATCTCTGGATGCAGGACGATCGTGCTGTCTTCAATAAGGGTGCTCTGCTTTTCCAGGATTCGCTCTCGTTCTGTTGATGCCTTGTACTCGCTTGTCAACCATGTCTGACAGTGAGCACGCCTTCATTGCTGGATTATTCACGCCACTGTTTTACCATTTATTGTTCAATTAGTCTGCATTTTTTTTTTCTTCACCATGCTACACTCAGAAAATTCCCTAATTTCACTTATATTTTCTCTGAGTTTCCGGCCATCTTCTTGAAATTTTTTTCTTATAGTCTGATCGATTTTGATGCGCTAGTGCTGACTTGTGCTTTAAAAAGTGTGTACCTGTACTTGAGTACCTTCTCCGCTTCCAAAATCCTTTGCATCAGCATATTATTTTCCATCTTGCTGTCTTCCACTAGATCGTTATTGGTAGTTATTCAAATGTTGAAACACTGCTGGTTTATAACGCGTTGCATTCTTCATATGGCCAAACTGCGTATTACTAATCATGTTGCACATTTTATCCACGATCACTATTTTCCTTTGACATTTTCACTAACTTTTCCCACGATGCGAGTGCCGTTGCGGTTACCACTCGTTTTTCGTCCATTATGATGATGATCATGATGATGTATTTGACGATTGTAGATTTAAATTCACTATTATGATTCTTCTTACCAACGATTGCAGCTTGACGTCACGATTGTAAATGCCATTTTACACCGGGTATTTTGCAGCCGAAGATTGTAGATTGAAGTCACGGTCGCCATGTAAGAGTTATTTTTAGAGAACACTTATGGAAACACTTATTACTCTGGAGGGGGCACGATCGAAAACGTCCGATCAGGCTCACTGTTAGGTCAAGACTGTCGATCGCTTCCCGTTCACTTTATTTTGTCCACTTCGATTTGTCGGTTACAGATTTACAATTTTTTGCAGTATCGTAAAAATTACATTTGCTTATCGAAACGCATTTGTTTACGGTGCGTTTCGTCATCCGCTGGTTTCGTGCATTGGCCCTTTTCGGCTGGCCGTCGCGGCTTCTGATTATGCCCTACTTGCATTTCCGGTGTCGCGTCGTTGGCGGGTATGTTTTTCTGACCTACTTTCGGATGCGCCTTGGTTCTGTCTTTGTTCTTTAATTCTGATTTGTCATGATAATCGGGTATTGGTAAATTCGTATTTGATTACTTTCCGGTCGATTCTGTCTGGTTCTTTTCCTGTCGGTTGCAACATTGCATATTCATACAATGTATGTTTTGTTAAAAACGTATGGATGCGTAGCGTATGCTTTGTATGTTTCGAAGGGTTTTCCCTATCTGTATAGTTTTAGAATAGCTGTATAGCAGATATGCTACAAATTATATTATGCTTCCTACATGTTTTTTCAGATGGTGAAAATATGCTGCGATCCAAAAACGCAAACGTGAAAAAATCCCAAACGCAATCAACAAAACACACACACAAAAATCAACCAACGTCTTTATAAGTTTAAAACATTGAGAATTCAATTCTTTCAATGTATTTCTTATTGATATTTCATAAAACTTGAACCTGTGTGACCAGGGGTCTTGGAGCGCCAGGATACCTGGCAACAAAAAACTAGTAAAAATATTAATTGAGTACAGTCCCATTGAAGCGCTGTTGAATATAGTTATTGCCTTTTTAACGATAAACACTATTAGATGAACCAAATTAATGCTGTTATATTTTTTCAGTTGGTGGGTAAACATACAACAAACATAGTTGGTACATGTACATAGGACAAATTCGGTGAGTCAAATAGTACATTATATATATTTGATCGAACACAAGCAGAGTAAAAAGTAAACATTGCGTCAGCCAGTATGGTTAGTGGAATTTCGCCCGCTACAATTTCGCCCGGGCTAGGAGCTGGGTTCGGACCCACAGAAGAAATTTATAAATAAAGCCGCGATAAGCGAATTCTCTCTCTCTTCGCTACTCTACACTTCTGCTGTTCGGTAACTATTAAAAGAAACCAGAAAAATCCGAAACTGATCCGAAAATAAGTGCAAGAACATTGGTGCCGTGACCAGGATATTTCAAAACGAACTTTGGTGAATTCTGTCTTCGCAAATATTTCGGGTCGTTCGTGAAAAATACGCGCAAAAAGTTCATCGTTAACGCTAACGGACCGCGTACGTCAAAATTCAAAATGCCCGCGGATCCCATTATCCTTTCGTCAAGACGCGCGATTCTTCTCGTTTCGGTCAGCCGTTACGAAGGTTTTATACGCGCTGCAGCAGGAGCTTGAGGACGTAGCTGCCACAGCAGAGGAAATAGCGCAGAACGCAGCGTTGCGCGCTGACTTTGAGCCCCGTCTGATACGGGTAGAAGCGGAGCTTAAAGCAAAAAGACCTCCACAAGGCTCGCAACTTAATACCACCGGCAGTTCCTTGGCTGGTATTAAGCTTCCGACCATCTCCTTGCCAGAGTTTAACGGAGATTATATGCAATGGCTCACTTTCCGCGACACATTCGAGTGTCTGATTCATGACAACCGCGATCTTCCCGCCATACAAAAATTTCACTATCTTCGCGCAGCGGTCAAGGGTGAAGCGGCACAAGTGATTGAAGCCATCACAATTAGCGCGGCAAACTACGAGATTGCATGGCAAGCACTAACGGCGCGCTATTCAAATGAATATTTGCTCAAAAAACGCCACTCACAAGCATTATTCACTATGGCACCCGCGAAAAGGGAAAGCGCGACCGCACTGCACCTTCTGGTGGACGAGTTTGAGCGTCACAAGAAAACACTGGAGCATCTCGGGGAAAGAACGGAAACATGGAGTAGCTTGCTCGAGCATTTGTTGTGCACCAAGTTGCCTATTAGTACATTGAGAGACTGGGAGGAACATGCGTCAAGTGAAGAAAGCCCCACGTATGCTTGCTTGATCGTTTTCTTGCAGCGCCGTATGAGGGTGCTCGAAACCTTATCGGTAAACAAGGAGCAAGATATTGTTCTAAATGATTCGCACCAGTATACAAAACGAATGCCTCTTACGCGACTCGGCAGTTTTGCAGCGGCATCCAATGTTGCACGGAAATGCTCTCTGTGCGATTTAGAGCATTCCATCGCCAAATGTCCACGATTTATAGCCATGCACCCGATCGAACGCCATCGCACTATAATGAACGCACGGTTATGTTTGAATTGTCTTCGAGACAACCATCGCGCCCGCGACTGCTCTTCGCAGTACAAATGCCGCCATTGTAATTCACAACACCACACTATGTTACACACTTCACAAGATCACTCTGCCGGAGCATTCTCCACTGCGATGCCAGCTGCGAGCAATCGACCAGCAGCTAGCGATCACCCGGCCAATCTTCAGCGAACTTTCGCAGCAGCAATGGAGCGAGCGCCAACGCAGGTTTTGCTCCAAACTGCTATTATTAATATTGTCGACCCATTCGGGTTGGTTCATTCTGCTCGAGCACTCTTGGACAGTGCCTCGCAGCCGGACATGATGAGCAGCCAACTAGCAAATCGACTAAAATTAAAAAAGAAGAAGGTTAATGTTATCCTGCAAGGTGCAGGCCAATCTATCCGTCCGTTGAAAGAGTCCGTGCACGCGAAGATTGCCTCACGTACTCAACAGTTCGAAGCAGGAGTTGAGTTTTTGATCGTAGAAAAGTTGATGGCGAATCTACCGTTGCATGATATAAACACGACGGGCTGGAATATCCCGTCCGAGCTGGTTTTGGCCGATCCTGAATTCTTCAAATCTTCGGCAATCGACATTATCCTTGGTGCTCGACATTATGCCTCTTTCTTCGAAGGTAGCGCCCAAGTCAAGCTAGCGCCTACTCTTCCAACGCTGCAAGAGAGCGTATTTGGCTGGGTGGTTACTGGCTCGGCCGGTAATCGCCGGAGCTTACGGACGGCGCCTCTAACGTTGCCCATACAACAGCGGTCGTTTGCATGACAACGTTAGAAGAATCGATCGAGCGGTTCTGGAAATCAGAGGAACTATGGGTTAACGATGGCTACTCACCCGACGAACGCCATTGTGAGGCAATCTACAAAAGTACTACGCAGCGGGATCCATCGGGTCGGTACATAGTTCGTCTGCCCAAGCAACCCGATTTCTTTGACAAACTTGGCCTGTCAAAGGATATGGCTTTGAATCGATTCACACTGCTTGAAAGGAGACTGCAACGCGATCCGGGCCTGAAAGAAGAGTACCATAAATTTATGAAGGAGTACCTGGAGCTGAAGCATATGAGTCTAACGACACCGACTGAAAACGACCACGGTTACTACTTGCCGCACCATCCAGTGTTGAAAGCTTCCAGTTCGACGACAAAGTTGCGGGTTGTTTTCGACGGATCAGCTAAAACGTCTACCGGCTATTCACTAAACGAAGCATTACGTGTCGGTCCAGTAGTGCAAGACGATTTGCTGGACATAATACTCAGGTTTCGCACCTATAAAGTAGCACTCGTTGGCGACATCGCGAAAATGTACAGGCAGATAGTGGTTCATCCTGATGATCGCCGCTTTCAACGCGTTCTCTTCCGCTTCTCACCGGATGACTCAGTGGACACTTACGAGCTGAATACGGTGACTTACGGGCTTTCACCATCCTCTTTCTTGGCTACGCGTACGTTGCTGCAGCTCGCCGAAGATGAAGGTTCAAGCTTTCCGCATGCTGCACAAGCTTTGGCGCAGATTTTTTACGTCGACGACTTCATCGGTGGTGCTGATTCGGTGGAGCAAGCACAACAGCTGCGAGAAGAGCTCTCCCAAATGCTGAATAAGGGCGGATTCTCACTGCGAAAATGAACCTCAAATCAGCTGGCGGTTCTTTCCGGTTTGACTGAGGATCAAATCGGGACGCAATCGACACTTCAATTTATGCCCGACGAGAAGATAAAGGCACTCGGAATCGCTTGGAAGCCCGAAGCTGACGTTTTATCCTTCGAGTCGCGGATTGACGCCGACACCAGCCACCCCACCATGCGACTAATCTTCTCCGGCATCTCCCGAATGTTCGATCCGAAAGGATTGATATCGCCGATCATCATTCGTGCTAAGTTGCTGATGCAAGAATTGTGGGTGCAGAAGTCGGGCTGGGACAATCCTGTTTCTGACAGCATCTACAAAAAGTGGACATCTATTAAATCCGATTGGCCAATCATTTCCGGTTATAAAAGCGATCGTTATGCTCTCTTACCTGATTCTCGCGTCCAATTACATACGTTTTGTGATGCCTCCGAAGCCGCCTTCGGAGCATGTATCTACGCGCGGTGTGAAAATAATCAAGGACAAGTGCGAGTATCGCTGTTGGCATCGAAGTCACGTTTAGCACCACTAAAGCGAATTACGTTACCGCGATTGGAACTTAATGCGGCCGTTACGGGAGCACATCTGTACGAACGCGTAAGGCAGGCCATGAGACTCGATTCAGTAGAGTCACATTTTTGGTCCGACTCTACCGTTACGCTGCACTGGCTGAGTTCACCACCCAACAACTGGAAAACTTACGTAGGGAATCGTGTCGCAGAAGTTCAAAACTACACGCACCAACATCCCTGGAAGCACATCGCGGGTTGTTCCAATCCTGCTGATTTAGTTTCACGTGGCGTGACTGCAGCAGATTTTGTCAAGAATGCATTGTGGAGCTGCGGTCCAGAATGGTTAATTCTTCCAGCGTCTGAATGGCCAAACTCAACGTCGACAGTTGCGGATGGAACAGAGCTGGAGACTCGCCATGTGTTTGCCGCAACCGCCGTCATCCAGGCTGTGCATCCGTGGTTTGAGCGCTACTCTTCATTCACTCGGCTCTTACGCGTAATTGGGTATTGCATTCGATTCATACGCAATGCTAAGGAGAAGTGTCGCACTCATCGTGAGCCATCGGAAGCCCCAGCTTCGCCAACCATCACTCCGAACTTCCTTGAAGCTGCGAAAACTGTGCTTTGCAGGCTGGCACAGCAAGACGCATTTCCCGCGGAGCTCGAGCAGTTGAAGAAGCGTGAGGTAATTGCGAAGCGCTCACCGCTAAGACGTCTAACTCCATTCATCGATCCCGAAGGAGTAATGAGAGTAGGAGGACGTCTCCAGCTGTCGAAGCTGCCTTACGAATCGAAGCACCCAATTCTCCTACCGAAAAAGCACATCTTCGCACGCCGTATCGCAGAACATCTTCACCGGGAGCTCATACATGGTGGCGGAAGATTGTTGCTTTCCCAGATTCGCGAGCAATATTGGCCACTCGACGGACGTCACCTAGTGAAAGGCGTTGTGAGACACTGCTTCCGATGCATTCGTCAGCAGCCAACACTAGCGCAGCAGCAAATTGGACAGTTACCATCATCGCGAATCACACCAAGTCGACCGTTTTCGATCATCGGAGTGGATTATGCCGGACCAATCTACTTGCGACCGATTCATAAGCGTGCGGAGCCCGCCAAGGCATATCTTTGCGTGTTCGTTTGCTTTGCCACGAAAGCTGTTCACTTCGAACTTGTGGGTGATTTGACCACCGCTGGTTTCTTGGCTGCGCTACGACGATTTGCATCGCGAAGAGGACGTCCGTCGCATATCTACTCGGACAACGGAAAAAACTTCGAGGGCGCAGCACGTGAGTTAAGCGAACTATTCGAAATGTTCCGCGATGAGGAGCAACGCAACACCATCATCTCGAATTGCGCGGAGATGGGTATCACTTGGCACTTCAGCCCGCCGAGGGCCCCGCACTTTGGCAAACTATGGGAAGCAGCAGTGAAGACGGCCAAAAGACACCTCTTTCGTCAGCTAGGCAGCACAAAGTTGCCTTACGAGGGCTACATCACCGTCCTGCACCAGATCGAAGCGGCGATGAATTCTCGTCCGCTGTTACCCATGTCGGACGACCCAAACGAACTGGCCGCACTAACACCTGCACATTTTTTGATAGGCACCTCGATGAACGCGATGCCAGAGCCGGACTACACTGTCAGGAAAACATACACGCTGAGCGATTGGCAGAAGTGGCAACTGGTCGTGCAGCACTTTTGGAAGCATTGGGCCACCGAGTACCTGCAGGAGATGCAAAGAGACACGATGAGGACCTGCAGCACTAATGATTTCTCACCTGGTCGGCTAGTAATACTGATGGACGATGCTCTCCCGACAACCAAAGGGCCACTCGCGCGGATCATCGAAACGCATCCCGGAATGGACAAGCTGACACGGGTAGTCACTTTGAGAACGGCGAAGGGGATATCCGTGAGGCCAATAACAAAAATTTGCCTGCTACCGGAGGCTGGTAGCGAGATCGAGTCAACACATGCCGATTAGGTATTGACGTTCGTCAAGGGGTTGGAGGATGATCGAACACAAGCAAAGTAAAAAGTAAACATTGCGTCAGCCATTATGGTTAGTGGAATTTCGCCCGCTACAATTTCGCCCGGGCTAGGAGCTGGGTTCGGACCCACAGAAGAAATTTATAAATAAAGCCGCGATAAGCGAATTCTCTCTCTCTTCGCTACTCTACACTTCTGCTGTTCGGTAACTATTAAAAGAAACCAGAAAAATCCGAAACTGATCCGAAAATAAGCGCAAGAACAATATTTATTTAATTAATTTTGTCCGCCATTAATTAAGAAGAAACGATGCATGTGGAGGATTTGTGGGATAGGTGATAGGGATTGTGTACATGTTTTATTATACATTTATTGTTGATAGGGAAAATTTGAATTTTCTGATAAATCTCTTGTTGCATCTGGGGAAAGTTTACAATTAATACGAGTTAATTTTTGCTGATTGCTTTGTGTTTGTGTATGTTAGGGCTTCGATGATAGTATGCACAGCAAGCTTTAATTTCTTATCTCTGTAATTGTTAAATCTAACACATCCTGACTCAATAACCGTATATTTGTCAAGCCTGATTTTGCTAGCGCTAGGCTTTCTATGATAGTTGAAATTTTCTGTGACAAATATTTAGAATTCATACAAATATTGATTGAGTACAGTCCCATTGAAGCGCTGTTGAATATAGTTATTGCCTTTTTAACGATAAACACTATTAGATTAACCAAATTAATGCTGTTGTATTTTTTCAGTTGGTGGGTAAACATACAACAAACATAGTTGGTACATGTACATAGGACAAATGCGGTGAGTCAGTACATTATATATATTTATTTAATTAATTTTGTCCGCCATTAATTAAGAAGAAACGATGTATGTGGAGGATTTGTGGGATAGTGATAGGGATTGTGTACATGTTTTTTCTTACATTTATTGTTGATAGGGAAAATTTGAATCCTCTGATAAATCTCTTGTTTCAACTGGGGAACGTTTACAAATGATACGAGTTAATTTTTGCTGATTGCTTTGTGTTTGTGTATGTTAGGGCTTCGATGATAGTATGCACAGCAAGCTTTAATTTCTTATCTCTGTAATTGTTAAATCTAACTCATCCTGACTCAATAACCGTATATTTGTCAAGCCTGATTTTGCTAGCGCTATGCTTTCTATGATAGTTGAAATTTTCTCTGACAAATATTTAGAATTCATAAAAATATTAATTGAGTACAGTCCCATTGAAGCGCTGTTGAATATAGTTATTGCCTTTTTAACGATAAACACTATTAGATTAACCAAATTAATGCTGTTGTATTTTTTCAGTTGGTGGGTAAACATACAACAAACATAGTTGGTACATGTACATAGGACAAATTCGGTGAGTCAAATAATACATTATATATATTTATTTAATTAATTTTGTCCGCCATTAATTAAGAAGAAACGATGTATGTGGAGAATTTGTGGGATAGGTGATAGGGATTGTGTACATGTTGTTTGTTACATTTATTGTTGATAAGGAAAATTTGAATTTTCTGACAAATCTCTTGTTTCAACTGGGGAACGTTTACAATTAACACGAATTCATTTTTGCTGATTGCTTTATGTTTGTGTATGTTAGGGCTTCGATGATAGTATGCACTGCATGCTTTAATTTCTTATCTCTGTAATTGTTAAATCTAACTCATCCTGACTCAATAACCGTATATTTGTCAAGCCTGATTTTGCTAGCGCTATGCTTTCTATGATAGTTGAAATTTTCTCTGACAAATATTTAGAATTCATACAAATATTGATTGAGTACAGTCCCATTGAAGCGCTGTTGCATATAGTTATTGCCTTTTTAACGATAAACACTATTAGATGAACCAAATTAATGCTGTTGTATATTTCAGTTGGTGGGTAAACATACAACAAACATAGTTGGTACATGTACATAGGACAAATTCGGTGAGTCAAATAGTACATTATATATATTTATTTAATTAATTTTGTCCGCCATTAATTAAGAAGAAACGATGTATGAGGAGGATTTGTGGGATAGTGATAGGGATTGTGTACATGTTGTTTGTTACATTTATTGTTGATAGGGAAAATTTGAATTTTCTGACAAATCTCTTGTTTCAACTGGGGAACGTTTACAATTAACACGAATTCATTTTTGCTGATTGCTTTATGTTTGTGTATGTTAGGGCTTCGATGATAGTATGCACTGCAAGCTTTAATTTCTTATCTCTTACATTATATATATTTATTTTATTAATTATGTCCGCCATTAATTAAGAAGAAACGATGTATGTGGAGGATTTGTGGGATAGTGATAGGGATTGTGTACATGTTGTTTGTTACATTTATTGTTGATAGGGAAAATTTGAATTTTCTGACAAATCTCTTGTTTCAACTGGGGAACGTTTACAATTAACACGAATTCATTTTTGCTGATTGCTTTGTGTTCGTGTATGTTAGGGCTTCGATGATAGTATGCACTGCAAGCTTTAATTTCTTATCTCTTACATTATATATATTTATTTAATTAATTTTGTCCGCCATTAATTAAGAAGAAACGATGTTTGTGGAGGATTTGTGGGATAGTGATAGGGATTGTGTACATGTTTTTTCTTACATTTATTGTTGATAGGGAAAATTTGAATGCTCTGATAAATCTCTTGTTTCAACTGGGGAACGTTTACAATTGATACGAGTTAATTTTTGCTGATTGCTTTGTGTTTGTGTATGTTAGGGCTTCGATGATAGTATGCACAGCAAGCTTGAATTTCTTATCTCTGTAATTGTTAAATCTAACTCATCCTGACTCAATAACCGTATATTTGTCAAGCCTGATTTTGCTAGCGCTATGCTTTCTATGATAGTTGAAATTTTCTCTGACAAATATTTAGAATTCATAAAAATATTAATTGAGTACAGTCCCATTGAAGCGCTGTTGAATATAGTTATTGCCTTTTTAACGATAAACACTATTAGATGAACCAAATTAATGCTGTTGTATTTTTTCAGTTGGTGGGTAAACATACAACAAACATAGTTGGTACATGTACATAGGACAAATTCGGTGAGTCAAATAGTACATTATATATATTTATTTAATTAATTTTGTCCGCCATTAATTAAGAAGAAACGATGTATTTGGAGGATTTGTGGGATAGTGATAGGGATTGTGTACATGTTGTTTGTTACATTTATTGTTGATAGGGAAAATTTGAATTTTCTGATAAATCTCTTGTTTCAACTGGGGAACGTTTAGAATTAACACGAATTCATTTTTGCTGATTGCTTTGTGTTTGTGTATGTTAGGGCTTCGATGATAGTATGCACTGCAAGCTTTAATTTCTTATCTCTTACATTATATATATTTATTTAATTAATTTTGTCCGCCATTAATTAAGAAGAAACGATGTATGTGGAGGATTTGTGGGATAGTGATAGGGATTGTGTACATGTTTTTTCTTACATTTATTGTTGATAGGGAAAATTTGAATCCTCTGATAAATCTCTTGTTTCAACTGGGGAACGTTTACAATTGATACGAGTTAATTTTTGCTGATTGCTTTGTGTTTGTGTATGTTAGGGCTTCGATGATAGTATGCACTGCAAGCTTTAATTTCTTATCTCTGTAATTGTTAAATCTAACTCATCCTGACTCAATAACCGTATATTTGTCAAGCCTGATTTTGCTAGCGCTATGCTTTCTATGATAGTTGAAATTTTCTCTGACAAATATTTAGAATTCATAAAAATATTAATTGAGTACAGTCCCATTGAAGCGCTGTTGAATATAGTTATTGCCTTTTTAACGATAAACACTATTAGATGAACCAAATTAATGCTGTTGTATTTTTTCAGTTGGTGGGTAAACATACAACAAACATAGTTGGTACATGTACATAGGACAAATTCGGTGAGTCAAATAGTACATTATATATATTTATTTAATTAATTTTGTCCGCCATTAATTAAGAAGAAACGATGTATGTGGAGGATTTGTGGGATAGTGATAGGGATTGTGTACATGTTGTTTGTTACATTTATTGTTGATAGGGAAAATTTGAATTCTCTGATAAATCTCTTGTTTCAACTGGGGAACGTTTACAATTAACACGAGTTCATTTTTGCTGATTGCATTGTGTTTGTGTATGTTAGGGCTTCGATGATAGTATGCACTGCAAGCTTTAATTTCTTATCTCTGTAATTGTTAAATCTAACTCATCCTGACTCAATAACCGTATATTTGTCAAGCCTGATTTTGCTAGTGCTATGCTTTCTATGATAGTTGAAATTTTCTGTGACAAATATTTAGAATTCATAAAAATATTAATTGAGTACAGTCCCATTGAAGCGCTGTTGAATATAGTTATTGCCTTTTTAACGATAAACACTATTAGATGAACCAAATTAATGCTGTTGTATTTTTTCAGTTGGTGGGTAAACATACAACAAACATAGTTGGTAGATGTACATAGGACAAATTCGGTGAGTCAAATAGTACATTATATATATTTATTTAATTAACTAGCTGGCCCGACGAACTTCGCTCCGTCCAATATCTATGATTGTATGCACTAAGGTTTTTCTTGAAGGTTTCTAATTTTAATGAAAATAAGTTTGAATTAATTATATTGGAAATCATTGATGCTAATTATATTACTGCTTTCAAATGTACAGAGAAGGCGGTTTTCCAAAGCGTTAACACGCCACGTATAGCATGGTCATGTGAATAACATGGAATTTCAAGATTTGTACTACACACTTCCATCGACTGTTGAAAATTGAATACGCTTAAATTGAAATATCGTTGGAACTTAAGGGAATGCTCAGTGTTAAACATGCTGCCTCCTTATAAGTCTCTATCACATTGTTCGAAAGCTGCGTGACAAACAGTCATGTTCCTTGACATAATTTGGGGCATGAAGGTTTCGGAGCATAATAATAACACTTCCATTTTTATGTCGCAAATGATGCGGTGGCCAAGAATCCAAGAATCCAAATCCATGAAGTTTAGAATTTGCACACAGAGTTCGCTGAAAAGTTTTCAATGATTCCCCGGCTGCACTCTTTAAAGCAATTGCTCTTAGTAGGCTGCGAAAGAAGAGTACGATTGCTCTTATAGCTGACTCATATGATTTTTGAGTTTTAGCGTTACAAACAAACATACATCCATTTTTATATATATAATAGATTTTTCTTAGCAGAGTTTGAAGGAAGAATAATGACTGAATTTATTAAACGATTCGGTGCTACTTATATACCCCTTGGTTGCTATGGGTCATCGTGATTATACTAGCCTACTGTGCTCAACACTCCTCCCTAATCTACGATTCCCATAAAATGGCAAAACTTCTCCTGGTTCTGCTTCATCATTGGCTTTGTCAACCCATCAGCCGGTTGATTCGAGGTGGGAATGTAATCCAATTTCACAACATGATTTTCCAGGCTTTCATGCACAAAATGGTAGCGGATGCTTATATGTTTTGTTCGGGGATTGTAGGATCCATTATTCGCGATGCTGATTGCAGACTGATTATCGCAGAATATTGGAACTGGTCCTACTTCGGTAAATTCAGATCGCAAATTTCTCCACCACATGGCCTCTTGTATGCTTCGTGAAAGTGCCATATACTCCGCTTCACAAGACGAAAGAGCCACTGTCGGTTGCTTCTTTATGTTCCATGCTATGGCTGCCCCTTGCATTGTAAAAACATATGCACTAGTCGATCTGCGATTGTCAGCATCTCCTCCCCAATCGGCATCGGTATATCCTACCAATCCTCCTGTTTCATCTTTTGTATATTGCAGTTTCTTAGTCATCGTTCCTTTAAGATATCTTATGATATGCTTAACAGCCTTCCAATGTGCTCTTCCAGGATTTGAAGCAAACTGACTAACAACATTTACTGCAAACGCAATATCGGGTCGAGTTGTTTGAGCCACAAAAGATAAACATCCAATAGCTTCCTTATATGGTATGCTTCTCATCTCCGCTGATTCAGTTTCCGTTTTCGGTGACATCGATTTTTCTAACTTGAGACTCGGATCCAGTGGAGTTGCTGCTGGCTTTGCTTCGACCATTGCAAAACGTCGAATTATATCCTCGATATACACCTGCTGATCTAACAATGTTATTCCTGCTCGTCGATCTCTCTTGATCCGAATGCCTAAACAATGTGACGCCGAACCTAAGTCTTTCATTTTGAATCTTTGCATCAAGAATTGTTTTAGGCGCGTTTTCAGTCGATTATCATTCGTGAATATCAGCAAATCATCAACGTATATCGTAACAAACAACATGTTTCCTTCATTTATCATCCAGTACAGGCATGTGTCCACCCGCGATCGTTGTAGGCCGAATTCTTGTAGCACTTCATTCAGTTTTGCATTCCAGATCCGGCTCGATTGCTTCAAGCCGTATAACGCTTTCTTCAGTTGGCATACTTTGCCGTCTGTAACTGCAAATCCTTCGGGTTGTTCCATGAAAATCTGCTCGTCGCCTAATTCGCCTTGCAAAAATGCGGTAACCACATCCATTTGATCCACATCCATATCAAATCTCGTTGCCACTGCCATGAGATAACGAACTGTTGAATATCGCACTACAGGAGCATATACTTCTTCATAGTCAATTCCTGGTTTCTGTGAGCATCCCTTAACAACAAGTCGCGCCTTGTATCGTTCAACATTCCCGTTATGTCCTCTCTTGACGGCAAAAACCCACTTGTTCCGGATGGCTTTACGACCCTCTGGAAGGTCAGTAATAACCCACGTCTGATTTTCACTCAGTGACGACATCTCTTGCTTCATTGCCTCGATCCAGTGCTTACGATCAGGCCGCCGCATCATTTCCTCGTAACTTTGCGGAATGTCTTCTATTGGAACTAATGAAATGGTGTTATAGCTAATGAATTCATTATATCTTTTTGGAGTTTTACGTTCTCGAACACTTCGCCTCAACTCTTGTTGATTTTCTACAACTGATCTAGTTGGCTGCGGTATATTCTCCGAATTTTCAACGATTTCAGCTGGTCTAGTAAGCTGCGATGTTTCTTCACAATTTTCCACAGCTTCAACTGGTCTAGTTATCTGCGATGTTTCCCCATCTTCAACCGGTATCATTATATCTGCTGTGAACAATTCCAAGAATTTCACTGGTTGAAGATTACTCACAATTTCTGAACTGGAACATGGCTCTTCACTAAACACAACAATGTCACGGCTGATCTCGACTTTGTTCCTTTTCAGATTGTATACCCGATATCCTTTTGTGTCCTCGCAATATCCAATTAACACACCTTTTTCTGCTTTTGGATCAAACTTCTTTCGCTTGACCTTCGGAACATGGATCATCACTGTTGAACCAAAAACTTTAATATGCCGCAAATCAGGCCTCTTTCCGCTCCAGATTTCTTCAGGCATTTTATTTCCAATAGACCTTGTCGGAGAACGATTCACTAGGTATGCTGCCGTTGATATCGCTTCTGCCCAAAATTCCTTTGACATGCGAGCATCATTCAACATACAGCGAGCCTTTTCCACCAGGGTTCGATTCATCCGTTCCGCCGTGCCATTTTGCTCTGGAGTGTACGGACAACTCTTCTGATGACGGATACCATCTTTCTCTAGCATTCTTTGAAATGCGTCAGAAATATATTCTCGTCCATTGTCCGTCCTTAGGATCTTCAACCTTTTATTCGTTTGTCGCTCTGACTTCGCCTTAAACAACTTGAATGCATCCATTACTTCGTTCTTAGTCTTGAGAAAATACACTGCAACACGCTTGCTTGCATCATCTACGAACGTGACGAAATATCTACTGCCGCTCAAGGATGGTATTTCAATTGGCCCACAGAGATCGGAATGCACCAACTCTAACAGTTCGGATGCCTTGGAATCACTCCTCGGAAATGGTTTTCGAGCAAGCTTCCCTTCCAGACATGCTGTGCAATCCTGCAATTTCTCAGCTTGAAAATTCGCATTATCTGACATATGTTTGATCTGCTTCAAACTTGTCTCGTTCAGATGGCCCATCCTTCTATGCCACAGGTTAATGTTATTTATCAGAAACGCCTGCTCCGGTTGATTCACTCGGTACATGCCATTTTCTTCATTACCAGAAATCACCAGCTCGCCTTCTGAATTAAACACTTTACATTCGTCCGCAGTAAAGATCACCGTGTTTCCTTTCTTGCAAATTGCACTAACCGAAAGCAAGTTCGTCCTCAAATCAGGAATTTTCAGCACCTCTCGCACTTTGATGTTTCCATCCGGAGTTTTCAAATTAACAGTGCCTCTCCCCGAAGCTTTCATGATGCCATTATTCGCAGTTTTAACTGTATGGTGTAACATTCTCTCATTGATGAAGTTCTTATTCGGTCTGGCCATGTGACAAGTCGCTCCCGAATCAAAATACCAAGACTCAGCTTCAACATCACCAATCGCAAATGTGCTCGAAAACGAGTTCTCTTTTCTTTTCGCCTTAGAAGCACCTGCAAGCGGACATTTGGCTGCGAAATGTCCCGGCTTACTGCAATTGTAGCACGTTTTCATCGTTTGCTTCTTGAATTGCACCTTTGATTTATTCACACCACGCGTGTACAAGGCGCCTTCGTCGTTGCTACTAACATACTTTCGTTCCACTTGTACATCTTGGAGAATCTTAGCTTTCACTGCATCCGACGTCAGGTTCGCTCCTGAAGCCTCCAGCCCCATGATCATCGGTTCGTAGTGGTCTGGTAATCCCATTAAAAGCAATGCTACCAACCATGAATCGTCTACCTTGAAT
Organism: Anopheles atroparvus; assembly: GCA_914969975.1. Lineage (NCBI taxonomy): Eukaryota > Metazoa > Arthropoda > Insecta > Diptera > Culicidae > Anopheles > Anopheles atroparvus. The sequence goes on along the minus strand of CAJZCY010000001.1, from coordinate 380,037 downwards.
CCGATCGCAGCAAGCTTATGACTGGTTGTCATCAATTCATTGACATACTCCTCCACACTTGAACTATTGGCCAAACGGATATTCGTTAATTTCCTGAGCAAGCCAATCTTTCTAGTCAAGCCGGTATCTTGGAACGCTGTGGCCAACTTTTTCCATGCCATCGCTGCATCCTGCGCATCTTGGACAAGACTAAAATTATAGTTTTCCAAGCTAAGGCAGATCGTTGCCAACGCACGCATTTTCACTTCCGTTGCCACAATTTCACCTTCTGCAGGCTCAACGGCATTCCAACTTCCTTCACGGATCAGAATCATCCGCATCGCAAACGCCCAGGTCGAATAGTTCTCACGTCCCTTCAACTTTTCTATGGCCGGCATTGCAACAGCTCCCATTGTAACTCGAGCGCTTCTTGCTTCAGTTTGGCTGCCATCGCCACCACCTGGTTGAATTCTGGAACTTACTTGAACTGTTTCCATCTTGATCTGGTTTTCTATTTCAGAAACCTCCTGGGCCCATAACCTCTTAGCAGAGTTTGAAGGAAGAATAATGACTGAATTTATTAAACGATTCGGTGCTACTTATATACCCCTTGGTTGCTATGGGTCATCGTGATTATACTAGCCTACTGTGCTCAACAATTTTGTCCGCCATTAATTAAGAAGAAACGATGTATGTGGAGGATTTGTGGGATAGGTGATAGGGATTGTGAACATGTTTTTTCTTACATTTATTGTTGATAGGGAAAATTTGAATTCTCTGATAAATCTCTTGTTTCAACTGGGGAACGTTTACAATTGATACGAGTTAATTTTTGCTGATTTCTTTGTGTTTGTGTATGTTAGGGCTTCGATGATAGTATGCACTGCAAGCTTTAATTTCTTATCTCTGTAATTGTTAAATCTAACTCATCCTGACTCAATAACCGTATATTTGTCAAGCCTGATTTTGCTAGCGCTATGCTTTCTATGATAGTTGAAATTTTCTCTGACAAATATTTAGAATTCATACAAATATTGATTGAGTACAGTCCCATTGAAGCGCTGTTGCATATAGTTATTGCCTTTTTAACGATAAACACTATTAGATGAACCAAATTAATGCTGTTGTATTTTTTCAGTTGGTAAGTAAACATACAACAACTATTGTTGGTACATGTACATAGGACAAATTCGGTGAGTCAAATAATACATTATATATATTTATTTAATTAATTTTGTCCGCCATTAATTAAGAAGAAACGGTGTATCTGGAGGATTTGTGGGATAGGTGATAGGGATTGTGTACATGTTTTTTCATACATTTATTGTTGATAGGGAAAATTTGAATTTTCTGATAAATCTCTTGTTGCATCTGGGGAAAGTTTACAATTAACACGATTTCATTTTTGCTGATTGCTTTGTGTTCGTGTATGTTAGGGCTTCGATGATAGTATGCACAGCAAGCTTTAATTTCTTATCTCTGTAATTGTTAAATCTAACTCATCCTGACTCAATAACCGTATATTTGTCAAGCCTGATTTTGCTAGCGCTATGCTTTCTATCATAGTTGAAATTTTCTCTGACAAATATTTAGAATTTATAAATATATTAATTGAGTACAGTCCCATTGAAGCGCTGTTAAATATAGTTATTGCCTTTTTAACGATAAACACTATTAGATGAACCAAATTAATGCTGTTGTATTTTTTCAGTTGGTGGGTAAACATACAACAAACATAGTTGGTACATGTACATAGGACAAATTCGGTGAGTCAAATAATACATTATATATATTTATTTAATTAATTTTGTCCGCCATTAATTAAGAAGAAACGATGTATGTGGAGGATTTGTGGGATAGGTGATAGGGATTGTGTACATGTTGTTTGTTACATTTATTGTTGATAGGGAAAATTTGAATTCTCTGATAAATCTCTTGTTTCAACTGGGGAACGTTTACAATTAACACGAGTTCATTTTTGCTGATTGCATTGTGTTTGTGTATGTTAGGGCTTCGATGATAGTATGCACTGCAAGCTTTAATTTCTTATCTCTGTAATTGTTAAATCTAACTCATCCTGACTCAATAACCGTATATTTGTCAAGCCTGATTTTGCTAGCGCTATGCTTTCTATGATAGTTGAAATTTTCTCTGACAAATATTTAGAATTCATACAAATATTGATTGAGTACAGTCCCATTGAAGCGCTGTTGCATATAGTTATTGCCTTTTTAACGATAAACACTATTAGATGAACCAAATTAATGCTGTTGTATTTTTTCAGTTGGTGGGTAAACATACAACAACCATAGTTGGTACATGTACATAGGACAAATTCGGTGAGTCAAATAATACATTATATATATTTATTTAATTAATTTTGTCCGCCATTAATTAAGAAGAAACGATGTATGTGGAGGATTTGTGGGATAGGTGATAGGGATTGTGTACATGTTTTTTCATACATTTATTGTTGATAGGGAAAATTTGAATTTTCTGATAAATCTCTTGTTGCATCTGGGGAAAGTTTACAATTAACACGATTTCATTTTTGCTGATTGCTTTGTGTTCGTGTATGTTAGGGCTTCGATGATAGTATGCACACCAACTTTAATTTCTTATCTCTGTAATTGTTAAATCTAACTCATCCTGACTCAATAACCGTATATTTGTCAAGCCTGATTTTGCTAGCGCTATGCTTTCTATCATAGTTGAAATTTTCTCTGACAAATATTTAGAATTTATAAATATATTAATTGAGTACAGTCCCATTGAAGCGCTGTTAAATATAGTTATTGCCTTTTTAACGATAAACACTATTAGATGAACCAAATTAATGCTGTTGTATTTTTTCAGTTGGTGGGTAAACATACAACAAACATAGTTGGTACATGTACATAGGACAAATTCGGTGAGTCAAATAATACATTATATATATTTATTTAATTAATTTTGTCCGCCATTAATTAAGAAGAAACGATGTATGTGGAGGATTTGTGGGATAGGTGATAGGGATTGTGTACATGTTGTTTGTTACATTTATTGTTGATAGGGAAAATTTGAATTCTCTGATAAATCTCTTGTTTCAACTGGGGAACGTTTACAATTAACACGAGTTCATTTTTGCTGATTGCATTGTGTTTGTGTATGTTAGGGCTTCGATGATAGTATGCACTGCAAGCTTTAATTTCTTATCTCTGTAATTGTTAAATCTAACTCATCCTGACTCAATAACCGTATATTTGTCAAGCCTGATTTTGCTAGCGCTAAATCACTATTAGATGAACCAAATTAATGCTGTTGTATTTTTTCAGTTGGTGGGTAAACATACAACAAACATAGTTGGTACATGTACATAGGACAAATTCGGTGAGTCAAATAGTACATTATATATATTTGATCGAACACATGCAAAGTAAAAAGTAAACATTGCGTCAGCCATTATGGTTAGTGGAATTTCGCCCGCTACAATTTCGCCCGGGCTAGGAGCTGGGTTCGGACCCACAGAAGAAATTTATAAATAAAGCCGCGATAAGCGAATTCTCTCTCTCTTCGCTACTCTACACTTCTGCTGTTCGGTAACTATTAAAAGAAACCAGAAAAATCCGAAACTGATCCGAAAATAAGCGCAAGAACATTGGTGCCGTGACCAGGATATTTCAAAACGAACTTTGGTGAATTCTGTCTTCGCAAATATTTCGGGTCGTTCGTGAAAAATACGCGCAAAAAGTTCATCGTTAACGCTAACGGACCGCGTACGTCAAAATTCAAAATGCCCGCGGATCCCATTATCCTTTCGTCAAGACGCGCGATTCTTCTCGTTTCGGTCAGCCGTTACGAAGGTTTTATACGCGATTTCCAACAAGACCGCGATCTTGTTGAAGTTGAAGCTCGGGTAGCTAAATTCGACCGACTTTGCCAAGACTTGGAGAAGCTGCAGCAGGAGCTTGAGGACGTAGCTGCCACAGCAGAGGAAATAGCGCAGAACGCAGCGTTGCGCGCTGACTTTGAGCCCCGTCTGATACGGGTAGAAGCGGAGCTTAAAGCAAAAAGACCTCCACAAGGCTCGCAACTTAATACCACCGGCAGTTCCTTGGCTGGTATTAAGCTTCCGATCATCTCCTTGCCAGAGTTTAACGGAGATTATATGCAATGGCTCACTTTCCGCGACACATTCGAGTGTCTGATTCATGACAACCGCGATCTTCCCGCCATACAAAAATTTCACTATCTTCGCACAGCGGTCAAGGGTGAAGCGGCACAAGTGATTGAAGCCATCACAATTAGCGCGGCAAACTACGAGATTGCATGGCAAGCACTAACGGCGCGCTATTCAAATGAATATTTGCTCAAAAAACGCCACTTACAAGCATTATTCACTATGGCAACCGCGAAAAGGGAAAGCGCGACCGCACTGCACCTTCTGGTGGACGAGTTTGAGCGTCACAAGAAAACACTGGAGCATCTCGGGGAAAGAACGGAAACATGGAGTAGCTTGCTCGAGCATTTGTTGTGCACCAAGTTGCCTACGAGTACATTGAGAGACTGGGAGGAACATGCGTCAAGTGAAGAAAGCCCCACGTATGCTTGCTTGATCGTTTTCTTGCAGCGCCGTATGAGGGTGCTCGAAACCTTATCGGTAAACAAGGAGCAAGATATTGTTCTAAATGATTCGCACCAGTATACAAAACGAATGCCTCTTACGCGACTCGGCAGTTTTGCAGCGGCATCCAATGTTGCACGGAAATGCTCTCTGTGCGATTTAGAGCATTCCATCGCCAAATGTCCACGATTTATAGCCATGCACCCGATCGAACGCCATCGCACTATAATGAACGCACGGTTATGTTTGAATTGTCTTCGAGACAACCATCGCGCCCGCGACTGCTCTTCGCAGTACAAATGCCGCCATTGTAATTCACAACACCACACTATGTTACACACTTCACAAGATCACTCTGCCGGAGCATTCTCCACTGCGATGCCAGCTGCGAGCAATCGACCAGCAGCTAGCGATCACCCGGCCAATCTTCAGCGAACTTTCGCAGCAGCAATGGAGCGAGCGCCAACGCAGGTTTTGCTCCAAACTGCTATTATTAATATTGTCGACCCATTCGGGTTGGTTCATTCTGCTTGAGCACTCTTGGACAGTGCCTCGCAGCCGGACATGATGAGCAGCCAACTAGCAAATCGACTAAAATTAAAAAAGAAGAAGGTTAATGTTATCCTGCAAGGTGCAGGCCAATCTATCCGTCCGTTGAAAGAGTCCGTGCACGCGAAGATTGCCTCACGTACTCAACAGTTCGAAGCAGGAGTTGAGTTTTTGATCGTAGAAAAGTTGATGGCGAATCTACCGTTGCATGATATAAACACGACGGGCTGGAATATCCCGTCCGAGCTGGTTTTGGCCGATCCTGAATTCTTCAAATCTTCGGCAATCGACATTATCCTTGGTGCTCGACATTATGCCTCTTTCTTCGAAGGTAGCGCCCAAGTCAAGCTAGCGCCTACTCTTCCAACGCTGCAAGAGAGCGTATTTGGCTGGGTGGTTACTGGCTCGGTTGAATCGCCGGAGCTTACGGACGGCGCCTCTAACGTTGCCCATACAACAGCGGTCGTTTGCATGACAACGTTAGAAGAATCGATCGAGCGGTTCTGGAAATCAGAGGAACTATGGGTTAACGATGGCTACTCACCCGACGAACGCCATTGTGAGGCAATCTACAAAAGTACTACGCAGCGGGATCCATCGGGTCGGTACATAGTTCGTCTGCCCAAGCAACCCGATTTCTTTGACAAACTTGGCCTGTCAAAGGATATGGCTTTGAATCGATTCACACTGCTTGAAAGGAGACTGCAACGCGATCCGGGCCTGAAAGAAGAGTACCATAAATTTATGAAGGAGTACCTGGAGCTGAAGCATATGAGTCTAACGACACCGACTGAAAACGACCACGGTTACTACTTGCCGCACCATCCAGTGTTGAAAGCTTCCAGTTCGACGACAAAGTTGCGGGTTGTTTTCAACGGATCAGCTAAAACGTCTACCGGCTATTCACTAAACGAAGCATTACGTGTCGGTCCAGTAGTGCAAGACGATTTGCTGGACATAATACTCAGGTTTCGCACCTATAAAGTAGCACTCGTTGGCGACATCGCGAAAATGTACAGGCAGATAGTGGTTCATCCTGATGATCGCCGCTTTCAACGCGTTCTCTTCCGCTTCTCACCGGATGACTAAGTGGAGACTTACGAGCTGAATACGGTGACTTACGGGCTTTCACCATCCTCTTTCTTGGCTACGCGTACGTTGCTGCAGCTCGCCGAAGATGAAGGTTCAAGCTTTCCGCATGCTGCACAAGCTTTGGCGCAGAATTTTTACGTCGACGACTTCATCGGTGGTGCTGATTCGGTGGAGCAAGCACAACAGCTGCGAGAAGAGCTCTCCCAAATGCTGAATAACGGCGGATTCTCACTTCGAAAATGGACCTCAAATCAGCTGGCGGTTCTTTCCGGTTTGACTGAGGATCAAATCGGGACGCAATCGACACTTCAATTTATGCCCGACGAGAAGATAAAGGCACTCGGAATCGCTTGGGAGCCCGAAGCTGACGTTTTATCCTTCGAGTCGCGGATTGACGCCGACACCAGCCACCCCACCATGCGACTAATCTTCTCCGGCATCTCCCGAATGTTCGATCCGATAGGATTGATATCGCCGATCATCATTCGTGCTAAGTTGCTGATGCAAGAATTGTGGGTGCAGAAGTCGGGCTGGGACAATCCTGTTTCTGACAGCATCTACAAAAAGTGGACATCTATTAAATCCGATTGGCCAATCATTTCCGGTTATAAAAGCGATCGTTATGATCTCTTACCTGATTCTCGCGTCCAATTACATACGTTTTGTGATGCCTCCGAAGCCGCCTTCGGAGCATGTATCTACGCGCGGTGTGAAAATAATCAAGGACAAGTGCGAGTATCGCTGTTGGCATCGAAGTCACGTTTAGCACCACTAAAGCGAATTACGTTACCGCGATTGGAACTTAATGCGGCCGTTACGGGAGCACATCTGTACGAACGCGTAAGGCAGGCCATGAGACTCGATTCAGTAGAGTCATATTTTTGGTCCGACTCTACCGTTACGCTGCACTGGCTGAGTTCACCACCCAACAACTGGAAAACTTACGTAGGGAATCGTGTCGCAGAAGTTCAAAACTACACGCATCAACATCCCTGGATTTGCCGCAACCGCCGTCATCCAGGCTGTGCATCCGTGGTTTGAGCGCTACTCTTCATTCACTCGGCTCTTACGCGTAATTGGGTATTGCATTCGATTCATACGCAATGCTAAGGAGAAGTGTCGCACTCATCGTGAGCCATCGGAAGCCCCAGCTTCGCCAACCATCACTCCGAACTTCCTTGAAGCTGCGAAAACTGTGCTTTGCAGGCTGGCACAGCAAGACGCATTTCCCGCGGAGCTCGAGCAGTTGAAGAAGCGTGAGGTAATTGCGAAGCGCTCACCGCTAAGACGTCTAACTCCATTCATCGATCCCGAAGGAGTAATGAGAGTAGGAGGACGTCTCCAGCTGTCGAAGCTGCCTTACGAATCGAAGCACCCAATTCTCCTACCGAAAAAGCACATCTTCGCACGCCGTATCGCAGAACATCTTCACCGGGAGCTCATACATGGTGGCGGAAGATTGTTGCTTTCCCAGATTCGCGAGCAATATTGGCCACTCGACGGACGTCACCTAGTGAAAGGCGTTGTGAGACACTGCTTCCGATGCATTCGTCAGCAGCCAACACTAGCGCAGCAGCAAATTGGACAGTTACCATCATCGCGAATCACACCAAGTCGACCGCTTTCGATCATCGGAGTGGATTATGCCGGACCAATCTACTTGCGACCGATTCATAAGCGTGCGGAGCCCGCCAAGGCATATCTTTGCGTGTTCGTTTGCTTTGCCACGAAAGCTGTTCACTTCGAACTTGTGGGTGATTTGACCACCGCTGGTTTCTTGGCTGCGCTACGACGATTTGCATCGCGAAGAGGACGTCCGTCGCATATCTACTCGGACAACGGAAAAAACTTCGAGGGCGCAGCACGTGAGTTAAGCGAACTATTCGAAATGTTCCGCGATGAGGAGCAACGCAACACCATCATCTCGAATTGCGCGGAGATGGGTATCACTTGGCACTTCAGCCCGCCGAGGGCCCCGCACTTTGGCGGACTATGGGAAGCAGCAGTGAAGACGGCCAAAAGACACCTCTTTCGTCAGCTAGGCAGCACAAAGTTGCCTTACGAGGGCTACATCACTGGCAAAAGAACTGGCCGCACTAACACCTGCACATTTTTTGATAGGCACCTCGATGAACGCGATGCCAGAGCCGGACTACACTGTCAGGAAAACATACACGCTGAGCGATTGGCAGAAGTGGCAACTGGTCGTGCAGCACTTTTGGAAGCATTGGGCCACCGAGTACCTGCAGGAGATGCAAAGAGACACGATGAGGACCTGCAGCACTAATGATTTCTCACCTGGTCGGCTAGTAATACTGATGGACGATGCTCTCCCGACAACCCAATGGCCACTCGCGCGGATCATCGAAACGCATCCCGGAATGGACAAGCTGACACGGGTAGTCACTTTGAGAACGGCGAAGGGGATATCCGTGAGGCCAATAACAAAAATTTGCCTGCTACCGGAGGCTGGTAGCGAGATCGAGTCAACACATGCCGATTAGGTATTGACGTTCGTCAAGGGGTTGGAGGATGATCGAACACAAGCAAAGTAAAAAGTAAACATTGCGTCAGCCATTATGGTTAGTGGAATTTCGCCCGCTACAATTTCGCCCGGGCTAGGAGCTGGGTTCGGACCCACAGAAGAAATTTATAAATAAAGCCGCGATAAGCGAATTCTCTCTCTCTTCGCTACTCTACACTTCTGCTGTTCGGTAACTATTAAAAGAAACCAGAAAAATCCGAAACTGATCCGAAAATAAGCGCAAGAACAATATTTATTTAATTAATTTTGTCCGCCATTAATTAAGAAGAAACGATGCATGTGGAGGATTTGTGGGATAGGTGATAGGGATTGTGTACATGTTTTATTATACATTTATTGTTGATAGGGAAAATTTGAATTTTCTGATAAATCTCTTGTTTCAACTGGGGAACGTTTACAATTGATACGAGTTAATTTTTGCTGATTGCTTTGTGTTTGTGTATGTTAGGGCTTCGATGATAGTATGCACAGCAAGCTTTAATTTCTTATCTCTGTAATTGTTAAATCTAACTCATCCTGACTCAATAACCGTATATTTGTCAAGCCTGATTTTGCTAGCGCTATGCTTTCTATGATAGTTGAAATTTTCTCTGACAAATATTTAGAATTCATAAAAATATTAATTGAGTACAGTCCCATTGAAGCGCTGTTGAATATAGTTATTGCCTTTTTAACGATAAACACTATTAGATTAACCAAATTAATGCTGTTGTATTTTTTCAGTTGGTGGGTAAACATACAACAAACATAGTTGGTACATGTACATAGGACAAATTCGGTGAGTCAAATAGTACATTATATATATTTATTTAATTAATTTTGTCCGCCATTAATTAAGAAGAAACGATGTATGTGGAGGATTTGTGGGATAGTGATAGGGATTGTGTACATGTTGTTTGTTACATTTATTGTTGATAGGGAAAATTTGAATTTTCTGATAAATCTCTTGTTTCAACTGGGGAACGTTTAGAATTAACACGAATTCATTTTTGCTGATTGCTTTGTGTTTGTGTATGTTAGGGCTTCGATGATAGTATGCACTGCAAGCTTTAATTTCTTATCTCTTACATTATATATATTTATTTAATTAATTTTGTCCGCCATTAATTAAGAAGAAACGATGTATGTGGAGGATTTGTGGGATAGTGATAGGGATTGTGTACATGTTTTTTCTTACATTTATTGTTGATAGGGAAAATTTGAATCCTCTGATAAATCTCTTGTTTCAACTGGGGAACGTTTACAATTGATACGAGTTAATTTTTGCTGATTGCTTTGTGTTTGTGTATGTTAGGGCTTCGATGATAGTATGCACTGCAAGCTTTAATTTCTTATCTCTGTAATTGTTAAATCTAACTCATCCTGACTCAATAACCGTATATTTGTCAAGCCTGATTTTGCTAGCGCTATGCTTTCTATGATAGTTGAAATTTTCTCTGACAAATATTTAGAATTCATAAAAATATTAATTGAGTACAGTCCCATTGAAGCGCTGTTGAATATAGTTATTGCCTTTTTAACGATAAACACTATTAGATGAACCAAATTAATGCTGTTGTATTTTTTCAGTTGGTGGGTAAACATACAACAAACATAGTTGGTACATGTACATAGGACAAATTCGGTGAGTCAAATAATACATTATATATATTTATTTAATTAATTTTGTCCGCCATTAATTAAGAAGAAACGATGTATGTGGAGGATTTGTGGGATAGTGATAGGGATTGTGTACATGTTGTTTGTTACATTTATTGTTGATAGGGAAAATTTGAATTTTCTGATAAATCTCTTGTTTCAACTGGGGAACGTTTACAATTAACACGAATTCATTTTTGCTGATTGCTTTGTGTTCGTGTATGTTAGGGCTTCGATGATAGTATGCACTGCAAGCTTTAATTTCTTATCTCTGTAATTGTTAAATCTAACTCATCCTGACTCAATAACCGTATATTTGTCAAGCCTGATTTTGCTAGCGCTATGCTTTCTATGATAGTTGAAATTTTCTCTGACAAATATTTAGAATTCATAAAAATATTAATTGAGTACAGTCCCATTGAAGCGCTGTTGAATATAGTTATTGCCTTTTTAACGATAAACACTATTAGATGAACCAAATTAATGCTGTTGTATTTTTTCAGTTGGTGGGTAAACATACAACAAACATAGTTGGTACATGTACATAGGACAAATTCGGTGAGTCAAATAGTACATTATATATATTTATTTAATTAATTTTGTCCGCCATTAATTAAGAAGAAACGATGTATTTGGAGGATTTGTGGGATAGTGATAGGGATTGTGTACATGTTGTTTGTTACATTTATTGTTGATAGGGAAAATTTGAATTTTCTGATAAATCTCTTGTTTCAACTGGGGAACGTTTAGAATTAACACGAATTCATTTTTGCTGATTGCTTTGTGTTTGTGTATGTTAGGGCTTCGATGATAGTATGCACTGCAAGCTTTAATTTCTTATCTCTTACATTATATATATTTATTTAATTAATTTTGTCCGCCATTAATTAAGAAGAAACGATGTATGTGGAGGATTTGTGGGATAGTGATAGGGATTGTGTACATGTTTTTTCTTACATTTATTGTTGATAGGGAAAATTTGAATCCTCTGATAAATCTCTTGTTTCAACTGGGGAACGTTTACAATTGATACGAGTTAATTTTTGCTGATTGCTTTGTGTTTGTGTATGTTAGGGCTTCGATGATAGTATGCACTGCAAGCTTTAATTTCTTATCTCTGTAATTGTTAAATCTAACTCATCCTGACTCAATAACCGTATATTTGTCAAGCCTGATTTTGCTAGCGCTATGCTTTCTATGATAGTTGAAATTTTCTCTGACAAATATTTAGAATTCATAAAAATATTAATTGAGTACAGTCCCATTGAAGCGCTGTTGAATATAGTTATTGCCTTTTTAACGATAAACACTATTAGATGAACCAAATTAATGCTGTTGTATTTTTTCAGTTGGTGGGTAAACATACAACAAACATAGTTGGTACATGTACATAGGACAAATTCGGTGAGTCAAATAGTACATTATATATATTTATTTAATTAATTTTGTCCGCCATTAATTAAGAAGAAACGATGTATGTGGAGGATTTGTGGGATAGTGATAGGGATTGTGTACATGTTGTTTGTTACATTTATTGTTGATAGGGAAAATTTGAATTCTCTGATAAATCTCTTGTTTCAACTGGGGAACGTTTACAATTAACACGAGTTCATTTTTGCTGATTGCATTGTGTTTGTGTATGTTAGGGCTTCGATGATAGTATGCACTGCAAGCTTTAATTTCTTATCTCTGTAATTGTTAAATCTAACTCATCCTGACTCAATAACCGTATATTTGTCAAGCCTGATTTTGCTAGTGCTATGCTTTCTATGATAGTTGAAATTTTCTGTGACAAATATTTAGAATTCATAAAAATATTAATTGAGTACAGTCCCATTGAAGCGCTGTTGAATATAGTTATTGCCTTTTTAACGATAAACACTATTAGATGAACCAAATTAATGCTGTTGTATTTTTTCAGTTGGTGGGTAAACATACAACAAACATAGTTGGTACATGTACATAGGACAAATTCGGTGAGTCAAATAGTACATTATATATATTTATTTAATTAACTAGCTGGCCCGACGAACTTCGCTCCGTCCAATATCTATGATTGTATGCACTAAGGTTTTTCTTGAAGGTTTCTAATTTTAATGAAAATAAGTTTGAATTAATTATATTGGAAATCATTGATGCTAATTATATTACTGCTTTCAAATGTACAGAGAAGGCGGTTTTCCAAAGCGTTAACACGCCACGTATAGCATGGTCATGTGAATAACATGGAATTTCAAGATTTGTACTACACACTTCCATCGACTGTTGAAAATTGAATACGCTTAAATTGAAATATCGTTGGAACTTAAGGGAATGCTCAGTGTTAAACATGCTGCCTCCTTATAAGTCTCTATCACATTGTTCGAAAGCTGCGTGACAAACAGTCATGTTCCTTGACATAATTTGGGGCATGAAGGTTTCGGAGCATAATAATAACACTTCCATTTTTATGTCGCAAATGATGCGGTGGCCAAGAATCCAAGAATCCAAATCCATGAAGTTTAGAATTTGCACACAGAGTTCGCTGAAAAGTTTTCAATGATTCCCCGGCTGCACTCTTTAAAGCAATTGCTCTTAGTAGGCTGCGAAAGAAGAGTACGATTGCTCTTATAGCTGACTCATATGATTTTTGAGTTTTAGCGTTACAAACAAACATACATCCATTTTTATATATATAATAGATTTTGTCCGCCATTAATTAAGAAGAAACGATGTATGTGGAGGATTTGTGGGATAGGTGATAGGGATTGTGAACATGTTTTTTCTTACATTTATTGTTGATAGGGAAAATTTGAATTCTCTGATAAATCTCTTGTTTCAACTGGGGAACGTTTACAATTGATACGAGTTAATTTTTGCTGATTTCTTTGTGTTTGTGTATGTTAGGGCTTCGATGATAGTATGCACTGCAAGCTTTAATTTCTTATCTCTGTAATTGTTAAATCTAACTCATCCTGACTCAATAACCGTATATTTGTCAAGCCTGATTTTGCTAGCGCTATGCTTTCTATGATAGTTGAAATTTTCTCTGACAAATATTTAGAATTCATACAAATATTGATTGAGTACAGTCCCATTGAAGCGCTGTTGCATATAGTTATTGCCTTTTTAACGATAAACACTATTAGATGAACCAAATTAATGCTGTTGTATTTTTTCAGTTGGTGGGTAAACATACAACAACTATTGTTGGTACATGTACATAGGACAAATTCGGTGAGTCAAATAATACATTATATATATTTATTTAATTAATTTTGTCCGCCATTAATTAAGAAGAAACGGTGTATCTGGAGGATTTGTGGGATAGGTGATAGGGATTGTGTACATGTTTTTTCATACATTTATTGTTGATAGGGAAAATTTGAATTTTCTGATAAATCTCTTGTTGCATCTGGGGAAAGTTTACAATTAACACGATTTCATTTTTGCTGATTGCTTTGTGTTCGTGTATGTTAGGGCTTCGATGATAGTATGCACAGCAAGCTTTAATTTCTTATCTCTGTAATTGTTAAATCTAACTCATCCTGACTCAATAACCGTATATTTGTCAAGCCTGATTTTGCTAGCGCTATGCTTTCTATCATAGTTGAAATTTTCTCTGACAAATATTTAGAATTTATAAATATATTAATTGAGTACAGTCCCATTGAAGCGCTGTTAAATATAGTTATTGCCTTTTTAACGATAAACACTATTAGATGAACCAAATTAATGCTGTTGTATTTTTTCAGTTGGTGGGTAAACATACAACAAACATAGTTGGTACATGTACATAGGACAAATTCGGTGAGTCAAATAATACATTATATATATTTATTTAATTAATTTTGTCCGCCATTAATTAAGAAGAAACGATGTATGTGGAGGATTTGTGGGATAGGTGATAGGGATTGTGTACATGTTGTTTGTTACATTTATTGTTGATAGGGAAAATTTGAATTCTCTGATAAATCTCTTGTTTCAACTGGGGAACGTTTACAATTAACACGAGTTCATTTTTGCTGATTGCATTGTGTTTGTGTATGTTAGGGCTTCGATGATAGTATGCACTGCAAGCTTTAATTTCTTATCTCTGTAATTGTTAAATCTAACTCATCCTGACTCAATAACCGTATATTTGTCAAGCCTGATTTTGCTAGCGCTATGCTTTCTATGATAGTTGAAATTTTCTCTGACAAATATTTAGAATTCATACAAATATTGATTGAGTACAGTCCCATTGAAGCGCTGTTGCATATAGTTATTGCCTTTTTAACGATAAACACTATTAGATGAACCAAATTAATGCTGTTGTATTTTTTCAGTTGGTGGGTAAACATACAACAACCATAGTTGGTACATGTACATAGGACAAATTCGGTGAGTCAAATAATACATTATATATATTTATTTAATTAATTTTGTCCGCCATTAATTAAGAAGAAACGATGTATGTGGAGGATTTGTGGGATAGGTGATAGGGATTGTGTACATGTTTTTTCATACATTTATTGTTGATAGGGAAAATTTGAATTTTCTGATAAATCTCTTGTTGCATCTGGGGAAAGTTTACAATTAACACGATTTCATTTTTGCTGATTGCTTTGTGTTCGTGTATGTTAGGGCTTCGATGATAGTATGCACACCAACTTTAATTTCTTATCTCTGTAATTGTTAAATCTAACTCATCCTGACTCAATAACCGTATATTTGTCAAGCCTGATTTTGCTAGCGCTATGCTTTCTATCATAGTTGAAATTTTCTCTGACAAATATTTAGAATTTATAAATATATTAATTGAGTACAGTCCCATTGAAGCGCTGTTAAATATAGTTATTGCCTTTTTAACGATAAACACTATTAGATGAACCAAATTAATGCTGTTGTATTTTTTCAGTTGGTGGGTAAACATACAACAAACATAGTTGGTACATGTACATAGGACAAATTCGGTGAGTCAAATAATACATTATATATATTTATTTAATTAATTTTGTCCGCCATTAATTAAGAAGAAACGATGTATGTGGAGGATTTGTGGGATAGGTGATAGGGATTGTGTACATGTTGTTTGTTACATTTATTGTTGATAGGGAAAATTTGAATTCTCTGATAAATCTCTTGTTTCAACTGGGGAACGTTTACAATTAACACGAGTTCATTTTTGCTGATTGCATTGTGTTTGTGTATGTTAGGGCTTCGATGATAGTATGCACTGCAAGCTTTAATTTCTTATCTCTGTAATTGTTAAATCTAACTCATCCTGACTCAATAACCGTATATTTGTCAAGCCTGATTTTGCTAGCGCTAAATCACTATTAGATGAACCAAATTAATGCTGTTGTATTTTTTCAGTTGGTGGGTAAACATACAACAAACATAGTTGGTACATGTACATAGGACAAATTCGGTGAGTCAAATAGTACATTATATATATTTGATCGAACACATGCAAAGTAAAAAGTAAACATTGCGTCAGCCATTATGGTTAGTGGAATTTCGCCCGCTACAATTTCGCCCGGGCTAGGAGCTGGGTTCGGACCCACAGAAGAAATTTATAAATAAAGCCGCGATAAGCGAATTCTCTCTCTCTTCGCTACTCTACACTTCTGCTGTTCGGTAACTATTAAAAGAAACCAGAAAAATCCGAAACTGATCCGAAAATAAGCGCAAGAACATTGGTGCCGTGACCAGGATATTTCAAAACGAACTTTGGTGAATTCTGTCTTCGCAAATATTTCGGGTCGTTCGTGAAAAATACGCGCAAAAAGTTCATCGTTAACGCTAACGGACCGCGTACGTCAAAATTCAAAATGCCCGCGGATCCCATTATCCTTTCGTCAAGACGCGCGATTCTTCTCGTTTCGGTCAGCCGTTACGAAGGTTTTATACGCGATTTCCAACAAGACCGCGATCTTGTTGAAGTTGAAGCTCGGGTAGCTAAATTCGACCGACTTTGCCAAGACTTGGAGAAGCTGCAGCAGGAGCTTGAGGACGTAGCTGCCACAGCAGAGGAAATAGCGCAGAACGCAGCGTTGCGCGCTGACTTTGAGCCCCGTCTGATACGGGTAGAAGCGGAGCTTAAAGCAAAAAGACCTCCACAAGGCTCGCAACTTAATACCACCGGCAGTTCCTTGGCTGGTATTAAGCTTCCGACCATCTCCTTGCCAGAGTTTAACGGAGATTATATGCAATGGCTCACTTTCCGCGACACATTCGAGTGTCTGATTCATGACAACCGCGATCTTCCCGCCATACAAAAATTTCACTATCTTCGCACAGCGGTCAAGGGTGAAGCGGCACAAGTGATTGAAGCCATCACAATTAGCGCGGCAAACTACGAGATTGCATGGCAAGCACTAACGGCGCGCTATTCAAATGAATATTTGCTCAAAAAACGCCACTTACAAGCATTATTCACTATGGCAACCGCGAAAAGGGAAAGCGCGACCGCACTGCACCTTCTGGTGGACGAGTTTGAGCGTCACAAGAAAACACTGGAGCATCTCGGGGAAAGAACGGAAACATGGAGTAGCTTGCTCGAGCATTTGTTGTGCACCAAGTTGCCTACGAGTACATTGAGAGACTGGGAGGAACATGCGTCAAGTGAAGAAAGCCCCACGTATGCTTGCTTGATCGTTTTCTTGCAGCGCCGTATGAGGGTGCTCGAAACCTTATCGGTAAACAAGGAGCAAGATATTGTTCTAAATGATTCGCACCAGTATACAAAACGAATGCCTCTTACGCGACTCGGCAGTTTTGCAGCGGCATCCAATGTTGCACGGAAATGCTCTCTGTGCGATTTAGAGCATTCCATCGCCAAATGTCCACGATTTATAGCCATGCACCCGATCGAACGCCATCGCACTATAATGAACGCACGGTTATGTTTGAATTGTCTTCGAGACAACCATCGCGCCCGCGACTGCTCTTCGCAGTACAAATGCCGCCATTGTAATTCACAACACCACACTATGTTACACACTTCACAAGATCACTCTGCCGGAGCATTCTCCACTGCGATGCCAGCTGCGAGCAATCGACCAGCAGCTAGCGATCACCCGGCCAATCTTCAGCGAACTTTCGCAGCAGCAATGGAGCGAGCGCCAACGCAGGTTTTGCTCCAAACTGCTATTATTAATATTGTCGACCCATTCGGGTTGGTTCATTCTGCTTGAGCACTCTTGGACAGTGCCTCGCAGCCGGACATGATGAGCAGCCAACTAGCAAATCGACTAAAATTAAAAAAGAAGAAGGTTAATGTTATCCTGCAAGGTGCAGGCCAATCTATCCGTCCGTTGAAAGAGTCCGTGCACGCGAAGATTGCCTCACGTACTCAACAGTTCGAAGCAGGAGTTGAGTTTTTGATCGTAGAAAAGTTGATGGCGAATCTACCGTTGCATGATATAAACACGACGGGCTGGAATATCCCGTCCGAGCTGGTTTTGGCCGATCCTGAATTCTTCAAATCTTCGGCAATCGACATTATCCTTGGTGCTCGACATTATGCCTCTTTCTTCGAAGGTAGCGCCCAAGTCAAGCTAGCGCCTACTCTTCCAACGCTGCAAGAGAGCGTATTTGGCTGGGTGGTTACTGGCTCGGCCGGTAATCGCCGGAGCTTACGGACGGCGCCTCTAACGTTGCCCATACAACAGCGGTCGTTTGCATGACAACGTTAGAAGAATCGATCGAGCGGTTCTGGAAATCAGAGGAACTATGGGTTAACGATGGCTACTCACCCGACGAACGCCATTGTGAGGCAATCTACAAAAGTACTACGCAGCGGGATCCATCGGGTCGGTACATAGTTCGTCTGCCCAAGCAACCCGATTTCTTTGACAAACTTGGCCTGTCAAAGGATATGGCTTTGAATCGATTCACACTGCTTGAAAGGAGACTGCAACGCGATCCGGGCCTGAAAGAAGAGTACCATAAATTTATGAAGGAGTACCTGGAGCTGAAGCATATGAGTCTAACGACACCGACTGAAAACGACCACGGTTACTACTTGCCGCACCATCCAGTGTTGAAAGCTTCCAGTTCGACGACAAAGTTGCGGGTTGTTTTCAACGGATCAGCTAAAACGTCTACCGGCTATTCACTAAACGAAGCATTACGTGTCGGTCCAGTAGTGCAAGACGATTTGCTGGACATAATACTCAGGTTTCGCACCTATAAAGTAGCACTCGTTGGCGACATCGCGAAAATGTACAGGCAGATAGTGGTTCATCCTGATGATCGCCGCTTTCAACGCGTTCTCTTCCGCTTCTCACCGGATGACTAAGTGGAGACTTACGAGCTGAATACGGTGACTTACGGGCTTTCACCATCCTCTTTCTTGGCTACGCGTACGTTGCTGCAGCTCGCCGAAGATGAAGGTTCAAGCTTTCCGCATGCTGCACAAGCTTTGGCGCAGAATTTTTACGTCGACGACTTCATCGGTGGTGCTGATTCGGTGGAGCAAGCACAACAGCTGCGAGAAGAGCTCTCCCAAATGCTGAATAACGGCGGATTCTCACTTCGAAAATGGACCTCAAATCAGCTGGCGGTTCTTTCCGGTTTGACTGAGGATCAAATCGGGACGCAATCGACACTTCAATTTATGCCCGACGAGAAGATAAAGGCACTCGGAATCGCTTGGGAGCCCGAAGCTGACGTTTTATCCTTCGAGTCGCGGATTGACGCCGACACCAGCCACCCCACCATGCGACTAATCTTCTCCGGCATCTCCCGAATGTTCGATCCGATAGGATTGATATCGCCGATCATCATTCGTGCTAAGTTGCTGATGCAAGAATTGTGGGTGCAGAAGTCGGGCTGGGACAATCCTGTTTCTGACAGCATCTACAAAAAGTGGACATCTATTAAATCCGATTGGCCAATCATTTCCGGTTATAAAAGCGATCGTTATGATCTCTTACCTGATTCTCGCGTCCAATTACATACGTTTTGTGATGCCTCCGAAGCCGCCTTCGGAGCATGTATCTACGCGCGGTGTGAAAATAATCAAGGACAAGTGCGAGTATCGCTGTTGGCATCGAAGTCACGTTTAGCACCACTAAAGCGAATTACGTTACCGCGATTGGAACTTAATGCGGCCGTTACGGGAGCACATCTGTACGAACGCGTAAGGCAGGCCATGAGACTCGATTCAGTAGAGTCATATTTTTGGTCCGACTCTACCGTTACGCTGCACTGGCTGAGTTCACCACCCAACAACTGGAAAACTTACGTAGGGAATCGTGTCGCAGAAGTTCAAAACTACACGCATCAACATCCCTGGATTTGCCGCAACCGCCGTCATCCAGGCTGTGCATCCGTGGTTTGAGCGCTACTCTTCATTCACTCGGCTCTTACGCGTAATTGGGTATTGCATTCGATTCATACGCAATGCTAAGGAGAAGTGTCGCACTCATCGTGAGCCATCGGAAGCCCCAGCTTCGCCAACCATCACTCCGAACTTCCTTGAAGCTGCGAAAACTGTGCTTTGCAGGCTGGCACAGCAAGACGCATTTCCCGCGGAGCTCGAGCAGTTGAAGAAGCGTGAGGTAATTGCGAAGCGCTCACCGCTAAGACGTCTAACTCCATTCATCGATCCCGAAGGAGTAATGAGAGTAGGAGGACGTCTCCAGCTGTCGAAGCTGCCTTACGAATCGAAGCACCCAATTCTCCTACCGAAAAAGCACATCTTCGCACGCCGTATCGCAGAACATCTTCACCGGGAGCTCATACATGGTGGCGGAAGATTGTTGCTTTCCCAGATTCGCGAGCAATATTGGCCACTCGACGGACGTCACCTAGTGAAAGGCGTTGTGAGACACTGCTTCCGATGCATTCGTCAGCAGCCAACACTAGCGCAGCAGCAAATTGGACAGTTACCATCATCGCGAATCACACCAAGTCGACCGCTTTCGATCATCGGAGTGGATTATGCCGGACCAATCTACTTGCGACCGATTCATAAGCGTGCGGAGCCCGCCAAGGCATATCTTTGCGTGTTCGTTTGCTTTGCCACGAAAGCTGTTCACTTCGAACTTGTGGGTGATTTGACCACCGCTGGTTTCTTGGCTGCGCTACGACGATTTGCATCGCGAAGAGGACGTCCGTCGCATATCTACTCGGACAACGGAAAAAACTTCGAGGGCGCAGCACGTGAGTTAAGCGAACTATTCGAAATGTTCCGCGATGAGGAGCAACGCAACACCATCATCTCGAATTGCGCGGAGATGGGTATCACTTGGCACTTCAGCCCGCCGAGGGCCCCGCACTTTGGCGGACTATGGGAAGCAGCAGTGAAGACGGCCAAAAGACACCTCTTTCGTCAGCTAGGCAGCACAAAGTTGCCTTACGAGGGCTACATCACTGGCAAAAGAACTGGCCGCACTAACACCTGCACATTTTTTGATAGGCACCTCGATGAACGCGATGCCAGAGCCGGACTACACTGTCAGGAAAACATACACGCTGAGCGATTGGCAGAAGTGGCAACTGGTCGTGCAGCACTTTTGGAAGCATTGGGCCACCGAGTACCTGCAGGAGATGCAAAGAGACACGATGAGGACCTGCAGCACTAATGATTTCTCACCTGGTCGGCTAGTAATACTGATGGACGATGCTCTCCCGACAACCCAATGGCCACTCGCGCGGATCATCGAAACGCATCCCGGAATGGACAAGCTGACACGGGTAGTCACTTTGAGAACGGCGAAGGGGATATCCGTGAGGCCAATAACAAAAATTTGCCTGCTACCGGAGGCTGGTAGCGAGATCGAGTCAACACATGCCGATTAGGTATTGACGTTCGTCAAGGGGTTGGAGGATGATCGAACACAAGCAAAGTAAAAAGTAAACATTGCGTCAGCCATTATGGTTAGTGGAATTTCGCCCGCTACAATTTCGCCCGGGCTAGGAGCTGGGTTCGGACCCACAGAAGAAATTTATAAATAAAGCCGCGATAAGCGAATTCTCTCTCTCTTCGCTACTCTACACTTCTGCTGTTCGGTAACTATTAAAAGAAACCAGAAAAATCCGAAACTGATCCGAAAATAAGCGCAAGAACAATATTTATTTAATTAATTTTGTCCGCCATTAATTAAGAAGAAACGATGCATGTGGAGGATTTGTGGGATAGGTGATAGGGATTGTGTACATGTTTTATTATACATTTATTGTTGATAGGGAAAATTTGAATTTTCTGATAAATCTCTTGTTTCAACTGGGGAACGTTTACAATTGATACGAGTTAATTTTTGCTGATTGCTTTGTGTTTGTGTATGTTAGGGCTTCGATGATAGTATGCACAGCAAGCTTTAATTTCTTATCTCTGTAATTGTTAAATCTAACTCATCCTGACTCAATAACCGTATATTTGTCAAGCCTGATTTTGCTAGCGCTATGCTTTCTATGATAGTTGAAATTTTCTCTGACAAATATTTAGAATTCATAAAAATATTAATTGAGTACAGTCCCATTGAAGCGCTGTTGAATATAGTTATTGCCTTTTTAACGATAAACACTATTAGATTAACCAAATTAATGCTGTTGTATTTTTTCAGTTGGTGGGTAAACATACAACAAACATAGTTGGTACATGTACATAGGACAAATTCGGTGAGTCAAATAGTACATTATATATATTTATTTAATTAATTTTGTCCGCCATTAATTAAGAAGAAACGATGTATGTGGAGGATTTGTGGGATAGTGATAGGGATTGTGTACATGTTGTTTGTTACATTTATTGTTGATAGGGAAAATTTGAATTTTCTGATAAATCTCTTGTTTCAACTGGGGAACGTTTAGAATTAACACGAATTCATTTTTGCTGATTGCTTTGTGTTTGTGTATGTTAGGGCTTCGATGATAGTATGCACTGCAAGCTTTAATTTCTTATCTCTTACATTATATATATTTATTTAATTAATTTTGTCCGCCATTAATTAAGAAGAAACGATGTATGTGGAGGATTTGTGGGATAGTGATAGGGATTGTGTACATGTTTTTTCTTACATTTATTGTTGATAGGGAAAATTTGAATCCTCTGATAAATCTCTTGTTTCAACTGGGGAACGTTTACAATTGATACGAGTTAATTTTTGC
Organism: Anopheles atroparvus; assembly: GCA_914969975.1. Lineage (NCBI taxonomy): Eukaryota > Metazoa > Arthropoda > Insecta > Diptera > Culicidae > Anopheles > Anopheles atroparvus. Next base: position 357,550 of record CAJZCY010000001.1, on the reverse strand, counting down.
TGATTGCTTTGTGTTTGTGTATGTTAGGGCTTCGATGATAGTATGCACTGCAAGCTTTAATTTCTTATCTCTGTAATTGTTAAATCTAACTCATCCTGACTCAATAACCGTATATTTGTCAAGCCTGATTTTGCTAGCGCTATGCTTTCTATGATAGTTGAAATTTTCTCTGACAAATATTTAGAATTCATAAAAATATTAATTGAGTACAGTCCCATTGAAGCGCTGTTGAATATAGTTATTGCCTTTTTAACGATAAACACTATTAGATGAACCAAATTAATGCTGTTGTATTTTTTCAGTTGGTGGGTAAACATACAACAAACATAGTTGGTACATGTACATAGGACAAATTCGGTGAGTCAAATAATACATTATATATATTTATTTAATTAATTTTGTCCGCCATTAATTAAGAAGAAACGATGTATGTGGAGGATTTGTGGGATAGTGATAGGGATTGTGTACATGTTGTTTGTTACATTTATTGTTGATAGGGAAAATTTGAATTTTCTGATAAATCTCTTGTTTCAACTGGGGAACGTTTACAATTAACACGAATTCATTTTTGCTGATTGCTTTGTGTTCGTGTATGTTAGGGCTTCGATGATAGTATGCACTGCAAGCTTTAATTTCTTATCTCTGTAATTGTTAAATCTAACTCATCCTGACTCAATAACCGTATATTTGTCAAGCCTGATTTTGCTAGCGCTATGCTTTCTATGATAGTTGAAATTTTCTCTGACAAATATTTAGAATTCATAAAAATATTAATTGAGTACAGTCCCATTGAAGCGCTGTTGAATATAGTTATTGCCTTTTTAACGATAAACACTATTAGATGAACCAAATTAATGCTGTTGTATTTTTTCAGTTGGTGGGTAAACATACAACAAACATAGTTGGTACATGTACATAGGACAAATTCGGTGAGTCAAATAATACATTATATATATTTATTTAATTAATTTTGTCCGCCATTAATTAAGAAGAAACGATGTATGTGGAGGATTTGTGGGATAGTGATAGGGATTGTGTACATGTTGTTTGTTACATTTATTGTTGATAGGGAAAATTTGAATTTTCTGATAAATCTCTTGTTTCAACTGGGGAACGTTTACAATTAACACGAATTCATTTTTGCTGATTGCTTTGTGTTCGTGTATGTTAGGGCTTCGATGATAGTATGCACTGCAAGCTTTAATTTCTTATCTCTGTAATTGTTAAATCTAACTCATCCTGACTCAATAACCGTATATTTGTCAAGCCTGATTTTGCTAGTGCTATGCTTTCTATGATAGTTGAAATTTTCTGTGACAAATATTTAGAATTCATAAAAATATTAATTGAGTACAGTCCCATTGAAGCGCTGTTGAATATAGTTATTGCCTTTTTAACGATAAACACTATTAGATGAACCAAATTAATGCTGTTGTATTTTTTCAGTTGGTGGGTAAACATACAACAAACATAGTTGGTACATGTACATAGGACAAATTCGGTGAGTCAAATAGTACATTATATATATTTATTTAATTAACTAGCTGGCCCGACGAACTTCGCTCCGTCCAATATCTATGATTGTATGCACTAAGGTTTTTCTTGAAGGTTTCTAATTTTAATGAAAATAAGTTTGAATTAATTATATTGGAAATCATTGATGCTAATTATATTACTGCTTTCAAATGTACAGAGAAGGCGGTTTTCCAAAGCGTTAACACGCCACGTATAGCATGGTCATGTGAATAACATGGAATTTCAAGATTTGTACTACACACTTCCATCGACTGTTGAAAATTGAATACGCTTAAATTGAAATATCGTTGGAACTTAAGGGAATGCTCAGTGTTAAACATGCTGCCTCCTTATAAGTCTCTATCACATTGTTCGAAAGCTGCGTGACAAACAGTCATGTTCCTTGACATAATTTGGGGCATGAAGGTTTCGGAGCATAATAATAACACTTCCATTTTTATGTCGCAAATGATGCGGTGGCCAAGAATCCAAGAATCCAAATCCATGAAGTTTAGAATTTGCACACAGAGTTCGCTGAAAAGTTTTCAATGATTCCCCGGCTGCACTCTTTAAAGCAATTGCTCTTAGTAGGCTGCGAAAGAAGAGTACGATTGCTCTTATAGCTGACTCATATGATTTTTGAGTTTTAGCGTTACAAACAAACATACATCCATTTTTATATATATAATAGATTTTGTCCGCCATTAATTAAGAAGAAACGATGTATGTGGAGGATTTGTGGGATAGGTGATAGGGATTGTGTACATGTTGTTTGTTACATTTATTGTTGATAGGGAAAATTTGAATTCTCTGATAAATCTCTTGTTTCAACTGGGGAACGTTTACAATTAACACGAGTTCATTTTTGCTGATTGCATTGTGTTTGTGTATGTTAGGGCTTCGATGATAGTATGCACTGCAAGCTTTAATTTCTTATCTCTGTAATTGTTAAATCTAACTCATCCTGACTCAATAACCGTATATTTGTCAAGCCTGATTTTGCTAGCGCTATGCTTTCTATGATAGTTGAAATTTTCTCTGACAAATATTTAGAATTCATACAAATATTGATTGAGTACAGTCCCATTGAAGCGCTGTTGCATATAGTTATTGCCTTTTTAACGATAAACACTATTAGATGAACCAAATTAATGCTGTTGTATTTTTTCAGTTGGTGGGTAAACATACAACAACCATAGTTGGTACATGTACATAGGACAAATTCGGTGAGTCAAATAATACATTATATATATTTATTTAATTAATTTTGTCCGCCATTAATTAAGAAGAAACGATGTATGTGGAGGATTTGTGGGATAGGTGATAGGGATTGTGTACATGTTGTTTGTTACATTTATTGTTGATAGGGAAAATTTGAATTCTCTGATAAATCTCTTGTTTCAACTGGGGAACGTTTACAATTAACACGAGTTCATTTTTGCTGATTGCATTGTGTTTGTGTATGTTAGGGCTTCGATGATAGTATGCACTGCATGCTTTAATTTCTTATCTCTGTAATTGTTAAATCTAACTCATCCTGACTCAATAACCGTATATTTGTCAAGCCTGATTTTGCTAGCGCTATGCTTTCTATGATAGTTGAAATTTACTCTGACAAATATTTAGAATTCATACAAATATTGATTGAGTACAGTCCCATTGAAGCGCTGTTGCATATAGTTATTGCCTTTTTAACGATAAACACTATTAGATGAACCAAATTAATGCTGTTGTATTTTTTCAGTTGGTGGGTAAACATACAACAACCATAGTTGGTACATGTACATAGGACAAATTCGGTGAGTCAAATAATACATTATATATATTTATTTAATTAATTTTGTCCGCCATTAATTAAGAAGAAACGATGTATGTGGAGGATTTGTGGGATAGGTGATAGGGATTGTGTACATGTTTTTTCATACATTTATTGTTGATAGGGAAAATTTGAATTTTCTGATAAATCTCTTGTTGCATCTGGGGAAAGTTTACAATTAACACGATTTCATTTTTGCTGATTGCTTTGTGTTCGTGTATGTTAGGGCTTCGATGATAGTATGCACAGCAAGCTTTAATTTCTTATCTCTGTAATTGTTAAATCTAACTCATCCTGACTCAATAACCGTATATTTGTCAAGCCTGATTTTGCTAGCGCTATGCTTTCTATCATAGTTGAAATTTTCTCTGACAAATATTTAGAATTTATAAATATATTAATTGAGTACAGTCCCATTGAAGCGCTGTTAAATATAGTTATTGCCTTTTTAACGATAAACACTATTAGATGAACCAAATTAATGCTGTTGTATTTTTTCAGTTGGTGGGTAAACATACAACAAACATAGTTGGTACATGTACATAGGACAAATTCGGTGAGTCAAATAATACATTATATATATTTATTTAATTAATTTTGTCCGCCATTAATTAAGAAGAAACGATGTATGTGGAGGATTTGTGGGATAGGTGATAGGGATTGTGTACATGTTGTTTGTTACATTTATTGTTGATAGGGAAAATTTGAATTCTCTGATAAATCTCTTGTTTCAACTGGGGAACGTTTACAATTAACACGAGTTCATTTTTGCTGATTGCATTGTGTTTGTGTATGTTAGGGCTTCGATGATAGTATGCACTGCAAGCTTTAATTTCTTATCTCTGTAATTGTTAAATCTAACTCATCCTGACTCAATAACCGTATATTTGTCAAGCCTGATTTTGCTAGCGCTAAATCACTATTAGATGAACCAAATTAATGCTGTTGTATTTTTTCAGTTGGTGGGTAAACATACAACAAACATAGTTGGTACATGTACATAGGACAAATTCGGTGAGTCAAATAGTACATTATATATATTTGATCGAACACATGCAAAGTAAAATGTAAACATTGCGTCAGCCATTATGGTTAGTGGAATTTCGCCCGCTACAATTTCGCCCGGGCTAGGAGCTGGGTTCGGACCCACAGAAGAAATTTATAAATAAAGCCGCGATAAGCGAATTCTCTCTCTCTTCGCTACTCTACACTTCTGCTGTTCGGTAACTATTAAAAGAAACCAGAAAAATCCGAAACTGATCCGAAAATAAGCGCAAGAACATTGGTGCCGTGACCAGGATATTTCAAAACGAACTTTGGTGAATTCTGTCTTCGCAAATATTTCGGGTCGTTCGTGAAAAATACGCGCAAAAAGTTCATCGTTAAAGCGCGTATACACATTGAAACATTCTGTGAAACATTCGGCTGAAACGTTTTTTTGACATTCGACTTGAGGGGAAAGTATAACAGTAGAACTGTTTCGAGCCCGGTTTGACATGTTTTGGAACAGGATTATGTTTAATGAATTTCCACATAACAAAATCTTAATTCGAAACATTTTCATTTTTTTTGTTTATATCATGCGAAATTATACTTGATTTCGATGTCAATAATTATGAGTGCAATTAAAACAATTTTTTCTTAACGGAAACACAACTGATTCGGTTAAAATGATATATTTTGTGCCAAATAGTTTTTGGGTTTTGTTTTTCAGCTCTCCACATTGAAACAAAAATGAGGGGAAAAATTGATAAACCAGGCGTCAAATTAGATGTCAAAATTATGTTTCAGCCGAATGTTTCACAGAATGTTTCAATGTGTATACGCGCTTTTAACGCTAACGGACCGCGTACGTCAAAATTCAAAATGCCCGCGGATCCCATTATCCTTTCGTCAAGACGCGCGATTCTTCTCGTTTCGGTCAGCCGTTACGAAGGTTTTATACGCGATTTCCAACAAGACCGCGATCTTGTTGAATTTGAAGCTCGGGTAGCTAAATTCGACCGACTTTGCCAAGACTTGGAGAAGCTGCAGCAGGAGCTTGAGGACGTAGCTGCCACAGCAGAGGAAATAGCGCAGAACGCAGCGTTGCGCGCTGACTTTGAGCCCCGTCTGATACGGGTAGAAGCGGAGCTTAAAGCAAAAAGACCTCCACAAGGCTCGCAACTTAATACCACCGGCAGTTCCTTGGCTGGTATTAAGCTTCCGATCATCTCCTTGCCAGAGTTTAACGGAGATTATATGCAATGGCTCACTTTCCGCGACACATTCGAGTGTCTGATTCATGACAACCGCGATCTTCCCGCCATACAAAAATTTCACTATCTTCGCACAGCGGTCAAGGGTGAAGCGGCACAAGTGATTGAAGCCATCACAATTAGCGCGGCAAACTACGAGATTGCATGGCAAGCACTAACGGCGCGCTATTCAAATGAATATTTGCTCAAAAAACGCCACTTACAAGCATTATTCACTATGGCAACCGCGAAAAGGGAAAGCGCGACCGCACTGCACCTTCTGGTGGACGAGTTTGAGCGTCACAAGAAAACACTGGAGCATCTCGGGGAAAGAACGGAAACATGGAGTAGCTTGCTCGAGCATTTGTTGTGCACCAAGTTGCCTACGAGTACATTGAGAGACTGGGAGGAACATGCGTCAAGTGAAGAAAGCCCCACGTATGCTTGCTTGATCGTTTTCTTGCAGCGCCGTATGAGGGTGCTCGAAACCTTATCGGTAAACAAGGAGCAAGATATTGTTCTAAATGATTCGCACCAGTATACAAAACGAATGCCTCTTACGCGACTCGGCAGTTTTGCAGCGGCATCCAATGTTGCACGGAAATGCTCTCTGTGCGATTTAGAGCATTCCATCGCCAAATGTCCACGATTTATAGCCATGCACCCGATCGAACGCCATCGCACTATAATGAACGCACGGTTATGTTTGAATTGTCTTCGAGACAACCATCGCGCCCGCGACTGCTCTTCGCAGTACAAATGCCGCCATTGTAATTCACAACACCACACTATGTTACACACTTCACAAGATCACTCTGCCGGAGCATTCTCCACTGCGATGCCAGCTGCGAGCAATCGACCAGCAGCTAGCGATCACCCGGCCAATCTTCAGCGAACTTTCGCAGCAGCAATGGAGCGAGCGCCAACGCAGGTTTTGCTCCAAACTGCTATTATTAATATTGTCGACCCATTCGGGTTGGTTCATTCTGCTCGAGCACTCTTGGACAGTGCCTCGCAGCCGGACATGATGAGCAGCCAACTAGCAAATCGACTAAAATTAAAAAAGAAGAAGGTTAATGTTATCCTGCAAGGTGCAGGCCAATCTATCCGTCCGTTGAAGGAGTCCGTGCACGCGAAGATTGCCTCACGTACTCAACAGTTCGAAGCAGGAGTTGAGTTTTTGATCGTAGAAAAGTTGATGGCGAATCTACCGTTGCATGATATAAACACGACGGGCTGGAATATCCCGTCCGAGCTGGTTTTGGCCGATCCTGAATTCTTCAAATCTTCGGCAATCGACATTATCCTTGGTGCTCGACATTATGCCTCTTTCTTCGAAGGTAGCGCCCAAGTCAAGCTAGCGCCTACTCTTCCAACGCTGCAAGAGAGCGTATTTGGCTGGGTGGTTACTGGCTCGGTTGAATCGCCGGAGCTTACGGACGGCGCCTCTAACGTTGCCCATACAACAGCGGTCGTTTGCATGACAACGTTAGAAGAATCGATCGAGCGGTTCTGGAAATCAGAGGAACTATGGGTTAACGATGGCTACTCACCCGACGAACGCCATTGTGAGGCAATCTACAAAAGTACTACGCAGCGGGATCCATCGGGTCGGTACATAGTTCGTCTGCCCAAGCAACCCGATTTCTTTGACAAACTTGGCCTGTCAAAGGATATGGCTTTGAATCGATTCACACTGCTTGAAAGGAGACTGCAACGCGATCCGGGCCTGAAAGAAGAGTACCATAAATTTATGAAGGAGTACCTGGAGCTGAAGCATATGAGTCTAACGACACCGACTGAAAACGACCACGGTTACTACTTGCCGCACCATCCAGTGTTGAAAGCTTCCAGTTCGACGACAAAGTTGCGGGTTGTTTTCAACGGATCAGCTAAAACGTCTACCGGCTATTCACTAAACGAAGCATTACGTGTCGGTCCAGTAGTGCAAGACGATTTGCTGGACATAATACTCAGGTTTCGCACCTATAAAGTAGCACTCGTTGGCGACATCGCGAAAATGTACAGGCAGATAGTGGTTCATCCTGATGATCGCCGCTTTCAACGCGTTCTCTTCCGCTTCTCACCGGATGACTAAGTGGAGACTTACGAGCTGAATACGGTGACTTACGGGCTTTCACCATCCTCTTTCTTGGCTACGCGTACGTTGCTGCAGCTCGCCGAAGATGAAGGTTCAAGCTTTCCGCATGCTGCACAAGCTTTGGCGCAGAATTTTTACGTCGACGACTTCATCGGTGGTGCTGATTCGGTGGAGCAAGCACAACAGCTGCGAGAAGAGCTCTCCCAAATGCTGAATAACGGCGGATTCTCACTTCGAAAATGGACCTCAAATCAGCTGGCGGTTCTTTCCGGTTTGACTGAGGATCAAATCGGGACGCAATCGACACTTCAATTTATGCCCGACGAGAAGATAAAGGCACTCGGAATCGCTTGGGAGCCCGAAGCTGACGTTTTATCCTTCGAGTCGCGGATTGACGCCGACACCAGCCACCCCACCATGCGACTAATCTTCTCCGGCATCTCCCGAATGTTCGATCCGATAGGATTGATATCGCCGATCATCATTCGTGCTAAGTTGCTGATGCAAGAATTGTGGGTGCAGAAGTCGGGCTGGGACAATCCTGTTTCTGACAGCATCTACAAAAAGTGGACATCTATTAAATCCGATTGGCCAATCATTTCCGGTTATAAAAGCGATCGTTATGATCTCTTACCTGATTCTCGCGTCCAATTACATACGTTTTGTGATGCCTCCGAAGCCGCCTTCGGAGCATGTATCTACGCGCGGTGTGAAAATAATCAAGGACAAGTGCGAGTATCGCTGTTGGCATCGAAGTCACGTTTAGCACCACTAAAGCGAATTACGTTACCGCGATTGGAACTTAATGCGGCCGTTACGGGAGCACATCTGTACGAACGCGTAAGGCAGGCCATGAGACTCGATTCAGTAGAGTCATATTTTTGGTCCGACTCTACCGTTACGCTGCACTGGCTGAGTTCACCACCCAACAACTGGAAAACTTACGTAGGGAATCGTGTCGCAGAAGTTCAAAACTACACGCATCAACATCCCTGGATTTGCCGCAACCGCCGTCATCCAGGCTGTGCATCCGTGGTTTGAGCGCTACTCTTCATTCACTCGGCTCTTACGCGTAATTGGGTATTGCATTCGATTCATACGCAATGCTAAGGAGAAGTGTCGCACTCATCGTGAGCCATCGGAAGCCCCAGCTTCGCCAACCATCACTCCGAACTTCCTTGAAGCTGCGAAAACTGTGCTTTGCAGGCTGGCACAGCAAGACGCATTTCCCGCGGAGCTCGAGCAGTTGAAGAAGCGTGAGGTAATTGCGAAGCGCTCACCGCTAAGACGTCTAACTCCATTCATCGATCCCGAAGGAGTAATGAGAGTAGGAGGACGTCTCCAGCTGTCGAAGCTGCCTTACGAATCGAAGCACCCAATTCTCCTACCGAAAAAGCACATCTTCGCACGCCGTATCGCAGAACATCTTCACCGGGAGCTCATACATGGTGGCGGAAGATTGTTGCTTTCCCAGATTCGCGAGCAATATTGGCCACTCGACGGACGTCACCTAGTGAAAGGCGTTGTGAGACACTGCTTCCGATGCATTCGTCAGCAGCCAACACTAGCGCAGCAGCAAATTGGACAGTTACCATCATCGCGAATCACACCAAGTCGACCGCTTTCGATCATCGGAGTGGATTATGCCGGACCAATCTACTTGCGACCGATTCATAAGCGTGCGGAGCCCGCCAAGGCATATCTTTGCGTGTTCGTTTGCTTTGCCACGAAAGCTGTTCACTTCGAACTTGTGGGTGATTTGACCACCGCTGGTTTCTTGGCTGCGCTACGACGATTTGCATCGCGAAGAGGACGTCCGTCGCATATCTACTCGGACAACGGAAAAAACTTCGAGGGCGCAGCACGTGAGTTAAGCGAACTATTCGAAATGTTCCGCGATGAGGAGCAACGCAACACCATCATCTCGAATTGCGCGGAGATGGGTATCACTTGGCACTTCAGCCCGCCGAGGGCCCCGCACTTTGGCGGACTATGGGAAGCAGCAGTGAAGACGGCCAAAAGACACCTCTTTCGTCAGCTAGGCAGCACAAAGTTGCCTTACGAGGGCTACATCACTGGCAAAAGAACTGGCCGCACTAACACCTGCACATTTTTTGATAGGCACCTCGATGAACGCGATGCCAGAGCCGGACTACACTGTCAGGAAAACATACACGCTGAGCGATTGGCAGAAGTGGCAACTGGTCGTGCAGCACTTTTGGAAGCATTGGGCCACCGAGTACCTGCAGGAGATGCAAAGAGACACGATGAGGACCTGCAGCACTAATGATTTCTCACCTGGTCGGCTAGTAATACTGATGGACGATGCTCTCCCGACAACCCAATGGCCACTCGCGCGGATCATCGAAACGCATCCCGGAATGGACAAGCTGACACGGGTAGTCACTTTGAGAACGGCGAAGGGGATATCCGTGAGGCCAATAACAAAAATTTGCCTGCTACCGGAGGCTGGTAGCGAGATCGAGTCAACACATGCCGATTAGGTATTGACGTTCGTCAAGGGGTTGGAGGATGATCGAACACAAGCAAAGTAAAAAGTAAACATTGCGTCAGCCATTATGGTTAGTGGAATTTCACCCGCTACAATTTCGCCCGGGCTAGGAGCTGGGTTCGGACCCACAGAAGAAATTTATAAATAAAGCCGCGATAAGCGAATTCTCTCTCTCTTCGCTACTCTACACTTCTGCTGTTCGGTAACTATTAAAAGAAACCAGAAAAATCCGAAACTGATCCGAAAATAAGCGCAAGAACAATATTTATTTAATTAATTTTGTCCGCCATTAATTAAGAAGAAACGATGCATGTGGAGGATTTGTGGGATAGGTGATAGGGATTGTGTACATGTTTTATTATACATTTATTGTTGATAGGGAAAATTTGAATTTTCTGATAAATCTCTTGTTTCAACTGGGGAACGTTTACAATTGATACGAGTTAATTTTTGCTGATTGCTTTGTGTTTGTGTATGTTAGGGCTTCGATGATAGTATGCACAGCAAGCTTTAATTTCTTATCTCTGTAATTGTTAAATCTAACTCATCCTGACTCAATAACCGTATATTTGTCAAGCCTGATTTTGCTAGCGCTATGCTTTCTATGATAGTTGAAATTTTCTCTGACAAATATTTAGAATTCATACAAATATTAATTGAGTACAGTCCCATTGAAGCGCTGTTGAATATAGTTATTGCCTTTTTAACGATAAACACTATTAGATGAACCAAATTAATGCTGTTGTATTTTTTCAGTTGGTGGGTAAACATACAACACACATAGTTGGTACATGTACATAGGACAAATTCGGTGAGTCAAATAGTACATTATATATATTTATTTAATTAATTTTGTCCGCCATTAATTAAGAAGAAACGATGTATGTGGAGGATTTGTGGGATAGTGATAGGGATTGTGTACATGTTGTTTGTTACATTTATTGTTGATAGGGAAAATTTGAATTTTCTGATAAATCTCTTGTTTCAACTGGGGAACGTTTAGAATTAACACGAATTCATTTTTGCTGATTGCTTTGTGTTTGTGTATGTTAGGGCTTCGATGATAGTATGCACTGCAAGCTTTAATTTCTTATCTCTTACATTATATATATTTATTTAATTAATTTTGTCCGCCATTAATTAAGAAGAAACGATGTATGTGGAGGATTTGTGGGATAGTGATAGGGATTGTGTACATGTTGTTTCTTACATTTATTGTTGATAGGGAAAATTTGAATCCTCTGATAAATCTCTTGTTTCAACTGGGGAACGTTTACAATTGATACGAGTTAATTTTTGCTGATTGCTTTGTGTTTGTGTATGTTAGGGCTTCGATGATAGTATGCACTGCAAGCTTTAATTTCTTATCTCTGTAATTGTTAAATCTAACTCATCCTGACTCAATAACCGTATATTTGTCAAGCCTGATTTTGCTAGCGCTATGCTTTCTATGATAGTTGAAATTTTCTCTGACAAATATTTAGAATTCATAAAAATATTAATTGAGTACAGTCCCATTGAAGCGCTGTTGAATATAGTTATTGCCTTTTTAACGATAAACACTATTAGATGAACCAAATTAATGCTGTTGTATTTTTTCAGTTGGTGGGTAAACATACAACAAACATAGTTGGTACATGTACATAGGACAAATTCGGTGAGTCAAATAATACATTATATATATTTATTTAATTAATTTTGTCCGCCATTAATTAAGAAGAAACGATGTATGTGGAGGATTTGTGGGATAGTGATAGGGATTGTGTACATGTTGTTTGTTACATTTATTGTTGATAGGGAAAATTTGAATTTTCTGATAAATCTCTTGTTTCAACTGGGGAACGTTTACAATTAACACGAATTCATTTTTGCTGATTGCTTTGTGTTCGTGTATGTTAGGGCTTCGATGATAGTATGCACTGCAAGCTTTAATTTCTTATCTCTGTAATTGTTAAATCTAACTCATCCTGACTCAATAACCGTATATTTGTCAAGCCTGATTTTGCTAGCGCTATGCTTTCTATGATAGTTGAAATTTTCTCTGACAAATATTTAGAATTCATAAAAATATTAATTGAGTACAGTCCCATTGAAGCGCTGTTGAATATAGTTATTGCCTTTTTAACGATAAACACTATTAGATGAACCAAATTAATGCTGTTGTATTTTTTCAGTTGGTGGGTAAACATACAACAAACATAGTTGGTACATGTACATAGGACAAATTCGGTGAGTCAAATAATACATTATATATATTTATTTAATTAATTTTGTCCGCCATTAATTAAGAAGAAACGATGTATGTGGAGGATTTGTGGGATAGTGATAGGGATTGTGTACATGTTGTTTGTTACATTTATTGTTGATAGGGAAAATTTGAATTTTCTGATAAATCTCTTGTTTCAACTGGGGAACGTTTACAATTAACACGAGTTCATTTTTGCTGATTGCTTTGTGTTCGTGTATGTTAGGGCTTCGATGATAGTATGCACTGCAAGCTTTAATTTCTTATCTCTGTAATTGTTAAATCTAACTCATCCTGACTCAATAACCGTATATTTGTCAAGCCTGATTTTGCTAGTGCTATGCTTTCTATGATAGTTGAAATTTTCTGTGACAAATATTTAGAATTCATAAAAATATTAATTGAGTACAGTCCCATTGAAGCGCTGTTGAATATAGTTATTGCCTTTTTAACGATAAACACTATTAGATGAACCAAATTAATGCTGTTGTATTTTTTCAGTTGGTGGGTAAACATACAACAAACATAGTTGGTACATGTACATAGGACAAATTCGGTGAGTCAAATAGTACATTATATATATTTATTTAATTAACTAGCTGGCCCGACGAACTTCGCTCCGTCCAATATCTATGATTGTATGCACTAAGGTTTTTCTTGAAGGTTTCTAATTTTAATGAAAATAAGTTTGAATTAATTATATTGGAAATCATTGATGCTAATTATATTACTGCTTTCAAATGTACAGAGAAGGCGGTTTTCCAAAGCGTTAACACGCCACGTATAGCATGGTCATGTGAATAACATGGAATTTCAAGATTTGTACTACACACTTCCATCGACTGTTGAAAATTGAATACGCTTAAATTGAAATATCGTTGGAACTTAAGGGAATGCTCAGTGTTAAACATGCTGCCTCCTTATAAGTCTCTATCACATTGTTCGAAAGCTGCGTGACAAACAGTCATGTTCCTTGACATAATTTGGGGCATGAAGGTTTCGGAGCATAATAATAACACTTCCATTTTTATGTCGCAAATGATGCGGTGGCCAAGAATCCAAGAATCCAAATCCATGAAGTTTAGAATTTGCACACAGAGTTCGCTGAAAAGTTTTCAATGATTCCCCGGCTGCACTCTTTAAAGCAATTGCTCTTAGTAGGCTGCGAAAGAAGAGTACGATTGCTCTTATAGCTGACTCATATGATTTTTGAGTTTTAGCGTTACAAACAAACATACATCCATTTTTATATATATAATAGATTTTGTCCGCCATTAATTAAGAAGAAACGATGTATGTGGAGGATTTGTGGGATAGGTGATAGGGATTGTGAACATGTTTTTTCTTACATTTATTGTTGATAGGGAAAATTTGAATTCTCTGATAAATCTCTTGTTTCAACTGGGGAACGTTTACAATTGATACGAGTTAATTTTTGCTGATTTCTTTGTGTTTGTGTATGTTAGGGCTTCGATGATAGTATGCACTGCAAGCTTTAATTTCTTATCTCTGTAATTGTTAAATCTAACTCATCCTGACTCAATAACCGTATATTTGTCAAGCCTGATTTTGCTAGCGCTATGCTTTCTATGATAGTTGAAATTTTCTCTGACAAATATTTAGAATTCATACAAATATTGATTGAGTACAGTCCCATTGAAGCGCTGTTGCATATAGTTATTGCCTTTTTAACGATAAACACTATTAGATGAACCAAATTAATGCTGTTGTATTTTTTCAGTTGGTGGGTAAACATACAACAACTATAGTTGGTACATGTACATAGGACAAATTCGGTGAGTCAAATAGTACATTATATATATTTATTTAATTAATTTTGTCCGCCATTAATTAAGAAGAAACGATGTATGTGGAGGATTTGTGGGATAGGTGATAGGGATTGTGTACATGTTTTTTCATACATTTATTGTTGATAGGGAAAATTTGAATTTTCTGATAAATCTCTTGTTGCATCTGGGGAAAGTTTACAATTAACACGATTTCATTTTTGCTGATTGCTTTGTGTTCGTGTATGTTAGGGCTTCGATGATAGTATGCACAGCAAGCTTTAATTTCTTATCTCTGTAATTGTTAAATCTAACTCATCCTGACTCAATAACCGTATATTTGTCAAGCCTGATTTTGCTAGCGCTATGCTTTCTATCATAGTTGAAATTTTCTCTGACAAATATTTAGAATTTATAAATATATTAATTGAGTACAGTCCCATTGAAGCGATGTTAAATATAGTTATTGCCTTTTTAACGATAAACACTATTAGATGAACCAAATTAATGCTGTTGTATTTTTTCAGTTGGTGGGTAAACATACAACAAACATAGTTGGTACATGTACATAGGACAAATTCGGTGAGTCAAATAATACATTATATATATTTATTTAATTAATTTTGTCCGCCATTAATTAAGAAGAAACGATGTATGTGGAGGATTTGTGGGATAGGTGATAGGGATTGTGTACATGTTGTTTGTTACATTTATTGTTGATAGGGAAAATTTGAATTCTCTGATAAATCTCTTGTTTCAACTGGGGAACGTTTACAATTAACACGAGTTCATTTTTGCTGATTGCATTGTGTTTGTGTATGTTAGGGCTTCGATGATAGTATGCACTGCAAGCTTTAATTTCTTATCTCTGTAATTGTTAAATCTAACTCATCCTGACTCAATAACCGTATATTTGTCAAGCCTGATTTTGCTAGCGCTATGCTTTCTATGATAGTTGAAATTTTCTCTGACAAATATTTAGAATTCATACAAATATTGATTGAGTACAGTCCCATTGAAGCGCTGTTGCATATAGTTATTGCCTTTTTAACGATAAACACTATTAGATGAACCAAATTAATGCTGTTGTATTTTTTCAGTTGGTGGGTAAACATACAACAACCATAGTTGGTACATGTACATAGGACAAATTCGGTGAGTCAAATAATACATTATATATATTTATTTAATTAATTTTGTCCGCCATTAATTAAGAAGAAACGATGTATGTGGAGGATTTGTGGGATAGGTGATAGGGATTGTGTACATGTTGTTTGTTACATTTATTGTTGATAGGGAAAATTTGAATTCTCTGATAAATCTCTTGTTTCAACTGGGGAACGTTTACAATTAACACGAGTTCATTTTTGCTGATTGCATTGTGTTTGTGTATGTTAGGGCTTCGATGATAGTATGCACTGCATGCTTTAATTTCTTATCTCTGTAATTGTTAAATCTAACTCATCCTGACTCAATAACCGTATATTTGTCAAGCCTGATTTTGCTAGCGCTATGCTTTCTATGATAGTTGAAATTTTCTCTGACAAATATTTAGAATTCATACAAATATTGATTGAGTACAGTCCCATTGAAGCGCTGTTGCATATAGTTATTGCCTTTTTAACGATAAACACTATTAGATGAACCAAATTAATGCTGTTGTATTTTTTCAGTTGGTGGGTAAACATACAACAAACATAGTTGGTACATGTACATAGGACAAATTCGGTGAGTCAAATAATACATTGTAAATATTTATTTAATTAATTTTGTCCGCCATTAATTAAGAAGAAACGATGTATGTGGAGGATTTGTGGGATAGTGATAGGGATTGTGTACATGTTTTTTCTTACATTTATTGTTGATAGGGAAAATTTGAATTCTCTGATAAATCTCTTGTTTCAACTGGGGAACGTTTACAATTAACACGAGTTCATTTTTGCTGATTGCATTGTGTTTGTGTATGTTAGGGCTTCGATGATAGTATGCACTGCAAGCTTTAATTTCTTATCTCTGTAATTGTTAAATCTAACTCATCCTGACTCAATAACCGTATATTTGTCAAGCCTGATTTTGCTAGCGCTAAATCACTATTAGATGAACCAAATTAATGCTGTTGTATTTTTTCAGTTGGTGGGTAAACATACAACAAACATAGTTGGTACATGTACATAGGACAAATTCGGTGAGTCAAATAGTACATTATATATATTTGATCGAACACATGCAAAGTAAAATGTAAACATTGCGTCAGCCATTATGGTTAGTGGAATTTCGCCCGCTACAATTTCGCCCGGGCTAGGAGCTGGGTTCGGACCCACAGAAGAAATTTATAAATAAAGCCGCGATAAGCGAATTCTCTCTCTCTTCGCTACTCTACACTTCTGCTGTTCGGTAACTATTAAAAGAAACCAGAAAAATCCGAAACTGATCCGAAAATAAGCGCAAGAACATTGGTGCCGTGACCAGGATATTTCAAAACGAACTTTGGTGAATTCTGTCTTCGCAAATATTTCGGGTCGTTCGTGAAAAATACGCGCAAAAAGTTCATCGTTAACGCTAACGGACCGCGTACGTCAAAATTCAAAATGCCCGCGGATCCCATTATCCTTTCGTCAAGACGCGCGATTCTTCTCGTTTCGGTCAGCCGTTACGAAGGTTTTATACGCGATTTCCAACAAGACCGCGATCTTGTTGAATTTGAAGCTCGGGTAGCTAAATTCGACCGACTTTGCCAAGACTTGGAGAAGCTGCAGCAGGAGCTTGAGGACGTAGCTGCCACAGCAGAGGAAATAGCGCAGAACGCAGCGTTGCGCGCTGACTTTGAGCCCCGTCTGATACGGGTAGAAGCGGAGCTTAAAGCAAAAAGACCTCCACAAGGCTCGCAACTTAATACCACCGGCAGTTCCTTGGCTGGTATTAAGCTTCCGATCATCTCCTTGCCAGAGTTTAACGGAGATTATATGCAATGGCTCACTTTCCGCGACACATTCGAGTGTCTGATTCATGACAACCGCGATCTTCCCGCCATACAAAAATTTCACTATCTTCGCGCAGCGGTCAAGGGTGAAGCGGCACAAGTGATTGAAGCCATCACAATTAGCGCGGCAAACTACGAGATTGCATGGCAAGCACTAACGGCGCGCTATTCAAATGAATATTTGCTCAAAAAACGCCACTTACAAGCATTATTCACTATGGCAACCGCGAAAAGGGAAAGCGCGACCGCACTGCACCTTCTGGTGGACGAGTTTGAGCGTCACAAGAAAACACTGGAGCATCTCGGGGAAAGAACGGAAACATGGAGTAGCTTGCTCGAGCATTTGTTGTGCACCAAGTTGCCTACGAGTACATTGAGAGACTGGGAGGAACATGCGTCAAGTGAAGAAAGCCCCACGTATGCTTGCTTGATCGTTTTCTTGCAGCGCCGTATGAGGGTGCTCGAAACCTTATCGGTAAACAAGGAGCAAGATATTGTTCTAAATGATTCGCACCAGTATACAAAACGAATGCCTCTTACGCGACTCGGCAGTTTTGCAGCGGCATCCAATGTTGCACGGAAATGCTCTCTGTGCGATTTAGAGCATTCCATCGCCAAATGTCCACGATTTATAGCCATGCACCCGATCGAACGCCATCGCACTATAATGAACGCACGGTTATGTTTGAATTGTCTTCGAGACAACCATCGCGCCCGCGACTGCTCTTCGCAGTACAAATGCCGCCATTGTAATTCACAACACCACACTATGTTACACACTTCACAAGATCACTCTGCCGGAGCATTCTCCACTGCGATGCCAGCTGCGAGCAATCGACCAGCAGCTAGCGATCACCCGGCCAATCTTCAGCGAACTTTCGCAGCAGCAATGGAGCGAGCGCCAACGCAGGTTTTGCTCCAAACAGCTATTATTAATATTGTCGACCCATTCGGGTTGGTTCATTCTGCTCGAGCACTCTTGGACAGTGCCTCGCAGCCGGACATGATGAGCAGCCAACTAGCAAATCGACTAAAATTAAAAAAGAAGAAGGTTAATGTTATCCTGCAAGGTGCAGGCCAATCTATCCGTCCGTTGAAAGAGTCCGTGCACGCGAAGATTGCCTCACGTACTCAACAGTTCGAAGCAGGAGTTGAGTTTTTGATCGTAGAAAAGTTGATGGCGAATCTACCGTTGCATGATATAAACACGACGGGCTGGAATATCCCGTCCGAGCTGGTTTTGGCCGATCCTGAATTCTTCAAATCTTCGGCAATCGACATTATCCTTGGTGCTCGACATTATGCCTCTTTCTTCGAAGGTAGCGCCCAAGTCAAGCTAGCGCCTACTCTTCCAACGCTGCAAGAGAGCGTATTTGGCTGGGTGGTTACTGGCTCGGTTGAATCGCCGGAGCTTACGGACGGCGCCTCTAACGTTGCCCATACAACAGCGGTCGTTTGCATGACAACGTTAGAAGAATCGATCGAGCGGTTCTGGAAATCAGAGGAACTATGGGTTAACGATGGCTACTCACCCGACGAACGCCATTGTGAGGCAATCTACAAAAGTACTACGCAGCGGGATCCATCGGGTCGGTACATAGTTCGTCTGCCCAAGCAACCCGATTTCTTTGACAAACTTGGCCTGTCAAAGGATATGGCTTTGAATCGATTCACACTGCTTGAAAGGAGACTGCAACGCGATCCGGGCCTGAAAGAAGAGTACCATAAATTTATGAAGGAGTACCTGGAGCTGAAGCATATGAGTCTAACGACACCGACTGAAAACGACCACGGTTACTACTTGCCGCACCATCCAGTGTTGAAAGCTTCCAGTTCGACGACAAAGTTGCGGGTTGTTTTCAACGGATCAGCTAAAACGTCTACCGGCTATTCACTAAACGAAGCATTACGTGTCGGTCCAGTAGTGCAAGACGATTTGCTGGACATAATACTCAGGTTTCGCACCTATAAAGTAGCACTCGTTGGCGACATCGCGAAAATGTACAGGCAGATAGTGGTTCATCCTGATGATCGCCGCTTTCAACGCGTTCTCTTCCGCTTCTCACCGGATGACTAAGTGGAGACTTACGAGCTGAATACGGTGACTTACGGGCTTTCACCATCCTCTTTCTTGGCTACGCGTACGTTGCTGCAGCTCGCCGAAGATGAAGGTTCAAGCTTTCCGCATGCTGCACAAGCTTTGGCGCAGAATTTTTACGTCGACGACTTCATCGGTGGTGCTGATTCGGTGGAGCAAGCACAACAGCTGCGAGAAGAGCTCTCCCAAATGCTGAATAACGGCGGATTCTCACTTCGAAAATGGACCTCAAATCAGCTGGCGGTTCTTTCCGGTTTGACTGAGGATCAAATCGGGACGCAATCGACACTTCAATTTATGCCCGACGAGAAGATAAAGGCACTCGGAATCGCTTGGGAGCCCGAAGCTGACGTTTTATCCTTCGAGTCGCGGATTGACGCCGACACCAGCCACCCCACCATGCGACTAATCTTCTCCGGCATCTCCCGAATGTTCGATCCGATAGGATTGATATCGCCGATCATCATTCGTGCTAAGTTGCTGATGCAAGAATTGTGGGTGCAGAAGTCGGGCTGGGACAATCCTGTTTCTGACAGCATCTACAAAAAGTGGACATCTATTAAATCCGATTGGCCAATCATTTCCGGTTATAAAAGCGATCGTTATGATCTCTTACCTGATTCTCGCGTCCAATTACATACGTTTTGTGATGCCTCCGAAGCCGCCTTCGGAGCATGTATCTACGCGCGGTGTGAAAATAATCAAGGACAAGTGCGAGTATCGCTGTTGGCATCGAAGTCACGTTTAGCACCACTAAAGCGAATTACGTTACCGCGATTGGAACTTAATGCGGCCGTTACGGGAGCACATCTGTACGAACGCGTAAGGCAGGCCATGAGACTCGATTCAGTAGAGTCATATTTTTGGTCCGACTCTACCGTTACGCTGCACTGGCTGAGTTCACCACCCAACAACTGGAAAACTTACGTAGGGAATCGTGTCGCAGAAGTTCAAAACTACACGCATCAACATCCCTGGATTTGCCGCAACCGCCGTCATCCAGGCTGTGCATCCGTGGTTTGAGCGCTACTCTTCATTCACTCGGCTCTTACGCGTAATTGGGTATTGCATTCGATTCATACGCAATGCTAAGGAGAAGTGTCGCACTCATCGTGAGCCATCGGAAGCCCCAGCTTCGCCAACCATCACTCCGAACTTCCTTGAAGCTGCGAAAACTGTGCTTTGCAGGCTGGCACAGCAAGACGCATTTCCCGCGGAGCTCGAGCAGTTGAAGAAGCGTGAGGTAATTGCGAAGCGCTCACCGCTAAGACGTCTAACTCCATTCATCGATCCCGAAGGAGTAATGAGAGTAGGAGGACGTCTCCAGCTGTCGAAGCTGCCTTACGAATCGAAGCACCCAATTCTCCTACCGAAAAAGCACATCTTCGCACGCCGTATCGCAGAACATCTTCACCGGGAGCTCATACATGGTGGCGGAAGATTGTTGCTTTCCCAGATTCGCGAGCAATATTGGCCACTCGACGGACGTCACCTAGTGAAAGGCGTTGTGAGACACTGCTTCCGATGCATTCGTCAGCAGCCAACACTAGCGCAGCAGCAAATTGGACAGTTACCATCATCGCGAATCACACCAAGTCGACCGTTTTCGATCATCGGAGTGGATTATGCCGGACCAATCTACTTGCGACCGATTCATAAGCGTGCGGAGCCCGCCAAGGCATATCTTTGCGTGTTCGTTTGCTTTGCCACGAAAGCTGTTCACTTCGAACTTGTGGGTGATTTGACCACCGCTGGTTTCTTGGCTGCGCTACGACGATTTGCATCGCGAAGAGGACGTCCGTCGCATATCTACTCGGACAACGGAAAAAACTTCGAGGGCGCAGCACGTGAGTTAAGCGAACTATTCGAAATGTTCCGCGATGAGGAGCAACGCAACACCATCATCTCGAATTGCGCGGAGATGGGTATCACTTGGCACTTCAGCCCGCCGAGGGCCCCGCACTTTGGCGGACTATGGGAAGCAGCAGTGAAGACGGCCAAAAGACACCTCTTTCGTCAGCTAGGCAGCACAAAGTTGCCTTACGAGGGCTACATCACTGGCAAAAGAACTGGCCGCACTAACACCTGCACATTTTTTGATAGGCACCTCGATGAACGCGATGCCAGAGCCGGACTACACTGTCAGGAAAACATACACGCTGAGCGATTGGCAGAAGTGGCAACTGGTCGTGCAGCACTTTTGGAAGCATTGGGCCACCGAGTACCTGCAGGAGATGCAAAGAGACACGATGAGGACCTGCAGCACTAATGATTTCTCACCTGGTCGGCTAGTAATACTGATGGACGATGCTCTCCCGACAACCCAATGGCCACTCGCGCGGATCATCGAAACGCATCCCGGAATGGACAAGCTGACACGGGTAGTCACTTTGAGAACGGCGAAGGGGATATCCGTGAGGCCAATAACAAAAATTTGCCTGCTACCGGAGGCTGGTAGCGAGATCGAATCAACACATGCCGATTAGGTATTGACGTACGTCAAGGGGTTGGAGGATGATCGAACACAAGCAAAGTAAAAAGTAAACATTGCGTCAGCCATTATGGTTAGTGGAATTTCGCCCGCTACAATTTCGCCCGGGCTAGGAGCTGGGTTCGGACCCACAGAAGAAATTTATAAATAAAGCCGCGATAAGCGAATTCTCTCTCTCTTCGCTACTCTACACTTCTGCTGTTCGGTAACTATTAAAAGAAACCAGAAAAATCCGAAACTGATCCGAAAATAAGCGTAAGAACAATATTTATTTAATTAATTTTGTCCGCCATTAATTAAGAAGAAACGATGCATGTGGAGGATTTGTGGGATAGGTGATAGGGATTGTGTACATGTTTTATTATACATTTATTGTTGATAGGGAAAATTTGAATTTTCTGATAAATCTCTTGTTTCAACTGGGGAACGTTTACAATTGATACGAGTTAATTTTTGCTGATTGCTTTGTGTTTGTGTATGTTAGGGCTTCGATGATAGTATGCACTGCAAGCTTTAATTTCTTATCTCTGTAATTGTTAAATCTAACTCATCCTGACTCAATAACCGTATATTTGTCAAGCCTGATTTTGCTAGCGCTATTCTTTCTATGATAGTTGAAATTTTCTCTGACAAATATTTAGAATTCATAAAAATATTGATTGAGTACAGTCCCATTGAAGCGCTGTTGAATATAGTTATTGCCTTTTTAACGATAAACACTATTAGATGAACCAAATTAATGCTGTTGTATTTTTTCAGTTGGTGGGTAAACATACAACACACATAGTTGGTACATGTACATAGGACAAATTCGGTGAGTCAAATAATACATTGTAAATATTTATTTAATTAATTTTGTCCGCCATTAATTAAGAAGAAACGATGTATGTGGAGGATTTGTGGGATAGGTGATAGGGATTGTGTACATGTTGTTTGTTACATTTATTGTTGATAGGGAAAATTTGAATTCTCTGATAAATCTCTTGTTTCAACTGGGGAACGTTTACAATTAACACGAGTTCATTTTTGCTGATTGCATTGTGTTTGTGTATGTTAGGGCTTCGATGATAGTATGCACAGCAAGCTTTAATTTCTTATCTCTGTAATTGTTAAATCTAACACATCCTGACTCAATAACCGTATATTTGTCAAGCCTGATTTTGCTAGCGCTATGCTTTCTATGATAGTTGAAATTTTCTCTGACAAATATTTAGAATTCATACAAATATTGATTGAGTACAGTCCCATTGAAGCGCTGTTGAATATAGTTATTGCCTTTTTAACGATAAACACTATTAGATTAACCAAATTAATGCTGTTGTATTTTTTCAGTTGGTGGGTAAACATACAACAAACATAGTTGGTACATGTACATAGGACAAATTCGGTGAGTCAAATAATACATTATATATATTTATTTAATTAATTTTGTCCGCCATTAATTAAGAAGAAACGATGTATGTGGAGAATTTGTGGGATAGGTGATAGGGATTGTGTACATGTTGTTTGTTACATTTATTGTTGATAAGGAAAATTTGAATTTTCTGACAAATCTCTTGTTTCAACTGGGGAACGTTTACAATTGATACGAGTTAATTTTTGCTGATTGCTTTGTGTTTGTGTATGTTAGGGCTTCGATGATAGTATGCACAGCAAGCTTTAATTTCTTATCTCTGTAATTGTTAAATCTAACTCATCCTGACTCAATAACCGTATATTTGTCAAGCCTGATTTTGCTAGCGCTATGCTTTCTATGATAGTTGAAATTTTCTCTGACAAATATTTAGAATTCATACAAATATTGATTGAGTACAGTCCCATTGAAGCGCTGTTGAATATAGTTATTGCCTTTTTAACGATAAACACTATTAGATTAACCAAATTAATGCTGTTGTATTTTTTCAGTTGGTGGGTAAACATACAACAAACATAGTTGGTACATGTACATAGGACAAATTCGGTGAGTCAAATAGTACATTATATATATTTATTTAATTAATTTTGTCCGCCATTAATTAAGAAGAAACGATGTATGTGGAGGATTTGTGGGATAGTGATAGGGATTGTGTACATGTTGTTTGTTACATTTATTGTTGATAGGGAAAATTTGAATTTTCTGATAAATCTCTTGTTTCAACTGGGGAACGTTTAGAATTAACACGAATTCATTTTTGCTGATTGCTTTGTGTTTGTGTATGTTAGGGCTTCGATGATAGTATGCACTGCAAGCTTTAATTTCTTATCTCTTACATTATATATATTTATTTAATTAATTTTGTCCGCCATTAATTAAGAAGAAACGATGTCTGTGGAGGATTTGTGGGATAGTGATAGGGATTGTGTACATGTTTTTTCTTACATTTATTGTTGATAGGGAAAATTTGAATCCTCTGATAAATCTCTTGTTTCAACTGGGGAACGTTTACAATTGATACGAGTTAATTTTTGCTGATTGCTTTGTGTTTGTGTATGTTAGGGCTTCGATGATAGTATGCACTGCAAGCTTTAATTTCTTATCTCTGTAATTGTTAAATCTAACTCATCCTGACTCAATAACCGTATATTTGTCAAGCCTGATTTTGCTAGCGCTATGCTTTCTATGATAGTTGAAATTTTCTCTGACAAATATTTAGAATTCATAAAAATATTAATTGAGTACAGTCCCATTGAAGCGCTGTTGAATATAGTTATTGCCTTTTTAACGATAAACACTATTAGATGAACCAAATTAATGCTGTTGTATTTTTTCAGTTGGTGGGTAAACATACAACAAACATAGTTGGTACATGTACATAGGACAAATTCGGTGAGTCAAATAGTACATTATATATATTTATTTAATTAACTAGCTGGCCCGACGAACTTCGCTCCGTCCAATATCTATGATTGTATGCACTAAGGTTTTTCTTGAAGGTTTCTAATTTTAATGAAAATAAGTTTGAATTAATTATATTGGAAATCATTGATGCTAATTATATTACTGCTTTCAAATGTACAGAGAAGGCGGTTTTCCAAAGCGTTAACACGCCACGTATAGCATGGTCATGTGAATAACATGGAATTTCAAGATTTGTACTACACACTTCCATCGACTGTTGAAAATTGAATACGCTTAAATTGAAATATCGTTGGAACTTAAGGGAATGCTCAGTGTTAAACATGCTGCCTCCTTATAAGTCTCTATCACATTGTTCGAAAGCTGCGTGACAAACAGTCATGTTCCTTGACATAATTTGGGGCATGAAGGTTTCGGAGCATAATAATAACACTTCCATTTTTATGTCGCAAATGATGCGGTGGCCAAGAATCCAAGAATCCAAATCCATGAAGTTTAGAATTTGCACACAGAGTTCGCTGAAAAGTTTTCAATGATTCCCCGGCTGCACTCTTTAAAGCAATTGCTCTTAGTAGGCTGCGAAAGAAGAGTACGATTGCTCTTATAGCTGACTCATATGATTTTTGAGTTTTAGCGTTACAAACAAACATACATCCATTTTTATATATATAATAGATTTTGTCCGCCATTAATTAAGAAGAAACGATGTATGTGGAGGATTTGTGGGATAGGTGATAGGGATTGTGAACATGTTTTTTCTTACATTTATTGTTGATAGGGAAAATTTGAATTCTCTGATAAATCTCTTGTTTCAACTGGGGAACGTTTACAATTGATACGAGTTAATTTTTGCTGATTTCTTTGTGTTTGTGTATGTTAGGGCTTCGATGATAGTATGCACTGCAAGCTTTAATTTCTTATCTCTGTAATTGTTAAATCTAACTCATCCTGACTCAATAACCGTATATTTGTCAAGCCTGATTTTGCTAGCGCTATGCTTTCTATGATAGTTGAAATTTTCTCTGACAAATATTTAGAATTCATACAAATATTGATTGAGTACAGTCCCATTGAAGCGCTGTTGCATATAGTTATTGCCTTTTTAACGATAAACACTATTAGATGAACCAAATTAATGCTGTTGTATTTTTTCAGTTGGTGGGTAAACATACAACAACTATAGTTGGTACATGTACATAGGACAAATTCGGTGAGTCAAATAATACATTATATATATTTATTTAATTAATTTTGTCCGCCATTAATTAAGAAGAAACGATGTATGTGGAGGATTTGTGGGATAGGTGATAGGGATTGTGTACATGTTGTTTGTTACATTTATTGTTGATAGGGAAAATTTGAATTTTCTGATAAATCTCTTGTTGCATCTGGGGAAAGTTTACAATTAACACGATTTCATTTTTGCTGATTGCTTTGTGTTCGTGTATGTTAGGGCTTCGATGATAGTATGCACTGCAAGCTTTAATTTCTTATCTCTGTAATTGTTAAATCTAACTCATCCTGACTCAATAACCGTATATTTGTCAAGCCTGATTTTGCTAGCGCTATGCTTTCTATCATAGTTGAAATTTTCTCTGACAAATATTTAGAATTTATAAATATATTAATTGAGTACAGTCCCATTGAAGCGCTGTTAAATATAGTTATTGCCTTTTTAACGATAAACACTATTTGTCAAAACATTGACGAGCTGACAGCCCGATCGCGTTCCCCAATTCTAAGTCCTAAGTCCGGGAGTGGGGAACGTTCCGAAATAGGCACCACCATCCTTGCAGGGAAGGATATAAAAGGGCCGGCAAAGGGAAGATGGCTTGTTTTGGAACGAATTGCGAAACAGAGAACGGGAAATAAATTGTAATTTTGGCGCTACGACGCAGCCTAAAATTAAATCGCGTTTAGTTTAATTCGTGGTGGGAAAATATTTCCCACATTCCAAAATTACATTTATCATTCGCGAGTGATAATGCCGGTCGAGAAGTCCAGCGAACAGCGGCAAGTGGCGTTGGACGACACAGTGTGCACCGAACAGCGGCAAGTGGCGGTGAACGAGCCGGAGGGACGGGTGTCCGATATCCTCGTTCCCTCGGCAAACTCTACGACGGTATCACCAAGCGAACGAAGGAGAGAGGTGAACAGCGCGGAGCGGCTCAGGGAAATTACGAGCCAGCTTCAGCTCCTGGAATTGGAGCGGGCGGCGATTATCACCGGCGGAAGAACGTGCACCTTTCCGACGGAGATGCCCTCGAGCGCTTCAACGGTACGATACCCACCGTCGACGGAACCAGCCCGCCAAACGATGGTTAGCGACACCTTGCTTGGGTCAACGAACGTCTCCGCGTCGAGACCGTACGGGAGGTGTGTTAGTGTTGGTGCGTCGCGCGACCAGCTGATCGTGAGAGCGACGTTCGATCATACGGTCACCGGGGCAATGACCGACCCATCTACGCAAGGTAGAATGGCGAACGTTTCGACGCGAACGACGGGACGTTCGGTCTCGTTCGCGATGGCGGGCGCCCCGACGCCGCAGATGACCGACGCTTCACCGGAGGCAACAAGATGGGGCTTTCCTACGGTTCCACCGGCGGGTTTGAACCATTACCGGCCCACGGTATCACCTTCGCCCGAAATGCACAGAACCACAGTTTACGACCACGCGGCACCACACACAACACTGAACGCGAGTCAAGTATCTTCCCGACAGGCCACCAGCCGGGACTTACCCATCTTCTCCGGGGCACCGGAGGAATGGCCAATGTTCATTTCGAACTACCAACGTTCGACTGCACTGTGCGGCTATTCCCCGGACGAAAATCTTCTGCGCTTACAACGGGCGCTGAAAGGGGAAGCACTCGAGGCGGTGCGTTATCTCCTTATCGCTCCTTCTCGTGCTTGGATGACGCCATCGAATTATTGAGGACGCTTTTCGGACGGCCGGAGTTGATCGTCCATTCACTGGTCCGCCGCGTACGACGAATGCCTTCACCGGACGCGGAGCATCCTCAGTCGCTGGTGAAATTCAGTGTGGCGATTCTGAATATATGTGCCACCGTGAGAGCGTGCGGGATGCAGGAGTTTGAGTGTAACGCGACCATGTTACACGAGATCGTGGCGAAGCTGCCCCCGACGGAGCGGTTACGGTGGAACGACTACCGGTTGGACTTGGCGTGCGTGACACTGGCCGACCTGGAGCGATGGTTGAAACGGCTAGTGAGGGCATCGAGTCTGTCGGTCACCCTGGACGACCCTAGGGGAACGGCACAAAATCGTCGCGGCCAGGTAAGCCGTTTAAACACACACGATATCTCTTCCAGCATCGATGCGCCACCACTCCCTTCGACGACGAAGAGTCACGTATGCCCGATATGCCATGATGCCGGACACAAGCTCCCGAACTGCCGGAAGTTTATTCAACGCGACGTCGAAGGCCGATGGGCGATTGTGAGGGAACGCGGTATTTGTCGGCGATGCCTAAATCGACACCACAATCGCTGTCGAATTCGAACGCCGTGCGGGAAACATGGATGTAGCTCACCACACCACGAGCTCTTGCACGACGACATAACTGAGCCTGCGCCAATCCTGACGGGAGAAAGCTGCAACACGCACACGGGAGGTCAATCCGTCGTACTTTTCCGGTACATTCCCGTAACGGTGTACGGGAAAGACGGGCATATCGATACCTACGCGTTCTTTGACGAAGGATCGTCCTCGACCTTCGTTGAACAAGGCCTAGTGGACGAGTTGGGTCTCGTCGGCACGCCCAACCCACTCTGCCTACGATGGACCGGGGAGACGGAACGCCAGGAAGACGAGTCCCATCGTCTCTCGCTACAAGTGTCTGGCCGAGGGAAACGGAACCAGTCTTACATTATGCCGAAGGTCCACACCTTACGCAACTTGGCGCTCCCGGAACAAACAATAGCGATGTCGGACCTCGAGGAACGCTTCCCGTACCTTCGCGGGCTACCCTTGACGTTGTACCATAAGGTGAAGCCGTGCATCTTAATCGGCATCGACAACTGTCACCTAGGGCAACCACTCCGTAGCGCCGAAGGCAACGCGAACGAACCAGTGGCAACAAAGACGCGTCTAGGCTGGACCGTGTTCGGTCCGTGTCCGGGAAAGCGTACCCATTCCAACGTGTGCCACAGCTACCACTTTGGCGCCTGCGGATCCGGCGGAGACGATGCCCTCGACCTTGCGTGTGGGATGCGGAACGAGACAGGCCTCCACTGGAAGTTCGACGACGTCAAACTTCCATGCAACCGGGACACGGCCCTCCGAAGATACGCGAGCCTACGGGAACGAAGGGAGAAGGAGCGGCTGCGTCTGCGCGAACGCGAAGTCCGCGAGCGGCTGGGCAAGCTGCGACCCGCCTCGCCACCACGGATGCGAGCGGTCGCCGTTTCACCGGTTTCGTCGTGGGGAGACGGCGGTGGAGAACCGTTACAGGGCAAGGGCAAGAAGAGTCCCGAGCGCCGCCTTTCCCCGGTTTCGTCGTGGGGAGACGGCGGTGGAGAATCCCGCCTTTCGTCGCCCATACCGTCGTCGCGCTACCGGGAGATGACGCCAATGCGCCGTGGGCGCTCGCCCGAGCTAGCGCGGGACGAACGTCGGCGGAGCCACGAGGCGCTAAAGGAAAGCGAGTGGCGAGTGCGGGAGGTGATGCGCAGTAAGGATCGTGATGACGTACTGGCAAGAAAGCGCAAGCGCGACCGATTGTCCGTCAAAGAGCAGCACCAGCAGCCTCAACAGCAGCAGTATCTTCACCCGCACCAGCACCAAAAGCAGCAGCCAACGCAGCAGCAACAGCAGTTGCAACCGCAGGTCCGCACTCAGCGGCGCGACAACGACGGCGGGTTGGAGAAGCCGGACCGCCACCGACCAGTCGAACGGTTGCTGCCCCGGCCGGCGGAACGGGCCCGTGCCTTGGCATCTGCTCGGTCGCCAGGCAAGCCGGTAGACCGGGACCGTAGCCGCTCACCAGGGTCCCCGTGCCAGCGCGTGGTGCGTGAACGCGAGCGATCATACGAGCGAAGCTCCTACATGCATGAGCTACATGAAAGGCGCACGATGAGTCGATCGCAGGATCGCGACTACGTGACGGCATGCGGCTGCAACGGGACGCGATTCGTCCGGAGGTGGCGGAATGCGCCTGGATCGGGATGACAGCCAGAACGGAAACAAACGAGCGAGGCGCACGAGTGTTTGGGGAGACGATGTCAAAACATTGACGAGCTGACAGCCCGATCGCGTTCCCCAATTCTAAGTCCTAAGTCCGGGAGTGGGGAACGTTCCGAAATAGGCACCACCATCCTTGCAGGGAAGGATATAAAAGGGCCGGCAAAGGGAAGATGGCTTGTTTTGGAACGAATTGCGAAACAGAGAACGGGAAATAAATTGTAATTTTGGCGCTACGACGCAGCCTAAAATTAAATCGCGTTTAGTTTAATTCGTGGTGGGAAAATATTTCCCAGATGAACCAAATTAATGCTGTTGTATTTTTTCAGTTGGTGGGTAAACATACAACAAACATAGTTGGTACATGTACATAGGACAAATTCGGTGAGTCAAATAATACATTATATATATTTATTTAATTAATTTTGTCCGCCATTAATTAAGAAGAAACGATGTATGTGGAGGATTTGTGGGATAGGTGATAGGGATTGTGTACATGTTGTTTGTTACATTTATTGTTGATAGGGAAAATTTGAATTCTCTGATAAATCTCTTGTTTCAACTGGGGAACGTTTACAATTAACACGAGTTCATTTTTGCTGATTGCATTGTGTTTGTGTATGTTAGGGCTTCGATGATAGTATGCACTGCAAGCTTTAATTTCTTATCTCTGTAATTGTTAAATCTAACTCATCCTGACTCAATAACCGTATATTTGTCAAGCCTGATTTTGCTAGCGCTATGCTTTCTATGATAGTTGAAATTTTCTCTGACAAATATTTAGAATTCATACAAATATTGATTGAGTACAGTCCCATTGAAGCGCTGTTGCATATAGTTATTGCCTTTTTAACGATAAACACTATTAGATGAACCAAATTAATGCTGTTGTATTTTTTCAGTTGGTGGGTGAACATACAACAACCATAGTTGGTACATGTACATAGGACAAATTCGGTGAGTCAAATAATACATTATATATATTTATTTAATTAATTTTGTCCGCCATTAATTAAGAAGAAACGATGTATGTGGAGGATTTGTGGGATAGGTGATAGGGATTGTGTACATGTTTTTTCATACATTTATTGTTGATAGGGAAAATTTGAATTTTCTGATAAATCTCTTGTTGCATCTGGGGAAAGTTTACAATTAACACGATTTCATTTTTGCTGATTGCTTTGTGTTCGTGTATGTTAGGGCTTCGATGATAGTATGCACAGCAAGCTTTAATTTCTTATCTCTGTAATTGTTAAATCTAACTCATCCTGACTCAATAACCGTATATTTGTCAAGCCTGATTTTGCTAGCGCTAATTCACTATTAGATGAACCAAATTAATGCTGTTGTATTTTTTCAGTTGGTGGGTAAACATACAACAAACATAGTTGGTACATGTACATAGGACAAATTCGGTGAGTCAAATAGTACATTATATATATTTGATCGAACACATGCAAAGTAAAATGTAAACATTGCGTCAGCCATTATGGTTAGTGGAATTTCGCCCGCTACAATTTCGCCCGGGCTAGGAGCTGGGTTCGGACCCACAGAAGAAATTTATAAATAAAGCCGCGATAAGCGAATTCTCTCTCTCTTCGCTACTCTACACTTCTGCTGTTCGGTAACTATTAAAAGAAACCAGAAAAATCCGAAACTGATCCGAAAATAAGCGCAAGAACAATATTTATTTAATTAATTTTGTCCGCCATTAATTAAGAAGAAACGATGCATGTGGAGGATTTGTGGGATAGGTGATAGGGATTGTGTACATGTTTTATTATACATTTATTGTTGATAGGGAAAATTTGAATTTTCTGATAAATCTCTTGTTGCATCTGGGGAAAGTTTACAATTAATACGAGTTCATTTTTGCTGATTGCTTTGTGTTCGTGTATGTTAGGGCTTCGATGATAGTATGCACAGCAAGCTTTAATTTCTTATCTCTGTAATTGTTAAATCTAACACATCCTGACTCAATAACCGTATATTTGTCAAGCCTGATTTTGCTAGCGCTATGCTTTCTATGATAGTTGAAATTTTCTCTGACAAATATTTAGAATTCATACAAATATTGATTGAGTACAGTCCCATTGAAGCGCTGTTGAATATAGTTATTGCCTTTTTAACGATAAACACTATTAGATTAACCAAATTAATGCTGTTGTATTTTTTCAGTTGGTGGGTAAACATACAACAAACATAGTTGGTACATGTACATAGGACAAATTCGGTGAGTCAAATAATACATTATATATATTTATTTAATTAATTTTGTCCGCCATTAATTAAGAAGAAACGATGTATGTGGAGAATTTGTGGGATAGGTGATAGGGATTGTGTACATGTTGTTTGTTACATTTATTGTTGATAAGGAAAATTTGAATTTTCTGACAAATCTCTTGTTTCAACTGGGGAACGTTTACAATTAACACGAATTCATTTTTGCTGATTGCTTTATGTTTGTGTATGTTAGGGCTTCGATGATAGTATGCACTGCAAGCTTTAATTTCTTATCTCTCACATTATATATATTTATTTAATTAATTTTGTCCGCCATTAATTAAGAAGAAACGATGTTTGTGGAGGATTTGTGGGATAGTGATAGGGATTGTGTACATGTTTTTTCTTACATTTATTGTTGATAGGGAAAATTTGAATGCTCTGATAAATCTCTTGTTTCAACTGGGGAACGTTTACAATTGATACGAGTTAATTTTTGCTGATTGCTTTGTGTTTGTGTATGTTAGGGCTTCGATGATAGTATGCACAGCAAGCTTTAATTTCTTATCTCTGTAATTGTTAAATCTAACTCATCCTGACTCAATAACCGTATATTTGTCAAGCCTGATTTTGCTAGCGCTATGCTTTCTATGATAGTTGAAATTTTCTCTGACAAATATTTAGAATTCATAAAAATATTAATTGAGTACAGTCCCATTGAAGCGCTGTTGAATATAGTTATTGCCTTTTTAACGATAAACACTATTAGATGAACCAAATTAATGCTGTTGTATTTTTTCAGTTGGTGGGTAAACATACAACAAACATAGTTGGTACATGTACATAGGACAAATTCGGTGAGTCAAATAGTACATTATATATATTTATTTAATTAATTTTGTCCGCCATTAATTAAGAAGAAACGATGTATTTGGAGGATTTGTGGGATAGTGATAGGGATTGTGTACATGATGTTTGTTACATTTATTGTTGATAGGGAAAATTTGAATTTTCTGATAAATCTCTTGTTTCAACTGGGGAACGTTTAGAATTAACACGAATTCATTTTTGCTGATTGCTTTGTGTTTGTGTATGTTAGGGCTTCGATGATAGTATGCACTGCAAGCTTTAATTTCTTATCTCTTACATTATATATATTTATTTAATTAATTTTGTCCGCCATTAATTAAGAAGAAACGATGTATGTGGAGGATTTGTGGGATAGTGATAGGGATTGTGTACATGTTTTTTCTTACATTTATTGTTGATAGGGAAAATTTGAATCCTCTGATAAATCTCTTGTTTCAACTGGGGAACGTTTACAATTGATACGAGTTAATTTTTGCTGATTGCTTTGTGTTTGTGTATGTTAGGGCTTCGATGATAGTATGCACTGCAAGCTTTAATTTCTTATCTCTTACATTATATATATTTATTTAATTAATTTTGTCCGCCATTAATTAAGAAGAAACGATGTTTGTGGAGGATTTGTGGGATAGTGATAGGGATTGTGTACATGTTTTTTCTTACATTTATTGTTGATAGGGAAAATTTGAATCCTCTGATAAATCTCTTGTTTCAACTGGGGTACGTTTACAATTGATACGAGTTAATTTTTGCTGATTGCTTTGTGTTTGTGTATGTTAGGGCTTCGATGATAGTATGCACAGCAAGCTTTAATTTCTTATCTCTGTAATTGTTAAATCTAACTCATCCTGACTCAATAACCGTATATTTGTCAAGCCTGATTTTGCTAGCGCTATGCTTTCTATGATAGTTGAAATTTTCTGTGACAAATATTTAGAATTCATAAAAATATTAATTGAGTACAGTCCCATTGAAGCGCTGTTGAATATAGTTATTGCCTTTTTAACGATAAACACTATTAGATGAACCAAATTAATGCTGTTGTATTTTTTCAGTTGGTGGGTAAACATACAACAAACATAGTTGGTACATGTACATAGGACAAATTCGGTGAGTCAAATATTACATTATATATATTTATTTAATTAACTAGCTGGCCCGACGAACTTCACTCCGTCCAATATCTATGATTGTATGCACTAAGGTTTTTCTTGAAGGTTTCTAATTTTAATGAAAATAAGTTTGAATTAATTATATTGGAAATCATTGATGCTAATTATATTACTGCTTTCAAATGTACAGAGAAGGCGGTTTTCCAAAGCGTTAACACGCCACGTATAGCATGGTCATGTGAATAACATGGAATTTCAAGATTTGTACTACACACTTCCATCGACTGTTGAAAATTGAATACGCTTAAATTGAAATGGCATATCGTTGGAACTTAAGGGAATGCTCGGTGTTAAACATGCTGCCTCCTTATAAGTCTCTACCACATTGTTCGAAAGCTGCGTGACAAACAGTCATGTTCCTTGACATAATTTGGGGCATGAAGGTTTCGGAGCATAATAATAACACTTCCATTTTTATGTCGCAAATGATGCGGTGGCCAAGAATCCAAGAATCCAAATCCATGAAGTTTAGAATTTGCACACAGAGTTCGCTGAAAAGTTTTCAATGATTCCCCGGCTGCACTCTTTAAAGCAATTGCTCTTAGTAGGCTGCGAAAGAAGAGTACGATTGCTCTTATAGCTGACTCATATGATTTTTGAGTTTTAGCGTTACAAACAAACATACATCCATTTTTATATATATAATAGATTTTGTCCGCCATTAATTAAGAAGAAACGATGTATGTGGAGGATTTGTGGGATAGGTGATAGGGATTGTGAACATGTTTTTTCTAACATTTATTGTTGATAGGGAAAATTTGAATTCTCTGATAAATCTCTTGTTTCAACTGGGGAACGTTTACAATTGATACGAGTTAATTTTTGCTGATTTCTTTGTGTTTGTGTATGTTAGGGCTTCGATGATAGTATGCACTGCAAGCTTTAATTTCTTATCTCTGTAATTGTTAAATCTAACTCATCCTGACTCAATAACCGTATATTTGTCAAGCCTGATTTTGCTAGCGCTATGCTTTCTATGATAGTTGAAATTTTCTCTGACAAATATTTAGAATTCATACAAATATTGATTGAGTACAGTCCCATTGAAGCGCTGTTGCATATAGTTATTGCCTTTTTAACGATAAACACTATTAGATGAACCAAATTAATGCTGTTGTATTTTTTCAGTTGGTGGGTAAACATACAACAACTATAGTTGGTACATGTACATAGGACAAATTCGGTGAGTCAAATAATACATTATATATATTTATTTAATTAATTTTGTTCGCCATTAATTAAGAAGAAACGATGTATGTGGAGGATTTGTGGGATAGGTGATAGGGATTGTGTACATGTTTTTTCATACATTTATTGTTGATAGGGAAAATTTGAATTTTCTGATAAATCTCTTGTTGCATCTGGGGAAAGTTTACAATTAACACGATTTCATTTTTGCTGATTGCTTTGTGTTCGTGTATGTTAGGGCTTCGATGATAGTATGCACTGCAAGCTTTAATTTCTTATCTCTGTAATTGTTAAATCTAACTCATCCTGACTCAATAACCGTATATTTGTCAAGCCTGATTTTGCTAGCGCTATGCTTTCTATCATAGTTGAAATTTTCTCTGACAAATATTTAGAATTTATAAATATATTAATTGAGTACAGTCCCATTGAAGCGCTGTTAAATATAGTTATTGCCTTTTTAACGATAAACACTATTTGTCAAAACATTGACGAGCTGACAGCCCGATCGCGTTCCCCAATTCTAAGTCCTAAGTCCGGGAGTGGGGAACGTTCCGAAATAGGCACCACCATCCTTGCAGGGAAGGATATAAAAGGGCCGGCAAAGGGAAGATGGCTTGTTTTGGAACGAATTGCGAAACAGAGAACGGGAAATAAATTGTAATTTTGGCGCTACGACGCAGCCTAAAATTAAATCGCGTTTAGTTTAATTCGTGGTGGGAAAATATTTCCCACATTCCAAAATTACATTTATCATTCGCGAGTGATAATGCCGGTCGAGAAGTCCAGCGAACAGCGGCAAGTGGCGTTGGACGACACAGTGTGCACCGAACAGCGGCAAGTGGCGGTGAACGAGCCGGAGGGACGGGTGTCCGATATCCTCGTTCCCTCGGCAAACTCTACGACGGTATCACCAAGCGAACGAAGGAGAGAGGTGAACAGCGCGGAGCGGCTCAGGGAAATTACGAGCCAGCTTCAGCTCCTGGAATTGGAGCGGGCGGCGATTATCACCGGCGGAAGAACGTGCACCTTTCCGACGGAGATGCCCTCGAGCGCTTCAACGGTACGATACCCACCGTCCAAGGATACTTGAAATAACCAGGTTGCCGCAAAGGTGGTTTTTGTTGGTTTTGTAATTTTGACAGGTTGGTCCAAAGGTGTTTACAAAAAAAGTATGGCTGGTATGTCTTTACCATCTGAGTAGCTGTGCGTTATTTCTAATATATAAAAATAATAAGTTTAGGACAGTCAAATAGCATTTCGATGTTGTTTGGTGAGTTGTTCCGCTTTTTTATAGCTCGTTAAGAAATCAACGCGACGTTAACAACAACATTTGACAGGTTGGTCCAAAAGAATTTTTCCCACGGCGATTTGTCAAAATACACTGCATGCACCGACCTCCTCTTAATTGGACCTTGCCCACCGTCGACGGAACCAGCCCGCCAAACGATGGTTAGCGACACCTTGCTTGGGTCAACGAACGTCTCCGCGTCGAGACCGTACGGGAGGTGTGTTAGTGTTGGTGCGTCGCGCGACCAGCTGATCGTGAGAGCGACGTTCGATCATACGGTCACCGGGGCAATGACCGACCCATCTACGCAAGGTAGAATGGCGAACGTTTCGACGCGAACGACGGGACGTTCGGTCTCGTTCGCGATGGCGGGCGCCCCGACGCCGCAGATGACCGACGCTTCACCGGAGGCAACAAGATGGGGCTTTCCTACGGTTCCACCGGCGGGTTTGAACCATTACCGGCCCACGGTATCACCTTCGCCCGAAATGCACAGAACCACAGTTTACGACCACGCGGCACCACACACAACACTGAACGCGAGTCAAGTATCTTCCCGACAGGCCACCAGCCGGGACTTACCCATCTTCTCCGGGGCACCGGAGGAATGGCCAATGTTCATTTCGAACTACCAACGTTCGACTGCACTGTGCGGCTATTCCCCGGACGAAAATCTTCTGCGCTTACAACGGGCGCTGAAAGGGGAAGCACTCGAGGCGGTGCGTTATCTCCTTATCGCTCCTTCTCGTGCTTGGATGACGCCATCGAATTATTGAGGACGCTTTTCGGACGGCCGGAGTTGATCGTCCATTCACTGGTCCGCCGCGTACGACGAATGCCTTCACCGGACGCGGAGCATCCTCAGTCGCTGGTGAAATTCAGTGTGGCGATTCTGAATATATGTGCCACCGTGAGAGCGTGCGGGATGCAGGAGTTTGAGTGTAACGCGACCATGTTACACGAGATCGTGGCGAAGCTGCCCCCGACGGAGCGGTTACGGTGGAACGACTACCGGTTGGACTTGGCGTGCGTGACACTGGCCGACCTGGAGCGATGGTTGAAACGGCTAGTGAGGGCATCGAGTCTGTCGGTCACCCTGGACGACCCTAGGGGAACGGCACAAAATCGTCGCGGCCAGGTAAGCCGTTTAAACACACACGATATCTCTTCCAGCATCGATGCGCCACCACTCCCTTCGACGACGAAGAGTCACGTATGCCCGATATGCCACGATGCCGGACACAAGCTCCCGAACTGCCGGAAGTTTATTCAACGCGACGTCGAAGGCCGATGGGCGATTGTGAGGGAACGCGGTATTTGTCGGCGATGCCTAAATCGACACCACAATCGCTGTCGAATTCGAACGCCGTGCGGGAAACATGGATGTAGCTCACCACACCACGAGCTCTTGCACGACGACATAACTGAGCCTGCGCCAATCCTGACGGGAGAAAGCTGCAACACGCACACGGGAGGTCAATCCGTCGTACTTTTCCGGTACATTCCCGTAACGGTGTACGGGAAAGACGGGCATATCGATACCTACGCGTTCTTTGACGAAGGATCGTCCTCGACCTTCGTTGAACAAGGCCTAGTGGACGAGTTGGGTCTCGTCGGCACGCCCAACCCACTCTGCCTACGATGGACCGGGGAGACGGAACGCCAGGAAGACGAGTCCCATCGTCTCTCGCTACAAGTGTCTGGCCGAGGGAAACGGAACCAGTCTTACATTATGCCGAAGGTCCACACCTTACGCAACTTGGCGCTCCCGGAACAAACAATAGCGATGTCGGACCTCGAGGAACGCTTCCCGTACCTTCGCGGGCTACCCTTGACGTCGTACCATAAGGTGAAGCCGCGCATCTTAATCGGCATCGACAACTGTCACCTAGGGCAACCACTCCGTAGCGCCGAAGGCAACGCGAACGAACCAGTGGCAACAAAGACGCGTCTAGGCTGGACCGTGTTCGGTCCGTGTCCGGGAAAGCGTACCCATTCCAACGTGTGCCACAGCTACCACTTTGGCGCCTGCGGATCCGGCGGAGACGATGCCCTCGACCTTGCGTGTGGGATGCGGAACGAGACAGGCCTCCACTGGAAGTTCGACGACGTCAAACTTCCATGCAACCGGGACACGGCCCTCCGAAGATACGCGAGCCTACGGGAACGAAGGGAGAAGGAGCGGCTGCGTCTGCGCGAACGCGAAGTCCGCGAGCGGCTGGGCAAGCTGCGACCCGCCTCGCCACCACGGATGCGAGCGGTCGCCGTTTCACCGGTTTCGTCGTGGGGAGACGGCGGTGGAGAACCGTTACAGGGCAAGGGCAAGAAGAGTCCCGAGCGCCGCCTTTCCCCGGTTTCGTCGTGGGGAGACGGCGGTGGAGAATCCCGCCTTTCGTCGCCCATACCGTCGTCGCGCTACCGGGAGATGACGCCAATGCGCCGTGGGCGCTCGCCCGAGCTAGCGCGGGACGAACGTCGGCGGAGCCACGAGGCGCTAAAGGAAAGCGAGTGGCGAGTGCGGGAGGTGATGCGCAGTAAGGATCGTGATGACGTACTGGCAAGAAAGCGCAAGCGCGACCGATTGTCCGTCAAAGAGCAGCACCAGCAGCCTCAACAGCAGCAGTATCTTCACCCGCACCAGCACCAAAAGCAGCAGCCAACGCAGCAGCAACAGCAGTTGCAACCGCAGGTCCGCACTCAGCGGCGCGACAACGACGGCGGGTTGGAGAAGCCGGACCGCCACCGACCAGTCGAACGGTTGCTGCCCCGGCCGGCGGAACGGGCCCGTGCCTTGGCATCTGCTCGGTCGCCAGGCAAGCCGGTAGACCGGGACCGTAGCCGCTCACCAGGGTCCCCGTGCCAGCGCGTGGTGCGTGAACGCGAGCGATCATACGAGCGAAGCTCCTACATGCATGAGCTACATGAAAGGCGCACGATGAGTCGATCGCAGGATCGCGACTACGTGACGGCATGCGGCTGCAACGGGACGCGATTCGTCCGGAGGTGGCGGAATGCGCCTGGATCGGGATGACAGCCAGAACGGAAACAAACGAGCGAGGCGCACGAGTGTTTGGGGAGACGATGTCAAAACATTGACGAGCTGACAGCCCGATCGCGTTCCCCAATTCTAAGTCCTAAGTCCGGGAGTGGGGAACGTTCCGAAATAGGCACCACCATCCTTGCAGGGAAGGATATAAAAGGGCCGGCAAAGGGAAGATGGCTTGTTTTGGAACGAATTGCGAAACAGAGAACGGGAAATAAATTGTAATTTTGGCGCTACGACGCAGCCTAAAATTAAATCGCGTTTAGTTTAATTCGTGGTGGGAAAATATTTCCCAGATGAACCAAATTAATGCTGTTGTATTTTTTCAGTTGGTGGGTAAACATACAACAAACATAGTTGGTACATGTACATAGGACAAATTCGGTGAGTCAAATAATACATTATATATATTTATTTAATTAATTTTGTCCGCCATTAATTAAGAAGAAACGATGTATGTGGAGGATTTGTGGGATAGGTGATAGGGATTGTGTACATGTTGTTTGTTACATTTATTGTTGATAGGGAAAATTTGAATTCTCTGATAAATCTCTTGTTTCAACTGGGGAACGTTTACAATTAACACGAGTTCATTTTTGCTGATTGCATTGTGTTTGTGTATGTTAGGGCTTCGATGATAGTATGCACTGCAAGCTTTAATTTCTTATCTCTGTAATTGTTAAATCTAACTCATCCTGACTCAATAACCGTATATTTGTCAAGCCTGATTTTGCTAGCGCTATGCTTTCTATGATAGTTGAAATTTTCTCTGACAAATATTTAGAATTCATACAAATATTGATTGAGTACAGTCCCATTGAAGCGCTGTTGCATATAGTTATTGCCTTTTTAACGATAAACACTATTAGATGAACCAAATTAATGCTGTTGTATTTTTTCAGTTGGTGGGTGAACATACAACAACCATAGTTGGTACATGTACATAGGACAAATTCGGTGAGTCAAATAATACATTATATATATTTATTTAATTAATTTTGTCCGCCATTAATTAAGAAGAAACGATGTATGTGGAGGATTTGTGGGATAGGTGATAGGGATTGTGTACATGTTTTTTCATACATTTATTGTTGATAGGGAAAATTTGAATTTTCTGATAAATCTCTTGTTGCATCTGGGGAAAGTTTACAATTAACACGATTTCATTTTTGCTGATTGCTTTGTGTTCGTGTATGTTAGGGCTTCGATGATAGTATGCACAGCAAGCTTTAATTTCTTATCTCTGTAATTGTTAAATCTAACTCATCCTGACTCAATAACCGTATATTTGTCAAGCCTGATTTTGCTAGCGCTAATTCACTATTAGATGAACCAAATTAATGCTGTTGTATTTTTTCAGTTGGTGGGTAAACATACAACAAACATAGTTGGTACATGTACATAGGACAAATTCGGTGAGTCAAATAGTACATTATATATATTTGATCGAACACATGCAAAGTAAAATGTAAACATTGCGTCAGCCATTATGGTTAGTGGAATTTCGCCCGCTACAATTTCGCCCGGGCTAGGAGCTGGGTTCGGACCCACAGAAGAAATTTATAAATAAAGCCGCGATAAGCGAATTCTCTCTCTCTTCGCTACTCTACACTTCTGCTGTTCGGTAACTATTAAAAGAAACCAGAAAAATCCGAAACTGATCCGAAAATAAGCGCAAGAACATTGGTGCCGTGACCAGGATATTTCAAAACGAACTTTGGTGAATTCTGTCTTCGCAAATATTTCGGGTCGTTCGTGAAAAATACGCGCAAAAAGTTCATCGTTAACGCTAACGGACCGCGTACGTCAAAATTCAAAATGCCCGCGGATCCCATTATCCTTTCGTCAAGACGCGCGATTCTTCTCGTTTCGGTCAGCCGTTACGAAGGTTTTATACGCGATTTCCAACAAGACCGCGATCTTGTTGAAGTTGAAGCTCGGGTAGCTAAATTCGACCGACTTTGCCAAGACTTGGAGAAGCTGCAGCAGGAGCTTGAGGACGTAGCTGCCACAGCAGAGGAAATAGCGCAGAACGCAGCGTTGCGCGCTGACTTTGAGCCCCGTCTGATACGGGTAGAAGCGGAGCTTAAAGCAAAAAGACCTCCACAAGGCTCGCAACTTAATACCACCGGCAGTTCCTTGGCTGGTATTAAGCTTCCGACCATCTCCTTGCCAGAGTTTAACGGAGATTATATGCAATGGCTCACTTTCCGCGACACATTCGAGTGTCTGATTCATGACAACCGCGATCTTCCCGCCATACAAAAATTTCACTATCTTCGCACAGCGGTCAAGGGTGAAGCGGCACAAGTGATTGAAGCCATCACAATTAGCGCGGCAAACTACGAGATTGCATGGCAAGCACTAACGGCGCGCTATTCAAATGAATATTTGCTCAAAAAACGCCACTTACAAGCATTATTCACTATGGCAACCGCGAAAAGGGAAAGCGCGACCGCACTGCACCTTCTGGTGGACGAGTTTGAGCGTCACAAGAAAACACTGGAGCATCTCGGGGAAAGAACGGAAACATGGAGTAGCTTGCTCGAGCATTTGTTGTGCACCAAGTTGCCTACGAGTACATTGAGAGACTGGGAGGAACATGCGTCAAGTGAAGAAAGCCCCACGTATGCTTGCTTGATCGTTTTCTTGCAGCGCCGTATGAGGGTGCTCGAAACCTTATCGGTAAACAAGGAGCAAGATATTGTTCTAAATGATTCGCACCAGTATACAAAACGAATGCCTCTTACGCGACTCGGCAGTTTTGCAGCGGCATCCAATGTTGCACGGAAATGCTCTCTGTGCGATTTAGAGCATTCCATCGCCAAATGTCCACGATTTATAGCCATGCACCCGATCGAACGCCATCGCACTATAATGAACGCACGGTTATGTTTGAATTGTCTTCGAGACAACCATCGCGCCCGCGACTGCTCTTCGCAGTACAAATGCCGCCATTGTAATTCACAACACCACACTATGTTACACACTTCACAAGATCACTCTGCCGGAGCATTCTCCACTGCGATGCCAGCTGCGAGCAATCGACCAGCAGCTAGCGATCACCCGGCCAATCTTCAGCGAACTTTCGCAGCAGCAATGGAGCGAGCGCCAACGCAGGTTTTGCTCCAAACTGCTATTATTAATATTGTCGACCCATTCGGGTTGGTTCATTCTGCTCGAGCACTCTTGGACAGTGCCTCGCAGCCGGACATGATGAGCAGCCAACTAGCAAATCGACTAAAATTAAAAAAGAAGAAGGTTAATGTTATCCTGCAAGGTGCAGGCCAATCTATCCGTCCGTTGAAAGAGTCCGTGCACGCGAAGATTGCCTCACGTACTCAACAGTTCGAAGCAGGAGTTGAGTTTTTGATCGTAGAAAAGTTGATGGCGAATCTACCGTTGCATGATATAAACACGACGGGCTGGAATATCCCGTCCGAGCTGGTTTTGGCCGATCCTGAATTCTTCAAATCTTCGGCAATCGACATTATCCTTGGTGCTCGACATTATGCCTCTTTCTTCGAAGGTAGCGCCCAAGTCAAGCTAGCGCCTACTCTTCCAACGCTGCAAGAGAGCGTATTTGGCTGGGTGGTTACTGGCTCGGCCGGTAATCGCCGGAGCTTACGGACGGCGCCTCTAACGTTGCCCATACAACAGCGGTCGTTTGCATGACAACGTTAGAAGAATCGATCGAGCGGTTCTGGAAATCAGAGGAACTATGGGTTAACGATGGCTACTCACCCGACGAACGCCATTGTGAGGCAATCTACAAAAGTACTACGCAGCGGGATCCATCGGGTCGGTACATAGTTCGTCTGCCCAAGCAACCCGATTTCTTTGACAAACTTGGCCTGTCAAAGGATATGGCTTTGAATCGATTCACACTGCTTGAAAGGAGACTGCAACGCGATCCGGGCCTGAAAGAAGAGTACCATAAATTTATGAAGGAGTACCTGGAGCTGAAGCATATGAGTCTAACGACACCGACTGAAAACGACCACGGTTACTACTTGCCGCACCATCCAGTGTTGAAAGCTTCCAGTTCGACGACAAAGTTGCGGGTTGTTTTCGACGGATCAGCTAAAACGTCTACCGGCTATTCACTAAACGAAGCATTACGTGTCGGTCCAGTAGTGCAAGACGATTTGCTGGACATAATACTCAGGTTTCGCACCTATAAAGTAGCACTCGTTGGCGACATCGCGAAAATGTACAGGCAGATAGTGGTTCATCCTGATGATCGCCGCTTTCAACGCGTTCTCTTCCGCTTCTCACCGGATGACTCAGTGGAGACTTACGAGCTGAATACGGCGACTTACGGGCTTTCACCATCCTCTTTCTTGGCTACGCGTACGTTGCTGCAGCTCGCCGAAGATGAAGGTTCAAGCTTTCCGCATGCTGCACAAGCTTTGGCGCAGAATTTTTACGTCGACGACTTCATCGGTGGTGCTGATTCGGTGGAGCAAGCACAACAGCTGCGAGAAGAGCTCTCCCAAATGCTGAATAACGGCGGATTCTCACTTCGAAAATGGACCTCAAATCAGCTGGCGGT
Source organism: Anopheles atroparvus (assembly GCA_914969975.1). NCBI lineage: Eukaryota > Metazoa > Arthropoda > Insecta > Diptera > Culicidae > Anopheles > Anopheles atroparvus. The sequence goes on along the minus strand of CAJZCY010000001.1, from coordinate 313,391 downwards.
TCTTTCCGGTTTGACTGAGGATCAAATCGGGACGCAATCGACACTTCAATTTATGCCCGACGAGAAGATAAAGGCACTCGGAATCGCTTGGGAGCCCGAAGCTGACGTTTTATCCTTCGAGTCGCGGATTGACGCCGACACCAGCCACCCCACCATGCGACTAATCTTCTCCGGCATCTCCCGAATGTTCGATCCGATAGGATTGATATCGCCGATCATCATTCGTGCTAAGTTGCTGATGCAAGAATTGTGGGTGCAGAAGTCGGGCTGGGACAATCCTGTTTCTGACAGCATCTACAAAAAGTGGACATCTATTAAATCCGATTGGCCAATCATTTCCGGTTATAAAAGCGATCGTTATGCTCTCTTACCTGATTCTCGCGTCCAATTACATACGTTTTGTGATGCCTCCAAAGCTGCCTTCGGAGCATGTATCTACGCGCGGTGTGAAAATAATCAAGGACAAGTGCGAGTATCGCTGTTGGCATCGAAGTCACGTTTAGCACCACTAAAGCGAATTACGTTACCGCGATTGGAACTTAATGCGGCCGTTACGGGAGCACATCTGTACGAACGCGTAAGGCAGGCCATGAGACTCGATTCAGTAGAGTCATATTTTTGGTCCGACTCTACCGTTACGCTGCACTGGCTGAGTTCACCACCCAACAACTGGAAAACTTACGTAGGGAATCGTGTCGCAGAAGTTCAAAACTACACGCATCAACATCCCTGGAAGCACATCGCGGGTTGTTCCAATCCTGCTGATTTAGTTTCACGTGGCGTGACTGCAGCAGATTTTGTCAAGAATGCATTGTGGAGCTGCGGTCCAGAATGGTTAATTCTTCCAGCGTCTGAATGGCCAAACTCAACGTCGACAGTTGCGGATGGAACAGAGCTGGAGACTCGCCATGTGTTTGCCGCAACCGCCGTCATCCAGGCTGTGCATCCGTGGTTTGAGCGCTACTCTTCATTCACTCGGCTCTTACGCGTAATTGGGTATTGCATTCGATTCATACGCAATGCTAAGGAGAAGTGTCGCACTCATCGTGAGCCATCGGAAGCCCCAGCTTCGCCAACCATCACTCCGAACTTCCTTGAAGCTGCGAAAACTGTGCTTTGCAGGCTGGCACAGCAAGACGCATTTCCCGCGGAGCTCGAGCAGTTGAAGAAGCGTGAGGTAATTGCGAAGCGCTCACCGCTAAGACGTCTAACTCCATTCATCGATCCCGAAGGAGTAATGAGAGTAGGAGGACGTCTCCAGCTGTCGAAGCTGCCTTACGAATCGAAGCACCCAATTCTCCTACCGAAAAAGCACATCTTCGCACGCCGTATCGCAGAACATCTTCACCGGGAGCTCATACATGGTGGCGGAAGATTGTTGCTTTCCCAGATTCGCGAGCAATATTGGCCACTCGACGGACGTCACCTAGTGAAAGGCGTTGTGAGACACTGCTTCCGATGCATTCGTCAGCAGCCAACACTAGCGCAGCAGCAAATTGGACAGTTACCATCATCGCGAATCACACCAAGTCGACCGTTTTCGATCATCGGAGTGGATTATGCCGGACCAATCTACTTGCGACCGATTCATAAGCGTGCGGAGCCCGCCAAGGCATATCTTTGCGTGTTCGTTTGCTTTGCCACGAAAGCTGTTCACTTCGAACTTGTGGGTGATTTGACCACCGCTGGTTTCTTGGCTGCGCTACGACGATTTGCATCGCGAAGAGGACGTCCGTCGCATATCTACTCGGACAACGGAAAAAACTTCGAGGGCGCAGCACGTGAGTTAAGCGAACTATTCGAAATGTTCCGCGATGAGGAGCAACGCAACACCATCATCTCGAATTGCGCGGAGATGGGTATCACTTGGCACTTCAGCCCGCCGAGGGCCCCGCACTTTGGCGGACTATGGGAAGCAGCAGTGAAGACGGCCAAAAGACACCTCTTTCGTCAGCTAGGCAGCACAAAGTTGCCTTACGAGGGCTACATCACCGTCCTGCACCAGATCGAAGCGGCGATGAATTCTCGTCCGCTGTTACCCATGTCGGACGACCCAAAAGAACTGGCCGCACTAACACCTGCACATTTTTTGATAGGCACCTCGATGAACGCGATGCCAGAGCCGGACTACACTGTCAGGAAAACATACACGCTGAGCGATTGGCAGAAGTGGCAACTGGTCGTGCAGCACTTTTGGAAGCATTGGGCCACCGAGTACCTGCAGGAGATGCAAAGAGACACGATGAGGACCTGCAGCACTAATGATTTCTCACCTGGTCGGCTAGTAATACTGATGGACGATGCTCTCCCAACAACCCAATGGCCACTCGCGCGGATCATCGAAACGCATCCCGGAATGGACAAGCTGACACGGGTAGTCACTTTGAGAACGGCGAAGGGGATATCCGTGAGGCCAATAACAAAAATTTGCCTGCTACCGGAGGCTGGTAGCGAGATCGAGTCTTCTTCTTCTTCTTCTTCTTCTGCGAGGATTTACACCAGTACGGCTATTGAATCCAGCTTCCTGGGCCTTCGCAAGCTAATCTGGTGACGTAGACCTCTATGAGTTAAGGACCGGCAACTCAGGCCATATGTCCCAATTTTCTAAGTATATTCCAACCTCCGTGAGGAAAGTAACAATTTTAGCTTTGCGATTAGTTCGGTGTTCTGCAAGCTATTTGTTTTGACTGCTCAGATAGGAGTTTCCTTCTGTCATTAACGTTGCTGTTTATAGCAGCCGATTGAGGACTCAAAACGAGCTCCTCTGTGGTTAACCGTCACCCGCCCAACCAGCTACCCGGGTAGCTTTTGGAGTTTTATTTTTAAATAACTTTTGATTGGATTATCGTATCGGCACGAAACTTTTAGAATGCCTAGAAAAACGAATTTCCTATCGTCTAGCTTAAGGAAAAAATTTTTAAAGAAATTTAAATAATTTTTTTTTTGCATTTTTCGGTTGATACCCCTCATCAGCCCAACCGGCTACCCGGGTAGCTCATACATTTTGTATGGGAGATTCCGTTTTCCTGCACTTCATACCAAATATCTTTTTATTGAGATGTCGGATTGATTTGAAATTTTCAGTGAAGATACTTGAGGGTATTTCCTAAAATATTGTGTTTGAGTTATAATTTTGAAAATTCATTAACTATATATATTTGTAGTTCCAAAAAATTTCGCCCTTTACATCAACAACCACTTACCTGTTTGGATCATACATTATGAATGGGGGATTGCTTTTTTTGTATTTTAGTACGTTTATCTTTGGACCTAGATACTAAATTTTTCTAGTTATAGTAAATTTTTTTTAATGTTTTAAAAATATTGTGTAATATTAAAAATTCAAAGTGAATTTTATTAGCCGCACAAATCCTTAATCTTAAGCAATTATTTTCAACTTGAATAAAACACAAACGTGAACTTCGTGCTTACACGCTCGAGTGATGCCAACCAGCTAACCGGCAAACAGAGGAGCTATTGAACAACAATGTCGTGCAAGTTTGATCCTGTTTGAATGACTCATACCCAATGTCTTTGCATTCGATTTTGAGCGCACTCTTTTCACCACGCATACTTCGTCACATATACTACGCATACTAAGTCGCATCACATGGCATATAATTTTCAACAAACCGGAACTATGTGTGTGTAATTGCCAAGCAAAGGTAAGCGTAGTGAAAAACTCAATCCTTAGATTATATAAAATCAAACAGACACAAGAACAATGACTAGGAACAACTTTGCACACGAAAAATAATAAAGTAACAAAGAAACCCTTGTTCCCAGATAGAGTGTAACGAAAAACGACGATAGCATGAAACGCAACAGTTTATCGTTTTACACTATTTTATGTAACATTAACGAAAACTTTAAGTAATTCTGTATCTAGGTCCAAAGATAAACGTACTAAAATACAAAAAAAGCAATCCCCCATTCATAATGTATGATCCAAACAGGTAAGTGGTTGTTGATGTAAAGGGCGAAATTTTTTGGAAATACAAATATATATAGTTAATGAATTTTCAAAATTATAACTCAAACACAATATTTTAGGAAATACCCTCAAGTATCTTCACTGAAAATTTCAAATCAATCCGACATCTCAATAAAAAGATATTTGGTATGAAGTGCAGGAAAACGGAATCTCCCATACAAAATGTATGAGCTACCCGGGTAGCCGGTTGGGCTGATACGTATGTAACTTTGGTTGGGCGGGTGACGGTTAAAGGGCTACCCGGCTGTTTCATTCTAGAAGTTCGTTTTTTTTCCAACTTTATCCAACCCGATTTTGTTCGCGACTTAAACTATATTTACGACGGGAAAAAAACCTTAAGGGCTGCCGTGCTTGGGACCTCGCAAAGTTCGCAATTTCTGTTAGAAGCAGCTTCCTCTTGTGAAGCCAGAAATTACCGTAAACGAGTCCTGTTGTAAATTCCAGCCTTGCTCTGCCTGCATTCTTGACTATTTGCATGAATTCTTGTTTAACAATTTCATGTCCTGTTCATTTTGTGTTGTTCTTGTTTTTATAGGTTTGTTTTTATCACGTGGTTCATATGAGCCATTATGATCTCTACGGAGTTGAGAGGAAGTGGTCTTCCTTCTCTCTTCTTTCGATCTCTTGGATCATAAGCTCCACGTCGCTAATAGATACCGATTTATCTATTACTACTTCCGAGTCGCTTATACTGAGTGTATCCTCCATTTCATACCCTTCTGAGGGAGTGGGTGATTCCGTAGTATTTTCGTCTTGTTCTTGCTCCATGTTGCTATTTAAGGAGAATTTCTCCTCCGGGTTTTTGTCCTGTTGCATGTTCTTTTGTTGTTTGTTAATCTTTGTTGTGTCTGTTACTGTCTGTGTTTCATTTTTGTTTTGTGAGGTAGCCTGTTTCACGAGGCTTGTATTAATTTCTGTGTCATTTTTAATTTTTTCGTTGATGTTGTGCGTGTGTTTATTATTACTGGCCGTGTGTGCGTACGATGTTTCACTGGTGTACCTTTTGGGTATTGTAGGGCATTGTCTGCGCCTGATTCTTTTAGCTTCACCATAGGTCACCCTGTTGATGGTCTTTATTTTTTGTATTTCTACTTCATCCATGTATACCGGACAGTTTTTGTTTAGAGTGTGGTGGTTATCACCGCACGATACACATTTTGTGTTCGAGCATTCGTTCTCGTGGTCGGGAAGGCTACAGTTTCCACATACCCGTTCCCCTCGACACCATTTCTTTGTGTGCCCGATCTTTAAACACGTGGTGCACCGCATCGGATTCGGGATGTACAACTCAACCAGGATCGGATACAGTCCGAAATCAACCGAGCGAGGTACCGTGGTCGAATTAAACAAGAGAATAGCTGTCCTGGTGTTCTTTAGTTCACCGTTGATTTTTCTCTTCATAATGGTGACTTCTGTGACCTTTTGTGATTTCAGTCCTACCTGAATTTCATTCTCCGTCATGAATTCAATATCGGGGCAGCGTATTATTCCTTTCGAAGTGTTCAGCGTGGGGTGCTCCTCCACCTTCACATCGATGTCGCCTTTGGTATAAGGGATTTTCTTTATCTTTGCGGCCTTGTTCGCCTGTCTCTCGTTGTTCAGCTTCAAAAGCAGCTTACCTCCTCTCAAACGTGTCACTTCTTCGGGTTTGCATCCAATGGCGGTTTCAATAACTTTTTGCAGCAGAAAAGGGTTGCATCTGCTGAGATCACGTCCCGTTACCGTCGATTCCATTACCATAAACGTTTGTTCGCATTTTTGGGAGGTGATGTTCAGCACTGGAGTGTTTTTTCTTCCTACTTTTCTTTTCGGCTCACTAAAATCACCTAACACATCGAAATAGTTACTGAGGGGGACTCCCCCCCCAGGGTCTTGGACCCCCATTATTTAGAAAAAAACACTCTTATAAATCTCCTCCTGCTTTCACTTGTAGGTAAAAAGTATTCGAAGAATACAAAGCGAGTCTGACAAAAGCCTTCACTCTATTCAAAGTCGCAGAAGAAAAAGTAAGTCAGTAACAGCCAAATCAAAACGCGTGCGAATCCGTCAAAAGCTAACTGTCGAATGCTGCGAGATCGAGTCAACACATGCCGATTAGGTATTGACGTACGTCAAGGGGTTGGAGGATGATCGAACACAAGCAAAGTAAAAAGTAAACATTGCGTCAGCCATTATGGTTAGTGGAATTTCGCCCGCTACAATTTCGCCCGGGCTAGGAGCTGGGTTCGGACCCACAGAAGAAATTTATAAATAAAGCCGCGATAAGCGAATTCTCTCTCTCTTCGCTACTCTACACTTCTGCTGTTCGGTAACTATTAAAAGAAACCAGAAAAATCCGAAACTGATCCGAAAATAAGCGCAAGAACAATATTTATTTAATTAATTTTGTCCGCCATTAATTAAGAAGAAACGATGCATGTGGAGGATTTGTGGGATAGGTGATAGGGATTGTGTACATGTTTTATTATACATTTATTGTTGATAGGGAAAATTTGAATCCTCTGATAAATCTCTTGTTTCAACTGGGGAACGTTTACAATTGATACGAGTTAATTTTTGCTGATTGCTTTGTGTTTGTGTATGTTAGGGCTTCGATGATAGTATGCACAGCAAGCTTTAATTTCTTATCTCTGTAATTGTTAAATCTAACACATCCTGACTCAATAACCGTATATTTGTCAAGCCTGATTTTGCTAGCGCTATGCTTTCTATGATAGTTGAAATTTTCTCTGACAAATATTTAGAATTCATACAAATATTGATTGAGTACAGTCCCATTGAAGCGCTGTTGAATATAGTTATTGCCTTTTTAACGATAAACACTATTAGATTAACCAAATTAATGCTGTTGTATTTTTTCAGTTGGTGGGTAAACATACAACAAACATAGTTGGTACATGTACATAGGACAAATGCGGTGAGTCAGTACATTATATATATTTATTTAATTAATTTTGTCCGCCATTAATTAAGAAGAAACGATGTATGTGGAGGATTTGTGGGATAGTGATAGGGATTGTGTACATGTTTTTTCTTACATTTATTGTTGATAGGGAAAATTTGAATTCTCTGATAAATCTCTTGTTTCAACTGGGGAACGTTTACAATTGATACGAGTTAATTTTTGCTGATTGCTTTGTGTTTGTGTATGTTAGGGCTTCGATGATAGTATGCACAGCAAGCTTTAATTTCTTATCTCTGTAATTGTTAAATCTAACTCATCCTGACTCAATAACCGTATATTTGTCAAGCCTGATTTTGCTAGCGCTATGCTTTCTATGATAGTTGAAATTTTCTCTGACAAATATTTAGAATTCATAAAAATATTAATTGAGTACAGTCCCATTGAAGCGCTGTTGAATATAGTTATTGCCTTTTTAACGATAAACACTATTAGATTAACCAAATTAATGCTGTTGTATTTTTTCAGTTGGTGGGTAAACATACAACAAACATAGTTGGTACATGTACATAGGACAAATTCGGTGAGTCAAATAATACATTATATATATTTATTTAATTAATTTTGTCCGCCATTAATTAAGAAGAAACGATGTATGTGGAGGATTTGTGGGATAGGTGATAGGGATTGTGTACATGTTGTTTGTTACATTTATTGTTGATAGGGAAAATTTGAATTCTCTGATAAATCTCTTGTTTCAACTGGGGAACGTTTACAATTAACACGAGTTCATTTTTGCTGATTGCATTGTGTTTGTGTATGTTAGGGCTTCGATGATAGTATGCACTGCAAGCTTTAATTTCTTATCTCTGTAATTGTTAAATCTAACTCATCCTGACTCAATAACCGTATATTTGTCAAGCCTGATTTTGCTAGCGCTAATTCACTATTAGATGAACCAAATTAATGCTGTTGTATTTTTTCAGTTGGTGGGTAAACATACAACAAACATAGTTGGTACATGTACATAGGACAAATTCGGTGATTCAAATAGTACATTATATATATTTGATCGAACACATGCAAAGTAAAATGTAAACATTGCGTCAGCCATTATGGTTAGTGGAATTTCGCCCGCTACAATTTCGCCCGGGCTAGGAGCTGGGTTCGGACCCACAGAAGAAATTTATAAATAAAGCCGCGATAAGCGAATTCTCTCTCTCTTCGCTACTCTACACTTCTGCTGTTCGGTAACTATTAAAAGAAACCAGAAAAATCCGAAACTGATCCGAAAATAAGCGCAAGAACATTGGTGCCGTGACCAGGATATTTCAAAACGAACTTTGGTGAATTCTGTCTTCGCAAATATTTCGGGTCGTTCGTGAAAAATACGCGCAAAAAGTTCATCGTTAACGCTAACGGACCGCGTACGTCAAAATTCAAAATGCCCGCGGATCCCATTATCCTTTCGTCAAGACGCGCGATTCTTCTCGTTTCGGTCAGCCGTTACGAAGGTTTTATACGCGATTTCCAACAAGACCTCGGGTTGTTGAAGTTGAAGCTCGGGTAGCTAAATTCGACCGACTTTGCCAAGACTTGGAGAAGCTGCAGCAGGAGCTTGAGGACGTAGCTGCCACAGCAGAGGAAATAGCGCAGAACGCAGCGTTGCGCGCTGACTTTGAGCCCCGTCTGATACGGGTAGAAGCGGAGCTTAAAGCAAAAAGACCTCCACAAGGCTCGCAACTTAATACCACCGGCAGTTCCTTGGCTGGTATTAAGCTTCCGACCATCTCCTTGCCAGAGTTTAACGGAGATTATATGCAATGGCTCACTTTCCGCGACACATTCGAGTGTCTGATTCATGACAACCGCGATCTTCCCGCCATACAAAAATTTCACTATCTTCGCACAGCGGTCAAGGGTGAAGCGGCACAAGTGATTGAAGCCATCACAATTAGCGCGGCAAACTACGAGATTGCATGGCAAGCACTAACGGCGCGCTATTCAAATGAATATTTGCTCAAAAAACGCCACTTACAAGCATTATTCACTATGGCAACCGCGAAAAGGGAAAGCGCGACCGCACTGCACCTTCTGGTGGACGAGTTTGAGCGTCACAAGAAAACACTGGAGCATCTCGGGGAAAGAACGGAAACATGGAGTAGCTTGCTCGAGCATTTGTTGTGCACCAAGTTGCCTACGAGTACATTGAGAGACTGGGAGGAACATGCGTCAAGTGAAGAAAGCCCCACGTATGCTTGCTTGATCGTTTTCTTGCAGCGCCGTATGAGGGTGCTCGAAACCTTATCGGTAAACAAGGAGCAAGATATTGTTCTAAATGATTCGCACCAGTATACAAAACGAATGCCTCTTACGCGACTCGGCAGTTTTGCAGCGGCATCCAATGTTGCACGGAAATGCTCTCTGTGCGATTTAGAGCATTCCATCGCCAAATGTCCACGATTTATAGCCATGCACCCGATCGAACGCCATCGCACTATAATGAACGCACGGTTATGTTTGAATTGTCTTCGAGACAACCATCGCGCCCGCGACTGCTCTTCGCAGTACAAATGCCGCCATTGTAATTCACAACACCACACTATGTTACACACTTCACAAGATCACTCTGCCGGAGCATTCTCCACTGCGATGCCAGCTGCGAGCAATCGACCAGCAGCTAGCGATCACCCGGCCAATCTTCAGCGAACTTTCGCAGCAGCAATGGAGCGAGCGCCAACGCAGGTTTTGCTCCAAACTGCTATTATTAATATTGTCGACCCATTCGGGTTGGTTCATTCTGCTCGAGCACTCTTGGACAGTGCCTCGCAGCCGGACATGATGAGCAGCCAACTAGCAAATCGACTAAAATTAAAAAAGAAGAAGGTTAATGTTATCCTGCAAGGTGCAGGCCAATCTATCCGTCCGTTGAAAGAGTCCGTGCACGCGAAGATTGCCTCACGTACTCAACAGTTCGAAGCAGGAGTTGAGTTTTTGATCGTAGAAAAGTTGATGGCGAATCTACCGTTGCATGATATAAACACGACGGGCTGGAATATCCCGTCCGAGCTGGTTTTGGCCGATCCTGAATTCTTCAAATCTTCGGCAATCGACATTATCCTTGGTGCTCGACATTATGCCTCTTTCTTCGAAGGTAGCGCCCAAGTCAAGCTAGCGCCTACTCTTCCAACGCTGCAAGAGAGCGTATTTGGCTGGGTGGTTACTGGCTCGGCCGGTAATCGCCGGAGCTTACGGACGGCGCCTCTAACGTTGCCCATACAACAGCGGTCGTTTGCATGACAACGTTAGAAGAATCGATCGAGCGGTTCTGGAAATCAGAGGAACTATGGGTTAACGATGGCTACTCACCCGACGAACGCCATTGTGAGGCAATCTACAAAAGTACTACGCAGCGGGATCCATCGGGTCGGTACATAGTTCGTCTGCCCAAGCAACCCGATTTCTTTGACAAACTTGGCCTGTCAAAGGATATGGCTTTGAATCGATTCACACTGCTTGAAAGGAGACTGCAACGCGATCCGGGCCTGAAAGAAGAGTACCATAAATTTATGAAGGAGTACCTGGAGCTGAAGCATATGAGTCTAACGACACCGACTGAAAACGACCACGGTTACTACTTGCCGCACCATCCAGTGTTGAAAGCTTCCAGTTCGACGACAAAGTTGCGGGTTGTTTTCGACGGATCAGCTAAAACGTCTACCGGCTATTCACTAAACGAAGCATTACGTGTCGGTCCAGTAGTGCAAGACGATTTGCTGGACATAATACTCAGGTTTCGCACCTATAAAGTAGCACTCGTTGGCAACATCGCGAAAATGTACAGGCAGATAGTGGTTCATCCTGATGATCGCCGCTTTCAACGCGTTCTCTTCCGCTTCTCACCGGATGACTCAGTGGAGACTTACGAGCTGAATACGGTGACTTACGGGCTTTCACCATCCTCTTTCTTGGCTACGCGTACGTTGCTGCAGCTCGCCGAAGATGAAGGTTCAAGCTTTCCGCATGCTGCACAAGCTTTGGCGCAGAATTTTTACGTCGACGACTTCATCGGTGGTGCTGATTCGGTGGAGCAAGCACAACAGCTGCGAGAAGAGCTCTCCCAAATGCTGAATAACGGCGGATTCTCACTTCGAAAATGGACCTCAAATCAGCTGGCGGTTCTTTCCGGTTTGACTGAGGATCAAATCGGGACGCAATCGACACTTCAATTTATGCCCGACGAGAAGATAAAGGCACTCGGAATCGCTTGGGAGCCCGAAGCTGACGTTTTATCCTTCGAGTCGCGGATTGACGCCGACACCAGCCACCCCACCATGCGACTAATCTTCTCCGGCATCTCCCGAATGTTCGATCCGATAGGATTGATATCGCCGATCATCATTCGTGCCAAGTTGCTGATGCAAGAATTGTGGGTGCAGAAGTCGGGCTGGGACAATCCTGTTTCTGACAGCATCTACAAAAAGTGGACATCTATTAAATCCGATTGGCCAATCATTTCCGGTTATAAAAGCGATCGTTATGCTCTCTTACCTGATTCTCGCGTCCAATTACATACGTTTTGTGATGCCTCCGAAGCCGCCTTCGGAGCATGTATCTACGCGCGGTGTGAAAATAATCAAGGACAAGTGCGAGTATCGCTGTTGGCATCGAAGTCACGTTTAGCACCACTAAAGCGAATTACGTTACCGCGATTGGAACTTAATGCGGCCGTTACGGGAGCACATCTGTACGAACGCGTAAGGCAGGCCATGAGACTCGATTCAGTAGAGTCATATTTTTGGTCCGACTCTACCGTTACGCTGCACTGGCTGAGTTCACCACCCAACAACTGGAAAACTTACGTAGGGAATCGTGTCGCAGAAGTTCAAAACTACACGCATCAACATCCCTGGAAGCACATCGCGGGTTGTTCCAATCCTGCTGATTTAGTTTCACGTGGCGTGACTGCAGCAGATTTTGTCAAGAATGCATTGTGGAGCTGCGGTCCAGAATAGTTAATTCTTCCAGCGTCTGAATGGCCAAACTCAACGTCGACAGTTGCGGATGGAACAGAGCTGGAGACTCGCCATGTGTTTGCCGCAACCGCCGTCATCCAGGCTGTGCATCCGTGGTTTGAGCGCTACTCTTCATTCACTCGGCTCTTACGCGTAATTGGGTATTGCATTCGATTCATACGCAATGCTAAGGAGAAGTGTCGCACTCATCGTGAGCCATCGGAAGCCCCAGCTTCGCCAACCATCACTCCGAACTTCCTTGAAGCTGCGAAAACTGTGCTTTGCAGGCTGGCACAGCAAGACGCATTTCCCGCGGAGCTCGAGCAGTTGAAGAAGCGTGAGGTAATTGCGAAGCGCTCACCGCTAAGACGTCTAACTCCATTCATCGATCCCGAAGGAGTAATGAGAGTAGGAGGACGTCTCCAGCTGTCGAAGCTGCCTTACGAATCGAAGCACCCAATTCTCCTACCGAAAAAGCACATCTTCGCACGCCGTATCGCAGAACATCTTCACCGGGAGCTCATACATGGTGGCGGAAGATTGTTGCTTTCCCAGATTCGCGAGCAATATTGGCTACTCGACGGACGTCACCTAGTGAAAGGCGTTGTGAGACACTGCTTCCGATGCATTCGTCAGCAGCCAACACTAGCGCAGCAGCAAATTGGACAGTTACCATCATCGCGAATCACACCAAGTCGACCGCTTTCGATCATCGGAGTGGATTATGCCGGACCAATCTACTTGCGACCGATTCATAAGCGTGCGGAGCCCGCCAAGGCATATCTTTGCGTGTTCGTTTGCTTTGCCACGAAAGCTGTTCACTTCGAACTTGTGGGTGATTTGACCACCGCTGGTTTCTTGGCTGCGCTACGACGATTTGCATCGCGAAGAGGACGTCCGTCGCATATCTACTCGGACAACGGAAAAAACTTCGAGGGCGCAGCACGTGAGTTAAGCGAACTATTCGAAATGTTCCGCGATGAGGAGCAACGCAACACCATCATCTCGAATTGCGCGGAGATGGGTATCACTTGGCACTTCAGCCCGCCGAGGGCCCCGCACTTTGGCGGACTATGGGAAGCAGCAGTGAAGACGGCCAAAAGACACCTCTTTCGTCAGCTAGGCAGCACAAAGTTGCCTTACGAGGGCTACATCACTGGCAAAAGAACTGGCCGCACTAACACCTGCACATTTTTTGATAGGCACCTCGATGAACGCGATGCCAGAGCCGGACTACACTGTCAGGAAAACATACACGCTGAGCGATTGGCAGAAGTGGCAACTGGTCGTGCAGCACTTTTGGAAGCATTGGGCCACCGAGTACCTGCAGGAGATGCAAAGAGACACGATGAGGACCTGCAGCACTAATGATTTCTCACCTGGTCGGCTAGTAATACTGATGGACGATGCTCTCCCGACAACCCAATGGCCACTCGCGCGGATCATCGAAACGCATCCCGGAATGGACAAGCTGACACGGGTAGTCACTTTGAGAACGGCGAAGGGGATATCCGTGAGGCCAATAACAAAAATTTGCCTGCTACCGGAGGCTGGTAGCGAGATCGAGTCAACACATGCCGATTAGGTATTGACGTACGTCAAGGGGTTGGAGGATGATCGAACACAAGCAAAGTAAAAAGTAAACGTTGCGTCAGCCATTATGGTTAGTGGAATTTCGCCCGCTACAATTTCGCCCGGGCTAGGAGCTGGGTTCGGACCCACAGAAGAAATTTATAAATAAAGCCGCGATAAGCGAATTCTCTCTCTCTTCGCTACTCTACACTTCTGCTGTTCGGTAACTATTAAAAGAAACCAGAAAAATCCGAAACTGATCCGAAAATAAGCGCAAGAACAATATTTATTTAATTAATTTTGTCCGCCATTAATTAAGAAGAAACCATGCATGTGGAGGATTTGTGGGATAGGTGATAGGGATTGTGTACATGTTTTATTATACATTTATTGTTGATAGGGAAAATTTGAATTTTCTGATAAATCTCTTGTTGCATCTGGGGAAAGTTTACAATTAATACGAGTTCATTTTTGCTGATTGCTTTGTGTTCGTGTATGTTAGGGCTTCGATGATAGTATGCACAGCAAGCTTTAATTTCTTATCTCTGTAATTGTTAAATCTAACTCATCCTGACTCAATAACCGTATATTTGTCAAGCCTGATTTTGCTAGCGCTATGCTTTCTATGATAGTTGAAATTTTCTCTGACAAATATTTAGAATTCATACAAATATTGATTGAGTACAGTCCCATTGAAGCGCTGTTGCATATAGTTATTGCCTTTTTAACGATAAACACTATTAGATGAACCAAATTAATGCTGTTGTATTTTTTCAGTTGGTGGGTGAACATACAACAACCATAGTTGGTACATGTACATAGGACAAATTCGGTGAGTCAAATAATACATTATATATATTTATTTAATTAATTTTGTTCGCCATTAATTAAGAAGAAACGATGTATGTGGAGGATTTGTGGGATAGGTGATAGGGATTGTGTACATGTTTTTTCATACATTTATTGTTGATAGGGAAAATTTGAATTTTCTGATAAATCTCTTGTTGCATCTGGGGAAAGTTTACAATTAACACGATTTCATTTTTGCTGATTGCTTTGTGTTCGTGTATGTTAGGGCTTCGATGATAGTATGCACTGCAAGCTTTAATTTCTTATCTCTGTAATTGTTAAATCTAACTCATCCTGACTCAATAACCGTATATTTGTCAAGCCTGATTTTGCTAGCGCTAATTCACTATTAGATGAACCAAATTAATGCTGTTGTATTTTTTCAGTTGGTGGGTAAACATACAACAAACATAGTTGGTACATGTACATAGGACAAATTCGGTGAGTCAAATATTACATTATATATATTTATTTAATTAACTAGCTGGCCCGACGAACTTCGCTCCGTCCAATATCTATGATTGTATGCACTAAGGTTTTTCTTGAAGGTTTCTAATTTTAATGAAAATAAGTTTGAATTAATTATATTGGAAATCATTGATGCTAATTATATTACTGCTTTCAAATGTACAGAGAAGGCGGTTTTCCAAAGCGTTAACACGCCACGTATAGCATGGTCATGTGAATAACATGGAATTTCAAGATTTGTACTACACACTTCCATCGACTGTTGAAAATTGAATACGCTTAAATTGAAATGGCATATCGTTGGAACTTAAGGGAATGCTCGGTGTTAAACATGCTGCCTCCTTATAAGTCTCTACCACATTGTTCGAAAGCTGCGTGACAAACAGTCATGTTCCTTGACATAATTTGGGGCATGAAGGTTTCGGAGCATAATAATAACACTTCCATTTTTATGTCGCAAATGATGCGGTGGCCAAGAATCCAAGAATCCAAATCCATGAAGTTTAGAATTTGCACACAGAGTTCGCTGAAAAGTTTTCAATGATTCCCCGGCTGCACTCTTTAAAGCAATTGCTCTTAGTAGGCTGCGAAAGAAGAGTACGATTGCTCTTATAGCTGACTCATATGATTTTTGAGTTTTAGCGTTACAAACAAACATACATCCATTTTTATATATATAATAGATTTTGTCCGCCATTAATTAAGAAGAAACGATGTATGTGGAGGATTTGTGGGATAGGTGATAGGGATTGTGAACATGTTTTTTCTAACATTTATTGTTGATAGGGAAAATTTGAATTCTCTGATAAATCTCTTGTTTCAACTGGGGAACGTTTACAATTGATACGAGTTAATTTTTGCTGATTTCTTTGTGTTTGTGTATGTTAGGGCTTCGATGATAGTATGCACTGCAAGCTTTAATTTCTTATCTCTGTAATTGTTAAATCTAACTCATCCTGACTCAATAACCGTATATTTGTCAAGCCTGATTTTGCTAGCGCTATGCTTTCTATGATAGTTGAAATTTTCTCTGACAAATATTTAGAATTCATACAAATATTGATTGAGTACAGTCCCATTGAAGCGCTGTTGCATATAGTTATTGCCTTTTTAACGATAAACACTATTAGATGAACCAAATTAATGCTGTTGTATTTTTTCAGTTGGTGGGTAAACATACAACAACTATAGTTGGTACATGTACATAGGACAAATTCGGTGAGTCAAATAATACATTATATATATTTATTTAATTAATTTTGTTCGCCATTAATTAAGAAGAAACGATGTATGTGGAGGATTTGTGGGATAGGTGATAGGGATTGTGTACATGTTTTTTCATACATTTATTGTTGATAGGGAAAATTTGAATTTTCTGATAAATCTCTTGTTGCATCTGGGGAAAGTTTACAATTAACACGATTTCATTTTTGCTGATTGCTTTGTGTTCGTGTATGTTAGGGCTTCGATGATAGTATGCACTGCAAGCTTTAATTTCTTATCTCTGTAATTGTTAAATCTAACTCATCCTGACTCAATAACCGTATATTTGTCAAGCCTGATTTTGCTAGCGCTATGCTTTCTATCATAGTTGAAATTTTCTCTGACAAATATTTAGAATTTATAAATATATTAATTGAGTACAGTCCCATTGAAGCGCTGTTAAATATAGTTATTGCCTTTTTAACGATAAACACTATTTGTCAAAACATTGACGAGCTGACAGCCCGATCGCGTTCCCCAATTCTAAGTCCTAAGTCCGGGAGTGGGGAACGTTCCGAAATAGGCACCACCATCCTTGCAGGGAAGGATATAAAAGGGCCGGCAAAGGGAAGATGGCTTGTTTTGGAACGAATTGCGAAACAGAGAACGGGAAATAAATTGTAATTTTGGCGCTACGACGCAGCCTAAAATTAAATCGCGTTTAGTTTAATTCGTGGTGGGAAAATATTTCCCACATTCCAAAATTACATTTATCATTCGCGAGTGATAATGCCGGTCGAGAAGTCCAGCGAACAGCGGCAAGTGGCGTTGGACGACACAGTGTGCACCGAACAGCGGCAAGTGGCGGTGAACGAGCCGGAGGGACGGGTGTCCGATATCCTCGTTCCCTCGGCAAACTCTACGACGGTATCACCAAGCGAACGAAGGAGAGAGGTGAACAGCGCGGAGCGGCTCAGGGAAATTACGAGCCAGCTTCAGCTCCTGGAATTGGAGCGGGCGGCGATTATCACCGGCGGAAGAACGTGCACCTTTCCGACGGAGATGCCCTCGAGCGCTTCAACGGTACGATACCCACCGTCGACGGAACCAGCCCGCCAAACGATGGTTAGCGACACCTTGCTTGGGTCAACGAACGTCTCCGCGTCGAGACCGTACGGGAGGTGTGTTAGTGTTGGTGCGTCGCGCGACCAGCTGATCGTGAGAGCGACGTTCGATCATACGGTCACCGGGGCAATGACCGACCCATCTACGCAAGGTAGAATGGCGAACGTTTCGACGCGAACGACGGGACGTTCGGTCTCGTTCGCGATGGCGGGCGCCCCGACGCCGCAGATGACCGACGCTTCACCGGAGGCAACAAGATGGGGCTTTCCTACGGTTCCACCGGCGGGTTTGAACCATTACCGGCCCACGGTATCACCTTCGCCCGAAATGCACAGAACCACAGTTTACGACCACGCGGCACCACACACAACACTGAACGCGAGTCAAGTATCTTCCCGACAGGCCACCAGCCGGGACTTACCCATCTTCTCCGGGGCACCGGAGGAATGGCCAATGTTCATTTCGAACTACCAACGTTCGACTGCACTGTGCGGCTATTCCCCGGACGAAAATCTTCTGCGCTTACAACGGGCGCTGAAAGGGGAAGCACTCGAGGCGGTGCGTTATCTCCTTATCGCTCCTTCTCGTGCTTGGATGACGCCATCGAATTATTGAGGACGCTTTTCGGACGGCCGGAGTTGATCGTCCATTCACTGGTCCGCCGCGTACGACGAATGCCTTCACCGGACGCGGAGCATCCTCAGTCGCTGGTGAAATTCAGTGTGGCGATTCTGAATATATGTGCCACCGTGAGAGCGTGCGGGATGCAGGAGTTTGAGTGTAACGCGACCATGTTACACGAGATCGTGGCGAAGCTGCCCCCGACGGAGCGGTTACGGTGGAACGACTACCGGTTGGACTTGGCGTGCGTGACACTGGCCGACCTGGAGCGATGGTTGAAACGGCTAGTGAGGGCATCGAGTCTGTCGGTCACCCTGGACGACCCTAGGGGAACGGCACAAAATCGTCGCGGCCAGGTAAGCCGTTTAAACACACACGATATCTCTTCCAGCATCGATGCGCCACCACTCCCTTCGACGACGAAGAGTCACGTATGCCCGATATGCCACGATGCCGGACACAAGCTCCCGAACTGCCGGAAGTTTATTCAACGCGACGTCGAAGGCCGATGGGCGATTGTGAGGGAACGCGGTATTTGTCGGCGATGCCTAAATCGACACCACAATCGCTGTCGAATTCGAACGCCGTGCGGGAAACATGGATGTAGCTCACCACACCACGAGCTCTTGCACGACGACATAACTGAGCCTGCGCCAATCCTGACGGGAGAAAGCTGCAACACGCACACGGGAGGTCAATCCGTCGTACTTTTCCGGTACATTCCCGTAACGGTGTACGGGAAAGACGGGCATATCGATACCTACGCGTTCTTTGACGAAGGATCGTCCTCGACCTTCGTTGAACAAGGCCTAGTGGACGAGTTGGGTCTCGTCGGCACGCCCAACCCACTCTGCCTACGATGGACCGGGGAGACGGAACGCCAGGAAGACGAGTCCCATCGTCTCTCGCTACAAGTGTCTGGCCGAGGGAAACGGAACCAGTCTTACATTATGCCGAAGGTCCACACCTTACGCAACTTGGCGCTCCCGGAACAAACAATAGCGATGTCGGACCTCGAGGAACGCTTCCCGTACCTTCGCGGGCTACCCTTGACGTCGTACCATAAGGTGAAGCCGCGCATCTTAATCGGCATCGACAACTGTCACCTAGGGCAACCACTCCGTAGCGCCGAAGGCAACGCGAACGAACCAGTGGCAACAAAGACGCGTCTAGGCTGGACCGTGTTCGGTCCGTGTCCGGGAAAGCGTACCCATTCCAACGTGTGCCACAGCTACCACTTTGGCGCCTGCGGATCCGGCGGAGACGATGCCCTCGACCTTGCGTGTGGGATGCGGAACGAGACAGGCCTCCACTGGAAGTTCGACGACGTCAAACTTCCATGCAACCGGGACACGGCCCTCCGAAGATACGCGAGCCTACGGGAACGAAGGGAGAAGGAGCGGCTGCGTCTGCGCGAACGCGAAGTCCGCGAGCGGCTGGGCAAGCTGCGACCCGCCTCGCCACCACGGATGCGAGCGGTCGCCGTTTCACCGGTTTCGTCGTGGGGAGACGGCGGTGGAGAACCGTTACAGGGCAAGGGCAAGAAGAGTCCCGAGCGCCGCCTTTCCCCGGTTTCGTCGTGGGGAGACGGCGGTGGAGAATCCCGCCTTTCGTCGCCCATACCGTCGTCGCGCTACCGGGAGATGACGCCAATGCGCCGTGGGCGCTCGCCCGAGCTAGCGCGGGACGAACGTCGGCGGAGCCACGAGGCGCTAAAGGAAAGCGAGTGGCGAGTGCGGGAGGTGATGCGCAGTAAGGATCGTGATGACGTACTGGCAAGAAAGCGCAAGCGCGACCGATTGTCCGTCAAAGAGCAGCACCAGCAGCCTCAACAGCAGCAGTATCTTCACCCGCACCAGCACCAAAAGCAGCAGCCAACGCAGCAGCAACAGCAGTTGCAACCGCAGGTCCGCACTCAGCGGCGCGACAACGACGGCGGGTTGGAGAAGCCGGACCGCCACCGACCAGTCGAACGGTTGCTGCCCCGGCCGGCGGAACGGGCCCGTGCCTTGGCATCTGCTCGGTCGCCAGGCAAGCCGGTAGACCGGGACCGTAGCCGCTCACCAGGGTCCCCGTGCCAGCGCGTGGTGCGTGAACGCGAGCGATCATACGAGCGAAGCTCCTACATGCATGAGCTACATGAAAGGCGCACGATGAGTCGATCGCAGGATCGCGACTACGTGACGGCATGCGGCTGCAACGGGACGCGATTCGTCCGGAGGTGGCGGAATGCGCCTGGATCGGGATGACAGCCAGAACGGAAACAAACGAGCGAGGCGCACGAGTGTTTGGGGAGACGATGTCAAAACATTGACGAGCTGACAGCCCGATCGCGTTCCCCAATTCTAAGTCCTAAGTCCGGGAGTGGGGAACGTTCCGAAATAGGCACCACCATCCTTGCAGGGAAGGATATAAAAGGGCCGGCAAAGGGAAGATGGCTTGTTTTGGAACGAATTGCGAAACAGAGAACGGGAAATAAATTGTAATTTTGGCGCTACGACGCAGCCTAAAATTAAATCGCGTTTAGTTTAATTCGTGGTGGGAAAATATTTCCCAGATGAACCAAATTAATGCTGTTGTATTTTTTCAGTTGGTGGGTAAACATACAACAAACATAGTTGGTACATGTACATAGGACAAATTCGGTGAGTCAAATAATACATTATATATATTTATTTAATTAATTTTGTCCGCCATTAATTAAGAAGAAACGATGTATGTGGAGGATTTGTGGGATAGGTGATAGGGATTGTGTACATGTTGTTTGTTACATTTATTGTTGATAGGGAAAATTTGAATTCTCTGATAAATCTCTTGTTTCAACTGGGGAACGTTTACAATTAACACGAGTTCATTTTTGCTGATTGCATTGTGTTTGTGTATGTTAGGGCTTCGATGATAGTATGCACTGCAAGCTTTAATTTCTTATCTCTGTAATTGTTAAATCTAACTCATCCTGACTCAATAACCGTATATTTGTCAAGCCTGATTTTGCTAGCGCTATGCTTTCTATGATAGTTGAAATTTTCTCTGACAAATATTTAGAATTCATACAAATATTGATTGAGTACAGTCCCATTGAAGCGCTGTTGCATATAGTTATTGCCTTTTTAACGATAAACACTATTAGATGAACCAAATTAATGCTGTTGTATTTTTTCAGTTGGTGGGTGAACATACAACAACCATAGTTGGTACATGTACATAGGACAAATTCGGTGAGTCAAATAATACATTATATATATTTATTTAATTAATTTTGTCCGCCATTAATTAAGAAGAAACGATGTATGTGGAGGATTTGTGGGATAGGTGATAGGGATTGTGTACATGTTTTTTCATACATTTATTGTTGATAGGGAAAATTTGAATTTTCTGATAAATCTCTTGTTGCATCTGGGGAAAGTTTACAATTAACACGATTTCATTTTTGCTGATTGCTTTGTGTTCGTGTATGTTAGGGCTTCGATGATAGTATGCACAGCAAGCTTTAATTTCTTATCTCTGTAATTGTTAAATCTAACTCATCCTGACTCAATAACCGTATATTTGTCAAGCCTGATTTTGCTAGCGCTAATTCACTATTAGATGAACCAAATTAATGCTGTTGTATTTTTTCAGTTGGTGGGTAAACATACAACAAACATAGTTGGTACATGTACATAGGACAAATTCGGTGAGTCAAATAGTACATTATATATATTTGATCGAACACATGCAAAGTAAAATGTAAACATTGCGTCAGCCATTATGGTTAGTGGAATTTCGCCCGCTACAATTTCGCCCGGGCTAGGAGCTGGGTTCGGACCCACAGAAGAAATTTATAAATAAAGCCGCGATAAGCGAATTCTCTCTCTCTTCGCTACTCTACACTTCTGCTGTTCGGTAACTATTAAAAGAAACCAGAAAAATCCGAAACTGATCCGAAAATAAGCGCAAGAACATTGGTGCCGTGACCAGGATATTTCAAAACGAACTTTGGTGAATTCTGTCTTCGCAAATATTTCGGGTCGTTCGTGAAAAATACGCGCAAAAAGTTCATCGTTAACGCTAACGGACCGCGTACGTCAAAATTCAAAATGCCCGCGGATCCCATTATCCTTTCGTCAAGACGCGCGATTCTTCTCGTTTCGGTCAGCCGTTACGAAGGTTTTATACGCGATTTCCAACAAGACCGCGATCTTGTTGAAGTTGAAGCTCGGGTAGCTAAATTCGACCGACTTTGCCAAGACTTGGAGAAGCTGCAGCAGGAGCTTGAGGACGTAGCTGCCACAGCAGAGGAAATAGCGCAGAACGCAGCGTTGCGCGCTGACTTTGAGCCCCGTCTGATACGGGTAGAAGCGGAGCTTAAAGCAAAAAGACCTCCACAAGGCTCGCAACTTAATACCACCGGCAGTTCCTTGGCTGGTATTAAGCTTCCGACCATCTCCTTGCCAGAGTTTAACGGAGATTATATGCAATGGCTCACTTTCCGCGACACATTCGAGTGTCTGATTCATGACAACCGCGATCTTCCCGCCATACAAAAATTTCACTATCTTCGCACAGCGGTCAAGGGTGAAGCGGCACAAGTGATTGAAGCCATCACAATTAGCGCGGCAAACTACGAGATTGCATGGCAAGCACTAACGGCGCGCTATTCAAATGAATATTTGCTCAAAAAACGCCACTTACAAGCATTATTCACTATGGCAACCGCGAAAAGGGAAAGCGCGACCGCACTGCACCTTCTGGTGGACGAGTTTGAGCGTCACAAGAAAACACTGGAGCATCTCGGGGAAAGAACGGAAACATGGAGTAGCTTGCTCGAGCATTTGTTGTGCACCAAGTTGCCTACGAGTACATTGAGAGACTGGGAGGAACATGCGTCAAGTGAAGAAAGCCCCACGTATGCTTGCTTGATCGTTTTCTTGCAGCGCCGTATGAGGGTGCTCGAAACCTTATCGGTAAACAAGGAGCAAGATATTGTTCTAAATGATTCGCACCAGTATACAAAACGAATGCCTCTTACGCGACTCGGCAGTTTTGCAGCGGCATCCAATGTTGCACGGAAATGCTCTCTGTGCGATTTAGAGCATTCCATCGCCAAATGTCCACGATTTATAGCCATGCACCCGATCGAACGCCATCGCACTATAATGAACGCACGGTTATGTTTGAATTGTCTTCGAGACAACCATCGCGCCCGCGACTGCTCTTCGCAGTACAAATGCCGCCATTGTAATTCACAACACCACACTATGTTACACACTTCACAAGATCACTCTGCCGGAGCATTCTCCACTGCGATGCCAGCTGCGAGCAATCGACCAGCAGCTAGCGATCACCCGGCCAATCTTCAGCGAACTTTCGCAGCAGCAATGGAGCGAGCGCCAACGCAGGTTTTGCTCCAAACTGCTATTATTAATATTGTCGACCCATTCGGGTTGGTTCATTCTGCTCGAGCACTCTTGGACAGTGCCTCGCAGCCGGACATGATGAGCAGCCAACTAGCAAATCGACTAAAATTAAAAAAGAAGAAGGTTAATGTTATCCTGCAAGGTGCAGGCCAATCTATCCGTCCGTTGAAAGAGTCCGTGCACGCGAAGATTGCCTCACGTACTCAACAGTTCGAAGCAGGAGTTGAGTTTTTGATCGTAGAAAAGTTGATGGCGAATCTACCGTTGCATGATATAAACACGACGGGCTGGAATATCCCGTCCGAGCTGGTTTTGGCCGATCCTGAATTCTTCAAATCTTCGGCAATCGACATTATCCTTGGTGCTCGACATTATGCCTCTTTCTTCGAAGGTAGCGCCCAAGTCAAGCTAGCGCCTACTCTTCCAACGCTGCAAGAGAGCGTATTTGGCTGGGTGGTTACTGGCTCGGCCGGTAATCGCCGGAGCTTACGGACGGCGCCTCTAACGTTGCCCATACAACAGCGGTCGTTTGCATGACAACGTTAGAAGAATCGATCGAGCGGTTCTGGAAATCAGAGGAACTATGGGTTAACGATGGCTACTCACCCGACGAACGCCATTGTGAGGCAATCTACAAAAGTACTACGCAGCGGGATCCATCGGGTCGGTACATAGTTCGTCTGCCCAAGCAACCCGATTTCTTTGACAAACTTGGCCTGTCAAAGGATATGGCTTTGAATCGATTCACACTGCTTGAAAGGAGACTGCAACGCGATCCGGGCCTGAAAGAAGAGTACCATAAATTTATGAAGGAGTACCTGGAGCTGAAGCATATGAGTCTAACGACACCGACTGAAAACGACCACGGTTACTACTTGCCGCACCATCCAGTGTTGAAAGCTTCCAGTTCGACGACAAAGTTGCGGGTTGTTTTCGACGGATCAGCTAAAACGTCTACCGGCTATTCACTAAACGAAGCATTACGTGTCGGTCCAGTAGTGCAAGACGATTTGCTGGACATAATACTCAGGTTTCGCACCTATAAAGTAGCACTCGTTGGCGACATCGCGAAAATGTACAGGCAGATAGTGGTTCATCCTGATGATCGCCGCTTTCAACGCGTTCTCTTCCGCTTCTCACCGGATGACTCAGTGGAGACTTACGAGCTGAATACGGCGACTTACGGGCTTTCACCATCCTCTTTCTTGGCTACGCGTACGTTGCTGCAGCTCGCCGAAGATGAAGGTTCAAGCTTTCCGCATGCTGCACAAGCTTTGGCGCAGAATTTTTACGTCGACGACTTCATCGGTGGTGCTGATTCGGTGGAGCAAGCACAACAGCTGCGAGAAGAGCTCTCCCAAATGCTGAATAACGGCGGATTCTCACTTCGAAAATGGACCTCAAATCAGCTGGCGGTTCTTTCCGGTTTGACTGAGGATCAAATCGGGACGCAATCGACACTTCAATTTATGCCCGACGAGAAGATAAAGGCACTCGGAATCGCTTGGGAGCCCGAAGCTGACGTTTTATCCTTCGAGTCGCGGATTGACGCCGACACCAGCCACCCCACCATGCGACTAATCTTCTCCGGCATCTCCCGAATGTTCGATCCGATAGGATTGATATCGCCGATCATCATTCGTGCTAAGTTGCTGATGCAAGAATTGTGGGTGCAGAAGTCGGGCTGGGACAATCCTGTTTCTGACAGCATCTACAAAAAGTGGACATCTATTAAATCCGATTGGCCAATCATTTCCGGTTATAAAAGCGATCGTTATGCTCTCTTACCTGATTCTCGCGTCCAATTACATACGTTTTGTGATGCCTCCAAAGCTGCCTTCGGAGCATGTATCTACGCGCGGTGTGAAAATAATCAAGGACAAGTGCGAGTATCGCTGTTGGCATCGAAGTCACGTTTAGCACCACTAAAGCGAATTACGTTACCGCGATTGGAACTTAATGCGGCCGTTACGGGAGCACATCTGTACGAACGCGTAAGGCAGGCCATGAGACTCGATTCAGTAGAGTCATATTTTTGGTCCGACTCTACCGTTACGCTGCACTGGCTGAGTTCACCACCCAACAACTGGAAAACTTACGTAGGGAATCGTGTCGCAGAAGTTCAAAACTACACGCATCAACATCCCTGGAAGCACATCGCGGGTTGTTCCAATCCTGCTGATTTAGTTTCACGTGGCGTGACTGCAGCAGATTTTGTCAAGAATGCATTGTGGAGCTGCGGTCCAGAATGGTTAATTCTTCCAGCGTCTGAATGGCCAAACTCAACGTCGACAGTTGCGGATGGAACAGAGCTGGAGACTCGCCATGTGTTTGCCGCAACCGCCGTCATCCAGGCTGTGCATCCGTGGTTTGAGCGCTACTCTTCATTCACTCGGCTCTTACGCGTAATTGGGTATTGCATTCGATTCATACGCAATGCTAAGGAGAAGTGTCGCACTCATCGTGAGCCATCGGAAGCCCCAGCTTCGCCAACCATCACTCCGAACTTCCTTGAAGCTGCGAAAACTGTGCTTTGCAGGCTGGCACAGCAAGACGCATTTCCCGCGGAGCTCGAGCAGTTGAAGAAGCGTGAGGTAATTGCGAAGCGCTCACCGCTAAGACGTCTAACTCCATTCATCGATCCCGAAGGAGTAATGAGAGTAGGAGGACGTCTCCAGCTGTCGAAGCTGCCTTACGAATCGAAGCACCCAATTCTCCTACCGAAAAAGCACATCTTCGCACGCCGTATCGCAGAACATCTTCACCGGGAGCTCATACATGGTGGCGGAAGATTGTTGCTTTCCCAGATTCGCGAGCAATATTGGCCACTCGACGGACGTCACCTAGTGAAAGGCGTTGTGAGACACTGCTTCCGATGCATTCGTCAGCAGCCAACACTAGCGCAGCAGCAAATTGGACAGTTACCATCATCGCGAATCACACCAAGTCGACCGTTTTCGATCATCGGAGTGGATTATGCCGGACCAATCTACTTGCGACCGATTCATAAGCGTGCGGAGCCCGCCAAGGCATATCTTTGCGTGTTCGTTTGCTTTGCCACGAAAGCTGTTCACTTCGAACTTGTGGGTGATTTGACCACCGCTGGTTTCTTGGCTGCGCTACGACGATTTGCATCGCGAAGAGGACGTCCGTCGCATATCTACTCGGACAACGGAAAAAACTTCGAGGGCGCAGCACGTGAGTTAAGCGAACTATTCGAAATGTTCCGCGATGAGGAGCAACGCAACACCATCATCTCGAATTGCGCGGAGATGGGTATCACTTGGCACTTCAGCCCGCCGAGGGCCCCGCACTTTGGCGGACTATGGGAAGCAGCAGTGAAGACGGCCAAAAGACACCTCTTTCGTCAGCTAGGCAGCACAAAGTTGCCTTACGAGGGCTACATCACCGTCCTGCACCAGATCGAAGCGGCGATGAATTCTCGTCCGCTGTTACCCATGTCGGACGACCCAAAAGAACTGGCCGCACTAACACCTGCACATTTTTTGATAGGCACCTCGATGAACGCGATGCCAGAGCCGGACTACACTGTCAGGAAAACATACACGCTGAGCGATTGGCAGAAGTGGCAACTGGTCGTGCAGCACTTTTGGAAGCATTGGGCCACCGAGTACCTGCAGGAGATGCAAAGAGACACGATGAGGACCTGCAGCACTAATGATTTCTCACCTGGTCGGCTAGTAATACTGATGGACGATGCTCTCCCAACAACCCAATGGCCACTCGCGCGGATCATCGAAACGCATCCCGGAATGGACAAGCTGACACGGGTAGTCACTTTGAGAACGGCGAAGGGGATATCCGTGAGGCCAATAACAAAAATTTGCCTGCTACCGGAGGCTGGTAGCGAGATCGAGTCTTCTTCTTCTTCTTCTTCTTCTGCGAGGATTTACACCAGTACGGCTATTGAATCCAGCTTCCTGGGCCTTCGCAAGCTAATCTGGTGACGTAGACCTCTATGAGTTAAGGACCGGCAACTCAGGCCATATGTCCCAATTTTCTAAGTATATTCCAACCTCCGTGAGGAAAGTAACAATTTTAGCTTTGCGATTAGTTCGGTGTTCTGCAAGCTATTTGTTTTGACTGCTCAGATAGGAGTTTCCTTCTGTCATTAACGTTGCTGTTTATAGCAGCCGATTGAGGACTCAAAACGAGCTCCTCTGTGGTTAACCGTCACCCGCCCAACCAGCTACCCGGGTAGCTTTTGGAGTTTTATTTTTAAATAACTTTTGATTGGATTATCGTATCGGCACGAAACTTTTAGAATGCCTAGAAAAACGAATTTCCTATCGTCTAGCTTAAGAAAAAAATTTTTAAAGAAATTTAAATAATTTTTTTTTTGCATTTTTCGGTTGATACCCCTCATCAGCCCAACCGGCTACCCGGGTAGCTCATACATTTTGTATGGGAGATTCCGTTTTCCTGCACTTCATACCAAATATCTTTTTATTGAGATGTCGGATTGATTTGAAATTTTCAGTGAAGATACTTGAGGGTATTTCCTAAAATATTGTGTTTGAGTTATAATTTTGAAAATTCATTAACTATATATATTTGTAGTTCCAAAAAATTTCGCCCTTTACATCAACAACCACTTACCTGTTTGGATCATACATTATGAATGGGGGATTGCTTTTTTTGTATTTTAGTACGTTTATCTTTGGACCTAGATACTAAATTTTTCTAGTTATAGTAAATTTTTTTTAATGTTTTAAAAATATTGTGTAATATTAAAAATTCAAAGTGAATTTTATTAGCCGCACAAATCCTTAATCTTAAGCAATTATTTTCAACTTGAATAAAACACAAACGTGAACTTCGTGCTTACACGCTCGAGTGATGCCAACCAGCTAACCGGCAAACAGAGGAGCTATTGAACAACAATGTCGTGCAAGTTTGATCCTGTTTGAATGACTCATACCCAATGTCTTTGCATTCGATTTTGAGCGCACTCTTTTCACCACGCATACTTCGTCACATATACTACGCATACTAAGTCGCATCACATGGCATATAATTTTCAACAAACCGGAACTATGTGTGTGTAATTGCCAAGCAAAGGTAAGCGTAGTGAAAAACTCAATCCTTAGATTATATAAAATCAAACAGACACAAGAACAATGACTAGGAACAACTTTGCACACGAAAAATAATAAAGTAACAAAGAAACCCTTGTTCCCAGATAGAGTGTAACGAAAAACGACGATAGCATGAAACGCAACAGTTTATCGTTTTACACTATTTTATGTAACATTAACGAAAACTTTAAGTAATTCTGTATCTAGGTCCAAAGATAAACGTACTAAAATACAAAAAAAGCAATCCCCCATTCATAATGTATGATCCAAACAGGTAAGTGGTTGTTGATGTAAAGGGCGAAATTTTTTGGAAATACAAATATATATAGTTAATGAATTTTCAAAATTATAACTCAAACACAATATTTTAGGAAATACCCTCAAGTATCTTCACTGAAAATTTCAAATCAATCCGACATCTCAATAAAAAGATATTTGGTATGAAGTGCAGGAAAACGGAATCTCCCATACAAAATGTATGAGCTACCCGGGTAGCCGGTTGGGCTGATACGTATGTAACTTTGGTTGGGCGGGTGACGGTTAAAGGGCTACCCGGCTGTTTCATTCTAGAAGTTCGTTTTTTTTCCAACTTTATCCAACCCGATTTTGTTCGCGACTTAAACTATATTTACGACGGGAAAAAAACCTTAAGGGCTGCCGTGCTTGGGACCTCGCAAAGTTCGCAATTTCTGTTAGAAGCAGCTTCCTCTTGTGAAGCCAGAAATTACCGTAAACGAGTCCTGTTGTAAATTCCAGCCTTGCTCTGCCTGCATTCTTGACTATTTGCATGAATTCTTGTTTAACAATTTCATGTCCTGTTCATTTTGTGTTGTTCTTGTTTTTATAGGTTTGTTTTTATCACGTGGTTCATATGAGCCATTATGATCTCTACGGAGTTGAGAGGAAGTGGTCTTCCTTCTCTCTTCTTTCGATCTCTTGGATCATAAGCTCCACGTCGCTAATAGATACCGATTTATCTATTACTACTTCCGAGTCGCTTATACTGAGTGTATCCTCCATTTCATACCCTTCTGAGGGAGTGGGTGATTCCGTAGTATTTTCGTCTTGTTCTTGCTCCATGTTGCTATTTAAGGAGAATTTCTCCTCCGGGTTTTTGTCCTGTTGCATGTTCTTTTGTTGTTTGTTAATCTTTGTTGTGTCTGTTACTGTCTGTGTTTCATTTTTGTTTTGTGAGGTAGCCTGTTTCACGAGGCTTGTATTAATTTCTGTGTCATTTTTAATTTTTTCGTTGATGTTGTGCGTGTGTTTATTATTACTGGCCGTGTGTGCGTACGATGTTTCACTGGTGTACCTTTTGGGTATTGTAGGGCATTGTCTGCGCCTGATTCTTTTAGCTTCACCATAGGTCACCCTGTTGATGGTCTTTATTTTTTGTATTTCTACTTCATCCATGTATACCGGACAGTTTTTGTTTAGAGTGTGGTGGTTATCACCGCAC
Source organism: Anopheles atroparvus (assembly GCA_914969975.1). Taxonomy (NCBI): domain Eukaryota; kingdom Metazoa; phylum Arthropoda; class Insecta; order Diptera; family Culicidae; genus Anopheles; species Anopheles atroparvus. The sequence goes on along the minus strand of CAJZCY010000001.1, from coordinate 283,685 downwards.
GATACACATTTTGTGTTCGAGCATTCGTTCTCGTGGTCGGGAAGGCTACAGTTTCCACATACCCGTTCCCCTCGACACCATTTCTTTGTGTGCCCGATCTTTAAACACGTGGTGCACCGCATCGGATTCGGGATGTACAACTCAACCAGGATCGGATACAGTCCGAAATCAACCGAGCGAGGTACCGTGGTCGAATTAAACAAGAGAATAGCTGTCCTGGTGTTCTTTAGTTCACCGTTGATTTTTCTCTTCATAATGGTGACTTCTGTGACCTTTTGTGATTTCAGTCCTACCTGAATTTCATTCTCCGTCATGAATTCAATATCGGGGCAGCGTATTATTCCTTTCGAAGTGTTCAGCGTGGGGTGCTCCTCCACCTTCACATCGATGTCGCCTTTGGTATAAGGGATTTTCTTTATCTTTGCGGCCTTGTTCGCCTGTCTCTCGTTGTTCAGCTTCAAAAGCAGCTTACCTCCTCTCAAACGTGTCACTTCTTCGGGTTTGCATCCAATGGCGGTTTCAATAACTTTTTGCAGCAGAAAAGGGTTGCATCTGCTGAGATCACGTCCCGTTACCGTCGATTCCATTACCATAAACGTTTGTTCGCATTTTTGGGAGGTGATGTTCAGCACTGGAGTGTTTTTTCTTCCTACTTTTCTTTTCGGCTCACTAAAATCACCTAACACATCGAAATAGTTACTGAGGGGGACTCCCCCCCCAGGGTCTTGGACCCCCATTATTTAGAAAAAAACACTCTTATAAATCTCCTCCTGCTTTCACTTGTAGGTAAAAAGTATTCGAAGAATACAAAGCGAGTCTGACAAAAGCCTTCACTCTATTCAAAGTCGCAGAAGAAAAAGTAAGTCAGTAACAGCCAAATCAAAACGCGTGCGAATCCGTCAAAAGCTAACTGTCGAATGCTGCGAGATCGAGTCAACACATGCCGATTAGGTATTGACGTACGTCAAGGGGTTGGAGGATGATCGAACACAAGCAAAGTAAAAAGTAAACATTGCGTCAGCCATTATGGTTAGTGGAATTTCGCCCGCTACAATTTCGCCCGGGCTAGGAGCTGGGTTCGGACCCACAGAAGAAATTTATAAATAAAGCCGCGATAAGCGAATTCTCTCTCTCTTCGCTACTCTACACTTCTGCTGTTCGGTAACTATTAAAAGAAACCAGAAAAATCCGAAACTGATCCGAAAATAAGCGCAAGAACAATATTTATTTAATTAATTTTGTCCGCCATTAATTAAGAAGAAACGATGCATGTGGAGGATTTGTGGGATAGGTGATAGGGATTGTGTACATGTTTTATTATACATTTATTGTTGATAGGGAAAATTTGAATCCTCTGATAAATCTCTTGTTTCAACTGGGGAACGTTTACAATTGATACGAGTTAATTTTTGCTGATTGCTTTGTGTTTGTGTATGTTAGGGCTTCGATGATAGTATGCACAGCAAGCTTTAATTTCTTATCTCTGTAATTGTTAAATCTAACACATCCTGACTCAATAACCGTATATTTGTCAAGCCTGATTTTGCTAGCGCTATGCTTTCTATGATAGTTGAAATTTTCTCTGACAAATATTTAGAATTCATACAAATATTGATTGAGTACAGTCCCATTGAAGCGCTGTTGAATATAGTTATTGCCTTTTTAACGATAAACACTATTAGATTAACCAAATTAATGCTGTTGTATTTTTTCAGTTGGTGGGTAAACATACAACAAACATAGTTGGTACATGTACATAGGACAAATGCGGTGAGTCAGTACATTATATATATTTATTTAATTAATTTTGTCCGCCATTAATTAAGAAGAAACGATGTATGTGGAGGATTTGTGGGATAGTGATAGGGATTGTGTACATGTTTTTTCTTACATTTATTGTTGATAGGGAAAATTTGAATTCTCTGATAAATCTCTTGTTTCAACTGGGGAACGTTTACAATTGATACGAGTTAATTTTTGCTGATTGCTTTGTGTTTGTGTATGTTAGGGCTTCGATGATAGTATGCACAGCAAGCTTTAATTTCTTATCTCTGTAATTGTTAAATCTAACTCATCCTGACTCAATAACCGTATATTTGTCAAGCCTGATTTTGCTAGCGCTATGCTTTCTATGATAGTTGAAATTTTCTCTGACAAATATTTAGAATTCATAAAAATATTAATTGAGTACAGTCCCATTGAAGCGCTGTTGAATATAGTTATTGCCTTTTTAACGATAAACACTATTAGATTAACCAAATTAATGCTGTTGTATTTTTTCAGTTGGTGGGTAAACATACAACAAACATAGTTGGTACATGTACATAGGACAAATTCGGTGAGTCAAATAATACATTATATATATTTATTTAATTAATTTTGTCCGCCATTAATTAAGAAGAAACGATGTATGTGGAGGATTTGTGGGATAGGTGATAGGGATTGTGTACATGTTGTTTGTTACATTTATTGTTGATAGGGAAAATTTGAATTCTCTGATAAATCTCTTGTTTCAACTGGGGAACGTTTACAATTAACACGAGTTCATTTTTGCTGATTGCATTGTGTTTGTGTATGTTAGGGCTTCGATGATAGTATGCACTGCAAGCTTTAATTTCTTATCTCTGTAATTGTTAAATCTAACTCATCCTGACTCAATAACCGTATATTTGTCAAGCCTGATTTTGCTAGCGCTAATTCACTATTAGATGAACCAAATTAATGCTGTTGTATTTTTTCAGTTGGTGGGTAAACATACAACAAACATAGTTGGTACATGTACATAGGACAAATTCGGTGATTCAAATAGTACATTATATATATTTGATCGAACACATGCAAAGTAAAATGTAAACATTGCGTCAGCCATTATGGTTAGTGGAATTTCGCCCGCTACAATTTCGCCCGGGCTAGGAGCTGGGTTCGGACCCACAGAAGAAATTTATAAATAAAGCCGCGATAAGCGAATTCTCTCTCTCTTCGCTACTCTACACTTCTGCTGTTCGGTAACTATTAAAAGAAACCAGAAAAATCCGAAACTGATCCGAAAATAAGCGCAAGAACATTGGTGCCGTGACCAGGATATTTCAAAACGAACTTTGGTGAATTCTGTCTTCGCAAATATTTCGGGTCGTTCGTGAAAAATACGCGCAAAAAGTTCATCGTTAACGCTAACGGACCGCGTACGTCAAAATTCAAAATGCCCGCGGATCCCATTATCCTTTCGTCAAGACGCGCGATTCTTCTCGTTTCGGTCAGCCGTTACGAAGGTTTTATACGCGATTTCCAACAAGACCTCGGGTTGTTGAAGTTGAAGCTCGGGTAGCTAAATTCGACCGACTTTGCCAAGACTTGGAGAAGCTGCAGCAGGAGCTTGAGGACGTAGCTGCCACAGCAGAGGAAATAGCGCAGAACGCAGCGTTGCGCGCTGACTTTGAGCCCCGTCTGATACGGGTAGAAGCGGAGCTTAAAGCAAAAAGACCTCCACAAGGCTCGCAACTTAATACCACCGGCAGTTCCTTGGCTGGTATTAAGCTTCCGACCATCTCCTTGCCAGAGTTTAACGGAGATTATATGCAATGGCTCACTTTCCGCGACACATTCGAGTGTCTGATTCATGACAACCGCGATCTTCCCGCCATACAAAAATTTCACTATCTTCGCACAGCGGTCAAGGGTGAAGCGGCACAAGTGATTGAAGCCATCACAATTAGCGCGGCAAACTACGAGATTGCATGGCAAGCACTAACGGCGCGCTATTCAAATGAATATTTGCTCAAAAAACGCCACTTACAAGCATTATTCACTATGGCAACCGCGAAAAGGGAAAGCGCGACCGCACTGCACCTTCTGGTGGACGAGTTTGAGCGTCACAAGAAAACACTGGAGCATCTCGGGGAAAGAACGGAAACATGGAGTAGCTTGCTCGAGCATTTGTTGTGCACCAAGTTGCCTACGAGTACATTGAGAGACTGGGAGGAACATGCGTCAAGTGAAGAAAGCCCCACGTATGCTTGCTTGATCGTTTTCTTGCAGCGCCGTATGAGGGTGCTCGAAACCTTATCGGTAAACAAGGAGCAAGATATTGTTCTAAATGATTCGCACCAGTATACAAAACGAATGCCTCTTACGCGACTCGGCAGTTTTGCAGCGGCATCCAATGTTGCACGGAAATGCTCTCTGTGCGATTTAGAGCATTCCATCGCCAAATGTCCACGATTTATAGCCATGCACCCGATCGAACGCCATCGCACTATAATGAACGCACGGTTATGTTTGAATTGTCTTCGAGACAACCATCGCGCCCGCGACTGCTCTTCGCAGTACAAATGCCGCCATTGTAATTCACAACACCACACTATGTTACACACTTCACAAGATCACTCTGCCGGAGCATTCTCCACTGCGATGCCAGCTGCGAGCAATCGACCAGCAGCTAGCGATCACCCGGCCAATCTTCAGCGAACTTTCGCAGCAGCAATGGAGCGAGCGCCAACGCAGGTTTTGCTCCAAACTGCTATTATTAATATTGTCGACCCATTCGGGTTGGTTCATTCTGCTCGAGCACTCTTGGACAGTGCCTCGCAGCCGGACATGATGAGCAGCCAACTAGCAAATCGACTAAAATTAAAAAAGAAGAAGGTTAATGTTATCCTGCAAGGTGCAGGCCAATCTATCCGTCCGTTGAAAGAGTCCGTGCACGCGAAGATTGCCTCACGTACTCAACAGTTCGAAGCAGGAGTTGAGTTTTTGATCGTAGAAAAGTTGATGGCGAATCTACCGTTGCATGATATAAACACGACGGGCTGGAATATCCCGTCCGAGCTGGTTTTGGCCGATCCTGAATTCTTCAAATCTTCGGCAATCGACATTATCCTTGGTGCTCGACATTATGCCTCTTTCTTCGAAGGTAGCGCCCAAGTCAAGCTAGCGCCTACTCTTCCAACGCTGCAAGAGAGCGTATTTGGCTGGGTGGTTACTGGCTCGGCCGGTAATCGCCGGAGCTTACGGACGGCGCCTCTAACGTTGCCCATACAACAGCGGTCGTTTGCATGACAACGTTAGAAGAATCGATCGAGCGGTTCTGGAAATCAGAGGAACTATGGGTTAACGATGGCTACTCACCCGACGAACGCCATTGTGAGGCAATCTACAAAAGTACTACGCAGCGGGATCCATCGGGTCGGTACATAGTTCGTCTGCCCAAGCAACCCGATTTCTTTGACAAACTTGGCCTGTCAAAGGATATGGCTTTGAATCGATTCACACTGCTTGAAAGGAGACTGCAACGCGATCCGGGCCTGAAAGAAGAGTACCATAAATTTATGAAGGAGTACCTGGAGCTGAAGCATATGAGTCTAACGACACCGACTGAAAACGACCACGGTTACTACTTGCCGCACCATCCAGTGTTGAAAGCTTCCAGTTCGACGACAAAGTTGCGGGTTGTTTTCGACGGATCAGCTAAAACGTCTACCGGCTATTCACTAAACGAAGCATTACGTGTCGGTCCAGTAGTGCAAGACGATTTGCTGGACATAATACTCAGGTTTCGCACCTATAAAGTAGCACTCGTTGGCAACATCGCGAAAATGTACAGGCAGATAGTGGTTCATCCTGATGATCGCCGCTTTCAACGCGTTCTCTTCCGCTTCTCACCGGATGACTCAGTGGAGACTTACGAGCTGAATACGGTGACTTACGGGCTTTCACCATCCTCTTTCTTGGCTACGCGTACGTTGCTGCAGCTCGCCGAAGATGAAGGTTCAAGCTTTCCGCATGCTGCACAAGCTTTGGCGCAGAATTTTTACGTCGACGACTTCATCGGTGGTGCTGATTCGGTGGAGCAAGCACAACAGCTGCGAGAAGAGCTCTCCCAAATGCTGAATAACGGCGGATTCTCACTTCGAAAATGGACCTCAAATCAGCTGGCGGTTCTTTCCGGTTTGACTGAGGATCAAATCGGGACGCAATCGACACTTCAATTTATGCCCGACGAGAAGATAAAGGCACTCGGAATCGCTTGGGAGCCCGAAGCTGACGTTTTATCCTTCGAGTCGCGGATTGACGCCGACACCAGCCACCCCACCATGCGACTAATCTTCTCCGGCATCTCCCGAATGTTCGATCCGATAGGATTGATATCGCCGATCATCATTCGTGCCAAGTTGCTGATGCAAGAATTGTGGGTGCAGAAGTCGGGCTGGGACAATCCTGTTTCTGACAGCATCTACAAAAAGTGGACATCTATTAAATCCGATTGGCCAATCATTTCCGGTTATAAAAGCGATCGTTATGCTCTCTTACCTGATTCTCGCGTCCAATTACATACGTTTTGTGATGCCTCCGAAGCCGCCTTCGGAGCATGTATCTACGCGCGGTGTGAAAATAATCAAGGACAAGTGCGAGTATCGCTGTTGGCATCGAAGTCACGTTTAGCACCACTAAAGCGAATTACGTTACCGCGATTGGAACTTAATGCGGCCGTTACGGGAGCACATCTGTACGAACGCGTAAGGCAGGCCATGAGACTCGATTCAGTAGAGTCATATTTTTGGTCCGACTCTACCGTTACGCTGCACTGGCTGAGTTCACCACCCAACAACTGGAAAACTTACGTAGGGAATCGTGTCGCAGAAGTTCAAAACTACACGCATCAACATCCCTGGAAGCACATCGCGGGTTGTTCCAATCCTGCTGATTTAGTTTCACGTGGCGTGACTGCAGCAGATTTTGTCAAGAATGCATTGTGGAGCTGCGGTCCAGAATAGTTAATTCTTCCAGCGTCTGAATGGCCAAACTCAACGTCGACAGTTGCGGATGGAACAGAGCTGGAGACTCGCCATGTGTTTGCCGCAACCGCCGTCATCCAGGCTGTGCATCCGTGGTTTGAGCGCTACTCTTCATTCACTCGGCTCTTACGCGTAATTGGGTATTGCATTCGATTCATACGCAATGCTAAGGAGAAGTGTCGCACTCATCGTGAGCCATCGGAAGCCCCAGCTTCGCCAACCATCACTCCGAACTTCCTTGAAGCTGCGAAAACTGTGCTTTGCAGGCTGGCACAGCAAGACGCATTTCCCGCGGAGCTCGAGCAGTTGAAGAAGCGTGAGGTAATTGCGAAGCGCTCACCGCTAAGACGTCTAACTCCATTCATCGATCCCGAAGGAGTAATGAGAGTAGGAGGACGTCTCCAGCTGTCGAAGCTGCCTTACGAATCGAAGCACCCAATTCTCCTACCGAAAAAGCACATCTTCGCACGCCGTATCGCAGAACATCTTCACCGGGAGCTCATACATGGTGGCGGAAGATTGTTGCTTTCCCAGATTCGCGAGCAATATTTGTATTAATTATCTATATACTGAGTTTATTGCCATTTCTTAATTCAGCCGATCCGCCCAGTTCCAGCTTCTGCTTAAGTCTGTCTGTCAGATTGCTACCGCAACCACCGCTGTCACCTGCCAGTGTTGCCAGGAACCTATCTTATTACACGCTTTCTTTTTTTTTTTTTTTTTTTTTTTTTTAATGTACATTATTTACAAACCTATTTATACTAGCTAAGTGAATAACTGTGTTCTTACACCCTAACTCTTTTTATTCCTAATCTATCCTAACTAGATATTTAATTTTACTGGAGGGCGTACAACTCGTCCGCTCCTTGTTACGTATTGCGTATTTACACATGGCTCATCCGCTTCCGAATTATTACCTTCTTGCTCTTGGTGTTCTGATGTGTCTGAATCACTAGCAGTGTAGTACATTTCAAATTCACTTTCTACGTCTGTTATAGAACCCGCAGCCTGAGATTCCAGTCTATCAGTAAAGTCAGAACTATTTCTTCCGCATGATGCTGCAATATCGATTTCTGCACTTGGTAGGTTATGAACGGGTTTTGAATGCACTGTTTCGTTGTTTTCTTGGCTTAATTTTGTACTTTTTACTAACAATCTTCTATTTCTTCGAAAATGATTTCCGTATTTATCTTGGACTACGTACGATCTGCTGTTAACTTGACGTATAATTTTTCCACCACTCCATTCTTTTCCTCCCTTTTTAAAAATAACTGTATCTCCTACGTTAAGGGCTGGCAAATTTTTAGAGGACCGATCGTAAAATTCCTTCTGATACTGGCGTTTAGATTTTATCTTTGTCGCGACATAATTTTCATCAATATAATTCCGTACTAACAATGCGCTAGATATTGGTAGCCTAGATTTAAGTCTGCGACCGAAAAATAATTGCGCTGGTGAAAGGCCCATACTAGCAACTGGTGTGGTGTTGTATTCCAGCATATGGTATTGAAACATTTTTATGTCTCCAGTTTCATAGCACCGTTTTAAAATATTTTTAGCTATTGCTACGCCTTTTTCGGCGAGTCCATTACTTTGTGGGTATCTTGGACTAGAAAAGTTCACAACAATGTTGGTTTCATTGCAATACGACATAAATGCTGTTGAGTTGAATGGCACATTATCACACCTGATTTGAGTCGGGTACCCATAATTACAAAAGATGCCCTCTAATACATCTATCACGCATCTGATTGACTTTTCATGCAGTTGTCTAGATATAACATATCCAGAATACGAATCCATTAACACGATATGATCTTTTCCAGCGTATTCATATAAATCTATACCTACTCGTTCAAAAGGATAGTTAGGAGGTACGTCCTGTAAAAGAGGTTCTTTTTGTTGATTCCTTGTGAATTTTTCACAAACACTACATGCTTTGACAATTTCAGTAATATCTTTAGACATTCCAGGCCAAAAGAATTGAGACCTTGCTCTGGCAAGAGTTTTTTCTATTCCTAAGTGAGGAGCATGGATCCATTTGGATATGGTTGGCTGCATTACTGTGGGAACGATCAGTCTATGTTCCTTGAACAACAATCCATTTTCAAAATGTAGCAAGTCACGATGTTTATAAAAAGATTGTCCAAATGAATCCAGTTTGTGATATGATGGCCATCCATTTTTTACATATTTAATTATTCGACAGTATCTCTCATCATTTTTCAACTTCTCTACATAGTAGTTATAATTATCTTGTGATAAGCATACTTTGCTAGATACAGTATGAATTATGCCTGACAGTTCCTGGCTGAACTCTTTGTTGTCTAAAAGTGGTGCGCGCGATAAACAATCTGCTATTAGTATTTCTTTTCCAGGTGTGTATTTAATACACATTCCAGGATATTTTAACAAATATAAAAACATTCTTTGCAGACGCGGTGTCACATCATCAATATCACGCTTCACTAGTGCTTCAAGTGGCTTATGATCCGACTGAACCGTAAATTCACGACCGTATAAGAAATGATGAAAACGTTCACAAGCAAATACAATGGCCAGCAGCTCCTTTTCTATTTGGGCCCACTTCTGTTCACTTTTTGACAGTGTACGGGACGCATATGCTATGGCCTTTCCTTCTTGCATTAGCACACTCCCTAAGCCATCTTTTGAACTATCCGTTTGGACTACCACAGATTTTTTAACATCAAACATTGCCAGCACAGGTGCACTGGTAATGGACCCAATGAGATCATTAACTTCATTGTCATGTTGCTCAGTCCAAGACCATTCGACATCATTTCGTGAGAGCTGTCGCAATAAGGCGGTTCTTTTGGATAGATTTGGTATGAATTTGCCAATATACTTGAGCAGTCCGAGGAGACGCAGAACATCCGATTTATTCTTCGGTCGGGGCATATCAACAATTGCATTTATATAAGACTGGTCGGGTCTTATTTGACCAGCAGACAATATGTGTCCCATAAACTTGATCTCATTTGTTCTATACTGGGTTTTTGCAGGATTAAATTTGATGTTGTTTTGTCTGGCTCTTTCCAAGACAATGGATAATGTTTTATCGTGTTCTTCAACATTTTTTCCTGTCACGGCTACATCATCGAAATATACTTCGACTCCTGGAATATCTCCAAAAACTTTCACCATGCGCTGCTGAAACATTTCAGGCGCGCTACTGATCCCAAAAGGAACACGATTCCATCGAAAACGACCAAACGGTGTCATAAATGTTGTTAAGTCTGAACTTTTTCTATCCAATTTCATCTGCCAAAACCCATTTTTGAGATCCAGTACCGTAAATACACGTTTCCCTGCCATGCGACTTACAAGATCCTCTGATTTTGGAATTAAGAAATGTTCCCTTTTAATGCACGCGTTCAGGGGCTTCGGATCCAAACAAATGCGCAAAGAGCCATTCGGTTTCTCAACAATCTGCATATTGTTTACCCAATCGGTTGGATAATCAACAGTGCTAATTATTCCTTGCGTTTCCATTGCTTTGAGCTCCTCTTTTAACCGATTATGCAAACTGATAGGTATGCGCTTTTTATAATGTAAAGAAGGGGTAGCATCTTCTTTAAGTACTATAGTGCATGTTCCTGGAAGATTTCCCAAACCTTGAAATAAATCCACATTTGATTGGATGAAAGTTTCTCTGTCTAATGGAAATGATTGCAAAGATGCCACACGTTTCAATAATCCAAATTCAATACATGTTTCCAATCCCAGTATAGGTTGAAGAGAATTATCTACAACAAGGAAATTTGCTGAGTGTGATGTATTTGTTTCTTCATCAACACACGTTAGACAAACCTGGCCATGTATTTTAATATTATTATTATTATAGTCCACGACATTAAACGACTGCTCGTTCAACAAAGGTAAATTCAATGCGGCCACCACCCTCATCGGAATGCAGTTAACGTCAGCGCCAGTATCAAGCTTGAATTCCACGGAACAGTCCTGAACACGATATTTTTTAGTCCATGTGTAATTTGATCCTTCTCTAGTCGAATTGGAGTTTACTCTATAATTAGAATCACAAAACCTATGTAAAGCCCTAACATTTTCCATGACAACACTTTTATCATTATTTACGTTACCTGATTCAGACCATGCAATCATATGAACGTTTTTGTCATTTTTCTGCTTCGAACCATCGTATGCTCGTGTTGATTCTCCCGACGTACCAGTATGGTTGTTGTTTTTCGGTGCCTTGCAGAACTTCTTGAAGTGACCTCGTCGTCCACAGCTACTACAAGTTACATCCTTTGCTGGACAATAGCGACGATGACTCCCGTTGAATGGTTGACCGCAATTATAGCAGCTTACTTTACGAGTCTCGCTACGCTCGATGGAAGCCACATCCTTATTCCCAGTATGCAGTTCTACACTGTTTACATTGTGTGCGTCGTGTTTCTGGAACAGTTGTTTATGTTTTGAGGCAGCTTCATGTGTTTTGCACATTTCTACAACGTTCTTAAGCGGTTCATCCTTGGCATCCAACAATTTCAGCTGCAGAGTTTTATCATGAATGCCAATTATTAAGCGATCACGAAGCATTCTATTCGCGTAGGACGCATGACACTTTTCACACTCGAATTCACAAAATGCCATTTGCGTTCTTAGCATGGTTTCAAATTCTGCAAATGGTTGATTTTCTTTCTGCTCGATCATATTGAACTTAAAAGCCTCGACAGCCAGATTTTTCCTTGGAATGCAGTATGTATTAAAAGCACTGATGACGTCATTCAAAGTGATGCTTCTTTTAGCGATGCTAGTTGTTGCTGCTGCAGCAGCTTCATCAGCCTTTTGTTCACTGGTGGCTGAAGTTGGCGCTTTTTTTGACGTTTGCCCGCCAAACATAGTATTCATGTCTCCGTTGTTGGGAAATAATGTATTATATATCTCCAACCCATGATCGCCAATAAGCCACAAGAAGGTTGCGATCTTGCTTTCTTCGCCCTCATTAATTTTGCCTGTGGCCATCATGAAAATATTGAACTGCTGCTTCCATTTTGGCCATTCTTTAGCCAAATTTGTCGAGTCTAAAGCTCTTGGCAAACGATCCGATGGGTTTACAGCCATTTTGTGTTTTGCACTTTGCTGCACGCAGTACGCGACCTTTACACGTTTGTTTTGCAAACGACACTCTTTTTCCGATAATAAGAGCTTTTAATCGAAGTCGGCTCGTTTTTAACTTCTGACACCATGTATTAATTATCTATATACTGAGTTTATTGCCATTTCTTAATTCAGCCGATCCGCCCAGTTCCAGCTTCTGCTTAAGTCTGTCTGTCAGATTGCTACCGCAACCACCGCTGTCACCTGCCAGTGTTGCCAGGAACCTATCTTATTACAATATTGGCTACTCGACGGACGTCACCTAGTGAAAGGCGTTGTGAGACACTGCTTCCGATGCATTCGTCAGCAGCCAACACTAGCGCAGCAGCAAATTGGACAGTTACCATCATCGCGAATCACACCAAGTCGACCGCTTTCGATCATCGGAGTGGATTATGCCGGACCAATCTACTTGCGACCGATTCATAAGCGTGCGGAGCCCGCCAAGGCATATCTTTGCGTGTTCGTTTGCTTTGCCACGAAAGCTGTTCACTTCGAACTTGTGGGTGATTTGACCACCGCTGGTTTCTTGGCTGCGCTACGACGATTTGCATCGCGAAGAGGACGTCCGTCGCATATCTACTCGGACAACGGAAAAAACTTCGAGGGCGCAGCACGTGAGTTAAGCGAACTATTCGAAATGTTCCGCGATGAGGAGCAACGCAACACCATCATCTCGAATTGCGCGGAGATGGGTATCACTTGGCACTTCAGCCCGCCGAGGGCCCCGCACTTTGGCGGACTATGGGAAGCAGCAGTGAAGACGGCCAAAAGACACCTCTTTCGTCAGCTAGGCAGCACAAAGTTGCCTTACGAGGGCTACATCACTGGCAAAAGAACTGGCCGCACTAACACCTGCACATTTTTTGATAGGCACCTCGATGAACGCGATGCCAGAGCCGGACTACACTGTCAGGAAAACATACACGCTGAGCGATTGGCAGAAGTGGCAACTGGTCGTGCAGCACTTTTGGAAGCATTGGGCCACCGAGTACCTGCAGGAGATGCAAAGAGACACGATGAGGACCTGCAGCACTAATGATTTCTCACCTGGTCGGCTAGTAATACTGATGGACGATGCTCTCCCGACAACCCAATGGCCACTCGCGCGGATCATCGAAACGCATCCCGGAATGGACAAGCTGACACGGGTAGTCACTTTGAGAACGGCGAAGGGGATATCCGTGAGGCCAATAACAAAAATTTGCCTGCTACCGGAGGCTGGTAGCGAGATCGAGTCAACACATGCCGATTAGGTATTGACGTACGTCAAGGGGTTGGAGGATGATCGAACACAAGCAAAGTAAAAAGTAAACGTTGCGTCAGCCATTATGGTTAGTGGAATTTCGCCCGCTACAATTTCGCCCGGGCTAGGAGCTGGGTTCGGACCCACAGAAGAAATTTATAAATAAAGCCGCGATAAGCGAATTCTCTCTCTCTTCGCTACTCTACACTTCTGCTGTTCGGTAACTATTAAAAGAAACCAGAAAAATCCGAAACTGATCCGAAAATAAGCGCAAGAACAATATTTATTTAATTAATTTTGTCCGCCATTAATTAAGAAGAAACCATGCATGTGGAGGATTTGTGGGATAGGTGATAGGGATTGTGTACATGTTTTATTATACATTTATTGTTGATAGGGAAAATTTGAATTTTCTGATAAATCTCTTGTTGCATCTGGGGAAAGTTTACAATTAATACGAGTTCATTTTTGCTGATTGCTTTGTGTTCGTGTATGTTAGGGCTTCGATGATAGTATGCACAGCAAGCTTTAATTTCTTATCTCTGTAATTGTTAAATCTAACTCATCCTGACTCAATAACCGTATATTTGTCAAGCCTGATTTTGCTAGCGCTATGCTTTCTATGATAGTTGAAATTTTCTCTGACAAATATTTAGAATTCATACAAATATTGATTGAGTACAGTCCCATTGAAGCGCTGTTGAATATAGTTATTGCCTTTTTAACGATAAACACTATTAGATTAACCAAATTAATGCTGTTGTATTTTTTCAGTTGGTGGGTAAACATACAACAAACATAGTTGGTACATGTACATAGGACAAATTCGGTGAGTCAAATAATACATTATATATATTTATTTAATTAATTTTGTCCGCCATTAATTAAGAAGAAACGATGTATGTGGAGAATTTGTGGGATAGGTGATAGGGATTGTGTACATGTTGTTTGTTACATTTATTGTTGATAAGGAAAATTTGAATTTTCTGACAAATCTCTTGTTTCAACTGGGGAACGTTTACAATTGATACGAGTTAATTTTTGCTGATTGCTTTGTGTTTGTGTATGTTAGGGCTTCGATGATAGTATGCACAGCAAGCTTTAATTTCTTATCTCTGTAATTGTTAAATCTAACTCATCCTGACTCAATAACCGTATATTTGTCAAGCCTGATTTTGCTAGCGCTATGCTTTCTATGATAGTTGAAATTTTCTCTGACAAATATTTAGAATTCATACAAATATTGATTGAGTACAGTCCCATTGAAGCGCTGTTGAATATAGTTATTGCCTTTTTAACGATAAACACTATTAGATTAACCAAATTAATGCTGTTGTATTTTTTCAGTTGGTGGGTAAACATACAACAAACATAGTTGGTACATGTACATAGGACAAATTCGGTGAGTCAAATAGTACATTATATATATTTATTTAATTAATTTTGTCCGCCATTAATTAAGAAGAAACGATGTATGTGGAGGATTTGTGGGATAGTGATAGGGATTGTGTACATGTTGTTTGTTACATTTATTGTTGATAGGGAAAATTTGAATTTTCTGATAAATCTCTTGTTTCAACTGGGGAACGTTTAGAATTAACACGAATTCATTTTTGCTGATTGCTTTGTGTTTGTGTATGTTAGGGCTTCGATGATAGTATGCACTGCAAGCTTTAATTTCTTATCTCTTACATTATATATATTTATTTAATTAATTTTGTCCGCCATTAATTAAGAAGAAACGATGTCTGTGGAGGATTTGTGGGATAGTGATAGGGATTGTGTACATGTTTTTTCTTACATTTATTGTTGATAGGGAAAATTTGAATCCTCTGATAAATCTCTTGTTTCAACTGGGGAACGTTTACAATTGATACGAGTTAATTTTTGCTGATTGCTTTGTGTTTGTGTATGTTAGGGCTTCGATGATAGTATGCACTGCAAGCTTTAATTTCTTATCTCTGTAATTGTTAAATCTAACTCATCCTGACTCAACAACCGTATATTTGTCAAGCCTGATTTTGCTAGCGCTATGCTTTCTATGATAGTTGAAATTTTCTCTGACAAATATTTAGAATTCATAAAAATATTAATTGAGTACAGTCCCATTGAAGCGCTGTTGAATATAGTTATTGCCTTTTTAACGATAAACACTATTAGATGAACCAAATTAATGCTGTTGTATTTTTTCAGTTGGTGGGTAAACATACAACAAACATAGTTGGTACATGTACATAGGACAAATTCGGTGAGTCAAATAGTACATTATATATATTTATTTAATTAACTAGCTGGCCCGACGAACTTCGCTCCGTCCAATATCTATGATTGTATGCACTAAGGTTTTTCTTGAAGGTTTCTAATTTTAATGAAAATAAGTTTGAATTAATTATATTGGAAATCATTGATGCTAATTATATTACTGCTTTCAAATGTACAGAGAAGGCGGTTTTCCAAAGCGTTAACACGCCACGTATAGCATGGTCATGTGAATAACATGGAATTTCAAGATTTGTACTACACACTTCCATCGACTGTTGAAAATTGAATACGCTTAAATTGAAATATCGTTGGAACTTAAGGGAATGCTCAGTGTTAAACATGCTGCCTCCTTATAAGTCTCTATCACATTGTTCGAAAGCTGCGTGACAAACAGTCATGTTCCTTGACATAATTTGGGGCATGAAGGTTTCGGAGCATAATAATAACACTTCCATTTTTATGTCGCAAATGATGCGGTGGCCAAGAATCCAAGAATCCAAATCCATGAAGTTTAGAATTTGCACACAGAGTTCGCTGAAAAGTTTTCAATGATTCCCCGGCTGCACTCTTTAAAGCAATTGCTCTTAGTAGGCTGCGAAAGAAGAGTACGATTGCTCTTATAGCTGACTCATATGATTTTTGAGTTTTAGCGTTACAAACAAACATACATCCATTTTTATATATATAATAGATTTTGTCCGCCATTAATTAAGAAGAAACGATGTATGTGGAGGATTTGTGGGATAGGTGATAGGGATTGTGAACATGTTTTTTCTTACATTTATTGTTGATAGGGAAAATTTGAATTCTCTGATAAATCTCTTGTTTCAACTGGGGAACGTTTACAATTGATACGAGTTAATTTTTGCTGATTTCTTTGTGTTTGTGTATGTTAGGGCTTCGATGATAGTATGCACTGCAAGCTTTAATTTCTTATCTCTGTAATTGTTAAATCTAACTCATCCTGACTCAATAACCGTATATTTGTCAAGCCTGATTTTGCTAGCGCTATGCTTTCTATGATAGTTGAAATTTTCTCTGACAAATATTTAGAATTCATACAAATATTGATTGAGTACAGTCCCATTGAAGCGCTGTTGCATATAGTTATTGCCTTTTTAACGATAAACACTATTAGATGAACCAAATTAATGCTGTTGTATTTTTTCAGTTGGTGGGTAAACATACAACAACTATAGTTGGTACATGTACATAGGACAAATTCGGTGAGTCAAATAATACATTATATATATTTATTTAATTAATTTTGTCCGCCATTAATTAAGAAGAAACGATGTATGTGGAGGATTTGTGGGATAGGTGATAGGGATTGTGTACATGTTGTTTGTTACATTTATTGTTGATAGGGAAAATTTGAATTTTCTGATAAATCTCTTGTTGCATCTGGGGAAAGTTTACAATTAACACGATTTCATTTTTGCTGATTGCTTTGTGTTCGTGTATGTTAGGGCTTCGATGATAGTATGCACAGCAAGCTTTAATTTCTTATCTCTGTAATTGTTAAATCTAACTCATCCTGACTCAATAACCGTATATTTGTCAAGCCTGATTTTGCTAGCGCTATGCTTTCTATCATAGTTGAAATTTTCTCTGACAAATATTTAGAATTTATAAATATATTAATTGAGTACAGTCCCATTGAAGCGCTGTTAAATATAGTTATTGCCTTTTTAACGATAAACACTATTAGATGAACCAAATTAATGCTGTTGTATTTTTTCAGTTGGTGGGTAAACATACAACAAACATAGTTGGTACATGTACATAGGACAAATTCGGTGAGTCAAATAATACATTATATATATTTATTTAATTAATTTTGTCCGCCATTAATTAAGAAGAAACGATGTATGTGGAGGATTTGTGGGATAGGTGATAGGGATTGTGTACATGTTTTTTCATACATTTATTGTTGATAGGGAAAATTTGAATTCTCTGATAAATCTCTTGTTTCAACTGGGGAACGTTTACAATTAACACGAGTTCATTTTTGCTGATTGCATTGTGTTTGTGTATGTTAGGGCTTCGATGATAGTATGCACTGCAAGCTTTAATTTCTTATCTCTGTAATTGTTAAATCTAACTCATCCTGACTCAATAACCGTATATTTGTCAAGCCTGATTTTGCTAGCGCTATGCTTTCTATGATAGTTGAAATTTTCTCTGACAAATATTTAGAATTCATACAAATAATGATTGAGTACAGTCCCATTGAAGCGCTGTTGCATATAGTTATTGCCTTTTTAACGATAAACACTATTAGATGAACCAAATTAATGCTGTTGTATTTTTTCAGTTGGTGGGTAAACATACAACAACCATAGTTGGTACATGTACATAGGACAAATTCGGTGAGTCAAATAATACATTATATATATTTATTTAATTAATTTTGTCCGCCATTAATTAAGAAGAAACGATGTATGTGGAGGATTTGTGGGATAGGTGATAGGGATTGTGTACATGTTTTTTCATACATTTATTGTTGATAGGGAAAATTTGAATTTTCTGATAAATCTCTTGTTGCATCTGGGGAAAGTTTACAATTAACACGATTTCATTTTTGCTGATTGCTTTGTGTTCGTGTATGTTAGGGCTTCGATGATAGTATGCACAGCAAGCTTTAATTTCTTATCTCTGTAATTGTTAAATCTAACTCATCCTGACTCAATAACCGTATATTTGTCAAGCCTGATTTTGCTAGCGCTATGCTTTCTATCATAGTTGAAATTTTCTCTGACAAATATTTAGAATTTATAAATATATTAATTGAGTACAGTCCCATTGAAGCGCTGTTAAATATAGTTATTGCCTTTTTAACGATAAACACTATTAGATGAACCAAATTAATGCTGTTGTATTTTTTCAGTTGGTGGGTAAACATACAACAAACATAGTTGGTACATGTACATAGGACAAATTCGGTGAGTCAAATAGTACATTATATATATTTGATCGAACACATGCAAAGTAAAAAGTAAACATTGCGTCAGCCATTATGGTTAGTGGAATTTCGCCCGCTACAATTTCGCCCGGGCTAGGAGCTGGGTTCGGACCCACAGAAGAAATTTATAAATAAAGCCGCGATAAGCGAATTCTCTCTCTCTTCGCTACTCTACACTTCTGCTGTTCGGTAACTATTAAAAGAAACCAGAAAAATCCGAAACTGATCCGAAAATAAGCGCAAGAACATTGGTGCCGTGACCAGGATATTTCAAAACGAACTTTGGTGAATTCTGTCTTCGCAAATATTTCGGGTCGTTCGTGAAAAATACGCGCAAAAAGTTCATCGTTAACGCTAACGGACCGCGTACGTCAAAATTCAAAATGCCCGCGGATCCCATTATCCTTTCGTCAAGACGCGCGATTCTTCTCGTTTCGGTCAGCCGTTACGAAGGTTTTATACGCGATTTCCAACAAGACCGCGATCTTGTTGAAGTTGAAGCTCGGGTAGCTAAATTCGACCGACTTTGCCAAGACTTGGAGAAGCTGCAGCAGGAGCTTGAGGACGTAGCTGCCACAGCAGAGGAAAT
Source organism: Anopheles atroparvus (assembly GCA_914969975.1). Classification (NCBI taxonomy): domain Eukaryota; kingdom Metazoa; phylum Arthropoda; class Insecta; order Diptera; family Culicidae; genus Anopheles; species Anopheles atroparvus. The sequence continues at coordinate 264,690 of CAJZCY010000001.1, read as the reverse complement.
AGCGCAGAACGCAGCGTTGCGCGCTGACTTTGAGCCCCGTCTGATACGGGTAGAAGCGGAGCTTAAAGCAAAAAGACCTCCACAAGGCTCGCAACTTAATACCACCGGCAGTTCCTTGGCTGGTATTAAGCTTCCGACCATCTCCTTGCCAGAGTTTAACGGAGATTATATGCAATGGCTCACTTTCCGCGACACATTCGAGTGTCTGATTCATGACAACCGCGATCTTCCCGCCATACAAAAATTTCACTATCTTCGCACAGCGGTCAAGGGTGAAGCGGCACAAGTGATTGAAGCCATCACAATTAGCGCGGCAAACTACGAGATTGCATGGCAAGCACTAACGGCGCGCTATTCAAATGAATATTTGCTCAAAAAACGCCACTTACAAGCATTATTCACTATGGCAACCGCGAAAAGGGAAAGCGCGACCGCACTGCACCTTCTGGTGGACGAGTTTGAGCGTCACAAGAAAACACTGGAGCATCTCGGGGAAAGAACGGAAACATGGAGTAGCTTGCTCGAGCATTTGTTGTGCACCAAGTTGCCTACGAGTACATTGAGAGACTGGGAGGAACATGCGTCAAGTGAAGAAAGCCCCACGTATGCTTGCTTGATCGTTTTCTTGCAGCGCCGTATGAGGGTGCTCGAAACCTTATCGGTAAACAAGGAGCAAGATATTGTTCTAAATGATTCGCACCAGTATACAAAACGAATGCCTCTTACGCGACTCGGCAGTTTTGCAGCGGCATCCAATGTTGCACGGAAATGCTCTCTGTGCGATTTAGAGCATTCCATCGCCAAATGTCCACGATTTATAGCCATGCACCCGATCGAACGCCATCGCACTATAATGAACGCACGGTTATGTTTGAATTGTCTTCGAGACAACCATCGCGCCCGCGACTGCTCTTCGCAGTACAAATGCCGCCATTGTAATTCACAACACCACACTATGTTACACACTTCACAAGATCACTCTGCCGGAGCATTCTCCACTGCGATGCCAGCTGCGAGCAATCGACCAGCAGCTAGCGATCACCCGGCCAATCTTCAGCGAACTTTCGCAGCAGCAATGGAGCGAGCGCCAACGCAGGTTTTGCTCCAAACTGCTATTATTAATATTGTCGACCCATTCGGGTTGGTTCATTCTGCTCGAGCACTCTTGGACAGTGCCTCGCAGCCGGACATGATGAGCAGCCAACTAGCAAATCGACTAAAATTAAAAAAGAAGAAGGTTAATGTTATCCTGCAAGGTGCAGGCCAATCTATCCGTCCGTTGAAAGAGTCCGTGCACGCGAAGATTGCCTCACGTACTCAACAGTTCGAAGCAGGAGTTGAGTTTTTGATCGTAGAAAAGTTGATGGCGAATCTACCGTTGCATGATATAAACACGACGGGCTGGAATATCCCGTCCGAGCTGGTTTTGGCCGATCCTGAATTCTTCAAATCTTCGGCAATCGACATTATCCTTGGTGCTCGACATTATGCCTCTTTCTTCGAAGGTAGCGCCCAAGTCAAGCTAGCGCCTACTCTTCCAACGCTGCAAGAGAGCGTATTTGGCTGGGTGGTTACTGGCTCGGTTGAATCGCCGGAGCTTACGGACGGCGCCTCTAACGTTGCCCATACAACAGCGGTCGTTTGCATGACAACGTTAGAAGAATCGATCGAGCGGTTCTGGAAATCAGAGGAACTATGGGTTAACGATGGCTACTCACCCGACGAACGCCATTGTGAGGCAATCTACAAAAGTACTACGCAGCGGGATCCATCGGGTCGGTACATAGTTCGTCTGCCCAAGCAACCCGATTTCTTTGACAAACTTGGCCTGTCAAAGGATATGGCTTTGAATCGATTCACACTGCTTGAAAGGAGACTGCAACGCGATCCGGGCCTGAAAGAAGAGTACCATAAATTTATGAAGGAGTACCTGGAGCTGAAGCATATGAGTCTAACGACACCGACTGAAAACGACCACGGTTACTACTTGCCGCACCATCCAGTGTTGAAAGCTTCCAGTTCGACGACAAAGTTGCGGGTTGTTTTCAACGGATCAGCTAAAACGTCTACCGGCTATTCACTAAACGAAGCATTACGTGTCGGTCCAGTAGTGCAAGACGATTTGCTGGACATAATACTCAGGTTTCGCACCTATAAAGTAGCACTCGTTGGCGACATCGCGAAAATGTACAGGCAGATAGTGGTTCATCCTGATGATCGCCGCTTTCAACGCGTTCTCTTCCGCTTCTCACCGGATGACTAAGTGGAGACTTACGAGCTGAATACGGTGACTTACGGGCTTTCACCATCCTCTTTCTTGGCTACGCGTACGTTGCTGCAGCTCGCCGAAGATGAAGGTTCAAGCTTTCCGCATGCTGCACAAGCTTTGGCGCAGAATTTTTACGTCGACGACTTCATCGGTGGTGCTGATTCGGTGGAGCAAGCACAACAGCTGCGAGAAGAGCTCTCCCAAATGCTGAATAACGGCGGATTCTCACTTCGAAAATGGACCTCAAATCAGCTGGCGGTTCTTTCCGGTTTGACTGAGGATCAAATCGGGACGCAATCGACACTTCAATTTATGCCCGACGAGAAGATAAAGGCACTCGGAATCGCTTGGGAGCCCGAAGCTGACGTTTTATCCTTCGAGTCGCGGATTGACGCCGACACCAGCCACCCCACCATGCGACTAATCTTCTCCGGCATCTCCCGAATGTTCGATCCGATAGGATTGATATCGCCGATCATCATTCGTGCTAAGTTGCTGATGCAAGAATTGTGGGTGCAGAAGTCGGGCTGGGACAATCCTGTTTCTGACAGCATCTACAAAAAGTGGACATCTATTAAATCCGATTGGCCAATCATTTCCGGTTATAAAAGCGATCGTTATGATCTCTTACCTGATTCTCGCGTCCAATTACATACGTTTTGTGATGCCTCCGAAGCCGCCTTCGGAGCATGTATCTACGCGCGGTGTGAAAATAGGACAAGTGCGAGTATCGCTGTTGGCATCGAAGTCACGTTTAGCACCACTAAAGCGAATTACGTTACCGCGATTGGAACTTAATGCGGCCGTTACGGGAGCACATCTGTACGAACGCGTAAGGCAGGCCATGAAACTCGATTCAGTAGAGTCATATTTTTGGTCCGACTCTACCGTTACGCTGCACTGGCTGAGTTCACCACCCAACAACTGGAAAACTTACGTAGGGAATCGTGTCGCAGAAGTTCAAAACTACACGCATCAACATCCCTGGATTTGCCGCAACCGCCGTCATCCAGGCTGTGCATCCGTGGTTTGAGCGCTACTCTTCATTCACTCGGCTCTTACGCGTAATTGGGTATTGCATTCGATTCATACGCAATGCTAAGGAGAAGTGTCGCACTCATCGTGAGCCATCGGAAGCCCCAGCTTCGCCAACCATCACTCCGAACTTCCTTGAAGCTGCGAAAACTGTGCTTTGCAGGCTGGCACAGCAAGACGCATTTCCCGCGGAGCTCGAGCAGTTGAAGAAGCGTGAGGTAATTGCGAAGCGCTCACCGCTAAGACGTCTAACTCCATTCATCGATCCCGAAGGAGTAATGAGAGTAGGAGGACGTCTCCAGCTGTCGAAGCTGCCTTACGAATCGAAGCACCCAATTCTCCTACCGAAAAAGCACATCTTCGCACGCCGTATCGCAGAACATCTTCACCGGGAGCTCATACATGGTGGCGGAAGATTGTTGCTTTCCCAGATTCGCGAGCAATATTGGCCACTCGACGGACGTCACCTAGTGAAAGGCGTTGTGAGACACTGCTTCCGATGCATTCGTCAGCAGCCAACACTAGCGCAGCAGCAAATTGGACAGTTACCATCATCGCGAATCACACCAAGTCGACCGTTTTCGATCATCGGAGTGGATTATGCCGGACCAATCTACTTGCGACCGATTCATAAGCGTGCGGAGCCCGCCAAGGCATATCTTTGCGTGTTCGTTTGCTTTGCCACGAAAGCTGTTCACTTCGAACTTGTGGGTGATTTGACCACCGCTGGTTTCTTGGCTGCGCTACGACGATTTGCATCGCGAAGAGGACGTCCGTCGCATATCTACTCGGACAACGGAAAAAACTTCGAGGGCGCAGCACGTGAGTTAAGCGAACTATTCGAAATGTTCCGCGATGAGGAGCAACGCAACACCATCATCTCGAATTGCGCGGAGATGGGTATCACTTGGCACTTCAGCCCGCCGAGGGCCCCGCACTTTGGCGGACTATGGGAAGCAGCAGTGAAGACGGCCAAAAGACACCTCTTTCGTCAGCTAGGCAGCACAAAGTTGCCTTACGAGGGCTACATCACTGGCAAAAGAACTGGCCGCACTAACACCTGCACATTTTTTGATAGGCACCTCGATGAACGCGATGCCAGAGCCGGACTACACTGTCAGGAAAACATACACGCTGAGCGATTGGCAGAAGTGGCAACTGGTCGTGCAGCACTTTTGGAAGCATTGGGCCACCGAGTACCTGCAGGAGATGCAAAGAGACACGATGAGGACCTGCAGCACTAATGATTTCTCACCTGGTCGGCTAGTAATACTGATGGACGATGCTCTCCCGACAACCCAATGGCCACTCGCGCGGATCATCGAAACGCATCCCGGAATGGACAAGCTGACACGGGTAGTCACTTTGAGAACGGCGAAGGGGATATCCGTGAGGCCAATAACAAAAATTTGCCTGCTACCGGAGGCTGGTAGCGAGATCGAGTCAACACATGCCGATTAGGTATTGACGTACGTCAAGGGGTTGGAGGATGATCGAACACAAGCAAAGTAAAAAGTAAACATTGCGTCAGCCATTATGGTTAGTGGAATTTCGCCCGCTACAATTTCGCCCGGGCTAGGAGCTGGGTTCGGACCCACAGAAGAAATTTATAAATAAAGCCGCGATAAGCGAATTCTCTCTCTCTTCGCTACTCTACACTTCTGCTGTTCGGTAACTATTAAAAGAAACCAGAAAAATCCGAAACTGATCCGAAAATAAGCGCAAGAACAATATTTATTTAATTAATTTTGTCCGCCATTAATTAAGAAGAAACGATGCATGTGGAGGATTTGTGGGATAGGTGATAGGGATTGTGTACATGTTTTATTATACATTTATTGTTGATAGGGAAAATTTGAATTTTCTGATAAATCTCTTGTTGCATCTGGGGAAAGTTTACAATTAATACGAGTTCATTTTTGCTGATTGCTTTGTGTTCGTGTATGTTAGGGCTTCGATGATAGTATGCACAGCAAGCTTTAATTTCTTATCTCTGTAATTGTTAAATCTAACACATCCTGACTCAATAACCGTATATTTGTCAAGCCTGATTTTGCTAGCGCTATGCTTTCTATGATAGTTGAAATTTTCTGTGACAAATATTTAGAATTCATACAAATATTGATTGAGTACAGTCCCATTGAAGCGCTGTTGAATATAGTTATTGCCTTTTTAACGATAAACACTATTAGATTAACCAAATTAATGCTGTTGTATTTTTTCAGTTGGTGGGTAAACATACAACAAACATAGTTGGTACATGTACATAGGACAAATTCGGTGAGTCAAATAATACATTATATATATTTATTTAATTAATTTTGTCCGCCATTAATTAAGAAGAAACGATGTATGTGGAGAATTTGTGGGATAGGTGATAGGGATTGTGTACATGTTGTTTGTTACATTTATTGTTGATAAGGAAAATTTGAATTTTCTGACAAATCTCTTGTTTCAACTGGGGAACGTTTACAATTAACACGAATTCATTTTTGCTGATTGCTTTATGTTTGTGTATGTTAGGGCTTCGATGATAGTATGCACTGCAAGCTTTAATTTCTTATCTCTTACATTATATATATTTATTTAATTAATTTTGTCCGCCATTAATTAAGAAGAAACGATGTATGTGGAGGATTTGTGGGATAGTGATAGGGATTGTGTACATGTTTTTTCTTACATTTATTGTTGATAGGGAAAATTTGAATCCTCTGATAAATCTCTTGTTTCAACTGGGGAACGTTTACAATTGATACGAGTTAATTTTTGCTGATTGCTTTGTGTTTGTGTATGTTAGGTCTTCGATGATAGTATGCACTGCAAGCTTTAATTTCTTATCTCTGTAATTGTTAAATCTAACTCATCCTGACTCAATAACCGTATATTTGTCAAGCCTGATTTTGCTAGCGCTATGCTTTCTATGATAGTTGAAATTTTCTCTGACAAATATTTAGAATTCATAAAAATATTAATTGAGTACAGTCCCATTGAAGCGCTGTTGAATATAGTTATTGCCTTTTTAACGATAAACACTATTAGATTAACCAAATTAATGCTGTTGTATTTCTTCAGTTGGTGGGTAAACATACAACAAACATAGTTGGTACATGTACATAGGACAAATTCGGTGAGTCAAATAGTACATTATATATATTTATTTAATTAATTTTGTCCGCCATTAATTAAGAAGAAACGATGTATGTGGAGGATTTGTGGGATAGTGATAGGGATTGTGTACATGTTGTTTGTTACATTTATTGTTGATAGGGAAAATTTGAATTTTCTGATAAATCTCTTGTTTCAACTGGGGAACGTTTAGAATTAACACGAATTCATTTTTGCTGATTGCTTTGTGTTTGTGTATGTTAGGGCTTCGATGATAGTATGCACTGCAAGCTTTAATTTCTTATCTCTTACATTATATATATTTATTTAATTAATTTTGTCCGCCATTAATTAAGAAGAAACGATGTATGTGGAGGATTTGTGGGATAGTGATAGGGATTGTGTACATGTTTTTTCTTACATTTATTGTTGATAGGGAAAATTTGAATCCTCTGATAAATCTCTTGTTTCAACTGGGGAACGTTTACAATTGATACGAGTTAATTTTTGCTGATTGCTTTGTGTTTGTGTATGTTAGGGCTTCGATGATAGTATGCACTGCAAGCTTTAATTTCTTATCTCTGTAATTGTTAAATCTAACTCATCCTGACTCAATAACCGTATATTTGTCAAGCCTGATTTTGCTAGCGCTATGCTTTCTATGATAGTTGAAATTTTCTCTGACAAATATTTAGAATTCATAAAAATATTAATTGAGTACAGTCCCATTGAAGCGCTGTTGAATATAGTTATTGCCTTTTTAACGATAAACACTATTAGATGAACCAAATTAATGCTGTTGTATTTTTTCAGTTGGTGGGTAAACATACAACAAACATAGTTGGTACATGTACATAGGACAAATTCGGTGAGTCAAATAGTACATTATATATATTTATTTAATTAATTTTGTCCGCCATTAATTAAGAAGAAACGATGTATGTGGAGGATTTGTGGGATAGGTGATAGGGATTGTGAACATGTTTTTTCTTACATTTATTGTTGATAGGGAAAATTTGAATTCTCTGATAAATCTCTTGTTTCAACTGGGGAACGTTTACAATTGATACGAGTTAATTTTTGCTGATTTCTTTGTGTTTGTGTATGTTAGGGCTTCGATGATAGTATGCACTGCAAGCTTTAATTTCTTATCTCTGTAATTGTTAAATCTAACTCATCCTGACTCAATAACCGTATATTTGTCAAGCCTGATTTTGCTAGCGCTATGCTTTCTATGATAGTTGAAATTTTCTCTGACAAATATTTAGAATTCATACAAATATTGATTGAGTACAGTCCCATTGAAGCGCTGTTGCATATAGTTATTGCCTTTTTAACGATAAACACTATTAGATGAACCAAATTAATGCTGTTGTATTTTTTCAGTTGGTGGGTAAACATACAACAACCATAGTTGGTACATGTACATAGGACAAATTCGGTGAGTCAAATAATACATTATATATATTTATTTAATTAATTTTGTCCGCCATTAATTAAGAAGAAACGATGTATGTGGAGGATTTGTGGGATAGGTGATAGGGATTGTGTACATGTTTTTTCATACATTTATTGTTGATAGGGAAAATTTGAATTTTCTGATAAATCTCTTGTTGCATCTGGGGAAAGTTTACAATTAACACGATTTCATTTTTGCTGATTGCTTTGTGTTCGTGTATGTTAGGGCTTCGATGATAGTATGCACAGCAAGCTTTAATTTCTTATCTCTGTAATTGTTAAATCTAACTCATCCTGACTCAATAACCGTATATTTGTCAAGCCTGATTTTGCTAGCGCTATGCTTTCTATCATAGTTGAAATTTTCTCTGACAAATATTTAGAATTTATAAATATATTAATTGAGTACAGTCCCATTGAAGCGCTGTTAAATATAGTTATTGCCTTTTTAACGATAAACACTATTAGATGAACCAAATTAATGCTGTTGTATTTTTTCAGTTGGTGGGTAAACATACAACAAACATAGTTGGTACATGTACATAGGACAAATTCGGTGAGTCAAATAATACATTGTAAATATTTATTTAATTAATTTTGTCCGCCATTAATTAAGAAGAAACGATGTATGTGGAGGATTTGTGGGATAGGTGATAGGGATTGTGTACATGTTGTTTGTTACATTTATTGTTGATAGGGAAAATTTGAATTCTCTGATAAATCTCTTGTTTCAACTGGGGAACGTTTACAATTAACACGAGTTCATTTTTGCTGATTGCATTGTGTTTGTGTATGTTAGGGCTTCGATGATAGTATGCACTGCATGCTTTAATTTCTTATCTCTGTAATTGTTAAATCTAACTCATCCTGACTCAATAACCGTATATTTGTCAAGCCTGATTTTGCTAGCGCTATGCTTTCTATGATAGTTGAAATTTTCTCTGACAAATATTTAGAATTCATACAAATATTGATTGAGTACAGTCCCATTGAAGCGCTGTTGCATATAGTTATTGCCTTTTTAACGATAAACACTATTAGATGAACCAAATTAATGCTGTTGTATTTTTTCAGTTGGTGGGTAAACATACAACAACCATAGTTGGTACATGTACATAGGACAAATTCGGTGAGTCAAATAATACATTATATATATTTATTTAATTAATTTTGTCCGCCATTAATTAAGAAGAAACGATGTATGTGGAGGATTTGTGGGATAGGTGATAGGGATTGTGTACATGTTTTTTCATACATTTATTGTTGATAGGGAAAATTTGAATTTTCTGATAAATCTCTTGTTGCATCTGGGGAAAGTTTACAATTAACACGATTTCATTTTTGCTGATTGCTTTGTGTTCGTGTATGTTAGGGCTTCGATGATAGTATGCACAGCAAGCTTTAATTTCTTATCTCTGTAATTGTTAAATCTAACTCATCCTGACTCAATAACCGTATATTTGTCAAGCCTGATTTTGCTAGCGCTATGCTTTCTATCATAGTTGAAATTTTCTCTGACAAATATTTAGAATTTATAAATATATTAATTGAGTACAGTCCCATTGAAGCGCTGTTAAATATAGTTATTGCCTTTTTAACGATAAACACTATTAGATGAACCAAATTAATGCTGTTGTATTTTTTCAGTTGGTGGGTAAACATACAACAAACATAGTTGGTACATGTACATAGGACAAATTCGGTGAGTCAAATAATACATTGTAAATATTTATTTAATTAATTTTGTCCGCCATTAATTAAGAAGAAACGATGTATGTGGAGGATTTGTGGGATAGGTGATAGGGATTGTGTACATGTTGTTTGTTACATTTATTGTTGATAGGGAAAATTTGAATTCTCTGATAAATCTCTTGTTTCAACTGGGGAACGTTTACAATTAACACGAGTTCATTTTTGCTGATTGCATTGTGTTTGTGTATGTTAGGGCTTCGATGATAGTATGCACTGCATGCTTTAATTTCTTATCTCTGTAATTGTTAAATCTAACTCATCCTGACTCAATAACCGTATATTTGTCAAGCCTGATTTTGCTAGCGCTATGCTTTCTATGATAGTTGAAATTTTCTCTGACAAATATTTAGAATTCATACAAATATTGATTGAGTACAGTCCCATTGAAGCGCTGTTGCATATAGTTATTGCCTTTTTAACGATAAACACTATTAGATGAACCAAATTAATGCTGTTGTATTTTTTCAGTTGGTGGGTAAACATACAACAACCATAGTTGGTACATGTACATAGGACAAATTCGGTGAGTCAAATAATACATTATATATATTTATTTAATTAATTTTGTCCGCCATTAATTAAGAAGAAACGATGTATGTGGAGGATTTGTGGGATAGGTGATAGGGATTGTGTACATGTTTTTTCATACATTTATTGTTGATAGGGAAAATTTGAATTTTCTGATAAATCTCTTGTTGCATCTGGGGAAAGTTTACAATTAACACGATTTCATTTTTGCTGATTGCTTTGTGTTCGTGTATGTTAGGGCTTCGATGATAGTATGCACAGCAAGCTTTAATTTCTTATCTCTGTAATTGTTAAATCTAACTCATCCTGACTCAATAACCGTATATTTGTCAAGCCTGATTTTGCTAGCGCTATGCTTTCTATCATAGTTGAAATTTTCTCTGACAAATATTTAGAATTTATAAATATATTAATTGAGTACAGTCCCATTGAAGCGCTGTTGAATATAGTTATTGCCTTTTTAACGATAAACACTATTAGATGAACCAAATTAATGCTGTTGTATTTTTTCAGTTGGTGGGTAAACATACAACAAACATAGTTGGTACATGTACATAGGACAAATTCGGTGAGTCAAATAATACATTATATATATTTATTTAATTAATTTTGTCCGCCATTAATTAAGAAGAAACGATGTATGTGGAGGATTTGTGGGATAGGTGATAGGGATTGTGTACATGTTGTTTGTTACATTTATTGTTGATAGGGAAAATTTGAATTCTCTGATAAATCTCTTGTTTCAACTGGGGAACGTTTACAATTAACACGAGTTCATTTTTGCTGATTGCATTGTGTTTGTGTATGTTAGGGCTTCGATGATAGTATGCACTGCAAGCTTTAATTTCTTATCTCTGTAATTGTTAAATCTAACTCATCCTGACTCAATAACCGTATATTTGTCAAGCCTGATTTTGCTAGCGCTAAATCACTATTAGATGAACCAAATTAATGCTGTTGTATTTTTTCAGTTGGTGGGTAAACATACAACAAACATAGTTGGTACATGTACATAGGACAAATTCGGTGAGTCAAATAGTACATTATATATATTTGATCGAACACATGCAAAGTAAAATGTAAACATTGCGTCAGCCATTATGGTTAGTGGAATTTCGCCCGCTACAATTTCGCCCGGGCTAGGAGCTGGGTTCGGACCCACAGAAGAAATTTATAAATAAAGCCGCGATAAGCGAATTCTCTCTCTCTTCGCTACTCTACACTTCTGCTGTTCGGTAACTATTAAAAGAAACCAGAAAAATCCGAAACTGATCCGAAAATAAGCGCAAGAACATTGGTGCCGTGACCAGGATATTTCAAAACGAACTTTGGTGAATTCTGTCTTCGCAAATATTTCGGGTCGTTCGTGAAAAATACGCGCAAAAAGTTCATCGTTAACGCTAACGGACCGCGTACGTCAAAATTCAAAATGCCCGCGGATCCCATTATCCTTTCGTCAAGACGCGCGATTCTTCTCGTTTCGGTCAGCCGTTACGAAGGTTTTATACGCGATTTCCAACAAGACCGCGATCTTGTTGAAGTTGAAGCTCGGGTAGCTAAATTCGACCGACTTTGCCAAGACTTGGAGAAGCTGCAGCAGGAGCTTGAGGACGTAGCTGCCACAGCAGAGGAAATAGCGCAGAACGCAGCGTTGCGCGCTGACTTTGAGCCCCGTCTGATACGGGTAGAAGCGGAGCTTAAAGCAAAAAGACCTCCACAAGGCTCGCAACTTAATACCACCGGCAGTTCCTTGGCTGGTATTAAGCTTCCGACCATCTCCTTGCCAGAGTTTAACGGAGATTATATGCAATGGCTCACTTTCCGCGACACATTCGAGTGTCTGATTCATGACAACCGCGATCTTCCCGCCATACAAAAATTTCACTATCTTCGCACAGCGGTCAAGGGTGAAGCGGCACAAGTGATTGAAGCCATCACAATTAGCGCGGCAAACTACGAGATTGCATGGCAAGCACTAACGGCGCGCTATTCAAATGAATATTTGCTCAAAAAACGCCACTTACAAGCATTATTCACTATGGCAACCGCGAAAAGGGAAAGCGCGACCGCACTGCACCTTCTGGTGGACGAGTTTGAGCGTCACAAGAAAACACTGGAGCATCTCGGGGAAAGAACGGAAACATGGAGTAGCTTGCTCGAGCATTTGTTGTGCACCAAGTTGCCTACGAGTACATTGAGAGACTGGGAGGAACATGCGTCAAGTGAAGAAAGCCCCACGTATGCTTGCTTGATCGTTTTCTTGCAGCGCCGTATGAGGGTGCTCGAAACCTTATCGGTAAACAAGGAGCAAGATATTGTTCTAAATGATTCGCACCAGTATACAAAACGAATGCCTCTTACGCGACTCGGCAGTTTTGCAGCGGCATCCAATGTTGCACGGAAATGCTCTCTGTGCGATTTAGAGCATTCCATCGCCAAATGTCCACGATTTATAGCCATGCACCCGATCGAACGCCATCGCACTATAATGAACGCACGGTTATGTTTGAATTGTCTTCGAGACAACCATCGCGCCCGCGACTGCTCTTCGCAGTACAAATGCCGCCATTGTAATTCACAACACCACACTATGTTACACACTTCACAAGATCACTCTGCCGGAGCATTCTCCACTGCGATGCCAGCTGCGAGCAATCGACCAGCAGCTAGCGATCACCCGGCCAATCTTCAGCGAACTTTCGCAGCAGCAATGGAGCGAGCGCCAACGCAGGTTTTGCTCCAAACTGCTATTATTAATATTGTCGACCCATTCGGGTTGGTTCATTCTGCTCGAGCACTCTTGGACAGTGCCTCGCAGCCGGACATGATGAGCAGCCAACTAGCAAATCGACTAAAATTAAAAAAGAAGAAGGTTAATGTTATCCTGCAAGGTGCAGGCCAATCTATCCGTCCGTTGAAAGAGTCCGTGCACGCGAAGATTGCCTCACGTACTCAACAGTTCGAAGCAGCAGTTGAGTTTTTGATCGTAGAAAAGTTGATGGCGAATCTACCGTTGCATGATATAAACACGACGGGCTGGAATATCCCGTCCGAGCTGGTTTTGGCCGATCCTGAATTCTTCAAATCTTCGGCAATCGACATTATCCTTGGTGCTCGACATTATGCCTCTTTCTTCGAAGGTAGCGCCCAAGTCAAGCTAGCGCCTACTCTTCCAACGCTGCAAGAGAGCGTATTTGGCTGGGTGGTTACTGGCTCGGTTGAATCGCCGGAGCTTACGGACGGCGCCTCTAACGTTGCCCATACAACAGCGGTCGTTTGCATGACAACGTTAGAAGAATCGATCGAGCGGTTCTGGAAATCAGAGGAACTATGGGTTAACGATGGCTACTCACCCGACGAACGCCATTGTGAGGCAATCTACAAAAGTACTACGCAGCGGGATCCATCGGGTCGGTACATAGTTCGTCTGCCCAAGCAACCCGATTTCTTTGACAAACTTGGCCTGTCAAAGGATATGGCTTTGAATCGATTCACACTGCTTGAAAGGAGACTGCAACGCGATCCGGGCCTGAAAGAAGAGTACCATAAATTTATGAAGGAGTACCTGGAGCTGAAGCATATGAGTCTAACGACACCGACTGAAAACGACCACGGTTACTACTTGCCGCACCATCCAGTGTTGAAAGCTTCCAGTTCGACGACAAAGTTGCGGGTTGTTTTCAACGGATCAGCTAAAACGTCTACCGGCTATTCACTAAACGAAGCATTACGTGTCGGTCCAGTAGTGCAAGACGATTTGCTGGACATAATACTCAGGTTTCGCACCTATAAAGTAGCACTCGTTGGCGACATCGCGAAAATGTACAGGCAGATAGTGGTTCATCCTGATGATCGCCGCTTTCAACGCGTTCTCTTCCGCTTCTCACCGGATGACTAAGTGGAGACTTACGAGCTGAATACGGTGACTTACGGGCTTTCACCATCCTCTTTCTTGGCTACGCGTACGTTGCTGCAGCTCGCCGAAGATGAAGGTTCAAGCTTTCCGCATGCTGCACAAGCTTTGGCGCAGAATTTTTACGTCGACGACTTCATCGGTGGTGCTGATTCGGTGGAGCAAGCACAACAGCTGCGAGAAGAGCTCTCCCAAATGCTGAATAACGGCGGATTCTCACTTCGAAAATGGACCTCAAATCAGCTGGCGGTTCTTTCCGGTTTGACTGAGGATCAAATCGGGACGCAATCGACACTTCAATTTATGCCCGACGAGAAGATAAAGGCACTCGGAATCGCTTGGGAGCCCGAAGCTGACGTTTTATCCTTCGAGTCGCGGATTGACGCCGACACCAGCCACCCCACCATGCGACTAATCTTCTCCGGCATCTCCCGAATGTTCGATCCGATAGGATTGATATCGCCGATCATCATTCGTGCTAAGTTGCTGATGCAAGAATTGTGGGTGCAGAAGTCGGGCTGGGACAATCCTGTTTCTGACAGCATCTACAAAAAGTGGACATCTATTAAATCCGATTGGCCAATCATTTCCGGTTATAAAAGCGATCGTTATGATCTCTTACCTGATTCTCGCGTCCAATTACATACGTTTTGTGATGCCTCCGAAGCCGCCTTCGGAGCATGTATCTACGCGCGGTGTGAAAATAATCAAGGACAAGTGCGAGTATCGCTGTTGGCATCGAAGTCACGTTTAGCACCACTAAAGCGAATTACGTTACCGCGATTGGAACTTAATGCGGCCGTTACGGGAGCACATCTGTACGAACGCGTAAGGCAGGCCATGAGACTCGATTCAGTAGAGTCATATTTTTGGTCCGACTCTACCGTTACGCTGCACTGGCTGAGTTCACCACCCAACAACTGGAAAACTTACGTAGGGAATCGTGTCGCAGAAGTTCAAAACTACACGCATCAACATCCCTGGATTTGCCGCAACCGCCGTCATCCAGGCTGTGCATCCGTGGTTTGAGCGCTACTCTTCATTCACTCGGCTCTTACGCGTAATTGGGTATTGCATTCGATTCATACGCAATGCTAAGGAGAAGTGTCGCACTCATCGTGAGCCATCGGAAGCCCCAGCTTCGCCAACCATCACTCCGAACTTCCTTGAAGCTGCGAAAACTGTGCTTTGCAGGCTGGCACAGCAAGACGCATTTCCCGCGGAGCTCGAGCAGTTGAAGAAGCGTGAGGTAATTGCGAAGCGCTCACCGCTAAGACGTCTAACTCCATTCATCGATCCCGAAGGAGTAATGAGAGTAGGAGGACGTCTCCAGCTGTCGAAGCTGCCTTACGAATCGAAGCACCCAATTCTCCTACCGAAAAAGCACATCTTCGCACGCCGTATCGCAGAACATCTTCACCGGGAGCTCATACATGGTGGCGGAAGATTGTTGCTTTCCCAGATTCGCGAGCAATATTGGCCACTCGACGGACGTCACCTAGTGAAAGGCGTTGTGAGACACTGCTTCCGATGCATTCGTCAGCAGCCAACACTAGCGCAGCAGCAAATTGGACAGTTACCATCATCGCGAATCACACCAAGTCGACCGTTTTCGATCATCGGAGTGGATTATGCCGGACCAATCTACTTGCGACCGATTCATAAGCGTGCGGAGCCCGCCAAGGCATATCTTTGCGTGTTCGTTTGCTTTGCCACGAAAGCTGTTCACTTCGAACCTGTGGGTGATTTGACCACCGCTGGTTTCTTGGCTGCGCTACGACGATTTGCATCGCGAAGAGGACGTCCGTCGCATATCTACTCGGACAACGGAAAAAACTTCGAGGGCGCAGCACGTGAGTTAAGCGAACTATTCGAAATGTTCCGCGATGAGGAGCAACGCAACACCATCATCTCGAATTGCGCGGAGATGGGTATCACTTGGCACTTCAGCCCGCCGAGGGCCCCGCACTTTGGCGGACTATGGGAAGCAGCAGTGAAGACGGCCAAAAGACACCTCTTTCGTCAGCTAGGCAGCACAAAGTTGCCTTACGAGGGCTACATCACTGGCAAAAGAACTGGCCGCACTAACACCTGCACATTTTTTGATAGGCACCTCGATGAACGCGATGCCAGAGCCGGACTACACTGTCAGGAAAACATACACGCTGAGCGATTGGCAGAAGTGGCAACTGGTCGTGCAGCACTTTTGGAAGCATTGGGCCACCGAGTACCTGCAGCAGATGCAAAGAGACACGATGAGGACCTGCAGCACTAATGATTTCTCACCTGGTCGGCTAGTAATACTGATGGACGATGCTCTCCCGACAACCCAATGGCCACTCGCGCGGATCATCGAAACGCATCCCGGAATGGACAAGCTGACACGGGTAGTCACTTTGAGAACGGCGAAGGGGATATCCGTGAGGCCAATAACAAAAATTTGCCTGCTACCGGAGGCTGGTAGCGAGATCGAGTCAACACATGCCGATTAGGTATTGACGTACGTCAAGGGGTTGGAGGATGATCGAACACAAGCAAAGTAAAAAGTAAACATTGCGTCAGCCATTATGGTTAGTGGAATTTCGCCCGCTACAATTTCGCCCGGGCTAGGAGCTGGGTTCGGACCCACAGAAGAAATTTATAAATAAAGCCGCGATAAGCGAATTCTCTCTCTCTTCGCTACTCTACACTTCTGCTGTTCGGTAACTATTAAAAGAAACCAGAAAAATCCGAAACTGATCCGAAAATAAGCGCAAGAACAATATTTATTTAATTAATTTTGTCCGCCATTAATTAAGAAGAAACCATGCATGTGGAGGATTTGTGGGATAGGTGATAGGGATTGTGTACATGTTTTATTATACATTTATTGTTGATAGGGAAAATTTGAATTTTCTGATAAATCTCTTGTTGCATCTGGGGAAAGTTTACAATTAATACGAGTTCATTTTTGCTGATTGCTTTGTGTTCGTGTATGTTAGGGCTTCGATGATAGTATGCACAGCAAGCTTTAATTTCTTATCTCTGTAATTGTTAAATCTAACACATCCTGACTCAATAACCGTATATTTGTCAAGCCTGATTTTGCTAGCGCTATGCTTTCTATGATAGTTGAAATTTTCTGTGACAAATATTTAGAATTCATACAAATATTGATTGAGTACAGTCCCATTGAAGCGCTGTTGAATATAGTTATTGCCTTTTTAACGATAAACACTATTAGATTAAACAAATTAATGCTGTTGTATTTTTTCAGTTGGTGGGTAAACATACAACAAACATAGTTGGTACATGTACATAGGACAAATTCGGTGAGTCAAATAATACATTATATATATTTATTTAATTAATTTTGTCCGCCATTAATTAAGAAGAAACGATGTATGTGGAGAATTTGTGGGATAGGTGATAGGGATTGTGTACATGTTTTTTCATACATTTATTGTTGATAGGGAAAATTTGAATCCTCTGATAAATCTCTTGTTTCAACTGGGGAACGTTTACAATTGATACGAGTTAATTTTTGCTGATTGCTTTGTGTTTGTGTATGTTAGGTCTTCGATGATAGTATGCACTGCAAGCTTTAATTTCTTATCTCTGTAATTGTTAAATCTAACTCATCCTGACTCAATAACCGTATATTTGTCAAGCCTGATTTTGCTAGCGCTATGCTTTCTATGATAGTTGAAATTTTCTCTGACAAATATTTAGAATTCATAAAAATATTAATTGAGTACAGTCCCATTGAAGCGCTGTTGAATATAGTTATTGCCTTTTTAACGATAAACACTATTAGATTAACCAAATTAATGCTGTTGTATTTCTTCAGTTGGTGGGTAAACATACAACAAACATAGTTGGTACATGTACATAGGACAAATTCGGTGAGTCAAATAGTACATTATATATATTTATTTAATTAATTTTGTCCGCCATTAATTAAGAAGAAACGATGTATGTGGAGGATTTGTGGGATAGTGATAGGGATTGTGTACATGTTTTTTCTTACATTTATTGTTGATAGGGAAAATTTGAATCCTCTGATAAATCTCTTGTTTCAACTGGGGAACGTTTACAATTGATACGAGTTAATTTTTGCTGATTGCTTTGTGTTTGTGTATGTTAGGGCTTCGATGATAGTATGCACTGCAAGCTTTAATTTCTTATCTCTGTAATTGTTAAATCTAACTCATCCTGACTCAATAACCGTATATTTGTCAAGCCTGATTTTGCTAGCGCTATGCTTTCTATGATAGTTGAAATTTTCTCTGACAAATATTTAGAATTCATAAAAATATTAATTGAGTACAGTCCCATTGAAGCGCTGTTGAATATAGTTATTGCCTTTTTAACGATAAACACTATTAGATGAACCAAATTAATGCTGTTGTATTTTTTCAGTTGGTGGGTAAACATACAACAAACATAGTTGGTACATGTACATAGGACAAATTCGGTGAGTCAAATAGTACATTATATATATTTATTTAATTAATTTTGTCCGCCATTAATTAAGAAGAAACGATGTATGTGGAGGATTTGTGGGATAGGTGATAGGGATTGTGAACATGTTTTTTCTTACATTTATTGTTGATAGGGAAAATTTGAATTCTCTGATAAATCTCTTGTTTCAACTGGGGAACGTTTACAATTGATACGAGTTAATTTTTGCTGATTTCTTTGTGTTTGTGTATGTTAGGGCTTCGATGATAGTATGCACTGCAAGCTTTAATTTCTTATCTCTGTAATTGTTAAATCTAACTCATCCTGACTCAATAACCGTATATTTGTCAAGCCTGATTTTGCTAGCGCTATGCTTTCTATGATAGTTGAAATTTTCTCTGACAAATATTTAGAATTCATACAAATATTGATTGAGTACAGTCCCATTGAAGCGCTGTTGCATATAGTTATTGCCTTTTTAACGATAAACACTATTAGATGAACCAAATTAATGCTGTTGTATTTTTTCAGTTGGTGGGTAAACATACAACAACCATAGTTGGTACATGTACATAGGACAAATTCGGTGAGTCAAATAATACATTATATATATTTATTTAATTAATTTTGTCCGCCATTAATTAAGAAGAAACGATGTATGTGGAGGATTTGTGGGATAGGTGATAGGGATTGTGTACATGTTTTTTCATACATTTATTGTTGATAGGGAAAATTTGAATTTTCTGATAAATCTCTTGTTGCATCTGGGGAAAGTTTACAATTAACACGATTTCATTTTTGCTGATTGCTTTGTGTTCGTGTATGTTAGGGCTTCGATGATAGTATGCACAGCAAGCTTTAATTTCTTATCTCTGTAATTGTTAAATCTAACTCATCCTGACTCAATAACCGTATATTTGTCAAGCCTGATTTTGCTAGCGCTATGCTTTCTATCATAGTTGAAATTTTCTCTGACAAATATTTAGAATTTATAAATATATTAATTGAGTACAGTCCCATTGAAGCGCTGTTAAATATAGTTATTGCCTTTTTAACGATAAACACTATTAGATGAACCAAATTAATGCTGTTGTATTTTTTCAGTTGGTGGGTAAACATACAACAAACATAGTTGGTACATGTACATAGGACAAATTCGGTGAGTCAAATAATACATTGTAAATATTTATTTAATTAATTTTGTCCGCCATTAATTAAGAAGAAACGATGTATGTGGAGGATTTGTGGGATAGGTGATAGGGATTGTGTACATGTTGTTTGTTACATTTATTGTTGATAGGGAAAATTTGAATTCTCTGATAAATCTCTTGTTTCAACTGGGGAACGTTTACAATTAACACGAGTTCATTTTTGCTGATTGCATTGTGTTTGTGTATGTTAGGGCTTCGATGATAGTATGCACTGCATGCTTTAATTTCTTATCTCTGTAATTGTTAAATCTAACTCATCCTGACTCAATAACCGTATATTTGTCAAGCCTGATTTTGCTAGCGCTATGCTTTCTATGATAGTTGAAATTTTCTCTGACAAATATTTAGAATTCATACAAATATTGATTGAGTACAGTCCCATTGAAGCGCTGTTGCATATAGTTATTGCCTTTTTAACGATAAACACTATTAGATGAACCAAATTAATGCTGTTGTATTTTTTCAGTTGGTGGGTAAACATACAACAACCATAGTTGGTACATGTACATAGGACAAATTCGGTGAGTCAAATAATACATTATATATATTTATTTAATTAATTTTGTCCGCCATTAATTAAGAAGAAACGATGTATGTGGAGGATTTGTGGGATAGGTGATAGGGATTGTGTACATGTTTTTTCATACATTTATTGTTGATAGGGAAAATTTGAATTTTCTGATAAATCTCTTGTTGCATCTGGGGAAAGTTTACAATTAACACGATTTCATTTTTGCTGATTGCTTTGTGTTCGTGTATGTTAGGGCTTCGATGATGCACAGCAAGCTTTAATTTCTTATCTCTGTAATTGTTAAATCTAACTCATCCTGACTCAATAACCGTATATTTGTCAAGCCTGATTTTGCTAGCGCTATGCTTTCTATCATAGTTGAAATTTTCTCTGACAAATATTTAGAATTTATAAATATATTAATTGAGTACAGTCCCATTGAAGCGCTGTTAAATATAGTTATTGCCTTTTTAACGATAAACACTATTAGATGAACCAAATTAATGCTGTTGTATTTTTTCAGTTGGTGGGTAAACATACAACAAACATAGTTGGTACATGTACATAGGACAAATTCGGTGAGTCAAATAATACATTGTAAATATTTATTTAATTAATTTTGTCCGCCATTAATTAAGAAGAAACGATGTATGTGGAGGATTTGTGGGATAGGTGATAGGGATTGTGTACATGTTGTTTGTTACATTTATTGTTGATAGGGAAAATTTGAATTCTCTGATAAATCTCTTGTTTCAACTGGGGAACGTTTACAATTAACACGAGTTCATTTTTGCTGATTGCATTGTGTTTGTGTATGTTAGGGCTTCGATGATAGTATGCACTGCATGCTTTAATTTCTTATCTCTGTAATTGTTAAATCTAACTCATCCTGACTCAATAACCGTATATTTGTCAAGCCTGATTTTGCTAGCGCTATGCTTTCTATGATAGTTGAAATTTTCTCTGACAAATATTTAGAATTCATACAAATATTGATTGAGTACAGTCCCATTGAAGCGCTGTTGCATATAGTTATTGCCTTTTTAACGATAAACACTATTAGATGAACCAAATTAATGCTGTTGTATTTTTTCAGTTGGTGGGTAAACATACAACAACCATAGTTGGTACATGTACATAGGACAAATTCGGTGAGTCAAATAATACATTATATATATTTATTTAATTAATTTTGTCCGCCATTAATTAAGAAGAAACGATGTATGTGGAGGATTTGTGGGATAGGTGATAGGGATTGTGTACATGTT
Organism: Anopheles atroparvus; assembly: GCA_914969975.1. Classification (NCBI taxonomy): domain Eukaryota; kingdom Metazoa; phylum Arthropoda; class Insecta; order Diptera; family Culicidae; genus Anopheles; species Anopheles atroparvus. Next base: position 243,197 of record CAJZCY010000001.1, on the reverse strand, counting down.
TTTTCATACATTTATTGTTGATAGGGAAAATTTGAATTTTCTGATAAATCTCTTGTTGCATCTGGGGAAAGTTTACAATTAACACGATTTCATTTTTGCTGATTGCTTTGTGTTCGTGTATGTTAGGGCTTCGATGATAGTATGCACAGCAAGCTTTAATTTCTTATCTCTGTAATTGTTAAATCTAACTCATCCTGACTCAATAACCGTATATTTGTCAAGCCTGATTTTGCTAGCGCTATGCTTTCTATCATAGTTGAAATTTTCTCTGACAAATATTTAGAATTTATAAATATATTAATTGAGTACAGTCCCATTGAAGCGCTGTTAAATATAGTTATTGCCTTTTTAACGATAAACACTATTAGATGAACCAAATTAATGCTGTTGTATTTTTTCAGTTGGTGGGTAAACATACAACAAACATAGTTGGTACATGTACATAGGACAAATTCGGTGAGTCAAATAATACATTATATATATTTATTTAATTAATTTTGTCCGCCATTAATTAAGAAGAAACGATGTATGTGGAGGATTTGTGGGATAGGTGATAGGGATTGTGTACATGTTGTTTGTTACATTTATTGTTGATAGGGAAAATTTGAATTCTCTGATAAATCTCTTGTTTCAACTGGGGAACGTTTACAATTAACACGAGTTCATTTTTGCTGATTGCATTGTGTTTGTGTATGTTAGGGCTTCGATGATAGTATGCACTGCAAGCTTTAATTTCTTATCTCTGTAATTGTTAAATCTAACTCATCCTGACTCAATAACCGTATATTTGTCAAGCCTGATTTTGCTAGCGCTAAATCACTATTAGATGAACCAAATTAATGCTGTTGTATTTTTTCAGTTGGTGGGTAAACATACAACAAACATAGTTGGTACATGTACATAGGACAAATTCGGTGAGTCAAATAGTACATTATATATATTTGATCGAACACATGCAAAGTAAAAAGTAAACATTGCGTCAGCCATTATGGTTAGTGGAATTTCGCCCGCTACAATTTCGCCCGGGCTAGGAGCTGGGTTCGGACCCACAGAAGAAATTTATAAATAAAGCCGCGATAAGCGAATTCTCTCTCTCTTCGCTACTCTACACTTCTGCTGTTCGGTAACTATTAAAAGAAACCAGAAAAATCCGAAACTGATCCGAAAATAAGCGCAAGAACATTGGTGCCGTGACCAGGATATTTCAAAACGAACTTTGGTGAATTCTGTCTTCGCAAATATTTCGGGTCGTTCGTGAAAAATACGCGCAAAAAGTTCATCGTTAACGCTAACGGACCGCGTACGTCAAAATTCAAAATGCCCGCGGATCCCATTATCCTTTCGTCAAGACGCGCGATTCTTCTCGTTTCGGTCAGCCGTTACGAAGGTTTTATACGCGATTTCCAACAAGACCGCGATCTTGTTGAAGTTGAAGCTCGGGTAGCTAAATTCGACCGACTTTGCCAAGACTTGGAGAAGCTGCAGCAGGAGCTTGAGGACGTAGCTGCCACAGCAGAGGAAATAGCGCAGAACGCAGCGTTGCGCGCTGACTTTGAGCCCCGTCTGATACGGGTAGAAGCGGAGCTTAAAGCAAAAAGACCTCCACAAGGCTCGCAACTTAATACCACCGGCAGTTCCTTGGCTGGTATTAAGCTTCCGACCATCTCCTTGCCAGAGTTTAACGGAGATTATATGCAATGGCTCACTTTCCGCGACACATTCGAGTGTCTGATTCATGACAACCGCGATCTTCCCGCCATACAAAAATTTCACTATCTTCGCACAGCGGTCAAGGGTGAAGCGGCACAAGTGATTGAAGCCATCACAATTAGCGCGGCAAACTACGAGATTGCATGGCAAGCACTAACGGCGCGCTATTCAAATGAATATTTGCTCAAAAAACGCCACTTACAAGCATTATTCACTATGGCAACCGCGAAAAGGGAAAGCGCGACCGCACTGCACCTTCTGGTGGACGAGTTTGAGCGTCACAAGAAAACACTGGAGCATCTCGGGGAAAGAACGGAAACATGGAGTAGCTTGCTCGAGCATTTGTTGTGCACCAAGTTGCCTACGAGTACATTGAGAGACTGGGAGGAACATGCGTCAAGTGAAGAAAGCCCCACGTATGCTTGCTTGATCGTTTTCTTGCAGCGCCGTATGAGGGTGCTCGAAACCTTATCGGTAAACAAGGAGCAAGATATTGTTCTAAATGATTCGCACCAGTATACAAAACGAATGCCTCTTACGCGACTCGGCAGTTTTGCAGCGGCATCCAATGTTGCACGGAAATGCTCTCTGTGCGATTTAGAGCATTCCATCGCCAAATGTCCACGATTTATAGCCATGCACCCGATCGAACGCCATCGCACTATAATGAACGCACGGTTATGTTTGAATTGTCTTCGAGACAACCATCGCGCCCGCGACTGCTCTTCGCAGTACAAATGCCGCCATTGTAATTCACAACACCACACTATGTTACACACTTCACAAGATCACTCTGCCGGAGCATTCTCCACTGCGATGCCAGCTGCGAGCAATCGACCAGCAGCTAGCGATCACCCGGCCAATCTTCAGCGAACTTTCGCAGCAGCAATGGAGCGAGCGCCAACGCAGGTTTTGCTCCAAACTGCTATTATTAATATTGTCGACCCATTCGGGTTGGTTCATTCTGCTCGAGCACTCTTGGACAGTGCCTCGCAGCCGGACATGATGAGCAGCCAACTAGCAAATCGACTAAAATTAAAAAAGAAGAAGGTTAATGTTATCCTGCAAGGTGCAGGCCAATCTATCCGTCCGTTGAAAGAGTCCGTGCACGCGAAGATTGCCTCACGTACTCAACAGTTCGAAGCAGGAGTTGAGTTTTTGATCGTAGAAAAGTTGATGGCGAATCTACCGTTGCATGATATAAACACGACGGGCTGGAATATCCCGTCCGAGCTGGTTTTGGCCGATCCTGAATTCTTCAAATCTTCGGCAATCGACATTATCCTTGGTGCTCGACATTATGCCTCTTTCTTCGAAGGTAGCGCCCAAGTCAAGCTAGCGCCTACTCTTCCAACGCTGCAAGAGAGCGTATTTGGCTGGGTGGTTACTGGCTCGGTTGAATCGCCGGAGCTTACGGACGGCGCCTCTAACGTTGCCCATACAACAGCGGTCGTTTGCATGACAACGTTAGAAGAATCGATCGAGCGGTTCTGGAAATCAGAGGAACTATGGGTTAACGATGGCTACTCACCCGACGAACGCCATTGTGAGGCAATCTACAAAAGTACTACGCAGCGGGATCCATCGGGTCGGTACATAGTTCGTCTGCCCAAGCAACCCGATTTCTTTGACAAACTTGGCCTGTCAAAGGATATGGCTTTGAATCGATTCACACTGCTTGAAAGGAGACTGCAACGCGATCCGGGCCTGAAAGAAGAGTACCATAAATTTATGAAGGAGTACCTGGAGCTGAAGCATATGAGTCTAACGACACCGACTGAAAACGACCACGGTTACTACTTGCCGCACCATCCAGTGTTGAAAGCTTCCAGTTCGACGACAAAGTTGCGGGTTGTTTTCAACGGATCAGCTAAAACGTCTACCGGCTATTCACTAAACGAAGCATTACGTGTCGGTCCAGTAGTGCAAGACGATTTGCTGGACATAATACTCAGGTTTCGCACCTATAAAGTAGCACTCGTTGGCGACATCGCGAAAATGTACAGGCAGATAGTGGTTCATCCTGATGATCGCCGCTTTCAACGCGTTCTCTTCCGCTTCTCACCGGATGACTAAGTGGAGACTTACGAGCTGAATACGGTGACTTACGGGCTTTCACCATCCTCTTTCTTGGCTACGCGTACGTTGCTGCAGCTCGCCGAAGATGAAGGTTCAAGCTTTCCGCATGCTGCACAAGCTTTGGCGCAGAATTTTTACGTCGACGACTTCATCGGTGGTGCTGATTCGGTGGAGCAAGCACAACAGCTGCGAGAAGAGCTCTCCCAAATGCTGAATAACGGCGGATTCTCACTTCGAAAATGGACCTCAAATCAGCTGGCGGTTCTTTCCGGTTTGACTGAGGATCAAATCGGGACGCAATCGACACTTCAATTTATGCCCGACGAGAAGATAAAGGCACTCGGAATCGCTTGGGAGCCCGAAGCTGACGTTTTATCCTTCGAGTCGCGGATTGACGCCGACACCAGCCACCCCACCATGCGACTAATCTTCTCCGGCATCTCCCGAATGTTCGATCCGATAGGATTGATATCGCCGATCATCATTCGTGCTAAGTTGCTGATGCAAGAATTGTGGGTGCAGAAGTCGGGCTGGGACAATCCTGTTTCTGACAGCATCTACAAAAAGTGGACATCTATTAAATCCGATTGGCCAATCATTTCCGGTTATAAAAGCGATCGTTATGATCTCTTACCTGATTCTCGCGTCCAATTACATACGTTTTGTGATGCCTCCGAAGCCGCCTTCGGAGCATGTATCTACGCGCGGTGTGAAAATAATCAAGGACAAGTGCGAGTATCGCTGTTGGCATCGAAGTCACGTTTAGCACCACTAAAGCGAATTACGTTACCGCGATTGGAACTTAATGCGGCCGTTACGGGAGCACATCTGTACGAACGCGTAAGGCAGGCCATGAAACTCGATTCAGTAGAGTCATATTTTTGGTCCGACTCTACCGTTACGCTGCACTGGCTGAGTTCACCACCCAACAACTGGAAAACTTACGTAGGGAATCGTGTCGCAGAAGTTCAAAACTACACGCATCAACATCCCTGGATTTGCCGCAACCGCCGTCATCCAGGCTGTGCATCCGTGGTTTGAGCGCTACTCTTCATTCACTCGGCTCTTACGCGTAATTGGGTATTGCATTCGATTCATACGCAATGCTAAGGAGAAGTGTCGCACTCATCGTGAGCCATCGGAAGCCCCAGCTTCGCCAACCATCACTCCGAACTTCCTTGAAGCTGCGAAAACTGTGCTTTGCAGGCTGGCACAGCAAGACGCATTTCCCGCGGAGCTCGAGCAGTTGAAGAAGCGTGAGGTAATTGCGAAGCGCTCACCGCTAAGACGTCTAACTCCATTCATCGATCCCGAAGGAGTAATGAGAGTAGGAGGACGTCTCCAGCTGTCGAAGCTGCCTTACGAATCGAAGCACCCAATTCTCCTACCGAAAAAGCACATCTTCGCACGCCGTATCGCAGAACATCTTCACCGGGAGCTCATACATGGTGGCGGAAGATTGTTGCTTTCCCAGATTCGCGAGCAATATTGGCCACTCGACGGACGTCACCTAGTGAAAGGCGTTGTGAGACACTGCTTCCGATGCATTCGTCAGCAGCCAACACTAGCGCAGCAGCAAATTGGACAGTTACCATCATCGCGAATCACACCAAGTCGACCGTTTTCGATCATCGGAGTGGATTATGCCGGACCAATCTACTTGCGACCGATTCATAAGCGTGCGGAGCCCGCCAAGGCATATCTTTGCGTGTTCGTTTGCTTTGCCACGAAAGCTGTTCACTTCGAACTTGTGGGTGATTTGACCACCGCTGGTTTCTTGGCTGCGCTACGACGATTTGCATCGCGAAGAGGACGTCCGTCGCATATCTACTCGGACAACGGAAAAAACTTCGAGGGCGCAGCACGTGAGTTAAGCGAACTATTCGAAATGTTCCGCGATGAGGAGCAACGCAACACCATCATCTCGAATTGCGCGGAGATGGGTATCACTTGGCACTTCAGCCCGCCGAGGGCCCCGCACTTTGGCGGACTATGGGAAGCAGCAGTGAAGACGGCCAAAAGACACCTCTTTCGTCAGCTAGGCAGCACAAAGTTGCCTTACGAGGGCTACATCACTGGCAAAAGAACTGGCCGCACTAACACCTGCACATTTTTTGATAGGCACCTCGATGAACGCGATGCCAGAGCCGGACTACACTGTCAGGAAAACATACACGCTGAGCGATTGGCAGAAGTGGCAACTGGTCGTGCAGCACTTTTGGAAGCATTGGGCCACCGAGTACCTGCAGGAGATGCAAAGAGACACGATGAGGACCTGCAGCACTAATGATTTCTCACCTGGTCGGCTAGTAATACTGATGGACGATGCTCTCCCGACAACCCAATGGCCACTCGCGCGGATCATCGAAACGCATCCCGGAATGGACAAGCTGACACGGGTAGTCACTTTGAGAACGGCGAAGGGGATATCCGTGAGGCCAATAACAAAAATTTGCCTGCTACCGGAGGCTGGTAGCGAGATCGAGTCAACACATGCCGATTAGGTATTGACGTACGTCAAGGGGTTGGAGGATGATCGAACACAAGCAAAGTAAAAAGTAAACATTGCGTCAGCCATTATGGTTAGTGGAATTTCGCCCGCTACAATTTCGCCCGGGCTAGGAGCTGGGTTCGGACCCACAGAAGAAATTTATAAATAAAGCCGCGATAAGCGAATTCTCTCTCTCTTCGCTACTCTACACTTCTGCTGTTCGGTAACTATTAAAAGAAACCAGAAAAATCCGAAACTGATCCGAAAATAAGCGCAAGAACAATATTTATTTAATTAATTTTGTCCGCCATTAATTAAGAAGAAACGATGCATGTGGAGGATTTGTGGGATAGGTGATAGGGATTGTGTACATGTTTTATTATACATTTATTGTTGATAGGGAAAATTTGAATTTTCTGATAAATCTCTTGTTGCATCTGGGGAAAGTTTACAATTAATACGAGTTCATTTTTGCTGATTGCTTTGTGTTCGTGTATGTTAGGGCTTCGATGATAGTATGCACAGCAAGCTTTAATTTCTTATCTCTGTAATTGTTAAATCTAACACATCCTGACTCAATCTTTTCTTTACTTTTATAAATTTCAGTTTCAAAGCCCGTGATGAGATGAGGCAATAAACCCTACTTTTTTAATAGCACGAGAAGCATGCTTTTTTCAAGTTGACTCTAAGAGGAAACGGGTCTCGAACACGGGTTTACCAAGAGCGAAGCCGTAGTCTTGCCGAGGAACCATAGTACAAGTTAGAAAGTAGTAGGAAATAATGCTACTTAAATCGTGGTAATGGTCGCTTTGAAGAAAATATTCAGTTTCTGAATAAAAAGTTTTTCCTGATCGGGATTCGAACACCAAATATCTAGCATCGAAGCGCAATATCCCTACCACTGCACCATTCGCAAGTCACGGTGATGCCGAGAAATTACAGGTACGTATGTCTCTATGGGTCGATTAGGAAATCGGCTTATGAGCACCAAGTCCCTCCACAGCGGGGGTTCGAATCCCAACCGAGATCGGTGATTTTTTGCCGCCCTGGACAATATACACCAAAAATTTTTTATTGTATAAATCAAAAGATCTCCTCGAGATAAGACTTTTTGCCCGAGCAAAATGGGTCCAGACACCACTCCTACCTCCCGAAAATTGACCACAAAGATGATTTTTGGTACTTTGTAAGAGACGAAAATAAAGGAAAATTTTCCGAGTCAAATTTTTTTGATACGAGATAGCGTCTCGCTGTCTTTGGCAAAGTGTTAGATCTAAAAGAGACGTTTCAATAATAAGCCACTTTAAAAACATTACATAAGCCACAAAACAAAACAAAAATTTGTCAACAAAACAGGAATTGAACCGTCAACTTTTGGGTTTGCGTCCTCCACTTTACCAATCACGCTATTTCCTCTGGCTGGCAATAGCAAGCAAACTATGGTATAGTTTTCATTAGTACAGCTATGAACATCGATACATGTATAAACATGTATGACATTTTGACACATCTTTTTCAGCGCTTCAGATTATACTAATCGATATATTAATATTTTTATATCCATAATGCTCGAGCATCGCCGGGTCTTCAAGCTAGTAACCGTATATTTGTCAAGCCTGATTTTGCTAGCGCTATGCTTTCTATGATAGTTGAAATTTTCTGTGACAAATATTTAGAATTCATACAAATATTGATTGAGTACAGTCCCATTGAAGCGCTGTTGAATATAGTTATTGCCTTTTTAACGATAAACACTATTAGATTAACCAAATTAATGCTGTTGTATTTTTTCAGTTGGTGGGTAAACATACAACAAACATAGTTGGTACATGTACATAGGACAAATTCGGTGAGTCAAATAATACATTATATATATTTATTTAATTAATTTTGTCCGCCATTAATTAAGAAGAAACGATGTATGTGGAGAATTTGTGGGATAGGTGATAGGGATTGTGTACATGTTGTTTGTTACATTTATTGTTGATAAGGAAAATTTGAATTTTCTGACAAATCTCTTGTTTCAACTGGGGAACGTTTACAATTAACACGAGTTCATTTTTGCTGATTGCTTTATGTTTGTGTATGTTAGGGCTTCGATGATAGTATGCACTGCAAGCTTTAATTTCTTATCTCTTACATTATATATATTTATTTAATTAATTTTGTCCGCCATTAATTAAGAAGAAACGATGTTTGTGGAGGATTTGTGGGATAGTGATAGGGATTGTGTACATGTTTTTTCTTACATTTATTGTTGATAGGGAAAATTTGAATCCTCTGATAAATCTCTTGTTTCAACTGGGGAACGTTTACAATTGATACGAGTTAATTTTTGCTGATTGCTTTGTGTTTGTGTATGTTAGGTCTTCGATGATAGTATGCACTGCATGCTTTAATTTCTTATCTCTGTAATTGTTAAATCTAACTCATCCTGACTCAATAACCGTATATTTGTCAAGCCTGATTTTGCTAGCGCTATGCTTTCTATGATAGTTGAAATTTTCTCTGACAAATATTTAGAATTCATAAAAATATTAATTGAGTACAGTCCCATTGAAGCGCTGTTGAATATAGTTATTGCCTTTTTAACGATAAACACTATTAGATTAACCAAATTAATGCTGTTGTATTTCTTCAGTTGGTGGGTAAACATACAACAAACATAGTTGGTACATGTACATAGGACAAATTCGGTGAGTCAAATAGTACATTATATATATTTATTTAATTAATTTTGTCCGCCATTAATTAAGAAGAAACGATGTATGTGGAGGATTTGTGGGATAGTGATAGGGATTGTGTACATGTTGTTTGTTACATTTATTGTTGATAGGGAAAATTTGAATTTTCTGATAAATCTCTTGTTTCAACTGGGGAACGTTTAGAATTAACACGAATTCATTTTTGCTGATTGCTTTGTGTTTGTGTATGTTAGGGCTTCGATGATAGTATGCACTGCAAGCTTTAATTTCTTATCTCTTACATTATATATATTTATTTAATTAATTTTGTCCGCCATTAATTAAGAAGAAACGATGTATGTGGAGGATTTGTGGGATAGTGATAGGGATTGTGTACATGTTTTTTCTTACATTTATTGTTGATAGGGAAAATTTGAATCCTCTGATAAATCTCTTGTTTCAACTGGGGAACGATTACAATTGATACGAGTTAATTTTTGCTGATTGCTTTGTGTTTGTGTATGTTAGGGCTTCGATGATAGTATGCACTGCAAGCTTTAATTTCTTATCTCTGTAATTGTTAAATCTAACTCATCCTGACTCAATAACCGTATATTTGTCAAGCCTGATTTTGCTAGCGCTATGCTTTCTATGATAGTTGAAATTTTCTCTGACAAATATTTAGAATTCATAAAAATATTAATTGAGTACAGTCCCATTGAAGCGCTGTTGAATATAGTTATTGCCTTTTTAACGATAAACACTATTAGATGAACCAAATTAATGCTGTTGTATTTTTTCAGTTGGTGGGTAAACATACAACAAACATAGTTGGTACATGTACATAGGACAAATTCGGTGAGTCAAATAGTACATTATATATATTTATTTAATTAATTTTGTCCGCCATTAATTAAGAAGAAACGATGTATGTGGAGGATTTGTGGGATAGGTGATAGGGATTGTGAACATGTTTTTTCTTACATTTATTGTTGATAGGGAAAATTTGAATTCTCTGATAAATCTCTTGTTTCAACTGGGGAACGTTTACAATTGATACGAGTTAATTTTTGCTGATTTCTTTGTGTTTGTGTATGTTAGGGCTTCGATGATAGTATGCACTGCAAGCTTTAATTTCTTATCTCTGTAATTGTTAAATCTAACTCATCCTGACTCAATAACCGTATATTTGTCAAGCCTGATTTTGCTAGCGCTATGCTTTCTATGATAGTTGAAATTTTCTCTGACAAATATTTAGAATTCATACAAATATTGATTGAGTACAGTCCCATTGAAGCGCTGTTGCATATAGTTATTGCCTTTTTAACGATAAACACTATTAGATGAACCAAATTAATGCTGTTGTATTTTTTCAGTTGGTGGGTAAACATACAACAACCATAGTTGGTACATGTACATAGGACAAATTCGGTGAGTCAAATAATACATTATATATATTTATTTAATTAATTTTGTCCGCCATTAATTAAGAAGAAACGATGTATGTGGAGGATTTGTGGGATAGGTGATAGGGATTGTGTACATGTTTTTTCATACATTTATTGTTGATAGGGAAAATTTGAATTTTCTGATAAATCTCTTGTTGCATCTGGGGAAAGTTTACAATTAACACGATTTCATTTTTGCTGATTGCTTTGTGTTCGTGTATGTTAGGGCTTCGATGATAGTATGCACAGCAAGCTTTAATTTCTTATCTCTGTAATTGTTAAATCTAACTCATCCTGACTCAATAACCGTATATTTGTCAAGCCTGATTTTGCTAGCGCTATGCTTTCTATCATAGTTGAAATTTTCTCTGACAAATATTTAGAATTTATAAATATATTAATTGAGTACAGTCCCATTGAAGCGCTGTTAAATATAGTTATTGCCTTTTTAACGATAAACACTATTAGATGAACCAAATTAATGCTGTTGTATTTTTTCAGTTGGTGGGTAAACATACAACAAACATAGTTGGTACATGTACATAGGACAAATTCGGTGAGTCAAATAATACATTGTAAATATTTATTTAATTAATTTTGTCCGCCATTAATTAAGAAGAAACGATGTATGTGGAGGATTTGTGGGATAGGTGATAGGGATTGTGTACATGTTGTTTGTTACATTTATTGTTGATAGGGAAAATTTGAATTCTCTGATAAATCTCTTGTTTCAACTGGGGAACGTTTACAATTGATACGAGTTAATTTTTGCTGATTGCTTTGTGTTTGTGTATGTTAGGGCTTCGATGATAGTATGCACAGCAAGCTTTAATTTCTTATCTCTGTAATTGTTAAATCTAACTCATCCTGACTCAATAACCGTATATTTGTCAAGCCTGATTTTGCTAGCGCTATGCTTTCTATGATAGTTGAAATTTTCTCTGACAAATATTTAGAATTCATAAAAATATTAATTGAGTACAGTCCCATTGAAGCGCTGTTGCATATAGTTATTGCCTTTTTAACGATAAACACTATTAGATGAACCAAATTAATGCTGTTGTATTTTTTCAGTTGGTGGGTAAACATACAACAACCATAGTTGGTACATGTACATAGGACAAATTCGGTGAGTCAAATAATACATTATATATATTTATTTAATTAATTTTGTCCGCCATTAATTAAGAAGAAACGATGTATGTGGAGGATTTGTGGGATAGGTGATAGGGATTGTGTACATGTTTTTTCATACATTTATTGTTGATAGGGAAAATTTGAATTTTCTGATAAATCTCTTGTTGCATCTGGGGAAAGTTTACAATTAACACGATTTCATTTTTGCTGATTGCTTTGTGTTCGTGTATGTTAGGGCTTCGATGATAGTATGCACAGCAAGCTTTAATTTCTTATCTCTGTAATTGTTAAATCTAACTCATCCTGACTCAATAACCGTATATTTGTCAAGCCTGATTTTGCTAGCGCTATGCTTTCTATCATAGTTGAAATTTTCTCTGACAAATATTTAGAATTTATAAATATATTAATTGAGTACAGTCCCATTGAAGCGCTGTTAAATATAGTTATTGCCTTTTTAACGATAAACACTATTAGATGAACCAAATTAATGCTGTTGTATTTTTTCAGTTGGTGGGTAAACATACAACAAACATAGTTGGTACATGTACATAGGACAAATTCGGTGAGTCAAATAATACATTGTAAATATTTATTTAATTAATTTTGTCCGCCATTAATTAAGAAGAAACGATGTATGTGGAGGATTTGTGGGATAGGTGATAGGGATTGTGTACATGTTGTTTGTTACATTTATTGTTGATAGGGAAAATTTGAATTCTCTGATAAATCTCTTGTTTCAACTGGGGAACGTTTACAATTAACACGAGTTCATTTTTGCTGATTGCATTGTGTTTGTGTATGTTAGGGCTTCGATGATAGTATGCACTGCATGCTTTAATTTCTTATCTCTGTAATTGTTAAATCTAACTCATCCTGACTCAATAACCGTATATTTGTCAAGCCTGATTTTGCTAGCGCTATGCTTTCTATGATAGTTGAAATTTTCTCTGACAAATATTTAGAATTCATACAAATATTGATTGAGTACAGTCCCATTGAAGCGCTGTTGCATATAGTTATTGCCTTTTTAACGATAAACACTATTAGATGAACCAAATTAATGCTGTTGTATTTTTTCAGTTGGTGGGTAAACATACAACAACCATAGTTGGTACATGTACATAGGACAAATTCGGTGAGTCAAATAATACATTATATATATTTATTTAATTAATTTTGTCCGCCATTAATTAAGAAGAAACGATGTATGTGGAGGATTTGTGGGATAGGTGATAGGGATTGTGTACATGTTTTTTCATACATTTATTGTTGATAGGGAAAATTTGAATTTTCTGATAAATCTCTTGTTGCATCTGGGGAAAGTTTACAATTAACACGATTTCATTTTTGCTGATTGCTTTGTGTTCGTGTATGTTAGGGCTTCGATGATAGTATGCACAGCAAGCTTTAATTTCTTATCTCTGTAATTGTTAAATCTAACTCATCCTGACTCAATAACCGTATATTTGTCAAGCCTGATTTTGCTAGCGCTATGCTTTCTATCATAGTTGAAATTTTCTCTGACAAATATTTAGAATTTATAAATATATTAATTGAGTACAGTCCCATTGAAGCGCTGTTAAATATAGTTATTGCCTTTTTAACGATAAACACTATTAGATGAACCAAATTAATGCTGTTGTATTTTTTCAGTTGGTGGGTAAACATACAACAAACATAGTTGGTACATGTACATAGGACAAATTCGGTGAGTCAAATAATACATTATATATATTTATTTAATTAATTTTGTCCGCCATTAATTAAGAAGAAACGATGTATGTGGAGGATTTGTGGGATAGGTGATAGGGATTGTGTACATGTTGTTTGTTACATTTATTGTTGATAGGGAAAATTTGAATTCTCTGATAAATCTCTTGTTTCAACTGGGGAACGTTTACAATTAACACGAGTTCATTTTTGCTGATTGCATTGTGTTTGTGTATGTTAGGGCTTCGATGATAGTATGCACTGCAAGCTTTAATTTCTTATCTCTGTAATTGTTAAATCTAACTCATCCTGACTCAATAACCGTATATTTGTCAAGCCTGATTTTGCTAGCGCTAAATCACTATTAGATGAACCAAATTAATGCTGTTATATTTTTTCAGTTGGTGGGTAAACATACAACAAACATAGTTGGTACATGTACATAGGACAAATTCGGTGAGTCAAATAGTACATTATATATATTTGATCGAACACATGCAAAGTAAAAAGTAAACATTGCGTCAGCCATTATGGTTAGTGGAATTTCGCCCGCTACAATTTCGCCCGGGCTAGGAGCTGGGTTCGGACCCACAGAAGAAATTTATAAATAAAGCCGCGATAAGCGAATTCTCTCTCTCCGCTACTCTACACTTCTGCTGTTCGGTAACTATTAAAAGAAACCAGAAAAATCCGAAACTGATCCGAAAATAAGCGCAAGAACATTGGTGCCGTGACCAGGATATTTCAAAACGAACTTTGGTGAATTCTGTCTTCGCAAATATTTCGGGTCGTTCGTGAAAAATACGCGCAAAAAGTTCATCGTTAACGCTAACGGACCGCGTACGTCAAAATTCAAAATGCCCGCGGATCCCATTATCCTTTCGTCAAGACGCGCGATTCTTCTCGTTTCGGTCAGCCGTTACGAAGGTTTTATACGCGATTTCCAACAAGACCGCGATCTTGTTGAAGTTGAAGCTCGGGTAGCTAAATTCGACCGACTTTGCCAAGACTTGGAGAAGCTGCAGCAGGAGCTTGAGGACGTAGCTGCCACAGCAGAGGAAATAGCGCAGAACGCAGCGTTGCGCGCTGACTTTGAGCCCCGTCTGATACGGGTAGAAGCGGAGCTTAAAGCAAAAAGACCTCCACAAGGCTCGAAACTTAATACCACCGGCAGTTCCTTGGCTGGTATTAAGCTTCCGACCATCTCCTTGCCAGAGTTTAACGGAGATTATATGCAATGGCTCACTTTCCGCGACACATTCGAGTGTCTGATTCATGACAACCGCGATCTTCCCGCCATACAAAAATTTCACTATCTTCGCGCAGCGGTCAAGGGTGAAGCGGCACAAGTGATTGAAGCCATCACAATTAGCGCGGCAAACTACGAGATTGCATGGCAAGCACTAACGGCGCGCTATTCAAATGAATATTTGCTCAAAAAACGCCACTTACAAGCATTATTCACTATGGCAACCGCGAAAAGGGAAAGCGCGACCGCACTGCACCTTCTGGTGGACGAGTTTGAGCGTCACAAGAAAACACTGGAGCATCTCGGGGAAAGAACGGAAACATGGAGTAGCTTGCTCGAGCATTTGTTGTGCACCAAGTTGCCTACGAGTACATTGAGAGACTGGGAGGAACATGCGTCAAGTGAAGAAAGCCCCACGTATGCTTGCTTGATCGTTTTCTTGCAGCGCCGTATGAGGTTGCTCGAAACCTTATCGGTAAACAAGGAGCAAGATATTGTTCTAAATGATTCGCACCAGTATACAAAACGAATGCCTCTTACGCGACTCGGCAGTTTTGCAGCGGCATCCAATGTTGCACGGAAATGCTCTCTGTGCGATTTAGAGCATTCCATCGCCAAATGTCCACGATTTATAGCCATGCACCCGATCGAACGCCATCGCACTATAATGAACGCACGGTTATGTTTGAATTGTCTTCGAGACAACCATCGCGCCCGCGACTGCTCTTCGCAGTACAAATGCCGCCATTGTAATTCACAACACCACACTATGTTACACACACAGATCACTCTGCCGGAGCATTCTCCACTGCGATGCCAGCTGCGAGCAATCGACCAGCAGCTAGCGATCACCCGGCCAATCTTCAGCGAACTTTCGCAGCAGCAATGGAGCGAGCGCCAACGCAGGTTTTGCTCCAAACTGCTATTATTAATATTGTCGACCCATTCGGGTTGGTTCATTCTGCTCGAGCACTCTTGGACAGTGCCTCGCAGCCGGACATGATGAGCAGCCAACTAGCAAATCGACTAAAATTAAAAAAGAAGAAGGTTAATGTTATCCTGCAAGGTGCAGGCCAATCTATCAGTCCGTTGAAAGAGTCCGTGCACGCGAAGATTGCCTCACGTACTCAACAGTTCGAAGCAGGAGTTGAGTTTTTGATCGTAGAAAAGTTGATGGCGAATCTACCGTTGCATGATATAAACACGACGGGCTGGAATATCCCGTCCGAGCTGGTTTTGGCCGATCCTGAATTCTTCAAATCTTCGGCAATCGACATTATCCTTGGTGCTCGACATTATGCCTCTTTCTTCGAAGGTAGCGCCCAAGTCAAGCTAGCGCCTACTCTTCCAACGCTGCAGGAGAGCGTATTTGGCTGGGTGGTTACTGGCTCGGTTGAATCGCCGGAGCTTACGGACGGCGCCTCTAACGTTGCCCATACAACAGCGGTCGTTTGCATGACAACGTTAGAAGAATCGATCGAGCGGTTCTGGAAATCAGAGGAACTATGGGTTAACGATGGCTACTCACCCGACGAACGCCATTGTGAGGCAATCTACAAAAGTACTACGCAGCGGGATCCATCGGGTCGGTACATAGTTCGTCTGCCCAAGCAACCCGATTTCTTTGACAAACTTTGCCTGTCAAAGGATATGGCTTTGAATCGATTCACACTGCTTGAAAGGAGACTGCAACGCGATCCGGGCCTGAAAGAAGAGTACCATAAATTTATGAAGGAGTACCTGGAGCTGAAGCATATGAGTCTAACGACACCGACTGAAAACGACCACGGTTACTACTTGCCGCACCATCCAGTGTTGAAAGCTTCCAGTTCGACGACAAAGTTGCGGGTTGTTTTCGACGGATCAGCTAAAACGTCTACCGGCTATTCACTAAACGAAGCATTACGTGTCGGTCCAGTAGTGCAAGACGATTTGCTGGACATAATACTCAGGTTTCGCACCTATAAAGTAGCACTCGTTGGCGACATCGCGAAAATGTACAGGCAGATAGTGGTTCATCCTGATGATCGCCGCTTTCAACGCGTTCTCTTCCGCTTCTCACCGGATGACTAAGTGGAGACTTACGAGCTGAATACGGTGACTTACGGGCTTTCACCATCCTCTTTCTTGGCTACGCGTACGTTGCTGCAGCTCGCCGAAGATGAAGGTTCAAGCTTTCCGCATGCTGCACAAGCTTTGGCGCAGAATTTTTACGTCGACGACTTCATCGGTGGTGCTGATTCGGTGGAGCAAGCACAACAGCTGCGAGAAGAGCTCTCCCAAATGCTGAATAACGGCGGATTCTCACTGCGAAAATGGACCTCAAATCAGCTGGCGGTTCTTTCCGGTTTGACTGAGGATCAAATCGGGACGCAATCGACACTTCAATTTATGCCCGACGAGAAGATAAAGGCACTCGGAATCGCTTGGGAGCCCGAAGCTGACGTTTTATCCTTCGAGTCGCGGATTGACGCCGACACCAGCCACCCCACCATGCGACTAATCTTCTCCGGCATCTCCCAAATGTTCGATCCGATAGGATTGATATCGCCGATCATCATTCGTGCTAAGTTGCTGATGCAAGAATTGTGGGTGCAGAAGTCGGGCTGGGACAATCCTGTTTCTGACAGCATCTACAAAAAGTGGACATCTATTAAATCCGATTGGCCAATCATTTCCGGTTATAAAAGCGATCGTTATGCTCCCTTACCTGATTCTCGCGTCCAATTACATACGTTTTGTGATGCCTCCGAAGCCGCCTTCGGAGCATGTATCTACGCGCGGTGTGAAAATAATCAAGGACAAGTGCGAGTATCGCTGTTGGCATCGAAGTCACGTTTAGCACCACTAAAGCGAATTACGTTACCGCGATTGGAACTTAATGCGGCCGTTACGGGAGCACATCTGTACGAACGCGTAAGGCAGGCCATGAGACTCGATTCAGTAGAGTCATATTTTTGGTCCGACTCTACCGTTACGCTGCACTGGCTGAGTTCACCACCCAACAACTGGAAAACTTACGTAGGGAATCGTGTCGCAGAAGTTCAAAACTACACGCATCAACATCCCTGGAAGCACATCGCGGGTTGTTCCAATCCTGCTGATTTAGTTTCACGTGGCGTGACTGCAGCAGATTTTGTCAAGAATGCATTGTGGAGCTGCGGTCCAGAATAGTTAATTCTTCCAGCGTCTGAATGGCCAAACTCAACGTCGACAGTTGCGGATGGAACAGAGCTGGAGACTCGCCATGTGTTTGCCGCAACCGCCGTCATCCAGGCTGTGCATCCGTGGTTTGAGCGCTACTCTTCATTCACTCGGCTCTTACGCGTAATTGGGTATTGCATTCGATTCATACGCAATGCTAAGGAGAAGTGTCGCACTCATCGTGAGCCATCGGAAGCCCCAGCTTCGCCAACCATCACTCCGAACTTCCTTGAAGCTGCGAAAACTGTGCTTTGCAGGCTGGCACAGCAAGACGCATTTCCCGCGGAGCTCGAGCAGTTGAAGAAGCGTGAGGTAATTGCGAAGCGCTCACCGCTAAGACGTCTAACTCCATTCATCGATCCCGAAGGAGTAATGAGAGTAGGAGGACGTCTCCAGCTGTCGAAGCTGCCTTACGAATCGAAGCACCCAATTCTCCTACCGAAAAAGCACATCTTCGCACGCCGTATCGCAGAACATCTTCACCGGGAGCTCATACATGGTGGCGGAAGATTGTTGCTTTCCCAGATTCGCGAGCAATATTGGCCACTCGACGGACGTCACCTAGTGAATGGCGTTGTGAGACACTGCTTCCGATGCATTCGTCAGCAGCCAACACTAGCGCAGCAGCAAATTGGACAGTTACCATCATCGCGAATCACACCAAGTCGACCGTTTTCGATCATCGGAGTGGATTATGCCGGACCAATCTACTTGCGACCGATTCATAAGCGTGCGGAGCCCGCCAAGGCATATCTTTGCGTGTTCGTTTGCTTTGCCACGAAAGCAGTTCACTTCGAACTTGTGGGTGATTTGACCACCGCTGGTTTCTTGGCTGCGCTACGACGATTTGCATCGCGAAGAGGACGTCCGTCGCATATCTACTCGGACAACGGAAAAAACTTCGAGGGCGCAGCACGTGAGTTAAGCGAACTATTCGAAATGTTCCGCGATGAGGAGCAACGCAACACCATCATCTCGTATTGCGCGGAGATGGGTATCACTTGGCACTTCAGCCCGCCGAGGGCCCCGCACTTTGGCGGACTATGGGAAGCAGCAGTGAAGACGGCCAAAAGACACCTCTTTCGTCAGCTAGGCAGCACAAAGTTGCCTTACGAGGGCTACATCACCGTCCTGCACCAGATCGAAGCGGCGATGAATTCTCGTCCGCTGTTACCCATGTCGGACGACCCAAACGAACTGGCCGCACTAACACCTGCACATTTTTTGATAGGCACCTCGATGAACGCCGGACTACACTGTCAGGAAAACATACACGCTGAGCGATTGGCAGAAGTGGCAACTGGTCGTGCAGCACTTTTGGAAGCATTGGGCCACCGAGTACCTGCAGGAGATGCAAAGAGACACGATGAGGACCTGCAGCACTAATGATTTCTCACCTGGTCGTCTAGTAATACTGATGGACGATGCTCTCCCGACAACCCAATGGCCACTCGCGCGGATCATCGAAACGCATCCCGGAATGGACAAGCTGACACGGGTAGTCACTTTGAGAACGGCGAAGGGGATATCCGTGAGGCCAATAACAAAAATTTGCCTGCTACCGGAGGCTGGTAGCGAGATCGAGTCAACACATGCCGATTAGGTATTGACGTACGTCAAGGGGTTGGAGGATGATCGAACACAAGCAAAGTAAAAAGTAAACATTGCGTCAGCCATTATGGTTAGTGGAATTTCGCCCGCTACAATTTCGCCCGGGCTAGGAGCTGGGTTCGGACCCACAGAAGAAATTTATAAATAAAGCCGCGATAAGCGAATTCTCTCTCTCTTCGCTACTCTACACTTCTGCTGTTCGGTAACTAATAAAAGAAACCAGAAAAATCCGAAACTGATCCGAAAATAAGCGCAAGAACAATATTTATTTAATTAATTTTGTCCGCCATTAATTAAGAAGAAACGATGCATGTGGAGGATTTGTGGGATAGGTGATAGGGATTGTGTACATGTTTTATTATACATTTATTGTTGATAGGGAAAATTTGAATTTTCTGATAAATCTCTTGTTGCATCTGGGGAAAGTTTACAATTAACACGATTTCATTTTTGCTGATTGCTTTGTGTTCGTGTATGTTAGGGCTTCGATGATAGTATGCACAGCAAGCTTTAATTTCTTATCTCTGTAATTGTTAAATCTAACTCACCCTGACTCAATAACCGTATATTTGTCAAGCCTGATTTTGCTAGCGCTATGCTTTCTATGATAGTTGAAATTTTCTGTGACAAATATTTAGAATTCATACAAATATTGATTGAGTACAGTCCCATTGAAGCGCTGTTAAATATAGTTATTGCCTTTTTAACGATAAACACTATTAGATTAACCAAATTAATGCTGTTGTATTTTTTCAGTTGGTGGGTAAACATACAACAAACATAGTTGGTACATGTACATAGGACAAATTCGATGAGTCAAATAATACATTATATATATTTATTTAATTAATTTTGTCCGCCATTAATTAAGAAGAAACGATGTTTGTGGAGGATTTGTGGGATAGTGATAGGGATTGTGTACATGTTTTTTCTTACATTTATTGTTGATAGGGAAAATTTGAATCCTCTGATAAATCTCTTGTTTCAACTGGGGAACGTTTACAATTGATACGAGTTAATTTTTGCTGATTGCTTTGTGTTTGTGTATGTTAGGGCTTCGATGATAGTATGCACAGCAAGCTTTAATTTCTTATCTCTGTAATTGTTAAATCTAACTCATCCTGACTCAATAACCGTATATTTGTCAAGCCTGATTTTGCTAGCGCTATGCTTTCTATGATAGTTGAAATTTTCTCTGACAAATATTTAGAATTCATAAAAATATTGATTGAGTACAGTCCCATTGAAGCGCTGTTGAATATAGTTATTGCCTTTTTAACGATAAACACTATTAGATGAACCAAATTAATGCTGTTGTATTTTTTCAGTTGGTGGGTAAACATACAACAAACATAGTTGGTACATGTACATAGGACAAATTCGGTGAGTCAAATAGTACATTATATATATTTATTTAATTAATTTTGTCCGCCATTAATTAAGAAGAAACGATGTATGTGGAGGATTTGTGGGATAGTGATAGGGATTGTGTACATGTTGTTTGTTACATTTATTGTTGATAGGGAAAATTTGAATTTTCTGATAAATCTCTTGTTTCAACTGGGGAACGTTTACAATTAACACGAATTCATTTTTGCTGATTGCTTTGTGTTCGTGTATGTTAGGGCTTCGATGATAGTATGCACTGCAAGCTTTAATTTCTTATCTCTGTAATTGTTAAATCTAACTCATCCTGACTCAATAACCGTATATTTGTCAAGCCTGATTTTGCTAGCGCTATGCTTTCTATCATAGTTGAAATTTTCTCTGACAAATATTTAGAATTTATAAATATATTAATTGAGTACAGTCCCATTGAAGCGCTGTTGAATATAGTTATTGCCTTTTTAACGATAAACACTATTAGATGAACCAAATTAATGCTGTTGTATTTTTTCAGTTGGTGGGTAAACATACAACAAACATAGTTGGTACATGTACATAGGACAAATTCGGTGAGTCAAATAATACATTATATATATTTATTTAATTAATTTTGTCCGCCATTAATTAAGAAGAAACGATGTATGTGGAGGATTTGTGGGATAGGTGATAGGGATTGTGTACATGTTGTTTGTTACATTTATTGTTGATAGGGAAAATTTGAATTCTCTGATAAATCTCTTGTTTCAACTGGGGAACGTTTACAATTAACACGAGTTCATTTTTGCTGATTGCATTGTGTTTGTGTATGTTAGGGCTTCGATGATAGTATGCACTGCAAGCTTTAATTTCTTATCTCTGTAATTGTTAAATCTAACTCATCCTGACTCAATAACCGTATATTTGTCAAGCCTGATTTTGCTAGCGCTATGCTTTCTATGATAGTTGAAATTTTCTCTGACAAATATTTAGAATTCATACAAATATTGATTGAGTACAGTCCCATTGAAGCGCTGTTGCATATAGTTATTGCCTTTTTAACGATAAACACTATTAGATGAACCAAATTAATGCTGTTGTATTTTTTCAGTTGGTGGGTAAACATACAACAACCATAGTTGGTACATGTACATAGGACAAATTCGGTGAGTCAAATAATACATTATATATATTTATTTAATTAATTTTGTCCGCCATTAATTAAGAAGAAACGATGTATGTGGAGGATTTGTGGGATAGGTGATAGGGATTGTGTACATGTTTTTTCATACATTTATTGTTGATAGGGAAAATTTGAATTTTCTGATAAATCTCTTGTTGCATCTGGGGAAAGTTTACAATTAACACGATTTCATTTTTGCTGATTGCTTTGTGTTCGTGTATGTTAGGGCTTCGATGATAGTATGCACAGCAAGCTTTAATTTCTTATCTCTGTAATTGTTAAATCTAACTCATCCTGACTCAATAACCGTATATTTGTCAAGCCTGATTTTGCTAGCGCTATGCTTTCTATCATAGTTGAAATTTTCTCTGACAAATATTTAGAATTTATAAATATATTAATTGAGTACAGTCCCATTGAAGCGCTGTTGAATATAGTTATTGCCTTTTTAACGATAAACACTATTAGATGAACCAAATTAATGCTGTTGTATTTTTTCAGTTGGTGGGTAAACATACAACAAACATAGTTGGTACATGTACATAGGACAAATTCGGTGAGTCAAATAATACATTATATATATTTATTTAATTAATTTTGTCCGCCATTAATTAAGAAGAAACGATGTATGTGGAGGATTTGTGGGATAGGTGATAGGGATTGTGTACATGTTGTTTGTTACATTTATTGTTGATAGGGAAAATTTGAATTCTCTGATAAATCTCTTGTTTCAACTGGGGAACGTTTACAATTAACACGAGTTCATTTTTGCTGATTGCATTGTGTTTGTGTATGTTAGGGCTTCGATGATAGTATGCACTGCAAGCTTTAATTTCTTATCTCTGTAATTGTTAAATCTAACTCATCCTGACTCAATAACCGTATATTTGTCAAGCCTGATTTTGCTAGCGCTATGCTTTCTATGATAGTTGAAATTTTCTCTGACAAATATTTAGAATTCATACAAATATTGATTGAGTACAGTCCCATTGAAGCGCTGTTGCATATAGTTATTGCCTTTTTAACGATAAACACTATTAGATGAACCAAATTAATGCTGTTGTATTTTTTCAGTTGGTGGGTAAACATACAACAACCATAGTTGGTACATGTACATAGGACAAATTCGGTGAGTCAAATAATACATTATATATATTTATTTAATTAATTTTGTCCGCCATTAATTAAGAAGAAACGATGTATGTGGAGGATTTGTGGGATAGGTGATAGGGATTGTGTACATGTTTTTTCATACATTTATTGTTGATAGGGAAAATTTGAATTTTCTGATAAATCTCTTGTTGCATCTGGGGAAAGTTTACAATTAACACGATTTCATTTTTGCTGATTGCTTTGTGTTCGTGTATGTTAGGGCTTCGATGATAGTATGCACAGCAAGCTTTAATTTCTTATCTCTGTAATTGTTAAATCTAACTCATCCTGACTCAATAACCGTATATTTGTCAAGCCTGATTTTGCTAGCGCTATGCTTTCTATCATAGTTGAAATTTTCTCTGACAAATATTTAGAATTTATAAATATATTAATTGAGTACAGTCCCATTGAAGCGCTGTTAAATATAGTTATTGCCTTTTTAACGATAAACACTATTAGATGAACCAAATTAATGCTGTTGTATTTTTTCAGTTGGTGGGTAAACATACAACAAACATAGTTGGTACATGTACATAGGACAAATTCGGTGAGTCAAATAATACATTGTAAATATTTATTTAATTAATTTTGTCCGCCATTAATTAAGAAGAAACGATGTATGTGGAGGATTTGTGGGATAGGTGATAGGGATTGTGTACATGTTGTTTGTTACATTTATTGTTGATAGGGAAAATTTGAATTCTCTGATAAATCTCTTGTTTCAACTGGGGAACGTTTACAATTAACACGAGTTCATTTTTGCTGATTGCATTGTGTTTGTGTATGTTAGGGCTTCGATGATAGTATGCACTGCATGCTTTAATTTCTTATCTCTGTAATTGTTAAATCTAACTCATCCTAACTCAATAACCGTATATTTGTCAAGCCTGATTTTGCTAGCGCTATGCTTTCTATGATAGTTGAAATTTTCTCTGACAAATATTTAGAATTCATACAAATATTGATTGAGTACAGTCCCATTGAAGCGCTGTTGCATATAGTTATTGCCTTTTTAACGATAAACACTATTAGATGAACCAAATTAATGCTGTTGTATTTTTTCAGTTGGTGGGTAAACATACAACAACCATAGTTGGTACATGTACATAGGACAAATTCGGTGAGTCAAATAATACATTATATATATTTATTTAATTAATTTTGTCCGCCATTAATTAAGAAGAAACGATGTATGTGGAGGATTTGTGGGATAGGTGATAGGGATTGTGTACATGTTTTTTCATACATTTATTGTTGATAGGGAAAATTTGAATTTTCTGATAAATCTCTTGTTGCATCTGGGGAAAGTTTACAATTAACACGATTTCATTTTTGCTGATTGCTTTGTGTTCGTGTATGTTAGGGCTTCGATGATAGTATGCACAGCAAGCTTTAATTTCTTATCTCTGTAATTGTTAAATCTAACTCATCCTGACTCAATAACCGTATATTTGTCAAGCCTGATTTTGCTAGCGCTATGCTTTCTATCATAGTTGAAATTTTCTCTGACAAATATTTAGAATTTATAAATATATTAATTGAGTACAGTCCCATTGAAGCGCTGTTAAATATAGTTATTGCCTTTTTAACGATAAACACTATTAGATGAACCAAATTAATGCTGTTGTATTTTTTCAGTTGGTGGGTAAACATACAACAAACATAGTTGGTACATGTACATAGGACAAATTCGGTGAGTCAAATAATACATTATATATATTTATTTAATTAATTTTGTCCGCCATTAATTAAGAAGAAACGATGTATGTGGAGGATTTGTGGGATAGGTGATAGGGATTGTGTACATGTTGTTTGTTACATTTATTGTTGATAGGGAAAATTTGAATTCTCTGATAAATCTCTTGTTTCAACTGGGGAACGTTTACAATTAACACGAGTTCATTTTTGCTGATTGCATTGTGTTTGTGTATGTTAGGGCTTCGATGATAGTATGCACTGCATGCTTTAATTTCTTATCTCTGTAATTGTTAAATCTAACTCATCCTAACTCAATAACCGTATATTTGTCAAGCCTGATTTTGCTAGCGCTATGCTTTCTATGATAGTTGAAATTTTCTCTGACAAATATTTAGAATTCATACAAATATTGATTGAGTACAGTCCCATTGAAGCGCTGTTGCATATAGTTATTGCCTTTTTAACGATAAACACTATTAGATGAACCAAATTAATGCTGTTGTATTTTTTCAGTTGGTGGGTAAACATACAACAACCATAGTTGGTACATGTACATAGGACAAATTCGGTGAGTCAAATAATACATTATATATATTTATTTAATTAATTTTGTCCGCCATTAATTAAGAAGAAACGATGTATGTGGAGGATTTGTGGGATAGGTGATAGGGATTGTGTACATGTTTTTTCATACATTTATTGTTGATAGGGAAAATTTGAATTTTCTGATAAATCTCTTGTTGCATCTGGGGAAAGTTTACAATTAACACGATTTCATTTTTGCTGATTGCTTTGTGTTCGTGTATGTTAGGGCTTCGATGATAGTATGCACAGCAAGCTTTAATTTCTTATCTCTGTAATTGTTAAATCTAACTCATCCTGACTCAATAACCGTATATTTGTCAAGCCTGATTTTGCTAGCGCTATGCTTTCTATCATAGTTGAAATTTTCTCTGACAAATATTTAGAATTTATAAATATATTAATTGAGTACAGTCCCATTGAAGCGCTGTTAAATATAGTTATTGCCTTTTTAACGATAAACACTATTAGATGAACCAAATTAATGCTGTTGTATTTTTTCAGTTGGTGGGTAAACATACAACAAACATAGTTGGTACATGTACATAGGACAAATTCGGTGAGTCAAATAATACATTATATATATTTATTTAATTAATTTTGTCCGCCATTAATTAAGAAGAAACGATGTATGTGGAGGATTTGTGGGATAGGTGATAGGGATTGTGTACATGTTGTTTGTTACATTTATTGTTGATAGGGAAAATTTGAATTCTCTGATAAATCTCTTGTTTCAACTGGGGAACGTTTACAATTAACACGAGTTCATTTTTGCTGATTGCATTGTGTTTGTGTATGTTAGGGCTTCGATGATAGTATGCACTGCAAGCTTTAATTTCTTATCTCTGTAATTGTTAAATCTAACTCATCCTGACTCAATAACCGTATATTTGTCAAGCCTGATTTTGCTAGCGCTAAATCACTATTAGATGAACCAAATTAATGCTGTTGTATTTTTTCAGTTGGTGGGTAAACATACAACAAACATAGTTGGTACATGTACATAGGACAAATTCGGTGAGTCAAATAGTACATTATATATATTTGATCGAACACATGCAAAGTAAAAAGTAAACATTGCGTCAGCCATTATGGTTAGTGGAATTTCGCCCGCTACAATTTCGCCCGGGCTAGGAGCTGGGTTCGGACCCACAGAAGAAATTTATAAATAAAGCCGCGATAAGCGAATTCTCTCTCTCTTCGCTACTCTACACTTCTGCTGTTCGGTAACTATTAAAAGAAACCAGAAAAATCCGAAACTGATCCGAAAATAAGCGCAAGAACATTGGTGCCGTGACCAGGATATTTCAAAACGAACTTTGGTGAATTCTGTCTTCGCAAATATTTCGGGTCGTTCGTGAAAAATACGCGCAAAAAGTTCATCGTTAACGCTAACGGTCCGCGTACGTCAAAATTCAAAATGCCCGCGGATCCCATTATCCTTTCGTCAAGACGCGCGATTCTTCTCGTTTCGGTCAGCCGTTACGAAGGTTTTATACGCGATTTCCAACAAGACCGCGATCTTGTTGAAGTTGAAGGTCGGGTAGCTAAATTCGACCGACTTTGCCAAGACTTGGAGAAGCTGCAGCAGGAGCTTGAGGACGTAGCTGCCACAGCAGAGGAAATAGCGCAGAACGCAGCGTTGCGCGCTGACTTTGAGCCCCGTCTGATACGGGTAGAAGCGGAGCTTAAAGCAAAAAGACCTCCACAAGGCTCGCAACTTAATACCACCGGCAGTTCCTTGGCTGGTATTAAGCTTCCGACCATCTCCTTGCCAGAGTTTAACGGAGATTATATGCAATGGCTCACTTTCCGCGACACATTCGAGTGTCTGATTCATGACAACCGCGATCTTCCCGCCATACAAAAATTTCACTATCTTCGCGCAGCGGTCAAGGGTGAAGCGGCACAAGTGATTGAAGCCATCACAATTAGCGCGGCAAACTACGAGATTGCATGGCAAGCACTAACGGCGCGCTATTCAAATGAATATTTGCTCAAAAAACGCCACTTACAAGCATTATTCACTATGGCAACCGCGAAAAGGGAAAGCGCGACCGCACTGCACCTTCTGGTGGACGAGTTTGAGCGTCACAAGAAAACACTGGAGCATCTCGGGGAAAGAACGGAAACATGGAGTAGCTTGCTCGAGCATTTGTTGTGCACCAAGTTGCCTACGAGTACATTGAGAGACTGGGAGGAACATGCGTCAAGTGAAGAAAGCCCCACGTATGCTTGCTTGATCGTTTTCTTGCAGCGCCGTATGAGGTTGCTCGAAACCTTATCGGTAAACAAGGAGCAAGATATTGTTCTAAATGATTCGCACCAGTATACAAAACGAATGCCTCTTACGCGACTCGGCAGTTTTGCAGCGGCATCCAATGTTGCACGGAAATGCTCTCTGTGCGATTTAGAGCATTCCATCGCCAAATGTCCACGATTTATAGCCATGCACCCGATCGAACGCCATCGCACTATAATGAACGCACGGTTATGTTTGAATTGTCTTCGAGACAACCATCGCGCCCGCGACTGCTCTTCGCAGTACAAATGCCGCCATTGTAATTCACAACACCACACTATGTTACACACTTCACAAGATCACTCTGCCGGAGCATTCTCCACTGCGATGCCAGCTGCGAGCAATCGACCAGCAGCTAGCGATCACCCGGCCAATCTTCAGCGAACTTTCGCAGCAGCAATGGAGCGAGCGCCAACGCAGGTTTTGCTCCAAACTGCTATTATTAATATTGTCGACCCATTCGGGTTGGTTCATTCTGCTCGAGCACTCTTGGACAGTGCCTCGCAGCCGGACATGATGAGCAGCCAACTAGCAAATCGACTAAAATTAAAAAAGAAGAAGGTTAATGTTATCCTGCAAGGTGCAGGCCAATCTATCCGTCCGTTGAAAGAGTCCGTGCACGCGAAGATTGCCTCACGTACTCAACAGTTCGAAGCAGCAGTTGAGTTTTTGATCGTAGAAAAGTTGATGGCGAATCTACCGTTGCATGATATAAACACGACGGGCTGGAATATCCCGTCCGAGCTGGTTTTGGCCGATCCTGAATTCTTCAAATCTTCGGCAATCGACATTATCCTTGGTGCTCGACATTATGCCTCTTTCTTCGAAGGTAGCGCCCAAGTCAAGCTAGCGCCTACTCTTCCATCGCTGCAGGAGAGCGTATTTGGCTGGGTGGTTACTGGCTCGGTTGAATCGCCGGAGCTTACGGACGGCGCCTCTAACGTTGCCCATACAACAGCGGTCGTTTGCATGACAACGTTAGAAGAATCGATCGAGCGGTTCTGGAAATCAGAGGAACTATGGGTTAACGATGGCTACTCACCCGACGAACGCCATTGTGAGGCAATCTACAAAAGTACTACGCAGCGGGATCCATCGGGTCGGTACATAGTTCGTCTGCCCAAGCAACCCGATTTCTTTGACAAACTTGGCCTGTCAAAGGATATGGCTTTGAATCGATTCACACTGCTTGAAAGGAGACTGCAACGCGATCCGGGCCTGAAAGAAGAGTACCATAAATTTATGAAGGAGTACCTGGAGCTGAAGCATATGAGTCTAACGACACCGACTGAAAACGACCACGGTTACTACTTGCCGCACCATCCAGTGTTGAAAGCTTCCAGTTCGACGACAAAGTTGCGGGTTGTTTTCGACGGATCAACTAAAACGTCTACCGGCTATTCACTAAACGAAGCATTACGTGTCGGTCCAGTAGTGCAAGACGATTTGCTGGACATAATACTCAGGTTTCGCACCTATAAAGTAGCACTCGTTGGCGACATCGCGAAAATGTACAGGCAGATAGTGGTTCATCCTGATGATCGCCGCTTTCAACGCGTTCTCTTCCGCTTCTCACCGGATGACTCAGTGGAGACTTACGAGCTGAATACGGTGACTTACGGGCTTTCACCATCCTCTTTCTTGGCTACGCGTACGTTGCTGCAGCTCGCCGAAGATGAAGGTTCAAGCTTTCCGCATGCTGCACAAGCTTTGGCGCAGAATTTTTACGTCGACGACTTCATCGGTGGTGCTGATTCGGTGGAGCAAGCACAACAGCTGCGAGAAGAGCTCTCCCAAATGCTGAATAACGGCGGATTCTCACTGCGAAAATGGACCTCAAATCAGCTGGCGGTTCTTTCCGGTTTGACTGAGGATCAAATCGGGACGCAATCGACACTTCAATTTATGCCCGACGAGAAGATAAAGGCACTCGGAATCGCTTGGGAGCCCGAAGCTGACGTTTTATCCTTCGAGTCGCGGATTGACGCCGACACCAGCCACCCCACCATGCGACTAATCTTCTCCGGCATCTCCCAAATGTTCGATCCGATAGGATTGATATCGCCGATCATCATTCGTGCTAAGTTGCTGATGCAAGAATTGTGGGTGCAGAAGTCGGGCTGGGACAATCCTGTTTCTGACAGCATCTACAAAAAGTGGACATCTATTAAATCCGATTGGCCAATCATTTCCGGTTATAAAAGCGATCGTTATGCTCCCTTACCTGATTCTCGCGTCCAATTACATACGTTTTGTGATGCCTCCGAAGCCGCCTTCGGAGCATGTATCTACGCGCGGTGTGAAAATAATCAAGGACAAGTGCGAGTATCGCTGTTGGCATCGAAGTCACGTTTAGCACCACTAAAGCGAATTACGTTACCGCGATTGGAACTTAATGCGGCCGTTACGGGAGCACATCTGTACGAACGCGTAAGGCAGGCCATGAGACTCGATTCAGTAGAGTCATATTTTTGGTCCGACTCTACCGTTACGCTGCACTGGCTGAGTTCACCACCCAACAACTGGAAAACTTACGTAGGGAATCGTGTCGCAGAAGTTCAAAACTACACGCATCAACATCCCTGGAAGCACATCGCGGGTTGTTCCAATCCTGCTGATTTAGTTTCACGTGGCGTGACTGCAGCAGATTTTGTCAAGAATGCATTGTGGAGCTGCGGTCCAGAATGGTTAATTCTTCCAGCGTCTGAATGGCCAAACTCAACGTCGACAGTTGCGGATGGAACAGAGCTGGAGACTCGCCATGTGTTTGCCGCAACCGCCGTCATCCAGGCTGTGCATCCGTGGTTTGAGCGCTACTCTTCATTCACTCGGCTCTTACGCGTAATTGGGTATTGCATTCGATTCATACGCAATGCTAAGGAGAAGTGTCGCACTCATCGTGAGCCATCGGAAGCCCCAGCTTCGCCAACCATCACTCCGAACTTCCTTGAAGCTGCGAAAACTGTGCTTTGCAGGCTGGCACAGCAAGACGCATTTCCCGCGGAGCTCGAGCAGTTGAAGAAGCGTGAGGTAATTGCGAAGCGCTCACCGCTAAGACGTCTAACTCCATTCATCGATCCCGAAGGAGTAATGAGAGTAGGAGGACGTCTCCAGCTGTCGAAGCTGCCTTACGAATCGAAGCACCCAATTCTCCTACCGAAAAAGCACATCTTCGCACGCCGTATCGCAGAACATCTTCACCGGGAGCTCATACATGGTGGCGGAAGATTGTTGCTTTCCCAGATTCGCGAGCAATATTGGCCACTCGACGGACGTCACCTAGTGAATGGCGTTGTGAGACACTGCTTCCGATGCATTCGTCAGCAGCCAACACTAGCGCAGCAGCAAATTGGACAGTTACCATCATCGCGAATCACACCAAGTCGACCGTTTTCGATCATCGGAGTGGATTATGCCGGACCAATCTACTTGCGACCGATTCATAAGCGTGCGGAGCCCGCCAAGGCATATCTTTGCGTGTTCGTTTGCTTTGCCACGAAAGCTGTTCACTTCGAACTTGTGGTTTCTTGGCTGCGCTACGACGATTTGCATCGCGAAGAGGACGTCCGTCGCATATCTACTCGGACAACGGAAAAAACTTCGAGGGCGCAGCACGTGAGTTAAGCGAACTATTCGAAATGTTCCGCGATGAGGAGCAACGCAACACCATCATCTCGTATTGCGCGGAGATGGGTATCACTTGGCACTTCAGCCCGCCGAGGGCCCCGCACTTTGGCGGACTATGGGAAGCAGCAGTGAAGACGGCCAAAAGACACCTCTTTCGTCAGCTAGGCAGCACAAAGTTGCCTTACGAGGGCTACATCACCGTCCTGCACCAGATCGAAGCGGCGATGAATTCTCGTCCGCTGTTACCCATGTCGGACGACCCAAACGAACTGGCCGCACTAACACCTGCACATTTTTTGATAGGCACCTCGATGAACGCCGGACTACACTGTCAGGAAAACATACACGCTGAGCGATTGGCAGAAGTGGCAACTGGTCGTGCAGCACTTTTGGAAGCATTGGGCCACCGAGTACCTGCAGGAGATGCAAAGAGACACGATGAGGACCTGCAGCACTAATGATTTCTCACCTGGTCGTCTAGTAATACTGATGGACGATGCTCTCCCGACAACCCAATGGCCACTCGCGCGGATCATCGAAACGCATCCCGGAATGGACAAGCTGACACGGGTAGTCACTTTGAGAACGGCGAAGGGGATATCCGTGAGGCCAATAACAAAAATTTGCCTGCTACCGGAGGCTGGTAGCGAGATCGAGTCAACACATGCCGATTAGGTATGTACGTACGTCAAGGGGTTGGAGGATGATCGAACACAAGCAAAGTAAAAAGTAAACATTGCGTCAGCCATTATGGTTAGTGGAATTTCGCCCGCTACAATTTCGCCCGGGCTAGGAGCTGGGTTCGGACCCACAGAAGAAATTTATAAATAAAGCCGCGATAAGCGAATTCTCTCTCTCTTCGCTACTCTACACTTCTGCTGTTCGGTAACTAATAAAAGAAACCAGAAAAATCCGAAACTGATCCGAAAATAAGCGCAAGAACAATATTTATTTAATTAATTTTGTCCACCATTAATTAAGAAGAAACGATGCATGTGGAGGATTTGTGGGATAGGTGATAGGGATTGTGTACATGTTTTATTATACATTTATTGTTGATAGGGAAAATTTGAATTTTCTGATAAATCTCTTGTTGCATCTGGGGAAAGTTTACAATTAATACGAGTTCATTTTTGCTGATTGCTTTGTGTTCGTGTATGTTAGGGCTTCGATGATAGTATGCACAGCAAGCTTTAATTTCTTATCTCTGTAATTGTTAAATCTAACACATCCTGACTCAATAACCGTATATTTGTCAAGCCTGATTTTGCTAGCGCTATGCTTTCTATGATAGTTGAAATTTTCTGTGACAAATATTTAGAATTCATACAAATATTGATTGAGTACAGTCCCATTGAAGCGCTGTTGAATATAGTTATTGCCTTTTTAACGATAAACACTATTAGATGAACCAAATTAATGCTGTTGTATTTTTTCAGTTGGTGGGTAAACATACAACAAACATAGTTGGTACATGTACATAGGACAAATTCGATGAGTCAAATAATACATTATATATATTTATTTAATTAATTTTGTCCGCCATTAATTAAGAAGAAACGATGTATGTGGAGGATTTGTGGGATAGGTGATAGGGATTGTGTACATGTTGTTTGTTACATTTATTGTTGATAAGGAAAATTTGAATTTTCTGACAAATCTCTTGTTTCAACTGGGGAACGTTTACAATTAACACGAATTCATTTTTGCTGATTGCTTTATGTTTGTGTATGTTAGGGCTTCGATGATAGTATGCACTGCAAGCTTTAATTTCTTATCTCTTACATTATATATATTTATTTAATTAATTTGTCCGCCATTAATTAAGAAGAAACGATGTTTGTGGAGGATTTGTGGGATAGTGATAGGGATTGTGTACATGTTTTTTCTTACATTTATTGTTGATAGGGAAAATTTGAATCCTCTGATAAATCTCTTGTTTCAACTGGGGAACGTTTACAATTGATACGAGTTAATTTTTGCTGATTGCTTTGTGTTTGTGTATGTTAGGGCTTCGATGATAGTATGCACAGCAAGCTTTAATTTCTTATCTCTGTAATTGTTAAATCTAACTCATCCTGACTCAATAACCGTATATTTGTCAAGCCTGATTTTGCTAGCGCTATGCTTTCTATGATAGTTGAAATTTTCTCTGACAAATATTTAGAATTCATACAAATATTAATTGAGTACAGTCCCATTGAAGCGCTGTTGAATATAGTTATTGCCTTTTTAACGATAAACACTATTAGATGAACCAAATTAATGCTGTTGTATTTTTTCAGTTGGTGGGTAAACATACAACAAACATAGTTGGTACATGTACATAGGACAAATTCGGTGAGTCAAATAGTACATTATATATATTTATTTAATTAATTTTGTCCGCCATTAATTAAGAAGAAACGATGTATGTGGAGGATTTGTGGGATAGTGATAGGGATTGTGTACATGTTGTTTGTTACATTTATTGTTGATAGGGAAAATTTGAATTTTCTGATAAATCTCTTGTTTCAACTGGGGAACGTTTAGAATTAACACGAATTCATTTTTGCTGATTGCTTTGTGTTTGTGTATGTTAGGGCTTCGATGATAGTATGCACTGCAAGCTTTAATTTCTTATCTCTTACATTATATATATTTATTTAATTAATTTTGTCCGCCATGAATTAAGAAGAAACGATGTATGTGGAGGATTTGTGGGATAGTGATAGGGATTGTGAACATGTTTTGTCTTACATTTATTGTTGATAGGGAAAATTTGAATCCTCTGATAAATCTCTTGTTTCAACTGGGGAACGTTTACAATTGATACGAGTTAATTTTTGCTGATTGCTTTGTGTTTGTGTATGTTAGGGCTTCGATGATAGTATGCACTGCAAGCTTTAATTTCTTATCTCTGTAATTGTTAAATCTAACTCATCCTGACTCAATAACCGTATATTTGTCAAGCCTGATTTTGCTAGCGCTATGCTTTCTATGATAGTTGAAATTTTCTCTGACAAATATTTAGAATTCATAAAAATATTAATTGAGTACAGTCCCATTGAAGCGCTGTTGAATATAGTTATTGCCTTTTTAACGATAAACACTATTAGATGAACCAAATTAATGCTGTTGTATTTTTTCAGTTGATGGGTAAACATACAACAAACATAGTTGGTACATGTACATAGGACAAATTCGGTGAGTCAAATAGTACATTATATATATTTATTTAATTAATTTTGTCCGCCATTAATTAAGAAGAAACGATGTATGTGGAGGATTTGTGGGATAGTGATAGGGATTGTGTACATGTTGTCTACTCCCTATATTAATTGCGCTTAGATCAAAACAAATGCGTAGACTAATGTTTACATTAGTTCTTTAGACTAATGTTTACATTGGGCCCTCAATCGTTTTTGACAGCGGCGCGAATAAACAAAACAAGCCAAGCGCACTGGCTCAATCGATCGTCGTCGGTTTTCGTCAGTTTTCAGGACTAAAAATATAGGAAAACACCTTAACAATAAAAAAGACGCACTTTTACCTCACTTACTAAAAGCATCTCTGCATGGAGATTACTGGCTTGCCGGCGAGAAAAGAACATACCAACAACCGCGCTGGCTCACTTTACCGGCAGTTTTCGAATTTAGAACTTAAACAAAGGATAGCAAAATGAATCACGTGAAATGAAAGCAATTTCACGCACCCTTTACCCTATTTAACTGAAGGTTAAACAAATGCGCGCTGGCTCAATCGATCGTTTTTATCGACTTTATACCAAGTTCACGTTATCACGTTAAACCATTTTAAAATAACTGTTACGGTTGACGTTGATACGTATTTGATGACCAAATCGTATGCTGCTTTCTCTCTGCTCTTCTTTTCACTTCGCTTTAAAATGTATGCATGTAAAGCAGATTTGCGAACGATATTTGTTTGGGAAACAGATCTTACCGCACCGCCGTTGATGGTTCGGCAATATTGAACTGTAGATGATATTCTTTATGCAGTGCGTATGGTTTGTATTCTGTGTGCTGCACATTGGTGTTGTCACGTTATATCTAAACAGGCTTTGGTTCACGTGCCTACCCAGAAACGAAAAGTGTATTGAAGCGCTCTCTCATCGAGATTCAATCGAAAAATTATTATCAGTGAACCAGTGCTAATAGAAGTTATTTAAGGTAAGCGAAGCATGCCGTTTAAATAATTCTTTTCCTCTGTACTCATCGTCATCGCGATCAATAGTACAAATTGAGATCGACAGTGCAAGTTTTAGAAGTTCATTAAAGTAAGTTCGTTACTGTTAAGGTTAGCATTTTTGCTAATTACTCTCTGCATCCGACCTTGGGCTATTGTGTTTTTTTTTAGTTAAAAAAAGTGCCCACAATGTTCGACGACGAGCAAGTGGAACGGAAACGGCAACGCAACGCCAGTCCTACGCCGATCTCAGGGCAGCGGAGACAGTGGGCCAACGGGCGGTGCGCGTGGTGTGAGGCCGGACACGGCAAATTTGGCAACGCCATTACACGACCGAGTCCACAGGGCAGCCGGAGCCGGAGCAGGAGACCGAGCAAGGGCCAGCAGCAGGGCCGTCGATGGAGCGGGAACCTCCCGTACTGCCGCGCCCAGCATCAACATCCGTTGTAGCAAGGCTGCCAGTGTTGGTTGATAAGAAGGCAGGGTTAGGGGCCGATCGTTTGAATCTTCTGCGGCTAAGAGGGAGATTATGGGACGTCGTGTTTTAGTGGCGACTACACGGGCCAGAAGTCTGCGACGCTTGCGAATTGCTCTCAGTAACACGACGATTGTGGCCATCCAACGGAAGGGCGCCTTCTACTGCCGCCTGGCCGACCATGCGATTGACTTAGCTTTGGCCTACCGAAACTGGCATGATCTACTGCAAGTCGTGCTCCCCGCCTTCGAGGAACCGCCGCCCGAGTTGACCGCACTGTTCGATAAGCCCGCGTTTTATGGACAACATTCGGCGGTACAACAGTGCGTTTGCATTTACATCCAATTGGGCCTCTGTGAAAGCAGGTGATCGGGTACGGCAGGATGAGACCTTGCTGAAAGGAGAGAGAGGGCCGGTTCCCTTCCGTATTCAGGGAACTCTCTGCCACCGGATTGGTTCAAAGGAGTGCCCACTCGATCGGACACCTGCTTACGCCCAGCTCTACTATTACGATGCGCAGGAAGAGCAGCAGTAAATGCATGCAGTAAATGTATGCAGTAAATGCACGGACCAACATGTTCCCGCAAGTAGAGCTTGGCAGCGACATCGTTGCCAAAATCACACGCACCCTGGCCGAACACCATCCGTATGAGGGGTGCATAACCGTGGGCCGCCTGGAGGAGCCGAGGGAAATGAGCAGACGGCATCATGCCATTTCTTCATCCGAAGCCGCATACCCGAGCTCGACCGACGTCGCTACAATGGGCCAACAGCGGATGAAGTGGCGGGCACCCTAATCGATCCGCCAGGATAAAGATAACGATACGTCCCGATCTGATGGTGCAAGAACCGTCCTCCTGAAACAGGCGGTCAAGTAGAACCATATGGTCGTCAGGAGTGTCCGTTGTTGCACCCATACGGCGAGGTTGCTTGGACCAAAGGTATTGCCAAGCGAAGTCGTGGGGCAAATCAGCGAATCATCACGATGAGTGATCAGGTCGCCACAGCCATGGTGGAACCGAGGAAGGGAACGGACGCCACCTATCGGTTGGCACAGGGTCGATCGATGGTTCCTGCCGCCATTGATCGTCGGTAGCGACCAATACATGCGCACCCATTACCAGGACCAGGAGGATGCAATCGTCGATGTCCCGAGATCACGCAACATCTTTGGACGGGCAAGCCACCGACCGACCTGACCTAGCGGCGCGCATCTTTTGCCTGAGGCTGCAAGCCATCCTGCAGGATCTATCCTACGCATTAAAACTATGCTTCGTCTATGTTCTTTCAGATTCAGTCAAGCAACAAGTCAGGCTGCCATCGAACGCGCCCAGCATACGGCCACGGATTAGTTGTCACAGATTAGTTTTACTGACGACCATGCTTCAAATGGGCGATCATTTGAGTCAAATTATATTTCCTCATTTATGCTTCTATGAATTATATTATGCTTCCTATATCTTTTTTTAAGGTGGTAAAAAATGCTGCGTGATGACACGATGGTTGTAGCGAATCTCCACGAAGGGAAAACAAAAATCCCAAACTCAATCATCAGAACCCAACAAATCTCAAGCAAACGCCTGTATAAGTTGAAAAAAACTAAGAATTCAATTCATTCGATGTATTTTTATTTATATTTCATAAAACTTAAACCTGTGAGACCAGGGGTCTGGGAGCGCCAGGATACCTGGCTACAAAAAACTAGTTATATATATTTATTTAATTAATTTTGTCCGCCATTAATTAAGAAGAAACGATGTATGTGGAGGATTTGTGGGATAGGTGATAGGGATTGGGTACATGTTTTTTCATACATTTATTGTTGATAGGGAAAATTTGAATTTTCTGATAAATCTCTTGTTGCATCTGGGGAAAGTTTACAATTAACACGATTTCATTTTTGCTGATTGCTTTGTGTTTGTGTATGTTAGGGCTTCGATGATAGTATGCACAGCAAGCTTTAATTTCTTATCTCTGTAATTGTTAAATCTAACTCATCCTGACTCAATAACCGTATATTTGTCAAGCCTGATTTTGCTAGCGCTATGCTTTCTATCATAGTTGAAATTTTCTCTGACAAATATTTAGAATTTATAAATATATTAATTGAGTACAGTCCCATTGAAGCGCTGTTAAATATAGTTATTGCCTTTTTAACGATAAACACTATTAGATGAACCAAATTAATGCTGTTGTATTTTTTCAGTTGGTGGGTAAACATACAACAAACATAGTTGGTATATGTACATAGGACAAATTCGGTGAGTCAAATAATACATTATATATATTTATTTAATTAATTTTGTCCGCCATTAATTAAGAAGGAACGATGTATGTGGAGGATTTGTGGGATAGGTGATAGGGATTGTGTACATGTTGTTTGTTACATTTATTGTTGATAGGGAAAATTTGAATTCTCTGATAAATCTCTTGTTTCAACTGGGGAACGTTTACAATTAACACGAGTTCATTTTTGCTGATTGCATTGTGTTTGTGTATGTTAGGGCTTCGATGATAGTATGCACTGCAAGCTTTAATTTCTTATCTCTGTAATTGTTAAATCTAACTCATCCTGACTCAATAACCGTATATTTGTCAAGCCTGATTGTGCTAGCGCTATGCTTTCTATGTTAGTTGAAATTTTCTCTGACAAATATTTAGAATTCATAAAAATATTAATTGAGTACAGTCCCATTGAAGCGCTGTTGAATATAGTTATTGCCTTTTTAACGATAAACACTATTAGATGAACCAAATTAATGCTGTTGTATTTTTTCAGTTGGTGGGTAAACATACAACAAACATAGTTGGTACATGTACATAGGACAAATTCGGTGAGTCAAATATTACATTATATATATTTATTTAATTAACTAGCTGGCCCGACGAACTTCGCTCCGTCCAATATCTATGATTGTATGCACTAAGGTTTTTCTTGAAGGATCCTAATTTTAATGAAAATAAGTTTGAATTAATTATATTGGAAATCATTGATGCTAATTATATTACTGCTTTCAAATGTACAGAGAAGGCGGTTTTCCAAAGCGTTAACACGCCACGTATAGCATGGTCATGTGAGTAACATGGAATTTCAAGATTTGTACTACACACTTCCATCGACTGTTGAAAATTGAATACGCTTAAATTGAAATGGCATATCGTTGGAACTTAAGGGAATGCTCGGTGTTAAACATGCTGCCTCCTTATAAGTCTCTATCACATTGTTCGAAAGCTGCGTGACAAACAGTCATTTTCCTTGACATAATTTGGGGCATGAAGGTTTCGGAGCATAATAATAACACTTCCATTTTTATGTCGCAAATGATGCGGTGGCCAAGAATCCAAGAATCCAAATCCATGAAGTTTAGAATTTGCACACAGAGTTCGCTGAAAAGTTTTCAATGATTCCCCGGCTGCACTCTTTAAAGCAATTGCTCTTAGTAGGCTGCGAAAGAAGAGAACGATTGCTCTTATAGCTGACTCATATGATTTTTGAGTTTTAGCGTTACAAACAAACATACATCCATTTTTATATATATAATAGATTTTGTCCGCCATTAATTAAGAAGAAACGATGTATGTGGAGGATTTGTGGGATAGGTGATAGGGATTGTGTACATGTTGTTTGTTACATTTATTGTTGATAGGGAAAATTTGAATTCTCTGATAAATCTCTTGTTTCAACTGGGGAACGTTTACAATTAACACGAGTTCATTTTTGCTGATTGCATTGTGTTTGTGTATGTTAGGGCTTCGATGATAGTATGCACTGCATGCTTTAATTTCTTATCTCTGTAATTGTTAAATCTAACTCATCCTGACTCAATAACCGTATATTTGTCAAGCCTGATTTTGCTAGCGCTATGCTTTCTATGATAGTTGAAATTTTCTCTGACAAATATTTAGAATTCATACAAATATTGATTGAGTACAGTCCCATTGAAGCGCTGTTGCATATAGTTATTGCCTTTTTAACGATAAACACTATTAGATGAACCAAATTAATGCTGTTGTATTTTTTCAGTTGGTGGGTAAACATACAACAAACATAGTTGGTACATGTACATAGGACAAATTCGATGAGTCAAATAATACATTATATATATTTATTTAATTAATTTTGTCCGCCATTAATTAAGAAGAAACGATGTATGTGGAGGATTTGTGGGATAGGTGATAGGGATTGTGTACATGTTGTTTGTTACATTTATTGTTGATAAGGAAAATTTGAATTTTCTGACAAATCTCTTGTTTCAACTGGGGAACGTTTACAATTAACACGAATTCATTTTTGCTGATTGCTTTATGTTTGTGTATGTTAGGGCTTCGATGATAGTATGCACTGCAAGCTTTAATTTCTTATCTCTTACATTATATATATTTATTTAATTAATTTGTCCGCCATTAATTAAGAAGAAACGATGTTTGTGGAGGATTTGTGGGATAGTGATAGGGATTGTGTACATGTTTTTTCTTACATTTATTGTTGATAGGGAAAATTTGAATCCTCTGATAAATCTCTTGTTTCAACTGGGGAACGTTTACAATTGATACGAGTTAATTTTTGCTGATTGCTTTGTGTTTGTGTATGTTAGGGCTTCGATGATAGTATGCACAGCAAGCTTTAATTTCTTATCTCTGTAATTGTTAAATCTAACTCATCCTGACTCAATAACCGTATATTTGTCAAGCCTGATTTTGCTAGCGCTATGCTTTCTATGATAGTTGAAATTTTCTCTGACAAATATTTAGAATTCATACAAATATTAATTGAGTACAGTCCCATTGAAGCGCTGTTGAATATAGTTATTGCCTTTTTAACGATAAACACTATTAGATGAACCAAATTAATGCTGTTGTATTTTTTCAGTTGGTGGGTAAACATACAACAAACATAGTTGGTACATGTACATAGGACAAATTCGGTGAGTCAAATAGTACATTATATATATTTATTTAATTAATTTTGTCCGCCATTAATTAAGAAGAAACGATGTATGTGGAGGATTTGTGGGATAGTGATAGGGATTGTGTACATGTTGTTTGTTACATTTATTGTTGATAGGGAAAATTTGAATTTTCTGATAAATCTCTTGTTTCAACTGGGGAACGTTTAGAATTAACACGAATTCATTTTTGCTGATTGCTTTGTGTTTGTGTATGTTAGGGCTTCGATGATAGTATGCACTGCAAGCTTTAATTTCTTATCTCTTACATTATATATATTTATTTAATTAATTTTGTCCGCCATGAATTAAGAAGAAACGATGTATGTGGAGGATTTGTGGGATAGTGATAGGGATTGTGAACATGTTTTGTCTTACATTTATTGTTGATAGGGAAAATTTGAATCCTCTGATAAATCTCTTGTTTCAACTGGGGAACGTTTACAATTGATACGAGTTAATTTTTGCTGATTGCTTTGTGTTTGTGTATGTTAGGGCTTCGATGATAGTATGCACTGCAAGCTTTAATTTCTTATCTCTGTAATTGTTAAATCTAACTCATCCTGACTCAATAACCGTATATTTGTCAAGCCTGATTTTGCTAGCGCTATGCTTTCTATGATAGTTGAAATTTTCTCTGACAAATATTTAGAATTCATAAAAATATTAATTGAGTACAGTCCCATTGAAGCGCTGTTGAATATAGTTATTGCCTTTTTAACGATAAACACTATTAGATGAACCAAATTAATGCTGTTGTATTTTTTCAGTTGATGGGTAAACATACAACAAACATAGTTGGTACATGTACATAGGACAAATTCGGTGAGTCAAATAGTACATTATATATATTTATTTAATTAATTTTGTCCGCCATTAATTAAGAAGAAACGATGTATGTGGAGGATTTGTGGGATAGTGATAGGGATTGTGTACATGTTGTCTACTCCCTATATTAATTGCGCTTAGATCAAAACAAATGCGTAGACTAATGTTTACATTAGTTCTTTAGACTAATGTTTACATTGGGCCCTCAATCGTTTTTGACAGCGGCGC
The DNA here is from genome assembly GCA_914969975.1 of Anopheles atroparvus. Taxonomy (NCBI): domain Eukaryota; kingdom Metazoa; phylum Arthropoda; class Insecta; order Diptera; family Culicidae; genus Anopheles; species Anopheles atroparvus. The sequence goes on along the minus strand of CAJZCY010000001.1, from coordinate 201,300 downwards.
GAATAAACAAAACAAGCCAAGCGCACTGGCTCAATCGATCGTCGTCGGTTTTCGTCAGTTTTCAGGACTAAAAATATAGGAAAACACCTTAACAATAAAAAAGACGCACTTTTACCTCACTTACTAAAAGCATCTCTGCATGGAGATTACTGGCTTGCCGGCGAGAAAAGAACATACCAACAACCGCGCTGGCTCACTTTACCGGCAGTTTTCGAATTTAGAACTTAAACAAAGGATAGCAAAATGAATCACGTGAAATGAAAGCAATTTCACGCACCCTTTACCCTATTTAACTGAAGGTTAAACAAATGCGCGCTGGCTCAATCGATCGTTTTTATCGACTTTATACCAAGTTCACGTTATCACGTTAAACCATTTTAAAATAACTGTTACGGTTGACGTTGATACGTATTTGATGACCAAATCGTATGCTGCTTTCTCTCTGCTCTTCTTTTCACTTCGCTTTAAAATGTATGCATGTAAAGCAGATTTGCGAACGATATTTGTTTGGGAAACAGATCTTACCGCACCGCCGTTGATGGTTCGGCAATATTGAACTGTAGATGATATTCTTTATGCAGTGCGTATGGTTTGTATTCTGTGTGCTGCACATTGGTGTTGTCACGTTATATCTAAACAGGCTTTGGTTCACGTGCCTACCCAGAAACGAAAAGTGTATTGAAGCGCTCTCTCATCGAGATTCAATCGAAAAATTATTATCAGTGAACCAGTGCTAATAGAAGTTATTTAAGGTAAGCGAAGCATGCCGTTTAAATAATTCTTTTCCTCTGTACTCATCGTCATCGCGATCAATAGTACAAATTGAGATCGACAGTGCAAGTTTTAGAAGTTCATTAAAGTAAGTTCGTTACTGTTAAGGTTAGCATTTTTGCTAATTACTCTCTGCATCCGACCTTGGGCTATTGTGTTTTTTTTTAGTTAAAAAAAGTGCCCACAATGTTCGACGACGAGCAAGTGGAACGGAAACGGCAACGCAACGCCAGTCCTACGCCGATCTCAGGGCAGCGGAGACAGTGGGCCAACGGGCGGTGCGCGTGGTGTGAGGCCGGACACGGCAAATTTGGCAACGCCATTACACGACCGAGTCCACAGGGCAGCCGGAGCCGGAGCAGGAGACCGAGCAAGGGCCAGCAGCAGGGCCGTCGATGGAGCGGGAACCTCCCGTACTGCCGCGCCCAGCATCAACATCCGTTGTAGCAAGGCTGCCAGTGTTGGTTGATAAGAAGGCAGGGTTAGGGGCCGATCGTTTGAATCTTCTGCGGCTAAGAGGGAGATTATGGGACGTCGTGTTTTAGTGGCGACTACACGGGCCAGAAGTCTGCGACGCTTGCGAATTGCTCTCAGTAACACGACGATTGTGGCCATCCAACGGAAGGGCGCCTTCTACTGCCGCCTGGCCGACCATGCGATTGACTTAGCTTTGGCCTACCGAAACTGGCATGATCTACTGCAAGTCGTGCTCCCCGCCTTCGAGGAACCGCCGCCCGAGTTGACCGCACTGTTCGATAAGCCCGCGTTTTATGGACAACATTCGGCGGTACAACAGTGCGTTTGCATTTACATCCAATTGGGCCTCTGTGAAAGCAGGTGATCGGGTACGGCAGGATGAGACCTTGCTGAAAGGAGAGAGAGGGCCGGTTCCCTTCCGTATTCAGGGAACTCTCTGCCACCGGATTGGTTCAAAGGAGTGCCCACTCGATCGGACACCTGCTTACGCCCAGCTCTACTATTACGATGCGCAGGAAGAGCAGCAGTAAATGCATGCAGTAAATGTATGCAGTAAATGCACGGACCAACATGTTCCCGCAAGTAGAGCTTGGCAGCGACATCGTTGCCAAAATCACACGCACCCTGGCCGAACACCATCCGTATGAGGGGTGCATAACCGTGGGCCGCCTGGAGGAGCCGAGGGAAATGAGCAGACGGCATCATGCCATTTCTTCATCCGAAGCCGCATACCCGAGCTCGACCGACGTCGCTACAATGGGCCAACAGCGGATGAAGTGGCGGGCACCCTAATCGATCCGCCAGGATAAAGATAACGATACGTCCCGATCTGATGGTGCAAGAACCGTCCTCCTGAAACAGGCGGTCAAGTAGAACCATATGGTCGTCAGGAGTGTCCGTTGTTGCACCCATACGGCGAGGTTGCTTGGACCAAAGGTATTGCCAAGCGAAGTCGTGGGGCAAATCAGCGAATCATCACGATGAGTGATCAGGTCGCCACAGCCATGGTGGAACCGAGGAAGGGAACGGACGCCACCTATCGGTTGGCACAGGGTCGATCGATGGTTCCTGCCGCCATTGATCGTCGGTAGCGACCAATACATGCGCACCCATTACCAGGACCAGGAGGATGCAATCGTCGATGTCCCGAGATCACGCAACATCTTTGGACGGGCAAGCCACCGACCGACCTGACCTAGCGGCGCGCATCTTTTGCCTGAGGCTGCAAGCCATCCTGCAGGATCTATCCTACGCATTAAAACTATGCTTCGTCTATGTTCTTTCAGATTCAGTCAAGCAACAAGTCAGGCTGCCATCGAACGCGCCCAGCATACGGCCACGGATTAGTTGTCACAGATTAGTTTTACTGACGACCATGCTTCAAATGGGCGATCATTTGAGTCAAATTATATTTCCTCATTTATGCTTCTATGAATTATATTATGCTTCCTATATCTTTTTTTAAGGTGGTAAAAAATGCTGCGTGATGACACGATGGTTGTAGCGAATCTCCACGAAGGGAAAACAAAAATCCCAAACTCAATCATCAGAACCCAACAAATCTCAAGCAAACGCCTGTATAAGTTGAAAAAAACTAAGAATTCAATTCATTCGATGTATTTTTATTTATATTTCATAAAACTTAAACCTGTGAGACCAGGGGTCTGGGAGCGCCAGGATACCTGGCTACAAAAAACTAGTTATATATATTTATTTAATTAATTTTGTCCGCCATTAATTAAGAAGAAACGATGTATGTGGAGGATTTGTGGGATAGGTGATAGGGATTGGGTACATGTTTTTTCATACATTTATTGTTGATAGGGAAAATTTGAATTTTCTGATAAATCTCTTGTTGCATCTGGGGAAAGTTTACAATTAACACGATTTCATTTTTGCTGATTGCTTTGTGTTTGTGTATGTTAGGGCTTCGATGATAGTATGCACAGCAAGCTTTAATTTCTTATCTCTGTAATTGTTAAATCTAACTCATCCTGACTCAATAACCGTATATTTGTCAAGCCTGATTTTGCTAGCGCTATGCTTTCTATCATAGTTGAAATTTTCTCTGACAAATATTTAGAATTTATAAATATATTAATTGAGTACAGTCCCATTGAAGCGCTGTTAAATATAGTTATTGCCTTTTTAACGATAAACACTATTAGATGAACCAAATTAATGCTGTTGTATTTTTTCAGTTGGTGGGTAAACATACAACAAACATAGTTGGTATATGTACATAGGACAAATTCGGTGAGTCAAATAATACATTATATATATTTATTTAATTAATTTTGTCCGCCATTAATTAAGAAGGAACGATGTATGTGGAGGATTTGTGGGATAGGTGATAGGGATTGTGTACATGTTGTTTGTTACATTTATTGTTGATAGGGAAAATTTGAATTCTCTGATAAATCTCTTGTTTCAACTGGGGAACGTTTACAATTAACACGAGTTCATTTTTGCTGATTGCATTGTGTTTGTGTATGTTAGGGCTTCGATGATAGTATGCACTGCAAGCTTTAATTTCTTATCTCTGTAATTGTTAAATCTAACTCATCCTGACTCAATAACCGTATATTTGTCAAGCCTGATTGTGCTAGCGCTATGCTTTCTATGTTAGTTGAAATTTTCTCTGACAAATATTTAGAATTCATAAAAATATTAATTGAGTACAGTCCCATTGAAGCGCTGTTGAATATAGTTATTGCCTTTTTAACGATAAACACTATTAGATGAACCAAATTAATGCTGTTGTATTTTTTCAGTTGGTGGGTAAACATACAACAAACATAGTTGGTACATGTACATAGGACAAATTCGGTGAGTCAAATATTACATTATATATATTTATTTAATTAACTAGCTGGCCCGACGAACTTCGCTCCGTCCAATATCTATGATTGTATGCACTAAGGTTTTTCTTGAAGGATCCTAATTTTAATGAAAATAAGTTTGAATTAATTATATTGGAAATCATTGATGCTAATTATATTACTGCTTTCAAATGTACAGAGAAGGCGGTTTTCCAAAGCGTTAACACGCCACGTATAGCATGGTCATGTGAGTAACATGGAATTTCAAGATTTGTACTACACACTTCCATCGACTGTTGAAAATTGAATACGCTTAAATTGAAATGGCATATCGTTGGAACTTAAGGGAATGCTCGGTGTTAAACATGCTGCCTCCTTATAAGTCTCTATCACATTGTTCGAAAGCTGCGTGACAAACAGTCATTTTCCTTGACATAATTTGGGGCATGAAGGTTTCGGAGCATAATAATAACACTTCCATTTTTATGTCGCAAATGATGCGGTGGCCAAGAATCCAAGAATCCAAATCCATGAAGTTTAGAATTTGCACACAGAGTTCGCTGAAAAGTTTTCAATGATTCCCCGGCTGCACTCTTTAAAGCAATTGCTCTTAGTAGGCTGCGAAAGAAGAGAACGATTGCTCTTATAGCTGACTCATATGATTTTTGAGTTTTAGCGTTACAAACAAACATACATCCATTTTTATATATATAATAGATTTTGTCCGCCATTAATTAAGAAGAAACGATGTATGTGGAGGATTTGTGGGATAGGTGATAGGGATTGTGTACATGTTGTTTGTTACATTTATTGTTGATAGGGAAAATTTGAATTCTCTGATAAATCTCTTGTTTCAACTGGGGAACGTTTACAATTAACACGAGTTCATTTTTGCTGATTGCATTGTGTTTGTGTATGTTAGGGCTTCGATGATAGTATGCACTGCATGCTTTAATTTCTTATCTCTGTAATTGTTAAATCTAACTCATCCTGACTCAATAACCGTATATTTGTCAAGCCTGATTTTGCTAGCGCTATGCTTTCTATGATAGTTGAAATTTTCTCTGACAAATATTTAGAATTCATACAAATATTGATTGAGTACAGTCCCATTGAAGCGCTGTTGCATATAGTTATTGCCTTTTTAACGATAAACACTATTAGATGAACCAAATTAATGCTGTTGTATTTTTTCAGTTGGTGGGTAAACATACAACAACCATAGTTGGTACATGTACATAGGACAAATTCGGTGAGTCAAATAATACATTATATATATTTATTTAATTAATTTTGTCCGCCATTAATTAAGAAGAAACGATGTATGTGGAGGATTTGTGGGATAGGTGATAGGGATTGTGTACATGTTTTTTCATACATTTATTGTTGATAGGGAAAATTTGAATTTTCTGATAAATCTCTTGTTGCATCTGAGGAAAGTTTACAATTAACACGATTTCATTTTTGCTGATTGCTTTGTGTTCGTGTATGTTAGGGCTTCGATGATAGTATGCACAGCAAGCTTTAATTTCTTATCTCTGTCATTGTTAAATCTAACTCATCCTGACTCAATAACCGTATATTTGTCAAGCCTGATTTTGCTAGCGCTATGCTTTCTATCATAGTTGAAATTTTCTCTGACAAATATTTAGAATTCATACAAATAATGATTGAGTACAGTCCCATTGAAGCGCTGTTGCATATAGTTATTGCCTTTTTAACGATAAACACTATTAGATGAACCAAATTAATGCTGTTGTATTTTTTCAGTTGGTGGGTAAACATACAACAACCATAGTTGGTACATGTACATAGGACAAATTCGGTGAGTCAAATAATACATTATATATATTTATTTAATTAATTTTGTCCGCCATTAATTAAGAAGAAACGATGTATGTGGAGGATTTGTGGGATAGGTGATAGGGATTGTGTACATGTTTTTTCATACATTTATTGTTGATAGGGAAAATTTGAATTTTCTGATAAATCTCTTGTTGCATCTGGGGAAAGTTTACAATTAACACGATTTCATTTTTGCTGATTGCTTTGTGTTCGTGTATGTTAGGGCTTCGATGATAGTATGCACAGCAAGCTTTAATTTCTTATCTCTGTAATTGTTAAATCTAACTCATCCTGACTCAATAACCGTATATTTGTCAAGCCTGATTTTGCTAGCGCTATGCTTTCTATCATAGTTGAAATTTTCTCTGACAAATATTTAGAATTTATAAATATATTAATTGAGTACAGTCCCATTGAAGCGCTGTTAAATATAGTTATTGCCTTTTTAACGATAAACACTATTAGATGAACCAAATTAATGCTGTTGTATTTTTTCAGTTGGTGGGTAAACATACAACAAACATAGTTGGTACATGTACATAGGACAAATTCGGTGAGTCAAATAGTACATTATATATATTTGATCGAACACATGCAAAGTAAAAAGTAAACATTGCGTCAGCCATTATGGTTAGTGGAATTTCGCCCGCTACAATTTCGCCCGGGCTAGGAGCTGGGTTCGGACCCACAGAAGAAATTTATAAATAAAGCCGCGATAAGCGAATTCTCTCTCTCTTCGCTACTCTACACTTCTGCTGTTCGGTAACTATTAAAAGAAACCAGAAAAATCCGAAACTGATCCGAAAATAAGCGCAAGAACATTGGTGCCGTGACCAGGATATTTCAAAACGAACTTTGGTGAATTCTGTCTTCGCAAATATTTCGGGTCGTTCGTGAAAAATACGCGCAAAAAGTTCATCGTTAACGCTAACGGACCGCGTACGTCAAAATTCAAAATGCCCGCGGATCCCATTATCCTTTCGTCAAGACGCGCGATTCTTCTCGTTTCGGTCAGCCGTTACGAAGGTTTTATACGCGATTTCCAACAAGACCGCGATCTTGTTGAAGTTGAAGCTCGGGTAGCTAAATTCGACCGACTTTGCCAAGACTTGGAGAAGCTGCAGCAGGAGCTTGAGGACGTAGCTGCCACAGCAGAGGAAATAGCGCAGAACGCAGCGTTGCGCGCTGACTTTGAGCCCCGTCTGATACGGGTAGAAGCGGAGCTTAAAGCAAAAAGACCTCCACAAGGCTCGCAACTTAATACCACCGGCAGTTCCTTGGCTGGTATTAAGCTTCCGACCATCTCCTTGCCAGAGTTTAACGGAGATTATATGCAATGGCTCACTTTCCGCGACACATTCGAGTGTCTGATTCATGACAACCGCGATCTTCCCGCCATACAAAAATTTCACTATCTTCGCACAGCGGTCAAGGGTGAAGCGGCACAAGTGATTGAAGCCATCACAATTAGCGCGGCAAACTACGAGATTGCATGGCAAGCACTAACGGCGCGCTATTCAAATGAATATTTGCTCAAAAAACGCCACTTACAAGCATTATTCACTATGGCAACCGCGAAAAGGGAAAGCGCGACCGCACTGCACCTTCTGGTGGACGAGTTTGAGCGTCACAAGAAAACACTGGAGCATCTCGGGGAAAGAACGGAAACATGGAGTAGCTTGCTCGAGCATTTGTTGTGCACCAAGTTGCCTACGAGTACATTGAGAGACTGGGAGGAACATGCGTCAAGTGAAGAAAGCCCCACGTATGCTTGCTTGATCGTTTTCTTGCAGCGCCGTATGAGGGTGCTCGAAACCTTATCGGTAAACAAGGAGCAAGATATTGTTCTAAATGATTCGCACCAGTATACAAAACGAATGCCTCTTACGCGACTCGGCAGTTTTGCAGCGGCATCCAATGTTGCACGGAAATGCTCTCTGTGCGATTTAGAGCATTCCATCGCCAAATGTCCACGATTTATAGCCATGCACCCGATCGAACGCCATCGCACTATAATGAACGCACGGTTATGTTTGAATTGTCTTCGAGACAACCATCGCGCCCGCGACTGCTCTTCGCAGTACAAATGCCGCCATTGTAATTCACAACACCACACTATGTTACACACTTCACAAGATCACTCTGCCGGAGCATTCTCCACTGCGATGCCAGCTGCGAGCAATCGACCAGCAGCTAGCGATCACCCGGCCAATCTTCAGCGAACTTTCGCAGCAGCAATGGAGCGAGCGCCAACGCAGGTTTTGCTCCAAACTGCTATTATTAATATTGTCGACCCATTCGGGTTGGTTCATTCTGCTCGAGCACTCTTGGACAGTGCCTCGCAGCCGGACATGATGAGCAGCCAACTAGCAAATCGACTAAAATTAAAAAAGAAGAAGGTTAATGTTATCCTGCAAGGTGCAGGCCAATCTATCCGTCCGTTGAAAGAGTCCGTGCACGCGAAGATTGCCTCACGTACTCAACAGTTCGAAGCAGGAGTTGAGTTTTTGATCGTAGAAAAGTTGATGGCGAATCTACCGTTGCATGATATAAACACGACGGGCTGGAATATCCCGTCCGAGCTGGTTTTGGCCGATCCTGAATTCTTCAAATCTTCGGCAATCGACATTATCCTTGGTGCTCGACATTATGCCTCTTTCTTCGAAGGTAGCGCCCAAGTCAAGCTAGCGCCTACTCTTCCAACGCTGCAAGAGAGCGTATTTGGCTGGGTGGTTACTGGCTCGGTTGAATCGCCGGAGCTTACGGACGGCGCCTCTAACGTTGCCCATACAACAGCGGTCGTTTGCATGACAACGTTAGAAGAATCGATCGAGCGGTTCTGGAAATCAGAGGAACTATGGGTTAACGATGGCTACTCACCCGACGAACGCCATTGTGAGGCAATCTACAAAAGTACTACGCAGCGGGATCCATCGGGTCGGTACATAGTTCGTCTGCCCAAGCAACCCGATTTCTTTGACAAACTTGGCCTGTCAAAGGATATGGCTTTGAATCGATTCACACTGCTTGAAAGGAGACTGCAACGCGATCCGGGCCTGAAAGAAGAGTACCATAAATTTATGAAGGAGTACCTGGAGCTGAAGCATATGAGTCTAACGACACCGACTGAAAACGACCACGGTTACTACTTGCCGCACCATCCAGTGTTGAAAGCTTCCAGTTCGACGACAAAGTTGCGGGTTGTTTTCAACGGATCAGCTAAAACGTCTACCGGCTATTCACTAAACGAAGCATTACGTGTCGGTCCAGTAGTGCAAGACGATTTGCTGGACATAATACTCAGGTTTCGCACCTATAAAGTAGCACTCGTTGGCGACATCGCGAAAATGTACAGGCAGATAGTGGTTCATCCTGATGATCGCCGCTTTCAACGCGTTCTCTTCCGCTTCTCACCGGATGACTAAGTGGAGACTTACGAGCTGAATACGGTGACTTACGGGCTTTCACCATCCTCTTTCTTGGCTACGCGTACGTTGCTGCAGCTCGCCGAAGATGAAGGTTCAAGCTTTCCGCATGCTGCACAAGCTTTGGCGCAGAATTTTTACGTCGACGACTTCATCGGTGGTGCTGATTCGGTGGAGCAAGCACAACAGCTGCGAGAAGAGCTCTCCCAAATGCTGAATAACGGCGGATTCTCACTTCGAAAATGGACCTCAAATCAGCTGGCGGTTCTTTCCGGTTTGACTGAGGATCAAATCGGGACGCAATCGACACTTCAATTTATGCCCGACGAGAAGATAAAGGCACTCGGAATCGCTTGGGAGCCCGAAGCTGACGTTTTATCCTTCGAGTCGCGGATTGACGCCGACACCAGCCACCCCACCATGCGACTAATCTTCTCCGGCATCTCCCGAATGTTCGATCCGATAGGATTGATATCGCCGATCATCATTCGTGCTAAGTTGCTGATGCAAGAATTGTGGGTGCAGAAGTCGGGCTGGGACAATCCTGTTTCTGACAGCATCTACAAAAAGTGGACATCTATTAAATCCGATTGGCCAATCATTTCCGGTTATAAAAGCGATCGTTATGATCTCTTACCTGATTCTCGCGTCCAATTACATACGTTTTGTGATGCCTCCGAAGCCGCCTTCGGAGCATGTATCTACGCGCGGTGTGAAAATAGGACAAGTGCGAGTATCGCTGTTGGCATCGAAGTCACGTTTAGCACCACTAAAGCGAATTACGTTACCGCGATTGGAACTTAATGCGGCCGTTACGGGAGCACATCTGTACGAACGCGTAAGGCAGGCCATGAAACTCGATTCAGTAGAGTCATATTTTTGGTCCGACTCTACCGTTACGCTGCACTGGCTGAGTTCACCACCCAACAACTGGAAAACTTACGTAGGGAATCGTGTCGCAGAAGTTCAAAACTACACGCATCAACATCCCTGGATTTGCCGCAACCGCCGTCATCCAGGCTGTGCATCCGTGGTTTGAGCGCTACTCTTCATTCACTCGGCTCTTACGCGTAATTGGGTATTGCATTCGATTCATACGCAATGCTAAGGAGAAGTGTCGCACTCATCGTGAGCCATCGGAAGCCCCAGCTTCGCCAACCATCACTCCGAACTTCCTTGAAGCTGCGAAAACTGTGCTTTGCAGGCTGGCACAGCAAGACGCATTTCCCGCGGAGCTCGAGCAGTTGAAGAAGCGTGAGGTAATTGCGAAGCGCTCACCGCTAAGACGTCTAACTCCATTCATCGATCCCGAAGGAGTAATGAGAGTAGGAGGACGTCTCCAGCTGTCGAAGCTGCCTTACGAATCGAAGCACCCAATTCTCCTACCGAAAAAGCACATCTTCGCACGCCGTATCGCAGAACATCTTCACCGGGAGCTCATACATGGTGGCGGAAGATTGTTGCTTTCCCAGATTCGCGAGCAATATTGGCCACTCGACGGACGTCACCTAGTGAAAGGCGTTGTGAGACACTGCTTCCGATGCATTCGTCAGCAGCCAACACTAGCGCAGCAGCAAATTGGACAGTTACCATCATCGCGAATCACACCAAGTCGACCGTTTTCGATCATCGGAGTGGATTATGCCGGACCAATCTACTTGCGACCGATTCATAAGCGTGCGGAGCCCGCCAAGGCATATCTTTGCGTGTTCGTTTGCTTTGCCACGAAAGCTGTTCACTTCGAACTTGTGGGTGATTTGACCACCGCTGGTTTCTTGGCTGCGCTACGACGATTTGCATCGCGAAGAGGACGTCCGTCGCATATCTACTCGGACAACGGAAAAAACTTCGAGGGCGCAGCACGTGAGTTAAGCGAACTATTCGAAATGTTCCGCGATGAGGAGCAACGCAACACCATCATCTCGAATTGCGCGGAGATGGGTATCACTTGGCACTTCAGCCCGCCGAGGGCCCCGCACTTTGGCGGACTATGGGAAGCAGCAGTGAAGACGGCCAAAAGACACCTCTTTCGTCAGCTAGGCAGCACAAAGTTGCCTTACGAGGGCTACATCACTGGCAAAAGAACTGGCCGCACTAACACCTGCACATTTTTTGATAGGCACCTCGATGAACGCGATGCCAGAGCCGGACTACACTGTCAGGAAAACATACACGCTGAGCGATTGGCAGAAGTGGCAACTGGTCGTGCAGCACTTTTGGAAGCATTGGGCCACCGAGTACCTGCAGGAGATGCAAAGAGACACGATGAGGACCTGCAGCACTAATGATTTCTCACCTGGTCGGCTAGTAATACTGATGGACGATGCTCTCCCGACAACCCAATGGCCACTCGCGCGGATCATCGAAACGCATCCCGGAATGGACAAGCTGACACGGGTAGTCACTTTGAGAACGGCGAAGGGGATATCCGTGAGGCCAATAACAAAAATTTGCCTGCTACCGGAGGCTGGTAGCGAGATCGAGTCAACACATGCCGATTAGGTATTGACGTACGTCAAGGGGTTGGAGGATGATCGAACACAAGCAAAGTAAAAAGTAAACATTGCGTCAGCCATTATGGTTAGTGGAATTTCGCCCGCTACAATTTCGCCCGGGCTAGGAGCTGGGTTCGGACCCACAGAAGAAATTTATAAATAAAGCCGCGATAAGCGAATTCTCTCTCTCTTCGCTACTCTACACTTCTGCTGTTCGGTAACTATTAAAAGAAACCAGAAAAATCCGAAACTGATCCGAAAATAAGCGCAAGAACAATATTTATTTAATTAATTTTGTCCGCCATTAATTAAGAAGAAACGATGCATGTGGAGGATTTGTGGGATAGGTGATAGGGATTGTGTACATGTTTTATTATACATTTATTGTTGATAGGGAAAATTTGAATTTTCTGATAAATCTCTTGTTGCATCTGGGGAAAGTTTACAATTAATACGAGTTCATTTTTGCTGATTGCTTTGTGTTCGTGTATGTTAGGGCTTCGATGATAGTATGCACAGCAAGCTTTAATTTCTTATCTCTGTAATTGTTAAATCTAACACATCCTGACTCAATAACCGTATATTTGTCAAGCCTGATTTTGCTAGCGCTATGCTTTCTATGATAGTTGAAATTTTCTGTGACAAATATTTAGAATTCATACAAATATTGATTGAGTACAGTCCCATTGAAGCGCTGTTGAATATAGTTATTGCCTTTTTAACGATAAACACTATTAGATTAACCAAATTAATGCTGTTGTATTTTTTCAGTTGGTGGGTAAACATACAACAAACATAGTTGGTACATGTACATAGGACAAATTCGGTGAGTCAAATAATACATTATATATATTTATTTAATTAATTTTGTCCGCCATTAATTAAGAAGAAACGATGTATGTGGAGAATTTGTGGGATAGGTGATAGGGATTGTGTACATGTTGTTTGTTACATTTATTGTTGATAAGGAAAATTTGAATTTTCTGACAAATCTCTTGATTCAACTGGGGAACGTTTACAATTAACACGAATTCATTTTTGCTGATTGCTTTATGTTTGTGTATGTTAGGGCTTCGATGATAGTATGCACTGCAAGCTTTAATTTCTTATCTCTTACATTATATATATTTATTTAATTAATTTTGTCCGCCATTAATTAAGAAGAAACGATGTTTGTGGAGGATTTGTGGGATAGTGATAGGGATTGTGTACATGTTTTTTCTTACATTTATTGTTGATAGGGAAAATTTGAATCCTCTGATAAATCTCTTGTTTCAACTGGGGAACGTTTACAATTGATACGAGTTAATTTTTGCTGATTGCTTTGTGTTTGTGTATGTTAGGTCTTCGATGATAGTATGCACTGCAAGCTTTAATTTCTTATCTCTGTAATTGTTAAATCTAACTCATCCTGACTCAATAACCGTATATTTGTCAAGCCTGATTTTGCTAGCGCTATGCTTTCTATGATAGTTGAAATTTTCTCTGACAAATATTTAGAATTCATAAAAATATTAATTGAGTACAGTCCCATTGAAGCGCTGTTGAATATAGTTATTGCCTTTTTAACGATAAACACTATTAGATTAACCAAATTAATGCTGTTGTATTTCTTCAGTTGGTGGGTAAACATACAACAAACATAGTTGGTACATGTACATAGGACAAATTCGGTGAGTCAAATAGTACATTATATATATTTATTTAATTAATTTTGTCCGCCATTAATTAAGAAGAAACGATGTATGTGGAGGATTTGTGGGATAGTGATAGGGATTGTGTACATGTTGTTTGTTACATTTATTGTTGATAGGGAAAATTTGAATTTTCTGATAAATCTCTTGTTTCAACTGGGGAACGTTTAGAATTAACACGAATTCATTTTTGCTGATTGCTTTGTGTTTGTGTATGTTAGGGCTTCGATGATAGTATGCACTGCAAGCTTTAATTTCTTATCTCTTACATTATATATATTTATTTAATTAATTTTGTCCGCCATTAATTAAGAAGAAACGATGTATGTGGAGGATTTGTGGGATAGTGATAGGGATTGTGTACATGTTTTTTCTTACATTTATTGTTGATAGGGAAAATTTGAATCCTCTGATAAATCTCTTGTTTCAACTGGGGAACGTTTACAATTGATACGAGTTAATTTTTGCTGATTGCTTTGTGTTTGTGTATGTTAGGGCTTCGATGATAGTATGCACTGCAAGCTTTAATTTCTTATCTCTGTAATTGTTAAATCTAACTCATCCTGACTCAATAACCGTATATTTGTCAAGCCTGATTTTGCTAGCGCTATGCTTTCTATGATAGTTGAAATTTTCTCTGACAAATATTTAGAATTCATAAAAATATTAATTGAGTACAGTCCCATTGAAGCGCTGTTGAATATAGTTATTGCCTTTTTAACGATAAACACTATTAGATGAACCAAATTAATGCTGTTGTATTTTTTCAGTTGGTGGGTAAACATACAACAAACATAGTTGGTACATGTACATAGGACAAATTCGGTGAGTCAAATAGTACATTATATATATTTATTTAATTAATTTTGTCCGCCATTAATTAAGAAGAAACGATGTATGTGGAGGATTTGTGGGATAGGTGATAGGGATTGTGAACATGTTTTTTCTTACATTTATTGTTGATAGGGAAAATTTGAATTCTCTGATAAATCTCTTGTTTCAACTGGGGAACGTTTACAATTGATACGAGTTAATTTTTGCTGATTTCTTTGTGTTTGTGTATGTTAGGGCTTCGATGATAGTATGCACTGCAAGCTTTAATTTCTTATCTCTGTAATTGTTAAATCTAACTCATCCTGACTCAATAACCGTATATTTGTCAAGCCTGATTTTGCTAGCGCTATGCTTTCTATGATAGTTGAAATTTTCTCTGACAAATATTTAGAATTCATACAAATATTGATTGAGTACAGTCCCATTGAAGCGCTGTTGCATATAGTTATTGCCTTTTTAACGATAAACACTATTAGATGAACCAAATTAATGCTGTTGTATTTTTTCAGTTGGTGGGTAAACATACAACAACCATAGTTGGTACATGTACATAGGACAAATTCGGTGAGTCAAATAATACATTATATATATTTATTTAATTAATTTTGTCCGCCATTAATTAAGAAGAAACGATGTATGTGGAGGATTTGTGGGATAGGTGATAGGGATTGTGTACATGTTTTTTCATACATTTATTGTTGATAGGGAAAATTTGAATTTTCTGATAAATCTCTTGTTGCATCTGGGGAAAGTTTACAATTAACACGATTTCATTTTTGCTGATTGCTTTGTGTTCGTGTATGTTAGGGCTTCGATGATAGTATGCACAGCAAGCTTTAATTTCTTATCTCTGTAATTGTTAAATCTAACTCATCCTGACTCAATAACCGTATATTTGTCAAGCCTGATTTTGCTAGCGCTATGCTTTCTATCATAGTTGAAATTTTCTCTGACAAATATTTAGAATTTATAAATATATTAATTGAGTACAGTCCCATTGAAGCGCTGTTAAATATAGTTATTGCCTTTTTAACGATAAACACTATTAGATGAACCAAATTAATGCTGTTGTATTTTTTCAGTTGGTGGGTAAACATACAACAAACATAGTTGGTACATGTACATAGGACAAATTCGGTGAGTCAAATAATACATTGTAAATATTTATTTAATTAATTTTGTCCGCCATTAATTAAGAAGAAACGATGTATGTGGAGGATTTGTGGGATAGGTGATAGGGATTGTGTACATGTTGTTTGTTACATTTATTGTTGATAGGGAAAATTTGAATTCTCTGATAAATCTCTTGTTTCAACTGGGGAACGTTTACAATTAACACGAGTTCATTTTTGCTGATTGCATTGTGTTTGTGTATGTTAGGGCTTCGATGATAGTATGCACTGCATGCTTTAATTTCTTATCTCTGTAATTGTTAAATCTAACTCATCCTGACTCAATAACCGTATATTTGTCAAGCCTGATTTTGCTAGCGCTATGCTTTCTATGATAGTTGAAATTTTCTCTGACAAATATTTAGAATTCATACAAATATTGATTGAGTACAGTCCCATTGAAGCGCTGTTGCATATAGTTATTGCCTTTTTAACGATAAACACTATTAGATGAACCAAATTAATGCTGTTGTATTTTTTCAGTTGGTGGGTAAACATACAACAACCATAGTTGGTACATGTACATAGGACAAATTCGGTGAGTCAAATAATACATTATATATATTTATTTAATTAATTTTGTCCGCCATTAATTAAGAAGAAACGATGTATGTGGAGGATTTGTGGGATAGGTGATAGGGATTGTGTACATGTTTTTTCATACATTTATTGTTGATAGGGAAAATTTGAATTTTCTGATAAATCTCTTGTTGCATCTGGGGAAAGTTTACAATTAACACGATTTCATTTTTGCTGATTGCTTTGTGTTCGTGTATGTTAGGGCTTCGATGATAGTATGCACAGCAAGCTTTAATTTCTTATCTCTGTAATTGTTAAATCTAACTCATCCTGACTCAATAACCGTATATTTGTCAAGCCTGATTTTGCTAGCGCTATGCTTTCTATCATAGTTGAAATTTTCTCTGACAAATATTTAGAATTTATAAATATATTAATTGAGTACAGTCCCATTGAAGCGCTGTTAAATATAGTTATTGCCTTTTTAACGATAAACACTATTAGATGAACCAAATTAATGCTGTTGTATTTTTTCAGTTGGTGGGTAAACATACAACAAACATAGTTGGTACATGTACATAGGACAAATTCGGTGAGTCAAATAATACATTGTAAATATTTATTTAATTAATTTTGTCCGCCATTAATTAAGAAGAAACGATGTATGTGGAGGATTTGTGGGATAGGTGATAGGGATTGTGTACATGTTGTTTGTTACATTTATTGTTGATAGGGAAAATTTGAATTCTCTGATAAATCTCTTGTTTCAACTGGGGAACGTTTACAATTAACACGAGTTCATTTTTGCTGATTGCATTGTGTTTGTGTATGTTAGGGCTTCGATGATAGTATGCACTGCATGCTTTAATTTCTTATCTCTGTAATTGTTAAATCTAACTCATCCTGACTCAATAACCGTATATTTGTCAAGCCTGATTTTGCTAGCGCTATGCTTTCTATGATAGTTGAAATTTTCTCTGACAAATATTTAGAATTCATACAAATATTGATTGAGTACAGTCCCATTGAAGCGCTGTTGCATATAGTTATTGCCTTTTTAACGATAAACACTATTAGATGAACCAAATTAATGCTGTTGTATTTTTTCAGTTGGTGGGTAAACATACAACAACCATAGTTGGTACATGTACATAGGACAAATTCGGTGAGTCAAATAATACATTATATATATTTATTTAATTAATTTTGTCCGCCATTAATTAAGAAGAAACGATGTATGTGGAGGATTTGTGGGATAGGTGATAGGGATTGTGTACATGTTTTTTCATACATTTATTGTTGATAGGGAAAATTTGAATTTTCTGATAAATCTCTTGTTGCATCTGGGGAAAGTTTACAATTAACACGATTTCATTTTTGCTGATTGCTTTGTGTTCGTGTATGTTAGGGCTTCGATGATAGTATGCACAGCAAGCTTTAATTTCTTATCTCTGTAATTGTTAAATCTAACTCATCCTGACTCAATAACCGTATATTTGTCAAGCCTGATTTTGCTAGCGCTAAATCACTATTAGATGAACCAAATTAATGCTGTTGTATTTTTTCAGTTGGTGGGTAAACATACAACAAACATAGTTGGTACATGTACATAGGACAAATTCGGTGAGTCAAATAGTACATTATATATATTTGATCGAACACATGCAAAGTAAAATGTAAACATTGCGTCAGCCATTATGGTTAGTGGAATTTCGCCCGCTACAATTTCGCCCGGGCTAGGAGCTGGGTTCGGACCCACAGAAGAAATTTATAAATAAAGCCGCGATAAGCGAATTCTCTCTCTCTTCGCTACTCTACACTTCTGCTGTTCGGTAACTATTAAAAGAAACCAGAAAAATCCGAAACTGATCCGAAAATAAGCGCAAGAACATTGGTGCCGTGACCAGGATATTTCAAAACGAACTTTGGTGAATTCTGTCTTCGCAAATATTTCGGGTCGTTCGTGAAAAATACGCGCAAAAAGTTCATCGTTAACGCTAACGGACCGCGTACGTCAAAATTCAAAATGCCCGCGGATCCCATTATCCTTTCGTCAAGACGCGCGATTCTTCTCGTTTCGGTCAGCCGTTACGAAGGTTTTATACGCGATTTCCAACAAGACCGCGATCTTGTTGAAGTTGAAGCTCGGGTAGCTAAATTCGACCGACTTTGCCAAGACTTGGAGAAGCTGCAGCAGGAGCTTGAGGACGTAGCTGCCACAGCAGAGGAAATAGCGCAGAACGCAGCGTTGCGCGCTGACTTTGAGCCCCGTCTGATACGGGTAGAAGCGGAGCTTAAAGCAAAAAGACCTCCACAAGGCTCGCAACTTAATACCACCGGCAGTTCCTTGGCTGGTATTAAGCTTCCGACCATCTCCTTGCCAGAGTTTAACGGAGATTATATGCAATGGCTCACTTTCCGCGACACATTCGAGTGTCTGATTCATGACAACCGCGATCTTCCCGCCATACAAAAATTTCACTATCTTCGCACAGCGGTCAAGGGTGAAGCGGCACAAGTGATTGAAGCCATCACAATTAGCGCGGCAAACTACGAGATTGCATGGCAAGCACTAACGGCGCGCTATTCAAATGAATATTTGCTCAAAAAACGCCACTTACAAGCATTATTCACTATGGCAACCGCGAAAAGGGAAAGCGCGACCGCACTGCACCTTCTGGTGGACGAGTTTGAGCGTCACAAGAAAACACTGGAGCATCTCGGGGAAAGAACGGAAACATGGAGTAGCTTGCTCGAGCATTTGTTGTGCACCAAGTTGCCTACGAGTA
This sequence comes from Anopheles atroparvus, assembly GCA_914969975.1. Taxonomy (NCBI): domain Eukaryota; kingdom Metazoa; phylum Arthropoda; class Insecta; order Diptera; family Culicidae; genus Anopheles; species Anopheles atroparvus. Next base: position 182,457 of record CAJZCY010000001.1, on the reverse strand, counting down.
CATTGAGAGACTGGGAGGAACATGCGTCAAGTGAAGAAAGCCCCACGTATGCTTGCTTGATCGTTTTCTTGCAGCGCCGTATGAGGGTGCTCGAAACCTTATCGGTAAACAAGGAGCAAGATATTGTTCTAAATGATTCGCACCAGTATACAAAACGAATGCCTCTTACGCGACTCGGCAGTTTTGCAGCGGCATCCAATGTTGCACGGAAATGCTCTCTGTGCGATTTAGAGCATTCCATCGCCAAATGTCCACGATTTATAGCCATGCACCCGATCGAACGCCATCGCACTATAATGAACGCACGGTTATGTTTGAATTGTCTTCGAGACAACCATCGCGCCCGCGACTGCTCTTCGCAGTACAAATGCCGCCATTGTAATTCACAACACCACACTATGTTACACACTTCACAAGATCACTCTGCCGGAGCATTCTCCACTGCGATGCCAGCTGCGAGCAATCGACCAGCAGCTAGCGATCACCCGGCCAATCTTCAGCGAACTTTCGCAGCAGCAATGGAGCGAGCGCCAACGCAGGTTTTGCTCCAAACTGCTATTATTAATATTGTCGACCCATTCGGGTTGGTTCATTCTGCTCGAGCACTCTTGGACAGTGCCTCGCAGCCGGACATGATGAGCAGCCAACTAGCAAATCGACTAAAATTAAAAAAGAAGAAGGTTAATGTTATCCTGCAAGGTGCAGGCCAATCTATCCGTCCGTTGAAAGAGTCCGTGCACGCGAAGATTGCCTCACGTACTCAACAGTTCGAAGCAGGAGTTGAGTTTTTGATCGTAGAAAAGTTGATGGCGAATCTACCGTTGCATGATATAAACACGACGGGCTGGAATATCCCGTCCGAGCTGGTTTTGGCCGATCCTGAATTCTTCAAATCTTCGGCAATCGACATTATCCTTGGTGCTCGACATTATGCCTCTTTCTTCGAAGGTAGCGCCCAAGTCAAGCTAGCGCCTACTCTTCCAACGCTGCAAGAGAGCGTATTTGGCTGGGTGGTTACTGGCTCGGTTGAATCGCCGGAGCTTACGGACGGCGCCTCTAACGTTGCCCATACAACAGCGGTCGTTTGCATGACAACGTTAGAAGAATCGATCGAGCGGTTCTGGAAATCAGAGGAACTATGGGTTAACGATGGCTACTCACCCGACGAACGCCATTGTGAGGCAATCTACAAAAGTACTACGCAGCGGGATCCATCGGGTCGGTACATAGTTCGTCTGCCCAAGCAACCCGATTTCTTTGACAAACTTGGCCTGTCAAAGGATATGGCTTTGAATCGATTCACACTGCTTGAAAGGAGACTGCAACGCGATCCGGGCCTGAAAGAAGAGTACCATAAATTTATGAAGGAGTACCTGGAGCTGAAGCATATGAGTCTAACGACACCGACTGAAAACGACCACGGTTACTACTTGCCGCACCATCCAGTGTTGAAAGCTTCCAGTTCGACGACAAAGTTGCGGGTTGTTTTCAACGGATCAGCTAAAACGTCTACCGGCTATTCACTAAACGAAGCATTACGTGTCGGTCCAGTAGTGCAAGACGATTTGCTGGACATAATACTCAGGTTTCGCACCTATAAAGTAGCACTCGTTGGCGACATCGCGAAAATGTACAGGCAGATAGTGGTTCATCCTGATGATCGCCGCTTTCAACGCGTTCTCTTCCGCTTCTCACCGGATGACTAAGTGGAGACTTACGAGCTGAATACGGTGACTTACGGGCTTTCACCATCCTCTTTCTTGGCTACGCGTACGTTGCTGCAGCTCGCCGAAGATGAAGGTTCAAGCTTTCCGCATGCTGCACAAGCTTTGGCGCAGAATTTTTACGTCGACGACTTCATCGGTGGTGCTGATTCGGTGGAGCAAGCACAACAGCTGCGAGAAGAGCTCTCCCAAATGCTGAATAACGGCGGATTCTCACTTCGAAAATGGACCTCAAATCAGCTGGCGGTTCTTTCCGGTTTGACTGAGGATCAAATCGGGACGCAATCGACACTTCAATTTATGCCCGACGAGAAGATAAAGGCACTCGGAATCGCTTGGGAGCCCGAAGCTGACGTTTTATCCTTCGAGTCGCGGATTGACGCCGACACCAGCCACCCCACCATGCGACTAATCTTCTCCGGCATCTCCCGAATGTTCGATCCGATAGGATTGATATCGCCGATCATCATTCGTGCTAAGTTGCTGATGCAAGAATTGTGGGTGCAGAAGTCGGGCTGGGACAATCCTGTTTCTGACAGCATCTACAAAAAGTGGACATCTATTAAATCCGATTGGCCAATCATTTCCGGTTATAAAAGCGATCGTTATGATCTCTTACCTGATTCTCGCGTCCAATTACATACGTTTTGTGATGCCTCCGAAGCCGCCTTCGGAGCATGTATCTACGCGCGGTGTGAAAATAATCAAGGACAAGTGCGAGTATCGCTGTTGGCATCGAAGTCACGTTTAGCACCACTAAAGCGAATTACGTTACCGCGATTGGAACTTAATGCGGCCGTTACGGGAGCACATCTGTACGAACGCGTAAGGCAGGCCATGAGACTCGATTCAGTAGAGTCATATTTTTGGTCCGACTCTACCGTTACGCTGCACTGGCTGAGTTCACCACCCAACAACTGGAAAACTTACGTAGGGAATCGTGTCGCAGAAGTTCAAAACTACACGCATCAACATCCCTGGATTTGCCGCAACCGCCGTCATCCAGGCTGTGCATCCGTGGTTTGAGCGCTACTCTTCATTCACTCGGCTCTTACGCGTAATTGGGTATTGCATTCGATTCATACGCAATGCTAAGGAGAAGTGTCGCACTCATCGTGAGCCATCGGAAGCCCCAGCTTCGCCAACCATCACTCCGAACTTCCTTGAAGCTGCGAAAACTGTGCTTTGCAGGCTGGCACAGCAAGACGCATTTCCCGCGGAGCTCGAGCAGTTGAAGAAGCGTGAGGTAATTGCGAAGCGCTCACCGCTAAGACGTCTAACTCCATTCATCGATCCCGAAGGAGTAATGAGAGTAGGAGGACGTCTCCAGCTGTCGAAGCTGCCTTACGAATCGAAGCACCCAATTCTCCTACCGAAAAAGCACATCTTCGCACGCCGTATCGCAGAACATCTTCACCGGGAGCTCATACATGGTGGCGGAAGATTGTTGCTTTCCCAGATTCGCGAGCAATATTGGCCACTCGACGGACGTCACCTAGTGAAAGGCGTTGTGAGACACTGCTTCCGATGCATTCGTCAGCAGCCAACACTAGCGCAGCAGCAAATTGGACAGTTACCATCATCGCGAATCACACCAAGTCGACCGTTTTCGATCATCGGAGTGGATTATGCCGGACCAATCTACTTGCGACCGATTCATAAGCGTGCGGAGCCCGCCAAGGCATATCTTTGCGTGTTCGTTTGCTTTGCCACGAAAGCTGTTCACTTCGAACTTGTGGGTGATTTGACCACCGCTGGTTTCTTGGCTGCGCTACGACGATTTGCATCGCGAAGAGGACGTCCGTCGCATATCTACTCGGACAACGGAAAAAACTTCGAGGGCGCAGCACGTGAGTTAAGCGAACTATTCGAAATGTTCCGCGATGAGGAGCAACGCAACACCATCATCTCGAATTGCGCGGAGATGGGTATCACTTGGCACTTCAGCCCGCCGAGGGCCCCGCACTTTGGCGGACTATGGGAAGCAGCAGTGAAGACGGCCAAAAGACACCTCTTTCGTCAGCTAGGCAGCACAAAGTTGCCTTACGAGGGCTACATCACTGGCAAAAGAACTGGCCGCACTAACACCTGCACATTTTTTGATAGGCACCTCGATGAACGCGATGCCAGAGCCGGACTACACTGTCAGGAAAACATACACGCTGAGCGATTGGCAGAAGTGGCAACTGGTCGTGCAGCACTTTTGGAAGCATTGGGCCACCGAGTACCTGCAGGAGATGCAAAGAGACACGATGAGGACCTGCAGCACTAATGATTTCTCACCTGGTCGGCTAGTAATACTGATGGACGATGCTCTCCCGACAACCCAATGGCCACTCGCGCGGATCATCGAAACGCATCCCGGAATGGACAAGCTGACACGGGTAGTCACTTTGAGAACGGCGAAGGGGATATCCGTGAGGCCAATAACAAAAATTTGCCTGCTACCGGAGGCTGGTAGCGAGATCGAGTCAACACATGCCGATTAGGTATTGACGTACGTCAAGGGGTTGGAGGATGATCGAACACAAGCAAAGTAAAAAGTAAACATTGCGTCAGCCATTATGGTTAGTGGAATTTCGCCCGCTACAATTTCGCCCGGGCTAGGAGCTGGGTTCGGACCCACAGAAGAAATTTATAAATAAAGCCGCGATAAGCGAATTCTCTCTCTCTTCGCTACTCTACACTTCTGCTGTTCGGTAACTATTAAAAGAAACCAGAAAAATCCGAAACTGATCCGAAAATAAGCGCAAGAACAATATTTATTTAATTAATTTTGTCCGCCATTAATTAAGAAGAAACCATGCATGTGGAGGATTTGTGGGATAGGTGATAGGGATTGTGTACATGTTTTATTATACATTTATTGTTGATAGGGAAAATTTGAATTTTCTGATAAATCTCTTGTTGCATCTGGGGAAAGTTTACAATTAATACGAGTTCATTTTTGCTGATTGCTTTGTGTTCGTGTATGTTAGGGCTTCGATGATAGTATGCACAGCAAGCTTTAATTTCTTATCTCTGTAATTGTTAAATCTAACACATCCTGACTCAATAACCGTATATTTGTCAAGCCTGATTTTGCTAGCGCTATGCTTTCTATGATAGTTGAAATTTTCTGTGACAAATATTTAGAATTCATACAAATATTGATTGAGTACAGTCCCATTGAAGCGCTGTTGAATATAGTTATTGCCTTTTTAACGATAAACACTATTAGATTAACCAAATTAATGCTGTTGTATTTTTTCAGTTGGTGGGTAAACATACAACAAACATAGTTGGTACATGTACATAGGACAAATTCGGTGAGTCAAATAATACATTATATATATTTATTTAATTAATTTTGTCCGCCATTAATTAAGAAGAAACGATGTATGTGGAGAATTTGTGGGATAGGTGATAGGGATTGTGTACATGTTGTTTGTTACATTTATTGTTGATAAGGAAAATTTGAATTTTCTGACAAATCTCTTGTTTCAACTGGGGAACGTTTACAATTAACACGAATTCATTTTTGCTGATTGCTTTATGTTTGTGTATGTTAGGGCTTCGATGATAGTATGCACTGCAAGCTTTAATTTCTTATCTCTTACATTATATATATTTATTTAATTAATTTTGTCCGCCATTAATTAAGAAGAAACGATGTTTGTGGAGGATTTGTGGGATAGTGATAGGGATTGTGTACATGTTTTTTCTTACATTTATTGTTGATAGGGAAAATTTGAATCCTCTGATAAATCTCTTGTTTCAACTGGGGAACGTTTACAATTGATACGAGTTAATTTTTGCTGATTGCTTTGTGTTTGTGTATGTTAGGTCTTCGATGATAGTATGCACTGCAAGCTTTAATTTCTTATCTCTGTAATTGTTAAATCTAACTCATCCTGACTCAATAACCGTATATTTGTCAAGCCTGATTTTGCTAGCGCTATGCTTTCTATGATAGTTGAAATTTTCTCTGACAAATATTTAGAATTCATAAAAATATTAATTGAGTACAGTCCCATTGAAGCGCTGTTGAATATAGTTATTGCCTTTTTAACGATAAACACTATTAGATTAACCAAATTAATGCTGTTGTATTTCTTCAGTTGGTGGGTAAACATACAACAAACATAGTTGGTACATGTACATAGGACAAATTCGGTGAGTACATTATATATATTTATTTAATTAATTTTGTCCGCCATTAATTAAGAAGAAACGATGTATGTGGAGGATTTGTGGGATAGTGATAGGGATTGTGTACATGTTGTTTGTTACATTTATTGTTGATAGGGAAAATTTGAATTTTCTGATAAATCTCTTGTTTCAACTGGGGAACGTTTAGAATTAACACGAATTCATTTTTGCTGATTGCTTTGTGTTTGTGTATGTTAGGGCTTCGATGATAGTATGCACTGCAAGCTTTAATTTCTTATCTCTTACATTATATATATTTATTTAATTAATTTTGTCCGCCATTAATTAAGAAGAAACGATGTATGTGGAGGATTTGTGGGATAGTGATAGGGATTGTGTACATGTTTTTTCTTACATTTATTGTTGATAGGGAAAATTTGAATCCTCTGATAAATCTCTTGTTTCAACTGGGGAACGTTTACAATTGATACGAGTTAATTTTTGCTGATTGCTTTGTGTTTGTGTATGTTAGGGCTTCGATGATAGTATGCACTGCAAGCTTTAATTTCTTATCTCTGTAATTGTTAAATCTAACTCATCCTGACTCAATAACCGTATATTTGTCAAGCCTGATTTTGCTAGCGCTATGCTTTCTATGATAGTTGAAATTTTCTCTGACAAATATTTAGAATTCATAAAAATATTAATTGAGTACAGTCCCATTGAAGCGCTGTTGAATATAGTTATTGCCTTTTTAACGATAAACACTATTAGATGAACCAAATTAATGCTGTTGTATTTTTTCAGTTGGTGGGTAAACATACAACAAACATAGTTGGTACATGTACATAGGACAAATTCGGTGAGTCAAATAGTACATTATATATATTTATTTAATTAATTTTGTCCGCCATTAATTAAGAAGAAACGATGTATGTGGAGGATTTGTGGGATAGGTGATAGGGATTGTGAACATGTTTTTTCTTACATTTATTGTTGATAGGGAAAATTTGAATTCTCTGATAAATCTCTTGTTTCAACTGGGGAACGTTTACAATTGATACGAGTTAATTTTTGCTGATTTCTTTGTGTTTGTGTATGTTAGGGCTTCGATGATAGTATGCACTGCAAGCTTTAATTTCTTATCTCTGTAATTGTTAAATCTAACTCATCCTGACTCAATAACCGTATATTTGTCAAGCCTGATTTTGCTAGCGCTATGCTTTCTATGATAGTTGAAATTTTCTCTGACAAATATTTAGAATTCATACAAATATTGATTGAGTACAGTCCCATTGAAGCGCTGTTGCATATAGTTATTGCCTTTTTAACGATAAACACTATTAGATGAACCAAATTAATGCTGTTGTATTTTTTCAGTTGGTGGGTAAACATACAACAACCATAGTTGGTACATGTACATAGGACAAATTCGGTGAGTCAAATAATACATTATATATATTTATTTAATTAATTTTGTCCGCCATTAATTAAGAAGAAACGATGTATGTGGAGGATTTGTGGGATAGGTGATAGGGAATGTGTACATGTTTTTTCATACATTTATTGTTGATAGGGAAAATTTGAATTTTCTGATAAATCTCTTGTTGCATCTGGGGAAAGTTTACAATTAACACGATTTCATTTTTGCTGATTGCTTTGTGTTCGTGTATGTTAGGGCTTCGATGATAGTATGCACAGCAAGCTTTAATTTCTTATCTCTGTAATTGTTAAATCTAACTCATCCTGACTCAATAACCGTATATTTGTCAAGCCTGATTTTGCTAGCGCTATGCTTTCTATCATAGTTGAAATTTTCTCTGACAAATATTTAGAATTTATAAATATATTAATTGAGTACAGTCCCATTGAAGCGCTGTTAAATATAGTTATTGCCTTTTTAACGATAAACACTATTAGATGAACCAAATTAATGCTGTTGTATTTTTTCAGTTGGTGGGTAAACATACAACAAACATAGTTGGTACATGTACATAGGACAAATTCGGTGAGTCAAATAATACATTGTAAATATTTATTTAATTAATTTTGTCCGCCATTAATTAAGAAGAAACGATGTATGTGGAGGATTTGTGGGATAGGTGATAGGGATTGTGTACATGTTGTTTGTTACATTTATTGTTGATAGGGAAAATTTGAATTCTCTGATAAATCTCTTGTTTCAACTGGGGAACGTTTACAATTAACACGAGTTCATTTTTGCTGATTGCATTGTGTTTGTGTATGTTAGGGCTTCGATGATAGTATGCACTGCATGCTTTAATTTCTTATCTCTGTAATTGTTAAATCTAACTCATCCTGACTCAATAACCGTATATTTGTCAAGCCTGATTTTGCTAGCGCTATGCTTTCTATGATAGTTGAAATTTTCTCTGACAAATATTTAGAATTCATACAAATATTGATTGAGTACAGTCCCATTGAAGCGCTGTTGCATATAGTTATTGCCTTTTTAACGATAAACACTATTAGATGAACCAAATTAATGCTGTTGTATTTTTTCAGTTGGTGGGTAAACATACAACAACCATAGTTGGTACATGTACATAGGACAAATTCGGTGAGTCAAATAATACATTATATATATTTATTTAATTAATTTTGTCCGCCATTAATTAAGAAGAAACGATGTATGTGGAGGATTTGTGGGATAGGTGATAGGGATTGTGTACATGTTTTTTCATACATTTATTGTTGATAGGGAAAATTTGAATTTTCTGATAAATCTCTTGTTGCATCTGGGGAAAGTTTACAATTAACACGATTTCATTTTTGCTGATTGCTTTGTGTTCGTGTATGTTAGGGCTTCGATGATAGTATGCACAGCAAGCTTTAATTTCTTATCTCTGTAATTGTTAAATCTAACTCATCCTGACTCAATAACCGTATATTTGTCAAGCCTGATTTTGCTAGCGCTATGCTTTCTATCATAGTTGAAATTTTCTCTGACAAATATTTAGAATTTATAAATATATTAATTGAGTACAGTCCCATTGAAGCGCTGTTAAATATAGTTATTGCCTTTTTAACGATAAACACTATTAGATGAACCAAATTAATGCTGTTGTATTTTTTCAGTTGGTGGGTAAACATACAACAAACATAGTTGGTACATGTACATAGGACAAATTCGGTGAGTCAAATAATACATTGTAAATATTTATTTAATTAATTTTGTCCGCCATTAATTAAGAAGAAACGATGTATGTGGAGGATTTGTGGGATAGGTGATAGGGATTGTGTACATGTTGTTTGTTACATTTATTGTTGATAGGGAAAATTTGAATTCTCTGATAAATCTCTTGTTTCAACTGGGGAACGTTTACAATTAACACGAGTTCATTTTTGCTGATTGCATTGTGTTTGTGTATGTTAGGGCTTCGATGATAGTATGCACTGCATGCTTTAATTTCTTATCTCTGTAATTGTTAAATCTAACTCATCCTGACTCAATAACCGTATATTTGTCAAGCCTGATTTTGCTAGCGCTATGCTTTCTATGATAGTTGAAATTTTCTCTGACAAATATTTAGAATTCATACAAATATTGATTGAGTACAGTCCCATTGAAGCGCTGTTGCATATAGTTATTGCCTTTTTAACGATAAACACTATTAGATGAACCAAATTAATGCTGTTGTATTTTTTCAGTTGGTGGGTAAACATACAACAACCATAGTTGGTACATGTACATAGGACAAATTCGGTGAGTCAAATAATACATTATATATATTTATTTAATTAATTTTGTCCGCCATTAATTAAGAAGAAACGATGTATGTGGAGGATTTGTGGGATAGGTGATAGGGATTGTGTACATGTTTTTTCATACATTTATTGTTGATAGGGAAAATTTGAATTTTCTGATAAATCTCTTGTTGCATCTGGGGAAAGTTTACAATTAACACGATTTCATTTTTGCTGATTGCTTTGTGTTCGTGTATGTTAGGGCTTCGATGATAGTATGCACAGCAAGCTTTAATTTCTTATCTCTGTAATTGTTAAATCTAACTCATCCTGACTCAATAACCGTATATTTGTCAAGCCTGATTTTGCTAGCGCTATGCTTTCTATCATAGTTGAAATTTTCTCTGACAAATATTTAGAATTTATAAATATATTAATTGAGTACAGTCCCATTGAAGCGCTGTTAAATATAGTTATTGCCTTTTTAACGATAAACACTATTAGATGAACCAAATTAATGCTGTTGTATTTTTTCAGTTGGTGGGTAAACATACAACAAACATAGTTGGTACATGTACATAGGACAAATTCGGTGAGTCAAATAATACATTATATATATTTATTTAATTAATTTTGTCCGCCATTAATTAAGAAGAAACGATGTATGTGGAGGATTTGTGGGATAGGTGATAGGGATTGTGTACATGTTGTTTGTTACATTTATTGTTGATAGGGAAAATTTGAATTCTCTGATAAATCTCTTGTTTCAACTGGGGAACGTTTACAATTAACACGAGTTCATTTTTGCTGATTGCATTGTGTTTGTGTATGTTAGGGCTTCGATGATAGTATGCACTGCAAGCTTTAATTTCTTATCTCTGTAATTGTTAAATCTAACTCATCCTGACTCAATAACCGTATATTTGTCAAGCCTGATTTTGCTAGCGCTAAATCACTATTAGATGAACCAAATTAATGCTGTTGTATTTTTTCAGTTGGTGGGTAAACATACAACAAACATAGTTGGTACATGTACATAGGACAAATTCGGTGAGTCAAATAGTACATTATATATATTTGATCGAACACATGCAAAGTAAAAAGTAAACATTGCGTCAGCCATTATGGTTAGTGGAATTTCGCCCGCTACAATTTCGCCCGGGCTAGGAGCTGGGTTCGGACCCACAGAAGAAATTTATAAATAAAGCCGCGATAAGCGAATTCTCTCTCTCTTCGCTACTCTACACTTCTGCTGTTCGGTAACTATTAAAAGAAACCAGAAAAATCCGAAACTGATCCGAAAATAAGCGCAAGAACATTGGTGCCGTGACCAGGATATTTCAAAACGAACTTTGGTGAATTCTGTCTTCGCAAATATTTCGGGTCGTTCGTGAAAAATACGCGCAAAAAGTTCATCGTTAACGCTAACGGACCGCGTACGTCAAAATTCAAAATGCCCGCGGATCCCATTATCCTTTCGTCAAGACGCGCGATTCTTCTCGTTTCGGTCAGCCGTTACGAAGGTTTTATACGCGATTTCCAACAAGACCGCGATCTTGTTGAAGTTGAAGCTCGGGTAGCTAAATTCGACCGACTTTGCCAAGACTTGGAGAAGCTGCAGCAGGAGCTTGAGGACGTAGCTGCCACAGCAGAGGAAATAGCGCAGAACGCAGCGTTGCGCGCTGACTTTGAGCCCCGTCTGATACGGGTAGAAGCGGAGCTTAAAGCAAAAAGACCTCCACAAGGCTCGCAACTTAATACCACCGGCAGTTCCTTGGCTGGTATTAAGCTTCCGACCATCTCCTTGCCAGAGTTTAACGGAGATTATATGCAATGGCTCACTTTCCGCGACACATTCGAGTGTCTGATTCATGACAACCGCGATCTTCCCGCCATACAAAAATTTCACTATCTTCGCACAGCGGTCAAGGGTGAAGCGGCACAAGTGATTGAAGCCATCACAATTAGCGCGGCAAACTACGAGATTGCATGGCAAGCACTAACGGCGCGCTATTCAAATGAATATTTGCTCAAAAAACGCCACTTACAAGCATTATTCACTATGGCAACCGCGAAAAGGGAAAGCGCGACCGCACTGCACCTTCTGGTGGACGAGTTTGAGCGTCACAAGAAAACACTGGAGCATCTCGGGGAAAGAACGGAAACATGGAGTAGCTTGCTCGAGCATTTGTTGTGCACCAAGTTGCCTACGAGTACATTGAGAGACTGGGAGGAACATGCGTCAAGTGAAGAAAGCCCCACGTATGCTTGCTTGATCGTTTTCTTGCAGCGCCGTATGAGGGTGCTCGAAACCTTATCGGTAAACAAGGAGCAAGATATTGTTCTAAATGATTCGCACCAGTATACAAAACGAATGCCTCTTACGCGACTCGGCAGTTTTGCAGCGGCATCCAATGTTGCACGGAAATGCTCTCTGTGCGATTTAGAGCATTCCATCGCCAAATGTCCACGATTTATAGCCATGCACCCGATCGAACGCCATCGCACTATAATGAACGCACGGTTATGTTTGAATTGTCTTCGAGACAACCATCGCGCCCGCGACTGCTCTTCGCAGTACAAATGCCGCCATTGTAATTCACAACACCACACTATGTTACACACTTCACAAGATCACTCTGCCGGAGCATTCTCCACTGCGATGCCAGCTGCGAGCAATCGACCAGCAGCTAGCGATCACCCGGCCAATCTTCAGCGAACTTTCGCAGCAGCAATGGAGCGAGCGCCAACGCAGGTTTTGCTCCAAACTGCTATTATTAATATTGTCGACCCATTCGGGTTGGTTCATTCTGCTCGAGCACTCTTGGACAGTGCCTCGCAGCCGGACATGATGAGCAGCCAACTAGCAAATCGACTAAAATTAAAAAAGAAGAAGGTTAATGTTATCCTGCAAGGTGCAGGCCAATCTATCCGTCCGTTGAAAGAGTCCGTGCACGCGAAGATTGCCTCACGTACTCAACAGTTCGAAGCAGGAGTTGAGTTTTTGATCGTAGAAAAGTTGATGGCGAATCTACCGTTGCATGATATAAACACGACGGGCTGGAATATCCCGTCCGAGCTGGTTTTGGCCGATCCTGAATTCTTCAAATCTTCGGCAATCGACATTATCCTTGGTGCTCGACATTATGCCTCTTTCTTCGAAGGTAGCGCCCAAGTCAAGCTAGCGCCTACTCTTCCAACGCTGCAAGAGAGCGTATTTGGCTGGGTGGTTACTGGCTCGGTTGAATCGCCGGAGCTTACGGACGGCGCCTCTAACGTTGCCCATACAACAGCGGTCGTTTGCATGACAACGTTAGAAGAATCGATCGAGCGGTTCTGGAAATCAGAGGAACTATGGGTTAACGATGGCTACTCACCCGACGAACGCCATTGTGAGGCAATCTACAAAAGTACTACGCAGCGGGATCCATCGGGTCGGTACATAGTTCGTCTGCCCAAGCAACCCGATTTCTTTGACAAACTTGGCCTGTCAAAGGATATGGCTTTGAATCGATTCACACTGCTTGAAAGGAGACTGCAACGCGATCCGGGCCTGAAAGAAGAGTACCATAAATTTATGAAGGAGTACCTGGAGCTGAAGCATATGAGTCTAACGACACCGACTGAAAACGACCACGGTTACTACTTGCCGCACCATCCAGTGTTGAAAGCTTCCAGTTCGACGACAAAGTTGCGGGTTGTTTTCAACGGATCAGCTAAAACGTCTACCGGCTATTCACTAAACGAAGCATTACGTGTCGGTCCAGTAGTGCAAGACGATTTGCTGGACATAATACTCAGGTTTCGCACCTATAAAGTAGCACTCGTTGGCGACATCGCGAAAATGTACAGGCAGATAGTGGTTCATCCTGATGATCGCCGCTTTCAACGCGTTCTCTTCCGCTTCTCACCGGATGACTAAGTGGAGACTTACGAGCTGAATACGGTGACTTACGGGCTTTCACCATCCTCTTTCTTGGCTACGCGTACGTTGCTGCAGCTCGCCGAAGATGAAGGTTCAAGCTTTCCGCATGCTGCACAAGCTTTGGCGCAGAATTTTTACGTCGACGACTTCATCGGTGGTGCTGATTCGGTGGAGCAAGCACAACAGCTGCGAGAAGAGCTCTCCCAAATGCTGAATAACGGCGGATTCTCACTTCGAAAATGGACCTCAAATCAGCTGGCGGTTCTTTCCGGTTTGACTGAGGATCAAATCGGGACGCAATCGACACTTCAATTTATGCCCGACGAGAAGATAAAGGCACTCGGAATCGCTTGGGAGCCCGAAGCTGACGTTTTATCCTTCGAGTCGCGGATTGACGCCGACACCAGCCACCCCACCATGCGACTAATCTTCTCCGGCATCTCCCGAATGTTCGATCCGATAGGATTGATATCGCCGATCATCATTCGTGCTAAGTTGCTGATGCAAGAATTGTGGGTGCAGAAGTCGGGCTGGGACAATCCTGTTTCTGACAGCATCTACAAAAAGTGGACATCTATTAAATCCGATTGGCCAATCATTTCCGGTTATAAAAGCGATCATTATGATCTCTTACCTGATTCTCGCGTCCAATTACATACGTTTTGTGATGCCTCCGAAGCCGCCTTCGGAGCATGTATCTACGCGCGGTGTGAAAATAATCAAGGACAAGTGCGAGTATCGCTGTTGGCATCGAAGTCACGTTTAGCACCACTAAAGCGAATTACGTTACCGCGATTGGAACTTAATGCGGCCGTTACGGGAGCACATCTGTACGAACGCGTAAGGCAGGCCATGAAACTCGATTCAGTAGAGTCATATTTTTGGTCCGACTCTACCGTTACGCTGCACTGGCTGAGTTCACCACCCAACAACTGGAAAACTTACGTAGGGAATCGTGTCGCAGAAGTTCAAAACTACACGCATCAACATCCCTGGATTTGCCGCAACCGCCGTCATCCAGGCTGTGCATCCGTGGTTTGAGCGCTACTCTTCATTCACTCGGCTCTTACGCGTAATTGGGTATTGCATTCGATTCATACGCAATGCTAAGGAGAAGTGTCGCACTCATCGTGAGCCATCGGAAGCCCCAGCTTCGCCAACCATCACTCCGAACTTCCTTGAAGCTGCGAAAACTGTGCTTTGCAGGCTGGCACAGCAAGACGCATTTCCCGCGGAGCTCGAGCAGTTGAAGAAGCGTGAGGTAATTGCGAAGCGCTCACCGCTAAGACGTCTAACTCCATTCATCGATCCCGAAGGAGTAATGAGAGTAGGAGGACGTCTCCAGCTGTCGAAGCTGCCTTACGAATCGAAGCACCCAATTCTCCTACCGAAAAAGCACATCTTCGCACGCCGTATCGCAGAACATCTTCACCGGGAGCTCATACATGGTGGCGGAAGATTGTTGCTTTCCCAGATTCGCGAGCAATATTGGCCACTCGACGGACGTCACCTAGTGAAAGGCGTTGTGAGACACTGCTTCCGATGCATTCGTCAGCAGCCAACACTAGCGCAGCAGCAAATTGGACAGTTACCATCATCGCGAATCACACCAAGTCGACCGTTTTCGATCATCGGAGTGGATTATGCCGGACCAATCTACTTGCGACCGATTCATAAGCGTGCGGAGCCCGCCAAGGCATATCTTTGCGTGTTCGTTTGCTTTGCCACGAAAGCTGTTCACTTCGAACTTGTGGGTGATTTGACCACCGCTGGTTTCTTGGCTGCGCTACGACGATTTGCATCGCGAAGAGGACGTCCGTCGCATATCTACTCGGACAACGGAAAAAACTTCGAGGGCGCAGCACGTGAGTTAAGCGAACTATTCGAAATGTTCCGCGATGAGGAGCAACGCAACACCATCATCTCGAATTGCGCGGAGATGGGTATCACTTGGCACTTCAGCCCGCCGAGGGCCCCGCACTTTGGCGGACTATGGGAAGCAGCAGTGAAGACGGCCAAAAGACACCTCTTTCGTCAGCTAGGCAGCACAAAGTTGCCTTACGAGGGCTACATCACTGGCAAAAGAACTGGCCGCACTAACACCTGCACATTTTTTGATAGGCACCTCGATGAACGCGATGCCAGAGCCGGACTACACTGTCAGGAAAACATACACGCTGAGCGATTGGCAGAAGTGGCAACTGGTCGTGCAGCACTTTTGGAAGCATTGGGCCACCGAGTACCTGCAGGAGATGCAAAGAGACACGATGAGGACCTGCAGCACTAATGATTTCTCACCTGGTCGGCTAGTAATACTGATGGACGATGCTCTCCCGACAACCCAATGGCCACTCGCGCGGATCATCGAAACGCATCCCGGAATGGACAAGCTGACACGGGTAGTCACTTTGAGAACGGCGAAGGGGATATCCGTGAGGCCAATAACAAAAATTTGCCTGCTACCGGAGGCTGGTAGCGAGATCGAGTCAACACATGCCGATTAGGTATTGACGTACGTCAAGGGGTTGGAGGATGATCGAACACAAGCAAAGTAAAAAGTAAACATTGCGTCAGCCATTATGGTTAGTGGAATTTCGCCCGCTACAATTTCGCCCGGGCTAGGAGCTGGGTTCGGACCCACAGAAGAAATTTATAAATAAAGCCGCGATAAGCGAATTCTCTCTCTCTTCGCTACTCTACACTTCTGCTGTTCGGTAACTATTAAAAGAAACCAGAAAAATCCGAAACTGATCCGAAAATAAGCGCAAGAACAATATTTATTTAATTAATTTTGTCCGCCATTAATTAAGAAGAAACGATGCATGTGGAGGATTTGTGGGATAGGTGATAGGGATTGTGTACATGTTTTATTATACATTTATTGTTGATAGGGAAAATTTGAATTTTCTGATAAATCTCTTGTTGCATCTGGGGAAAGTTTACAATTAATACGAGTTCATTTTTGCTGATTGCTTTGTGTTCGTGTATGTTAGGGCTTCGATGATAGTATGCACAGCAAGCTTTAATTTCTTATCTCTGTAATTGTTAAATCTAACACATCCTGACTCAACAACCGTATATTTGTCAAGCCTGATTTTGCTAGCGCTATGCTTTCTATGATAGTTGAAATTTTCTGTGACAAATATTTAGAATTCATACAAATATTGATTGAGTACAGTCCCATTGAAGCGCTGTTGAATATAGTTATTGCCTTTTTAACGATAAACACTATTAGATTAACCAAATTAATGCTGTTGTATTTTTTCAGTTGGTGGGTAAACATACAACAAACATAGTTGGTACATGTACATAGGACAAATTCGGTGAGTCAAATAGTACATTATATATATTTATTTAATTAATTTTGTCCGCCATTAATTAAGAAGAAACGATGTATGTGGAGAATTTGTGGGATAGGTGATAGGGATTGTGTACATGTTGTTTGTTACATTTATTGTTGATAAGGAAAATTTGAATTTTCTGACAAATCTCTTGTTTCAACTGGGGAACGTTTACAATTAACACGAATTCATTTTTGCTGATTGCTTTATGTTTGTGTATGTTAGGGCTTCGATGATAGTATGCACTGCAAGCTTTAATTTCTTATCTCTTACATTATATATATTTATTTAATTAATTTTGTCCGCCATTAATTAAGAAGAAACGATGTTTGTGGAGGATTTGTGGGATAGTGATAGGGATTGTGTACATGTTTTTTTCTTACATTTATTGTTGATAGGGAAAATTTGAATCCTCTGATAAATCTCTTGTTTCAACTGGGGAACGTTTACAATTGATACGAGTTAATTTTTGCTGATTGCTTTGTGTTTGTGTATGTTAGGTCTTCGATGATAGTATGCACTGCAAGCTTTAATTTCTTATCTCTGTAATTGTTAAATCTAACTCATCCTGACTCAATAACCGTATATTTGTCAAGCCTGATTTTGCTAGCGCTATGCTTTCTATGATAGTTGAAATTTTCTCTGACAAATATTTAGAATTCATAAAAATATTAATTGAGTACAGTCCCATTGAAGCGCTGTTGAATATAGTTATTGCCTTTTTAACGATAAACACTATTAGATTAACCAAATTAATGCTGTTGTATTTCTTCAGTTGGTGGGTAAACATACAACAAACATAGTTGGTACATGTACATAGGACAAATTCGGTGAGTCAAATAGTACATTATATATATTTATTTAATTAATTTTGTCCGCCATTAATTAAGAAGAAACGATGTATGTGGAGGATTTGTGGGATAGTGATAGGGATTGTGTACATGTTGTTTGTTACATTTATTGTTGATAGGGAAAATTTGAATTTTCTGATAAATCTCTTGTTTCAACTGGGGAACGTTTAGAATTAACACGAATTCATTTTTGCTGATTGCTTTGTGTTTGTGTATGTTAGGGCTTCGATGATAGTATGCACTGCAAGCTTTAATTTCTTATCTCTTACATTATATATATTTATTTAATTAATTTTGTCCGCCATTAATTAAGAAGAAACGATGTATGTGGAGGATTTGTGGGATAGTGATAGGGATTGTGTACATGTTTTTTCTTACATTTATTGTTGATAGGGAAAATTTGAATCCTCTGATAAATCTCTTGTTTCAACTGGGGAACGTTTACAATTGATACGAGTTAATTTTTGCTGATTGCTTTGTGTTTGTGTATGTTAGGGCTTCGATGATAGTATGCACTGCAAGCTTTAATTTCTTATCTCTGTAATTGTTAAATCTAACTCATCCTGACTCAATAACCGTATATTTGTCAAGCCTGATTTTGCTAGCGCTATGCTTTCTATGATAGTTGAAATTTTCTCTGACAAATATTTAGAATTCATAAAAATATTAATTGAGTACAGTCCCATTGAAGCGCTGTTGAATATAGTTATTGCCTTTTTAACGATAAACACTATTAGATGAACCAAATTAATGCTGTTGTATTTTTTCAGTTGGTGGGTAAACATACAACAAACATAGTTGGTACATGTACATAGGACAAATTCGGTGAGTCAAATAGTACATTATATATATTTATTTAATTAATTTTGTCCGCCATTAATTAAGAAGAAACGATGTATGTGGAGGATTTGTGGGATAGGTGATAGGGATTGTGAACATGTTTTTTCTTACATTTATTGTTGATAGGGAAAATTTGAATTCTCTGATAAATCTCTTGTTTCAACTGGGGAACGTTTACAATTGATACGAGTTAATTTTTGCTGATTTCTTTGTGTTTGTGTATGTTAGGGCTTCGATGATAGTATGCACTGCAAGCTTTAATTTCTTATCTCTGTAATTGTTAAATCTAACTCATCCTGACTCAATAACCGTATATTTGTCAAGCCTGATTTTGCTAGCGCTATGCTTTCTATGATAGTTGAAATTTTCTCTGACAAATATTTAGAATTCATACAAATATTGATTGAGTACAGTCCCATTGAAGCGCTGTTGCATATAGTTATTGCCTTTTTAACGATAAACACTATTAGATGAACCAAATTAATGCTGTTGTATTTTTTCAGTTGGTGGGTAAACATACAACAACCATAGTTGGTACATGTACATAGGACAAATTCGGTGAGTCAAATAATACATTATATATATTTATTTAATTAATTTTGTCCGCCATTAATTAAGAAGAAACGATGTATGTGGAGGATTTGTGGGATAGGTGATAGGGATTGTGTACATGTTTTTTCATACATTTATTGTTGACAGGGAAAATTTGAATTTTCTGATAAATCTCTTGTTGCATCTGGGGAAAGTTTACAATTAACACGATTTCATTTTTGCTGATTGCTTTGTGTTCGTGTATGTTAGGGCTTCGATGATAGTATGCACAGCAAGCTTTAATTTCTTATCTCTGTAATTGTTAAATCTAACTCATCCTGACTCAATAACCGTATATTTGTCAAGCCTGATTTTGCTAGCGCTATGCTTTCTATCATAGTTGAAATTTTCTCTGACAAATATTTAGAATTTATAAATATATTAATTGAGTACAGTCCCATTGAAGCGCTGTTAAATATAGTTATTGCCTTTTTAACGATAAACACTATTAGATGAACCAAATTAATGCTGTTGTATTTTTTCAGTTGGTGGGTAAACATACAACAAACATAGTTGGTACATGTACATAGGACAAATTCGGTGAGTCAAATAATACATTGTAAATATTTATTTAATTAATTTTGTCCGCCATTAATTAAGAAGAAACGATGTATGTGGAGGATTTGTGGGATAGGTGATAGGGATTGTGTACATGTTGTTTGTTACATTTATTGTTGATAGGGAAAATTTGAATTCTCTGATAAATCTCTTGTTTCAACTGGGGAACGTTTACAATTAACACGAGTTCATTTTTGCTGATTGCATTGTGTTTGTGTATGTTAGGGCTTCGATGATAGTATGCACTGCATGCTTTAATTTCTTATCTCTGTAATTGTTAAATCTAACTCATCCTGACTCAATAACCGTATATTTGTCAAGCCTGATTTTGCTAGCGCTATGCTTTCTATGATAGTTGAAATTTTCTCTGACAAATATTTAGAATTCATACAAATATTGATTGAGTACAGTCCCATTGAAGCGCTGTTGCATATAGTTATTGCCTTTTTAACGATAAACACTATTAGATGAACCAAATTAATGCTGTTGTATTTTTTCAGTTGGTGGGTAAACATACAACAACCATAGTTGGTACATGTACATAGGACAAATTCGGTGACTCAAATAATACATTATATATATTTATTTAATTAATTTTGTCCGCCATTAATTAAGAAGAAACGATGTATGTGGAGGATTTGTGGGATAGGTGATAGGGATTGTGTACATGTTTTTTCATACATTTATTGTTGATAGGGAAAATTTGAATTTTCTGATAAATCTCTTGTTGCATCTGGGGAAAGTTTACAATTAACACGATTTCATTTTTGCTGATTGCTTTGTGTTCGTGTATGTTAGGGCTTCGATGATAGTATGCACAGCAAGCTTTAATTTCTTATCTCTGTAATTGTTAAATCTAACTCATCCTGACTCAATAACCGTATATTTGTCAAGCCTGATTTTGCTAGCGCTATGCTTTCTATCATAGTTGAAATTTTCTCTGACAAATATTTAGAATTTATAAATATATTAATTGAGTACAGTCCCATTGAAGCGCTGTTAAATATAGTTATTGCCTTTTTAACGATAAACACTATTAGATGAACCAAATTAATGCTGTTGTATTTTTTCAGTTGGTGGGTAAACATACAACAAACATAGTTGGTACATGTACATAGGACAAATTCGGTGAGTCAAATAATACATTGTAAATATTTATTTAATTAATTTTGTCCGCCATTAATTAAGAAGAAACGATGTATGTGGAGGATTTGTGGGATAGGTGATAGGGATTGTGTACATGTTGTTTGTTACATTTATTGTTGATAGGGAAAATTTGAATTCTCTGATAAATCTCTTGTTTCAACTGGGGAACGTTTACAATTAACACGAGTTCATTTTTGCTGATTGCATTGTGTTTGTGTATGTTAGGGCTTCGATGATAGTATGCACTGCATGCTTTAATTTCTTATCTCTGTAATTGTTAAATCTAACTCATCCTGACTCAATAACCGTATATTTGTCAAGCCTGATTTTGCTAGCGCTATGCTTTCTATGATAGTTGAAATTTTCTCTGACAAATATTTAGAATTCATACAAATATTGATTGAGTACAGTCCCATTGAAGCGCTGTTGCATATAGTTATTGCCTTTTTAACGATAAACACTATTAGATGAACCAAATTAATGCTGTTGTATTTTTTCAGTTGGTGGGTAAACATACAACAACCATAGTTGGTACATGTACATAGGACAAATTCGGTGACTCAAATAATACATTATATATATTTATTTAATTAATTTTGTCCGCCATTAATTAAGAAGAAACGATGTATGTGGAGGATTTGTGGGATAGGTGATAGGGATTGTGTACATGTTTTTTCATACATTTATTGTTGATAGGGAAAATTTGAATTTTCTGATAAATCTCTTGTTGCATCTGGGGAAAGTTTACAATTAACACGATTTCATTTTTGCTGATTGCTTTGTGTTCGTGTATGTTAGGGCTTCGATGATAGTATGCACAGCAAGCTTTAATTTCTTATCTCTGTAATTGTTAAATCTAACTCATCCTGACTCAATAACCGTATATTTGTCAAGCCTGATTTTGCTAGCGCTATGCTTTCTATCATAGTTGAAATTTTCTCTGACAAATATTTAGAATTTATAAATATATTAATTGAGTACAGTCCCATTGAAGCGCTGTTAAATATAGTTATTGCCTTTTTAACGATAAACACTATTAGATGAACCAAATTAATGCTGTTGTATTTTTTCAGTTGGTGGGTAAACATACAACAAACATAGTTGGTACATGTACATAGGACAAATTCGGTGAGTCAAATAATACATTGTAAATATTTATTTAATTAATTTTGTCCGCCATTAATTAAGAAGAAACGATGTATGTGGAGGATTTGTGGGATAGGTGATAGGGATTGTGTACATGTTGTTTGTTACATTTATTGTTGATAGGGAAAATTTGAATTCTCTGATAAATCTCTTGTTTCAACTGGGGAACGTTTACAATTAACACGAGTTCATTTTTGCTGATTGCATTGTGTTTGTGTATGTTAGGGCTTCGATGATAGTATGCACTGCATGCTTTAATTTCTTATCTCTGTAATTGTTAAATCTAACTCATCCTGACTCAATAACCGTATATTTGTCAAGCCTGATTTTGCTAGCGCTATGCTTTCTATGATAGTTGAAATTTTCTCTGACAAATATTTAGAATTCATACAAATATTGATTGAGTACAGTCCCATTGAAGCGCTGTTGCATATAGTTATTGCCTTTTTAACGATAAACACTATTAGATGAACCAAATTAATGCTGTTGTATTTTTTTCAGTTGGTGGGTAAACATACAACAACCATAGTTGGTACATGTACATAGGACAAATTCGGTGAGTCAAATAATACATTATATATATTTATTTAATTAATTTTGTCCGCCATTAATTAAGAAGAAACGATGTATGTGGAGGATTTGTGGGATAGGTGATAGGGATTGTGTACATGTTTTTTCATACATTTATTGTTGATAGGGAAAATTTGAATTTTCTGATAAATCTCTTGTTGCATCTGGGGAAAGTTTACAATTAACACGATTTCATTTTTGCTGATTGCTTTGTGTTCGTGTATGTTAGGGCTTCGATGATAGTATGCACAGCAAGCTTTAATTTCTTATCTCTGTAATTGTTAAATCTAACTCATCCTGACTCAATAACCGTATATTTGTCAAGCCTGATTTTGCTAGCGCTATGCTTTCTATCATAGTTGAAATTTTCTCTGACAAATATTTAGAATTTATAAATATATTAATTGAGTACAGTCCCATTGAAGCGCTGTTAAATATAGTTATTGCCTTTTTAACGATAAACACTATTAGATGAACCAAATTAATGCTGTTGTATTTTTTCAGTTGGTGGGTAAACATACAACAAACATAGTTGGTACATGTACATAGGACAAATTCGGTGAGTCAAATAATACATTATATATATTTATTTAATTAATTTTGTCCGCCATTAATTAAGAAGAAACGATGTATGTGGAGGATTTGTGGGATAGGTGATAGGGATTGTGTACATGTTGTTTGTTACATTTATTGTTGATAGGGAAAATTTGAATTCTCTGATAAATCTCTTGTTTCAACTGGGGAACGTTTACAATTAACACGAGTTCATTTTTGCTGATTGCATTGTGTTTGTGTATGTTAGGGCTTCGATGATAGTATGCACTGCAAGCTTTAATTTCTTATCTCTGTAATTGTTAAATCTAACTCATCCTGACTCAATAACCGTATATTTGTCAAGCCTGATTTTGCTAGCGCTAAATCACTATTAGATGAACCAAATTAATGCTGTTGTATTTTTTCAGTTGGTGGGTAAACATACAACAAACATAGTTGGTACATGTACATAGGACAAATTCGGTGAGTCAAATAGTACATTATATATATTTGATCGAACACATGCAAAGTAAAAAGTAAACATTGCGTCAGCCATTATGGTTAGTGGAATTTCGCCCGCTACAATTTCGCCCGGGCTAGGAGCTGGGTTCGGACCCACAGAAGAAATTTATAAATAAAGCCGCGATAAGCGAATTCTCTCTCTCTTCGCTACTCTACACTTCTGCTGTTCGGTAACTATTAAAAGAAACCAGAAAAATCCGAAACTGATCCGAAAATAAGCGCAAGAACATTGGTGCCGTGACCAGGATATTTCAAAACGAACTTTGGTGAATTCTGTCTTCGCAAATATTTCGGGTCGTTCGTGAAAAATACGCGCAAAAAGTTCATCGTTAACGCTAACGGACCGCGTACGTCAAAATTCAAAATGCCCGCGGATCCCATTATCCTTTCGTCAAGACGCGCGATTCTTCTCGTTTCGGTCAGCCGTTACGAAGGTTTTATACGCGATTTCCAACAAGACCGCGATCTTGTTGAAGTTGAAGCTCGGGTAGCTAAATTCGACCGACTTTGCCAAGACTTGGAGAAGCTGCAGCAGGAGCTTGAGGACGTAGCTGCCACAGCAGAGGAAATAGCGCAGAACGCAGCGTTGCGCGCTGACTTTGAGCCCCGTCTGATACGGGTAGAAGCGGAGCTTAAAGCAAAAAGACCTCCACAAGGCTCGAAACTTAATACCACCGGCAGTTCCTTGGCTGGTATTAAGCTTCCGACCATCTCCTTGCCAGAGTTTAACGGAGATTATATGCAATGGCTCACTTTCCGCGACACATTCGAGTGTCTGATTCATGACAACCGCGATCTTCCCGCCATACAAAAATTTCACTATCTTCGCGCAGCGGTCAAGGGTGAAGCGGCACAAGTGATTGAAGCCATCACAATTAGCGCGGCAAACTACGAGATTGCATGGCAAGCACTAACGGCGCGCTATTCAAATGAATATTTGCTCAAAAAACGCCACTTACAAGCATTATTCACTATGGCAACCGCGAAAAGGGAAAGCGCGACCGCACTGCACCTTCTGGTGGACGAGTTTGAGCGTCACAAGAAAACACTGGAGCATCTCGGGGAAAGAACGGAAACATGGAGTAGCTTGCTCGAGCATTTGTTGTGCACCAAGTTGCCTACGAGTACATTGAGAGACTGGGAGGAACATGCGTCAAGTGAAGAAAGCCCCACGTATGCTTGCTTGATCGTTTTCTTGCAGCGCCGTATGAGGTTGCTCGAAACCTTATCGGTAAACAAGGAGCAAGATATTGTTCTAAATGATTCGCACCAGTATACAAAACGAATGCCTCTTACGCGACTCGGCAGTTTTGCAGCGGCATCCAATGTTGCACGGAAATGCTCTCTGTGCGATTTAGAGCATTCCATCGCCAAATGTCCACGATTTATAGCCATGCACCCGATCGAACGCCATCGCACTATAATGAACGCACGGTTATGTTTGAATTGTCTTCGAGACAACCATCGCGCCCGCGACTGCTCTTCGCAGTACAAATGCCGCCATTGTAATTCACAACACCACACTATGTTACACACTTCACAAGATCACTCTGCCGGAGCATTCTCCACTGCGATGCCAGCTGCGAGCAATCGACCAGCAGCTAGCGATCACCCGGCCAATCTTCAGCGAACTTTCGCAGCAGCAATGGAGCGAGCGCCAACGCAGGTTTTGCTCCAAACTGCTATTATTAATATTGTCGACCCATTCGGGTTGGTTCATTCTGCTCGAGCACTCTTGGACAGTGCCTCGCAGCCGGACATGATGAGCAGCCAACTAGCAAATCGACTAAAATTAAAAAAGAAGAAGGTTAATGTTATCCTGCAAGGTGCAGGCCAATCTATCAGTCCGTTGAAAGAGTCCGTGCACGCGAAGATTGCCTCACGTACTCAACAGTTCGAAGCAGGAGTTGAGTTTTTGATCGTAGAAAAGTTGATGGCGAATCTACCGTTGCATGATATAAACACGACGGGCTGGAATATCCCGTCCGAGCTGGTTTTGGCCGATCCTGAATTCTTCAAATCTTCGGCAATCGACATTATCCTTGGTGCTCGACATTATGCCTCTTTCTTCGAAGGTAGCGCCCAAGTCAAGCTAGCGCCTACTCTTCCAACGCTGCAGGAGAGCGTATTTGGCTGGGTGGTTACTGGCTCGGTTGAATCGCCGGAGCTTACGGACGGCGCCTCTAACGTTGCCCATACAACAGCGGTCGTTTGCATGACAACGTTAGAAGAATCGATCGAGCGGTTCTGGAAATCAGAGGAACTATGGGTTAACGATGGCTACTCACCCGACGAACGCCATTGTGAGGCAATCTACAAAAGTACTACGCAGCGGGATCCATCGGGTCGGTACATAGTTCGTCTGCCCAAGCAACCCGATTTCTTTGACAAACTTGGCCTGTCAAAGGATATGGCTTTGAATCGATTCACACTGCTTGAAAGGAGACTGCAACGCGATCCGGGCCTGAAAGAAGAGTACCATAAATTTATGAAGGAGTACCTGGAGCTGAAGCATATGAGTCTAACGACACCGACTGAAAACGACCACGGTTACTACTTGCCGCACCATCCAGTGTTGAAAGCTTCCAGTTCGACGACAAAGTTGCGGGTTGTTTTCGACGGATCAGCTAAAACGTCTACCGGCTATTCACTAAACGAAGCATTACGTGTCGGTCCAGTAGTGCAAGACGATTTGCTGGACATAATACTCAGGTTTCGCACCTATAAAGTAGCACTCGTTGGCGACATCGCGAAAATGTACAGGCAGATAGTGGTTCATCCTGATGATCGCCGCTTTCAACGCGTTCTCTTCCGCTTCTCACCGGATGACTCAGTGGAGACTTACGAGCTGAATACGGTGACTTACGGGCTTTCACCATCCTCTTTCTTGGCTACGCGTACGTTGCTGCAGCTCGCCGAAGATGAAGGTTCAAGCTTTCCGCATGCTGCACAAGCTTTGGCGCAGAATTTTTACGTCGACGACTTCATCGGTGGTGCTGATTCGGTGGAGCAAGCACAACAGCTGCGAGAAGAGCTCTCCCAAATGCTGAATAACGGCGGATTCTCACTGCGAAAATGGACCTCAAATCAGCTGGCGGTTCTTTCCGGTTTGACTGAGGATCAAATCGGGACGCAATCGACACTTCAATTTATGCCCGACGAGAAGATAAAGGCACTCGGAATCGCTTGGGAGCCCGAAGCTGACGTTTTATCCTTCGAGTCGCGGATTGACGCCGACACCAGCCACCCCACCATGCGACTAATCTTCTCCGGCATCTCCCAAATGTTCGATCCGATAGGATTGATATCGCCGATCATCATTCGTGCTAAGTTGCTGATGCAAGAATTGTGGGTGCAGAAGTCGGGCTGGGACAATCCTGTTTCTGACAGCATCTACAAAAAGTGGACATCTATTAAATCCGATTGGCCAATCATTTCCGGTTATAAAAGCGATCGTTATGCTCCCTTACCTGATTCTCGCGTCCAATTACATACGTTTTGTGATGCCTCCGAAGCCGCCTTCGGAGCATGTATCTACGCGCGGTGTGAAAATAATCAAGGACAAGTGCGAGTATCGCTGTTGGCATCGAAGTCACGTTTAGCACCACTAAAGCGAATTACGTTACCGCGATTGGAACTTAATGCGGCCGTTACGGGAGCACATCTGTACGAACGCGTAAGGCAGGCCATGAGACTCGATTCAGTAGAGTCATATTTTTGGTCCGACTCTACCGTTACGCTGCACTGGCTGAGTTCACCACCCAACAACTGGAAAACTTACGTAGGGAATCGTGTCGCAGAAGTTCAAAACTACACGCATCAACATCCCTGGAAGCACATCGCGGGTTGTTCCAATCCTGCTGATTTAGTTTCACGTGGCGTGACTGCAGCAGATTTTGTCAAGAATGCATTGTGGAGCTGCGGTCCAGAATGGTTAATTCTTCCAGCGTCTGAATGGCCAAACTCAACGTCGACAGTTGCGGATGGAACAGAGCTGGAGACTCGCCATGTGTTTGCCGCAACCGCCGTCATCCAGGCTGTGCATCCGTGGTTTGAGCGCTACTCTTCATTCACTCGGCTCTTACGCGTAATTGGGTATTGCATTCGATTCATACGCAATGCTAAGGAGAAGTGTCGCACTCATCGTGAGCCATCGGAAGCCCCAGCTTCGCCAACCATCACTCCGAACTTCCTTGAAGCTGCGAAAACTGTGCTTTGCAGGCTGGCACAGCAAGACGCATTTCCCGCGGAGCTCGAGCAGTTGAAGAAGCGTGAGGTAATTGCGAAGCGCTCACCGCTAAGACGTCTAACTCCATTCATCGATCCCGAAGGAGTAATGAGAGTAGGAGGACGTCTCCAGCTGTCGAAGCTGCCTTACGAATCGAAGCACCCAATTCTCCTACCGAAAAAGCACATCTTCGCACGCCGTATCGCAGAACATCTTCACCGGGAGCTCATACATGGTGGCGGAAGATTGTTGCTTTCCCAGATTCGCGAGCAATATTGGCCACTCGACGGACGTCACCTAGTGAATGGCGTTGTGAGACACTGCTTCCGATGCATTCGTCAGCAGCCAACACTAGCGCAGCAGCAAATTGGACAGTTACCATCATCGCGAATCACACCAAGTCGACCGTTTTCGATCATCGGAGTGGATTATGCCGGACCAATCTACTTGCGACCGATTCATAAGCGTGCGGAGCCCGCCAAGGCATATCTTTGCGTGTTCGTTTGCTTTGCCACGAAAGCAGTTCACTTCGAACTTGTGGGTGATTTGACCACCGCTGGTTTCTTGGCTGCGCTACGACGATTTGCATCGCGAAGAGGACGTCCGTCGCATATCTACTCGGACAACGGAAAAAACTTCGAGGGCGCAGCACGTGAGTTAAGCGAACTATTCGAAATGTTCCGCGATGAGGAGCAACGCAACACCATCATCTCGTATTGCGCGGAGATGGGTATCACTTGGCACTTCAGCCCGCCGAGGGCCCCGCACTTTGGCGGACTATGGGAAGCAGCAGTGAAGACGGCCAAAAGACACCTCTTTCGTCAGCTAGGCAGCACAAAGTTGCCTTACGAGGGCTACATCACCGTCCTGCACCAGATCGAAGCGGCGATGAATTCTCGTCCGCTGTTACCCATGTCGGACGACCCAAACGAACTGGCCGCACTAACACCTGCACATTTTTTGATAGGCACCTCGATGAACGCCGGACTACACTGTCAGGAAAACATACACGCTGAGCGATTGGCAGAAGTGGCAACTGGTCGTGCAGCACTTTTGGAAGCATTGGGCCACCGAGTACCTGCAGGAGATGCAAAGAGACACGATGAGGACCTGCAGCACTAATGATTTCTCACCTGGTCGTCTAGTAATACTGATGGACGATGCTCTCCCGACAACCCAATGGCCACTCGCGCGGATCATCGAAACGCATCCCGGAATGGACAAGCTGACACGGGTAGTCACTTTGAGAACGGCGAAGGGGATATCCGTGAGGCCAATAACAAAAATTTGCCTGCTACCGGAGGCTGGTAGCGAGATCGAGTCAACACATGCCGATTAGGTATGTACGTACGTCAAGGGGTTGGAGGATGATCGAACACAAGCAAAGTAAAAAGTAAACATTGCGTCAGCCATTATGGTTAGTGGAATTTCGCCCGCTACAATTTCGCCCGGGCTAGGAGCTGGGTTCGGACCCACAGAAGAAATTTATAAATAAAGCCGCGATAAGCGAATTCTCTCTCTCTTCGCTACTCTACACTTCTGCTGTTCGGTAACTAATAAAAGAAACCAGAAAAATCCGAAACTGATCCGAAAATAAGCGCAAGAACAATATTTATTTAATTAATTTTGTCCGCCATTAATTAAGAAGAAACGATGCATGTGGAGGATTTGTGGGATAGGTGATAGGGATTGTGTACATGTTTTATTATACATTTATTGTTGATAGGGAAAATTTGAATTTTCTGATAAATCTCTTGTTGCATCTGGGGAAAGTTTACAATTAACACGATTTCATTTTTGCTGATTGCTTTGTGTTCGTGTATGTTAGGGCTTCGATGATAGTATGCACAGCAAGCTTTAATTTCTTATCTCTGTAATTGTTAAATCTAACTCACCCTGACTCAATAACCGTATATTTGTCAAGCCTGATTTTGCTAGCGCTATGCTTTCTATGATAGTTGAAATTTTCTGTGACAAATATTTAGAATTCATACAAATATTGATTGAGTACAGTCCCATTGAAGCGCTGTTGAATATAGTTATTGCCTTTTTAACGATAAACACTATTAGATTAACCAAATTAATGCTGTTGTATTTTTTCAGTTGGTGGGTAAACATACAACAAACATAGTTGGTACATGTACATAGGACAAATTCGATGAGTCAAATAATACATTATATATATTTATTTAATTAATTTTGTCCGCCATTAATTAAGAAGAAACGATGTTTGTGGAGGATTTGTGGGATAGTGATAGGGATTGTGTACATGTTTTTTCTTACATTTATTGTTGATAGGGAAAATTTGAATCCTCTGATAAATCTCTTGTTTCAACTGGGGAACGTTTACAATTGATACGAGTTAATTTTTGCTGATTGCTTTGTGTTTGTGTATGTTAGGGCTTCGATGATAGTATGCACAGCAAGCTTTAATTTCTTATCTCTGTAATTGTTAAATCTAACTCATCCTGACTCAATAACCGTATATTTGTCAAGCCTGATTTTGCTAGCGCTATGCTTTCTATGATAGTTGAAATTTTCTCTGACAAATATTTAGAATTCATAAAAATATTAATTGAGTACAGTCCCATTGAAGCGCTGTTGAATATAGTTATTGCCTTTTTAACGATAAACACTATTAGATGAACCAAATTAATGCTGTTGTATTTTTTCAGTTGGTGGGTAAACATACAACAAACATAGTTGGTACATGTACATAGGACAAATTCGGTGAGTCAAATAGTACATTATATATATTTATTTAATTAATTTTGTCCGCCATTAATTAAGAAGAAACGATGTATGTGGAGGATTTGTGGGATAGTGATAGGGATTGTGTACATGTTGTTTGTTACATTTATTGTTGATAGGGAAAATTTGAATTTTCTGATAAATCTCTTGTTTCAACTGGGGAACGTTTACAATTAACACGAATTCATTTTTGCTGATTGCTTTGTGTTCGTGTATGTTAGGGCTTCGATGATAGTATGCACTGCAAGCTTTAATTTCTTATCTCTGTAATTGTTAAATCTAACTCATCCTGACTCAATAACCGTATATTTGTCAAGCCTGATTTTGCTAGCGCTATGCTTTCTATCATAGTTGAAATTTTCTCTGACAAATATTTAGAATTTATAAATATATTAATTGAGTACAGTCCCATTGAAGCGCTGTTGAATATAGTTATTGCCTTTTTAACGATAAACACTATTAGATGAACCAAATTAATGCTGTTGTATTTTTTCAGTTGGTGGGTAAACATACAACAAACATAGTTGGTACATGTACATAGGACAAATTCGGTGAGTCAAATAATACATTATATATATTTATTTAATTAATTTTGTCCGCCATTAATTAAGAAGAAACGATGTATGTGGAGGATTTGTGGGATAGGTGATAGGGATTGTGTACATGTTGTTTGTTACATTTATTGTTGATAGGGAAAATTTGAATTCTCTGATAAATCTCTTGTTTCAACTGGGGAACGTTTACAATTAACACGAGTTCATTTTTGCTGATTGCATTGTGTTTGTGTATGTTAGGGCTTCGATGATAGTATGCACTGCAAGCTTTAATTTCTTATCTCTGTAATTGTTAAATCTAACTCATCCTGACTCAATAACCGTATATTTGTCAAGCCTGATTTTGCTAGCGCTATGCTTTCTATGATAGTTGAAATTTTCTCTGACAAATATTTAGAATTCATACAAATATTGATTGAGTACAGTCCCATTGAAGCGCTGTTGCATATAGTTATTGCCTTTTTAACGATAAACACTATTAGATGAACCAAATTAATGCTGTTGTATTTTTTCAGTTGGTGGGTAAACATACAACAACCATAGTTGGTACATGTACATAGGACAAATTCGGTGAGTCAAATAATACATTATATATATTTATTTAATTAATTTTGTCCGCCATTAATTAAGAAGAAACGATGTATGTGGAGGATTTGTGGGATAGGTGATAGGGATTGTGTACATGTTTTTTCATACATTTATTGTTGATAGGGAAAATTTGAATTTTCTGATAAATCTCTTGTTGCATCTGGGGAAAGTTTACAATTAACACGATTTCATTTTTGCTGATTGCTTTGTGTTCGTGTATGTTAGGGCTTCGATGATAGTATGCACAGCAAGCTTTAATTTCTTATCTC
This sequence comes from Anopheles atroparvus, assembly GCA_914969975.1. Lineage (NCBI taxonomy): Eukaryota > Metazoa > Arthropoda > Insecta > Diptera > Culicidae > Anopheles > Anopheles atroparvus. Next base: position 150,480 of record CAJZCY010000001.1, on the reverse strand, counting down.
TGTAATTGTTAAATCTAACTCATCCTGACTCAATAACCGTATATTTGTCAAGCCTGATTTTGCTAGCGCTATGCTTTCTATCATAGTTGAAATTTTCTCTGACAAATATTTAGAATTTATAAATATATTAATTGAGTACAGTCCCATTGAAGCGCTGTTGAATATAGTTATTGCCTTTTTAACGATAAACACTATTAGATGAACCAAATTAATGCTGTTGTATTTTTTCAGTTGGTGGGTAAACATACAACAAACATAGTTGGTACATGTACATAGGACAAATTCGGTGAGTCAAATAATACATTATATATATTTATTTAATTAATTTTGTCCGCCATTAATTAAGAAGAAACGATGTATGTGGAGGATTTGTGGGATAGGTGATAGGGATTGTGTACATGTTGTTTGTTACATTTATTGTTGATAGGGAAAATTTGAATTCTCTGATAAATCTCTTGTTTCAACTGGGGAACGTTTACAATTAACACGAGTTCATTTTTGCTGATTGCATTGTGTTTGTGTATGTTAGGGCTTCGATGATAGTATGCACTGCAAGCTTTAATTTCTTATCTCTGTAATTGTTAAATCTAACTCATCCTGACTCAATAACCGTATATTTGTCAAGCCTGATTTTGCTAGCGCTATGCTTTCTATGATAGTTGAAATTTTCTCTGACAAATATTTAGAATTCATACAAATATTGATTGAGTACAGTCCCATTGAAGCGCTGTTGCATATAGTTATTGCCTTTTTAACGATAAACACTATTAGATGAACCAAATTAATGCTGTTGTATTTTTTCAGTTGGTGGGTAAACATACAACAACCATAGTTGGTACATGTACATAGGACAAATTCGGTGAGTCAAATAATACATTATATATATTTATTTAATTAATTTTGTCCGCCATTAATTAAGAAGAAACGATGTATGTGGAGGATTTGTGGGATAGGTGATAGGGATTGTGTACATGTTTTTTCATACATTTATTGTTGATAGGGAAAATTTGAATTTTCTGATAAATCTCTTGTTGCATCTGGGGAAAGTTTACAATTAACACGATTTCATTTTTGCTGATTGCTTTGTGTTCGTGTATGTTAGGGCTTCGATGATAGTATGCACAGCAAGCTTTAATTTCTTATCTCTGTAATTGTTAAATCTAACTCATCCTGACTCAATAACCGTATATTTGTCAAGCCTGATTTTGCTAGCGCTATGCTTTCTATCATAGTTGAAATTTTCTCTGACAAATATTTAGAATTTATAAATATATTAATTGAGTACAGTCCCATTGAAGCGCTGTTAAATATAGTTATTGCCTTTTTAACGATAAACACTATTAGATGAACCAAATTAATGCTGTTGTATTTTTTCAGTTGGTGGGTAAACATACAACAAACATAGTTGGTACATGTACATAGGACAAATTCGGTGAGTCAAATAATACATTGTAAATATTTATTTAATTAATTTTGTCCGCCATTAATTAAGAAGAAACGATGTATGTGGAGGATTTGTGGGATAGGTGATAGGGATTGTGTACATGTTGTTTGTTACATTTATTGTTGATAGGGAAAATTTGAATTCTCTGATAAATCTCTTGTTTCAACTGGGGAACGTTTACAATTAACACGAGTTCATTTTTGCTGATTGCATTGTGTTTGTGTATGTTAGGGCTTCGATGATAGTATGCACTGCATGCTTTAATTTCTTATCTCTGTAATTGTTAAATCTAACTCATCCTGACTCAATAACCGTATATTTGTCAAGCCTGATTTTGCTAGCGCTATGCTTTCTATGATAGTTGAAATTTTCTCTGACAAATATTTAGAATTCATACAAATATTGATTGAGTACAGTCCCATTGAAGCGCTGTTGCATATAGTTATTGCCTTTTTAACGATAAACACTATTAGATGAACCAAATTAATGCTGTTGTATTTTTTCAGTTGGTGGGTAAACATACAACAACCATAGTTGGTACATGTACATAGGACAAATTCGGTGAGTCAAATAATACATTATATATATTTATTTAATTAATTTTGTCCGCCATTAATTAAGAAGAAACGATGTATGTGGAGGATTTGTGGGATAGGTGATAGGGATTGTGTACATGTTTTTTCATACATTTATTGTTGATAGGGAAAATTTGAATTTTCTGATAAATCTCTTGTTGCATCTGGGGAAAGTTTACAATTAACACGATTTCATTTTTGCTGATTGCTTTGTGTTCGTGTATGTTAGGGCTTCGATGATAGTATGCACAGCAAGCTTTAATTTCTTATCTCTGTAATTGTTAAATCTAACTCATCCTGACTCAATAACCGTATATTTGTCAAGCCTGATTTTGCTAGCGCTATGCTTTCTATCATAGTTGAAATTTTCTCTGACAAATATTTAGAATTTATAAATATATTAATTGAGTACAGTCCCATTGAAGCGCTGTTAAATATAGTTATTGCCTTTTTAACGATAAACACTATTAGATGAACCAAATTAATGCTGTTGTATTTTTTCAGTTGGTGGGTAAACATACAACAAACATAGTTGGTACATGTACATAGGACAAATTCGGTGAGTCAAATAATACATTATATATATTTATTTAATTAATTTTGTCCGCCATTAATTAAGAAGAAACGATGTATGTGGAGGATTTGTGGGATAGGTGATAGGGATTGTGTACATGTTGTTTGTTACATTTATTGTTGATAGGGAAAATTTGAATTCTCTGATAAATCTCTTGTTTCAACTGGGGAACGTTTACAATTAACACGAGTTCATTTTTGCTGATTGCATTGTGTTTGTGTATGTTAGGGCTTCGATGATAGTATGCACTGCAAGCTTTAATTTCTTATCTCTGTAATTGTTAAATCTAACTCATCCTGACTCAATAACCGTATATTTGTCAAGCCTGATTTTGCTAGCGCTAAATCACTATTAGATGAACCAAATTAATGCTGTTGTATTTTTTCAGTTGGTGGGTAAACATACAACAAACATAGTTGGTACATGTACATAGGACAAATTCGGTGAGTCAAATAGTACATTATATATATTTGATCGAACACATGCAAAGTAAAAAGTAAACATTGCGTCAGCCATTATGGTTAGTGGAATTTCGCCCGCTACAATTTCGCCCGGGCTAGGAGCTGGGTTCGGACCCACAGAAGAAATTTATAAATAAAGCCGCGATAAGCGAATTCTCTCTCTCTTCGCTACTCTACACTTCTGCTGTTCGGTAACTATTAAAAGAAACCAGAAAAATCCGAAACTGATCCGAAAATAAGCGCAAGAACATTGGTGCCGTGACCAGGATATTTCAAAACGAACTTTGGTGAATTCTGTCTTCGCAAATATTTCGGGTCGTTCGTGAAAAATACGCGCAAAAAGTTCATCGTTAACGCTAACGGTCCGCGTACGTCAAAATTCAAAATGCCCGCGGATCCCATTATCCTTTCGTCAAGACGCGCGATTCTTCTCGTTTCGGTCAGCCGTTACGAAGGTTTTATACGCGATTTCCAACAAGACCGCGATCTTGTTGAAGTTGAAGCTCGGGTAGCTAAATTCGACCGACTTTGCCAAGACTTGGAGAAGCTGCAGCAGGAGCTTGAGGACGTAGCTGCCACAGCAGAGGAAATAGCGCAGAACGCAGCGTTGCGCGCTGACTTTGAGCCCCGTCTGATACGGGTAGAAGCGGAGCTTAAAGCAAAAAGACCTCCACAAGGCTCGCAACTTAATACCACCGGCAGTTCCTTGGCTGGTATTAAGCTTCCGACCATCTCCTTGCCAGAGTTTAACGGAGATTATATGCAATGGCTCACTTTCCGCGACACATTCGAGTGTCTGATTCATGACAACCGCGATCTTCCCGCCATACAAAAATTTCACTATCTTCGCGCAGCGGTCAAGGGTGAAGCGGCACAAGTGATTGAAGCCATCACAATTAGCGCGGCAAACTACGAGATTGCATGGCAAGCACTAACGGCGCGCTATTCAAATGAATATTTGCTCAAAAAACGCCACTTACAAGCATTATTCACTATGGCAACCGCGAAAAGGGAAAGCGCGACCGCACTGCACCTTCTGGTGGACGAGTTTGAGCGTCACAAGAAAACACTGGAGCATCTCGGGGAAAGAACGGAAACATGGAGTAGCTTGCTCGAGCATTTGTTGTGCACCAAGTTGCCTACGAGTACATTGAGAGACTGGGAGGAACATGCGTCAAGTGAAGAAAGCCCCACGTATGCTTGCTTGATCGTTTTCTTGCAGCGCCGTATGAGGTTGCTCGAAACCTTATCGGTAAACAAGGAGCAAGATATTGTTCTAAATGATTCGCACCAGTATACAAAACGAATGCCTCTTACGCGACTCGGCAGTTTTGCAGCGGCATCCAATGTTGCACGGAAATGCTCTCTGTGCGATTTAGAGCATTCCATCGCCAAATGTCCACGATTTATAGCCATGCACCCGATCGAACGCCATCGCACTATAATGAACGCACGGTTATGTTTGAATTGTCTTCGAGACAACCATCGCGCCCGCGACTGCTCTTCGCAGTACAAATGCCGCCATTGTAATTCACAACACCACACTATGTTACACACTTCACAAGATCACTCTGCCGGAGCATTCTCCACTGCGATGCCAGCTGCGAGCAATCGACCAGCAGCTAGCGATCACCCGGCCAATCTTCAGCGAACTTTCGCAGCAGCAATGGAGCGAGCGCCAACGCAGGTTTTGCTCCAAACTGCTATTATTAATATTGTCGACCCATTCGGGTTGGTTCATTCTGCTCGAGCACTCTTGGACAGTGCCTCGCAGCCGGACATGATGAGCAGCCAACTAGCAAATCGACTAAAATTAAAAAAGAAGAAGGTTAATGTTATCCTGCAAGGTGCAGGCCAATCTATCCGTCCGTTGAAAGAGTCCGTGCACGCGAAGATTGCCTCACGTACTCAACAGTTCGAAGCAGCAGTTGAGTTTTTGATCGTAGAAAAGTTGATGGCGAATCTACCGTTGCATGATATAAACACGACGGGCTGGAATATCCCGTCCGAGCTGGTTTTGGCCGATCCTGAATTCTTCAAATCTTCGGCAATCGACATTATCCTTGGTGCTCGACATTATGCCTCTTTCTTCGAAGGTAGCGCCCAAGTCAAGCTAGCGCCTACTCTTCCAACGCTGCAAGAGAGCGTATTTGGCTGGGTGGTTACTGGCTCGGTTGAATCGCCGGAGCTTACGGACGGCGCCTCTAACGTTGCCCATACAACAGCGGTCGTTTGCATGACAACGTTAGAAGAATCGATCGAGCGGTTCTGGAAATCAGAGGAACTATGGGTTAACGATGGCTACTCACCCGACGAACGCCATTGTGAGGCAATCTACAAAAGTACTACGCAGCGGGATCCATCGGGTCGGTACATAGTTCGTCTGCCCAAGCAACCCGATTTCTTTGACAAACTTGGCCTGTCAAAGGATATGGCTTTGAATCGATTCACACTGCTTGAAAGGAGACTGCAACGCGATCCGGGCCTGAAAGAAGAGTACCATAAATTTATGAAGGAGTACCTGGAGCTGAAGCATATGAGTCTAACGACACCGACTGAAAACGACCACGGTTACTACTTGCCGCACCATCCAGTGTTGAAAGCTTCCAGTTCGACGACAAAGTTGCGGGTTGTTTTCGACGGATCAGCTAAAACGTCTACCGGCTATTCACTAAACGAAGCATTACGTGTCGGTCCAGTAGTGCAAGACGATTTGCTGGACATAATACTCAGGTTTCGCACCTATAAAGTAGCACTCGTTGGCGACATCGCGAAAATGTACAGGCAGATAGTGGTTCATCCTGATGATCGCCGCTTTCAACGCGTTCTCTTCCGCTTCTCACCGGATGACTCAGTGGAGACTTACGAGCTGAATACGGTGACTTACGGGCTTTCACCATCCTCTTTCTTGGCTACGCGTACGTTGCTGCAGCTCGCCGAAGATGAAGGTTCAAGCTTTCCGCATGCTGCACAAGCTTTGGCGCAGAATTTTTACGTCGACGACTTCATCGGTGGTGCTGATTCGGTGGAGCAAGCACAACAGCTGCGAGAAGAGCTCTCCCAAATGCTGAATAACGGCGGATTCTCACTGCGAAAATGGACCTCAAATCAGCTGGCGGTTCTTTCCGGTTTGACTGAGGATCAAATCGGGACGCAATCGACACTTCAATTTATGCCCGACGAGAAGATAAAGGCACTCGGAATCGCTTGGGAGCCCGAAGCTGACGTTTTATCCTTCGAGTCGCGGATTGACGCCGACACCAGCCACCCCACCATGCGACTAATCTTCTCCGGCATCTCCCAAATGTTCGATCCGATAGGATTGATATCGCCGATCATCATTCGTGCTAAGTTGCTGATGCAAGAATTGTGGGTGCAGAAGTCGGGCTGGGACAATCCTGTTTCTGACAGCATCTACAAAAAGTGGACATCTATTAAATCCGATTGGCCAATCATTTCCGGTTATAAAAGCGATCGTTATGCTCCCTTACCTGATTCTCGCGTCCAATTACATACGTTTTGTGATGCCTCCGAAGCCGCCTTCGGAGCATGTATCTACGCGCGGTGTGAAAATAATCAAGGACAAGTGCGAGTATCGCTGTTGGCATCGAAGTCACGTTTAGCACCACTAAAGCGAATTACGTTACCGCGATTGGAACTTAATGCGGCCGTTACGGGAGCACATCTGTACGAACGCGTAAGGCAGGCCATGAGACTCGATTCAGTAGAGTCATATTTTTGGTCCGACTCTACCGTTACGCTGCACTGGCTGAGTTCACCACCCAACAACTGGAAAACTTACGTAGGGAATCGTGTCGCAGAAGTTCAAAACTACACGCATCAACATCCCTGGAAGCACATCGCGGGTTGTTCCAATCCTGCTGATTTAGTTTCACGTGGCGTGACTGCAGCAGATTTTGTCAAGAATGCATTGTGGAGCTGCGGTCCAGAATGGTTAATTCTTCCAGCGTCTGAATGGCCAAACTCAACGTCGACAGTTGCGGATGGAACAGAGCTGGAGACTCGCCATGTGTTTGCCGCAACCGCCGTCATCCAGGCTGTGCATCCGTGGTTTGAGCGCTACTCTTCATTCACTCGGCTCTTACGCGTAATTGGGTATTGCATTCGATTCATACGCAATGCTAAGGAGAAGTGTCGCACTCATCGTGAGCCATCGGAAGCCCCAGCTTCGCCAACCATCACTCCGAACTTCCTTGAAGCTGCGAAAACTGTGCTTTGCAGGCTGGCACAGCAAGACGCATTTCCCGCGGAGCTCGAGCAGTTGAAGAAGCGTGAGGTAATTGCGAAGCGCTCACCGCTAAGACGTCTAACTCCATTCATCGATCCCGAAGGAGTAATGAGAGTAGGAGGACGTCTCCAGCTGTCGAAGCTGCCTTACGAATCGAAGCACCCAATTCTCCTACCGAAAAAGCACATCTTCGCACGCCGTATCGCAGAACATCTTCACCGGGAGCTCATACATGGTGGCGGAAGATTGTTGCTTTCCCAGATTCGCGAGCAATATTGGCCACTCGACGGACGTCACCTAGTGAATGGCGTTGTGAGACACTGCTTCCGATGCATTCGTCAGCAGCCAACACTAGCGCAGCAGCAAATTGGACAGTTACCATCATCGCGAATCACACCAAGTCGACCGTTTTCGATCATCGGAGTGGATTATGCCGGACCAATCTACTTGCGACCGATTCATAAGCGTGCGGAGCCCGCCAAGGCATATCTTTGCGTGTTCGTTTGCTTTGCCACGAAAGCAGTTCACTTCGAACTTGTGGGTGATTTGACCACCGCTGGTTTCTTGGCTGCGCTACGACGATTTGCATCGCGAAGAGGACGTCCGTCGCATATCTACTCGGACAACGGAAAAAACTTCGAGGGCGCAGCACGTGAGTTAAGCGAACTATTCGAAATGTTCCGCGATGAGGAGCAACGCAACACCATCATCTCGTATTGCGCGGAGATGGGTATCACTTGGCACTTCAGCCCGCCGAGGGCCCCGCACTTTGGCGGACTATGGGAAGCAGCAGTGAAGACGGCCAAAAGACACCTCTTTCGTCAGCTAGGCAGCACAAAGTTGCCTTACGAGGGCTACATCACCGTCCTGCACCAGATCGAAGCGGCGATGAATTCTCGTCCGCTGTTACCCATGTCGGACGACCCAAACGAACTGGCCGCACTAACACCTGCACATTTTTTGATAGGCACCTCGATGAACGCCGGACTACACTGTCAGGAAAACATACACGCTGAGCGATTGGCAGAAGTGGCAACTGGTCGTGCAGCACTTTTGGAAGCATTGGGCCACCGAGTACCTGCAGGAGATGCAAAGAGACACGATGAGGACCTGCAGCACTAATGATTTCTCACCTGGTCGTCTAGTAATACTGATGGACGATGCTCTCCCGACAACCCAATGGCCACTCGCGCGGATCATCGAAACGCATCCCGGAATGGACAAGCTGACACGGGTAGTCACTTTGAGAACGGCGAAGGGGATATCCGTGAGGCCAATAACAAAAATTTGCCTGCTACCGGAGGCTGGTAGCGAGATCGAGTCAACACATGCCGATTAGGTATGTACGTACGTCAAGGGGTTGGAGGATGATCGAACACAAGCAAAGTAAAAAGTAAACATTGCGTCAGCCATTATGGTTAGTGGAATTTCGCCCGCTACAATTTCGCCCGGGCTAGGAGCTGGGTTCGGACCCACAGAAGAAATTTATAAATAAAGCCGCGATAAGCGAATTCTCTCTCTCTTCGCTACTCTACACTTCTGCTGTTCGGTAACTAATAAAAGAAACCAGAAAAATCCGAAACTGATCCGAAAATAAGCGCAAGAACAATATTTATTTAATTAATTTTGTCCACCATTAATTAAGAAGAAACGATGCATGTGGAGGATTTGTGGGATAGGTGATAGGGATTGTGTACATGTTTTATTATACATTTATTGTTGATAGGGAAAATTTGAATTTTCTGATAAATCTCTTGTTGCATCTGGGGAAAGTTTACAATTAATACGAGTTCATTTTTGCTGATTGCTTTGTGTTCGTGTATGTTAGGGCTTCGATGATAGTATGCACAGCAAGCTTTAATTTCTTATCTCTGTAATTGTTAAATCTAACACATCCTGACTCAATAACCGTATATTTGTCAAGCCTGATTTTGCTAGCGCTATGCTTTCTATGATAGTTGAAATTTTCTGTGACAAATATTTAGAATTCATACAAATATTGATTGAGTACAGTCCCATTGAAGCGCTGTTGAATATAGTTATTGCCTTTTTAACGATAAACACTATTAGATGAACCAAATTAATGCTGTTGTATTTTTTCAGTTGGTGGGTAAACATACAACAAACATAGTTGGTACATGTACATAGGACAAATTCGATGAGTCAAATAATACATTATATATATTTATTTAATTAATTTTGTCCGCCATTAATTAAGAAGAAACGATGTATGTGGAGGATTTGTGGGATAGGTGATAGGGATTGTGTACATGTTGTTTGTTACATTTATTGTTGATAAGGAAAATTTGAATTTTCTGACAAATCTCTTGTTTCAACTGGGGAACGTTTACAATTAACACGAATTCATTTTTGCTGATTGCTTTATGTTTGTGTATGTTAGGGCTTCGATGATAGTATGCACTGCAAGCTTTAATTTCTTATCTCTTACATTATATATATTTATTTAATTAATTTGTCCGCCATTAATTAAGAAGAAACGATGTTTGTGGAGGATTTGTGGGATAGTGATAGGGATTGTGTACATGTTTTTTCTTACATTTATTGTTGATAGGGAAAATTTGAATCCTCTGATAAATCTCTTGTTTCAACTGGGGAACGTTTACAATTGATACGAGTTAATTTTTGCTGATTGCTTTGTGTTTGTGTATGTTAGGGCTTCGATGATAGTATGCACAGCAAGCTTTAATTTCTTATCTCTGTAATTGTTAAATCTAACTCATCCTGACTCAATAACCGTATATTTGTCAAGCCTGATTTTGCTAGCGCTATGCTTTCTATGATAGTTGAAATTTTCTCTGACAAATATTTAGAATTCATACAAATATTAATTGAGTACAGTCCCATTGAAGCGCTGTTGAATATAGTTATTGCCTTTTTAACGATAAACACTATTAGATGAACCAAATTAATGCTGTTGTATTTTTTCAGTTGGTGGGTAAACATACAACAAACATAGTTGGTACATGTACATAGGACAAATTCGGTGAGTCAAATAGTACATTATATATATTTATTTAATTAATTTTGTCCGCCATTAATTAAGAAGAAACGATGTATGTGGAGGATTTGTGGGATAGTGATAGGGATTGTGTACATGTTGTCTACTCCCTATATTAATTGCGCTTAGATCAAAACAAATGCGTAGACTAATGTTCTTCTTCTTCTTCTATTCAGCGAGTTGGAATATATCCTCCTAGGTATTGTCGGGCTTTATGTCCTCTTTTACCTACTCAGAGGCGTACCAGCTCTGATTGAAGCCTTTCGACTTTACGTCATCTGGCTGACAGATTATTGTTTTGGTTTGGTTGGTCGGTGTTAAGGTTTTTATACACTTTGGTTGGTTCGTTTGGGTGGCCGGTGTCACGGTTTTTATACACTTGGTTAAGGTAGGTAGCTGTGGTCGGTTGGTGATGCGTGTGTAGGTCGACTGGAGGGGTAAACTATAGCTCTATTTTTTGTTGTCTAATAAACCTGGTTATTGCTTTGATTGTGCTGCCCGATTTTTCTTTCCATTTAGCTTTCAGTGCAGAGAATTTTACTGTTGGTGGTCTGTTGTAGTTCCTACATTCGAATGTTCGGTGTCTGCCTGTGTCCGGTTCCTGGCAGGTTGAGCAGTTGCCGTCTTGTTCGATCTTCATGACTGTTAGCCAGTACTTGGATAGGTCGTGTCCAGCCAAAAGTTTGTTTGTGGTTTTTATTTCGTCCGCTGTGAGTGGTATGTCCTGGTGCCATGTGGTTGTTTCGAAGTTTGGTTGGAACTCCATGAACTTCTTGCCCTTTTCTTGTCCTATTTGCTGGTACCATTGTTTCGTGTTTAGTACCATGGTTTCTCTTGCTCTGTTTGCTATGTCCGTGATTCTGAGTTTGTTGTTGATAGTTTTGTTGCACGTAGTACCTCTTTTGGCCAGCTCGTCGGCTCTTTCGTTCCCAGCGATACCGCAGTGGGCCGGTATCCATCTTATCTCGGCCTTCAAGTTGGTCCCTAGTTTTAGGATGTTGTAGATGTTGGTTTCTATGTGGGGTTTATATTGGTTCTCTTCTATGGTATGGCATGCTGCCAGGCTGTCTGTGTAGATGACTGGTTGTTGTATGTTGTTTTGCTGTGCTGTTTCTAGTGCCGTTTCTATTGCTTTAAGTTCTATTGAGGTTATTCCCGTGTTGTTGGCTAGTTTAAGTTTTATTGCCCAGTATTTGGTTTTGTCGTTGTGTAGCCGGATGTATATGCCGATTCCACTGCCTTCTTCTGTCCTACTGCCGTCCGTGTAGATTGTTGGTCTTTTTGTCCTTGTTTTTGCTATTTCTTGCATGTATTTGATGACCATTGCTTTCCGCTCTAGGGGGTTCATTGGACTTTCTCTGCAGCTTTTGTAAATTACTGGTAACCGTTCGTCTATGTCGTTAGCTGTGGCTCCCGTCATATTATCAAACATGTCTCTTTGTTTATCATATATCTGTTCTATGTACGACATTCTTCGTTTGTTTTTGTTTTGTAAAGCGAGTTGTTCTAACTGGGTCCTGTTGGCGGTGGAGAAGGTTAAGTTCTTAGCAAGTTCCTTTGTTGCCACAAATTCTGCTCTGATGTGCAGGGGGATTTCTGCGTTGATGGCCATGAGTGTGTTGATTGGGGTGGTTTTGGTGCATCCGGATACCTTCCGTAGGGATTGGTTTATAATTGAATTCATCGAGCTGAAGGCTTTTTGTTTATTGTTACGGTAGTAGGAGGCGCCGTGCTCCAGCGTGCTCCTTATTGTGGCTCTGTGTACCGCGATCGTCTTGTTTGGGTGTAACTGGTTTTTTCTGTTGCAAATTCGTTTGATGATGTTTAGCTTGTTCATGGCCTTGCTTTTCAGGTTTTCTATCTGTTTGCGGAAGGTGAGCTTGTGGTCTAGCCACGTTCCGAGGTATTTGTATGCTTGAACTTGTTCTATCTGTTTGTTGTCGATTTTTATGGTAACTGTGATGATGTCGGGGCCAAAGCACATGATTTTCGTTTTTTCTGTGTTTAAGGGTAGGTGTAGTCTCTTGGCCTCGTCTTTAAACGTGTCTATTGCTTCTTGTAGTTTGTGTTGAATCTCGTGCTTGGTGGTGCCGGTTACTGTGATGACGAAGTCGTCCGCGTACTGTATGGTTTTGGCATGTGTATGTCTCATTTTAGCGTGAATTCCTGCTGTATATATGTTAAACAGTGTCGGGGATAGTACGTCGCCTTGGGGCAGCCCATCCGACACTAGTTTCCTGATCGTGGTCCCCTCCGTTTCGATCTCTACTGTCCGGTTATATAGGACCGCCGCTATCCAGCGGGTGATTGCCAGTGGCGTGTTTCCGGTTTCTAATATATTGATAAGGTCGTCGGTTCGGACGTTGTTGTATGCGTTAGTGAGGTCTATGAAAGCTGCGCCTGTTATGATGTTGTGGTTGGTGTTGTTGATGATCTCCGTGGTGATGTAGTTGAGGCTCTGGTGAATAGATCTATTGGCTCTGAAACCGAATGAAAAGTCCGGTATGATGTTATTGACTGTACAGTGTTTTTCAAGTTTCCTCAGTACCGCTGTGTTGATGACTTTAGTTAGGGTGGGGATTAGAGCGATCGGTCTGTAGTTGTCGGGGGTGGTCGGGTCCTTGTTTGGCTTAAGTATCGCAATGATTTTTGCTTTTTTAAGATTTTTATGAACCTTGCCTTTCTGCCACATTTCGTTTGCAAGCTGTATGAGCCTTACTGTGGTGTCTGTGTTGAGTCCTTTGAGAATGTGGTACGAAATATGGTCGTGTCCCGGGGCGCTGTTTTTCTTTTTTAGCAAGATCCTCCTCCACGTCCTTATGTTTAGTATGTCTTCCTGGGGTCTCAGTCCCTGGTATATATGTTTTCTGCTTTTGCGGTTTCTTGGGAAGTTGTTTTGTAGGAATTTCCGGGCGATGTCTTTGTCTGCGTGTACGAGGTTAGTCTCCTTTTTGTTTGTGGTTGTCTTGCCCTCTAGGTTGTTTATTAGTCTCCATAGTTCCTTTGTGTTGGAGTCGGCATCTATGTTTTTTAGAGCTTCCTCGTATCTATGTATTCTGTTTTCCCGCTTTTTTAGTCTAAACTTCGCCAGGCTCTTTTTGTACGCGATCTGGTTTTCTTCTGTTCGATTATTATTGAACGTGCTTCTTGCCTTGTTCTTTTGGTGCCACGCTTTTTCCACCGTGTGGTCCCACCAGATTTTCAATGGTCGGCGTATCGGTTGTCTATTTGATTTTATAATTTGAGTGATTCGTGTTGTGACCTGATTTAATGTCGTGCACGTGTTTGTGTTGATCTTTTGCAGTTCTATTGCGATTTTTTTGTGGTCTAGCCGTGTTTCTTTGTGTTGTCTTTTTGGTCCTTCTATTGTTGTGATTATGGTTTTGTGGTTAGTCGCGCCTGTGTGAGTGTCCAGAACTGTCCTCGAGCTTGATCCTGCTATGTCTTCCGAAATAGCGGTAAGGTCTATAGCCGAGCTACGTTTCTGTCTGTCCGTTGGTATAAAGGTATGTTCATTGTTATGAAGCAGCAGGAAGTGTGACTCGTTGATTGCCTCAGCGAGCATCTTCCCTTTTGCGTCGTCCCAGTCATTTCCCCACATGGTGTGGTGAGCGTTGAGGTCGGCGGCTATGACAGTTCTGGTCGAATGTCTTTTTTCATTGAAAATTGAGTTTATTATCTGTCCTAGTGTGTCTGTGGGGGTTCTTGGGGCTGCGTAAATGGCTATGATATTCATTTTGGGTTGGATGAGGCGGACGTTTGTGATCTGTGTGTGTTCAGAGCTGTAGGTTGTGTTTGTCTTGTATTTTATGTTGTTTTTTATATAGATGCACGTGCCGCCGTAACCGTCTTCTCTGTCTGTCCTGACTATGTCATATCCGGGGATGGCGTATGTCCTCCGGGGGTCTCCGTCTGAGAGCCAAGTCTCCAACACGCACGCAACGGTGATGTCCCCGGCACTCAGTTGTCTTCCAAGCTCTTCTTTGTTTTTTGGCACGCTGTTTATGTTAGTTTGCAGGATGGTTATCTTCCCTGCGTCCGTCATTTTGTTGGCTTTTTTTCTTATTTTCTGGTTTGTTTGTTTGTTTGTTCTTTTTTTTTTTTTTTAATTACTATTGTTTTTGTTTGCTTTGTTTTTTTTTTGTTTTTTTTTTTTATACGTCTGGGTTATGGGTCTTCTATCAACTCGACGCTTTGATTTCTGCTGCTGGGGGTACTGGAGTTTTTGGTGCGCGGTCTACCTCTGCCGCGCTTGGCCGCCTCTGCAGTTTCGGTGGTACCTTCGACTGGGAAAGGGCATCGTCTCGCCAATTTTGCGCGCAGTTCTGCGAGGTCCAGGGAGGCCGTATCCATTTCCTCCGATTGTGTTGATTGCGTTATTGGTGTTTGTTGTGTTGATGTTTGTTGTGTTGATGTTTGTTGTGTTGCTGTTTGTTGTGTTACTGTTTGTTGTGTGGATGTTTGTCGTGTTGGTGGCTGTTGTGTTAGTGGCTGTTGTGTTGGTGGTTGTTGTGCTGGTGGCTGCTGTGTTGTTGTCTTTTGTGTTGGTGTCAGTGTAGTAGGATTTGATGTTGTTGGTCTTTGGTTAGTGTCTATATAGGTTGATGGGTTGCTCTGTCGTGCTACCGTTGTGGTAGCCGTGGTCTGTGTTGTGCGTAAGTGTGCTCCCATCAGCATCCCGGCGTAGCTGCCTGGATTGGTCAGCCCCCCTCCCTGGCTTGGGAGCATGACTTTCCCGGGTGGGTCGTGGTACCGCAGAAACGGCAGGTCTTTTGTCCTGGGTGTGCTACGTACGCTCTTCCCCCGTTGTAGCCCAGCCCATGAAGGGTTTGTGGGATCTCCTCCTTGATTGCCATTACGGCGATGACCAGTCCCGTTGCTGCGTTGGCGTACACGAATTTGTTGTCCTGCCATTTCGGTCTTTTTATTGTGAGGACTTTGCCGTACTTGGCCAGTACGTCCCTCACCTGCTCAGTTGTAACCTCCGACGACACATCTTCCACCCTGACCGTGGTCGCCCCTTCGGCCAGGGTTACCGGTATTGTGTATGTCTGCCCTCCTATCGACATTTTTGCTTCGGCGCCCCTCTCTAGCGCCTTCAAAGCCGTGCTTTGGTTGGTCACTGTGACCATTGCCCATGGCTCCGCTCTTAGAAGATGCAGCTGGACTACCTCGTCCACCGCCAACTTTAGGGTGTCTTTTACGAATTTATGTACATCCTCCTGGGGTGGACGTGGCATCCCCTTGAAATCGCACTTTATAACGTGCGTTTTCTCCATCGCGAGCTCCCTCAATTCAGAAGCCGGCTTAAGGGAAACGCAAAGGGACGGGAAAAAGAAAAACTGATGCTCCAATTGAAAAAGGCGCTGGAAAAAAAAAAAAAAACGATGTGCTGTTGCTGGTGGTTCACTGTCAACTGTAGACTAATGTTTACATTAGTTCTTTAGACTAATGTTTACATTGGGCCCTCAATCGTTTTTGACAGCGGCGCGAATAAACAAAACAAGCCAAGCGCACTGGCTCAATCGATCGTCGTCGGTTTTCGTCAGTTTTCAGGACTAAAAATATAGGAAAACACCTTAACAATAAAAAAGACGCACTTTTACCTCACTTACTAAAAGCATCTCTGCATGGAGATTACTGGCTTGCCGGCGAGAAAAGAACATACCAACAACCGCGCTGGCTCACTTTACCGGCAGTTTTCGAATTTAGAACTTAAACAAAGGATAGCAAAATGAATCACGTGAAATGAAAGCAATTTCACGCACCCTTTACCCTATTTAACTGAAGGTTAAACAAATGCGCGCTGGCTCAATCGATCGTTTTTATCGACTTTATACCAAGTTCACGTTATCACGTTAAACCATTTTAAAATAACTGTTACGGTTGACGTTGATACGTATTTGATGACCAAATCGTATGCTGCTTTCTCTCTGCTCTTCTTTTCACTTCGCTTTAAAATGTATGCATGTAAAGCAGATTTGCGAACGATATTTGTTTGGGAAACAGATCTTACCGCACCGCCGTTGATGGTTCGGCAATATTGAACTGTAGATGATATTCTTTATGCAGTGCGTATGGTTTGTATTCTGTGTGCTGCACATTGGTGTTGTCACGTTATATCTAAACAGGCTTTGGTTCACGTGCCTACCCAGAAACGAAAAGTGTATTGAAGCGCTCTCTCATCGAGATTCAATCGAAAAATTATTATCAGTGAACCAGTGCTAATAGAAGTTATTTAAGGTAAGCGAAGCATGCCGTTTAAATAATTCTTTTCCTCTGTACTCATCGTCATCGCGATCAATAGTACAAATTGAGATCGACAGTGCAAGTTTTAGAAGTTCATTAAAGTAAGTTCGTTACTGTTAAGGTTAGCATTTTTGCTAATTACTCTCTGCATCCGACCTTGGGCTATTGTGTTTTTTTTTAGTTAAAAAAAGTGCCCACAATGTTCGACGACGAGCAAGTGGAACGGAAACGGCAACGCAACGCCAGTCCTACGCCGATCTCAGGGCAGCGGAGACAGTGGGCCAACGGGCGGTGCGCGTGGTGTGAGGCCGGACACGGCAAATTTGGCAACGCCATTACACGACCGAGTCCACAGGGCAGCCGGAGCCGGAGCAGGAGACCGAGCAAGGGCCAGCAGCAGGGCCGTCGATGGAGCGGGAACCTCCCGTACTGCCGCGCCCAGCATCAACATCCGTTGTAGCAAGGCTGCCAGTGTTGGTTGATAAGAAGGCAGGGTTAGGGGCCGATCGTTTGAATCTTCTGCGGCTAAGAGGGAGATTATGGGACGTCGTGTTTTAGTGGCGACTACACGGGCCAGAAGTCTGCGACGCTTGCGAATTGCTCTCAGTAACACGACGATTGTGGCCATCCAACGGAAGGGCGCCTTCTACTGCCGCCTGGCCGACCATGCGATTGACTTAGCTTTGGCCTACCGAAACTGGCATGATCTACTGCAAGTCGTGCTCCCCGCCTTCGAGGAACCGCCGCCCGAGTTGACCGCACTGTTCGATAAGCCCGCGTTTTATGGACAACATTCGGCGGTACAACAGTGCGTTTGCATTTACATCCAATTGGGCCTCTGTGAAAGCAGGTGATCGGGTACGGCAGGATGAGACCTTGCTGAAAGGAGAGAGAGGGCCGGTTCCCTTCCGTATTCAGGGAACTCTCTGCCACCGGATTGGTTCAAAGGAGTGCCCACTCGATCGGACACCTGCTTACGCCCAGCTCTACTATTACGATGCGCAGGAAGAGCAGCAGTAAATGCATGCAGTAAATGTATGCAGTAAATGCACGGACCAACATGTTCCCGCAAGTAGAGCTTGGCAGCGACATCGTTGCCAAAATCACACGCACCCTGGCCGAACACCATCCGTATGAGGGGTGCATAACCGTGGGCCGCCTGGAGGAGCCGAGGGAAATGAGCAGACGGCATCATGCCATTTCTTCATCCGAAGCCGCATACCCGAGCTCGACCGACGTCGCTACAATGGGCCAACAGCGGATGAAGTGGCGGGCACCCTAATCGATCCGCCAGGATAAAGATAACGATACGTCCCGATCTGATGGTGCAAGAACCGTCCTCCTGAAACAGGCGGTCAAGTAGAACCATATGGTCGTCAGGAGTGTCCGTTGTTGCACCCATACGGCGAGGTTGCTTGGACCAAAGGTATTGCCAAGCGAAGTCGTGGGGCAAATCAGCGAATCATCACGATGAGTGATCAGGTCGCCACAGCCATGGTGGAACCGAGGAAGGGAACGGACGCCACCTATCGGTTGGCACAGGGTCGATCGATGGTTCCTGCCGCCATTGATCGTCGGTAGCGACCAATACATGCGCACCCATTACCAGGACCAGGAGGATGCAATCGTCGATGTCCCGAGATCACGCAACATCTTTGGACGGGCAAGCCACCGACCGACCTGACCTAGCGGCGCGCATCTTTTGCCTGAGGCTGCAAGCCATCCTGCAGGATCTATCCTACGCATTAAAACTATGCTTCGTCTATGTTCTTTCAGATTCAGTCAAGCAACAAGTCAGGCTGCCATCGAACGCGCCCAGCATACGGCCACGGATTAGTTGTCACAGATTAGTTTTACTGACGACCATGCTTCAAATGGGCGATCATTTGAGTCAAATTATATTTCCTCATTTATGCTTCTATGAATTATATTATGCTTCCTATATCTTTTTTTAAGGTGGTAAAAAATGCTGCGTGATGACACGATGGTTGTAGCGAATCTCCACGAAGGGAAAACAAAAATCCCAAACTCAATCATCAGAACCCAACAAATCTCAAGCAAACGCCTGTATAAGTTGAAAAAAACTAAGAATTCAATTCATTCGATGTATTTTTATTTATATTTCATAAAACTTAAACCTGTGAGACCAGGGGTCTGGGAGCGCCAGGATACCTGGCTACAAAAAACTAGTTTGTTACATTTATTGTTGATAGGGAAAATTTGAATTTTCTGATAAATCTCTTGTTTCAACTGGGGAACGTTTACAATTAACACGAATTCATTTTTGCTGATTGCTTTGTGTTCGTGTATGTTAGGGCCTCGATGATAGTATGCACTGCAAGCTTTAATTTCTTATCTCTGTAATTGTTAAATCTAACTCATCCTGACTCAATAACCGTATATTTGTCAAGCCTGATTTTGCTAGTGCTATGCTTTCTATGATAGTTGAAATTTTCTGTGACAAATATTTAGAATTCATAAAAATATTAATTGAGTACAGTCCCATTGAAGCGCTGTTGAATATAGTTATTGCCTTTTTAACGATAAACACTATTAGATGAACCAAATTAATGCTGTTGTATTTTTTCAGTTGGTGGGTAAACATACAACAAACATAGTTGGTACATGTACATAGGACAAATTCGGTGAGTCAAATATTACATTATATATATTTATTTAATTAACTAGCTGGCCCGACGAACTTCGCTCCGTCCAATATCTATGATTGTATGCACTATGGTTTTTCTTGAAGGTTTCTAATTTTAATGAAAATAAGTTTGAATTAATTATATTGGAAATCATTGATGCTAATTATATTACTGCTTTCAAATGTACAGAGAAGGCGGTTTTCCAAAGCGTTAACACGCCACGTATAGCATGGTCATGTGAGTAACATGGAATTTCAAGATTTGTACTACACACTTCCATCGACTGTTGAAAATTGAATACGCTTAAATTGAAATGGCATATCGTTGGAACTTAAGGGAATGCTCGGTGTTAAACATGCTGCCTCCTTATAAGTCTCTATCACATTGTTCGAAAGCTGCGTGACAAACAGTCATTTTCCTTGACATAATTTGGGGCATGAAGGTTTCGGAGCATAATAATAACACTTCCATTTTTATGTCGCAAATGATGCGGTGGCCAAGAATCCAAGAATCCAAATCCATGAAGTTTAGAATTTGCACACAAAGTTCGCTGAAAAGTTTTCAATGATTCCCCGGCTGCACTCTTTAAAGCAATTGCTCTTAGTAGGCTGCGAAAGAAGAGAACGATTGCTCTTATAGCTGACTCATATGATTTTTGAGTTTTAGCGTTACAAACAAACATACATCCATTTTTATATATATAATAGATTTTGTCCGCCATTAATTAAGAAGAAACGATGTATGTGGAGGATTTGTGGGATAGGTGATAGGGATTGTGAACATGTTTTTTCTTACATTTATTGTTGATAGGGAAAATTTGAATTCTCTGATAAATCTCTTGTTTCAACTGGGGAACGTTTACAATTGATACGAGTTAATTTTTGCTGATTGCTTTGTGTTTGTGTATGTTAGGGCTTCGATGATAGTATGCACTGCAAGCTTTAATTTCTTATCTCTGTAATTGTTAAATCTAACTCATCCTGACTCAATAACCGTATATTTGTCAAGCCTGATTTTGCTAGCGCTATGCTTTCTATGATAGTTGAAATTTTCTCTGACAAATATTTAGAATTCATAAAAATATTAATTGAGTACAGTCCCATTGAAGCGCTGTTGAATATAGTTATTGCCTTTTTAACGATAAACACTATTAGATGAACCAAATTAATGCTGTTGTATTTTTTCAGTTGGTGGGTAAACATACAACAAACATAGTTGGTACATGTACATAGGACAAATTCGGTGAGTCAAATAATACATTATATATATTTATTTAATTAATTTTGTCCGCCATTAATTAAGAAGAAACGATGTATGTGGAGGATTTGTGGGATAGGTGATAGGGATTGTGTACATGTTTTTTCATACATTTATTGTTGATAGGGAAAATTTGAATTTTCTGATAAATCTCTTGTTGCATCTGGGGAAAGTTTACAATTAACACGATTTCATTTTTGCTGATTGCTTTGTGTTCGTGTATGTTAGGGCTTCGATGATAGTATGCACAGCAAGCTTTAATTTCTTATCTCTGTAATTGTTAAATCTAACTCATCCTGACTCAATAACCGTATATTTGTCAAGCCTGATTTTGCTAGCGCTATGCTTTCTATCATAGTTGAAATTTTCTCTGACAAATATTTAGAATTTATAAATATATTAATTGAGTACAGTCCCATTGAAGCGCTGTTAAATATAGTTATTGCCTTTTTAACGATAAACACTATTAGATGAACCAAATTAATGCTGTTGTATTTTTTCAGTTGGTGGGTAAACATACAACAAACATAGTTGGTACATGTACATAGGACAAATTCGGTGAGTCAAATAATACATTATATATATTTATTTAATTAATTTTGTCCGCAATTAATTAAGAAGAAACGATGTATGTGGAGGATTTGTGGGATAGGTGATAGGGATTGTGTACATGTTGTTTGTTACATTTATTGTTGATAGGGAAAATTTGAATTCTCTGATAAATCTCTTGTTTCAACTGGGGAACGTTTACAATTAACACGAGTTCATTTTTGCTGATTGCATTGTGTTTGTGTATGTTAGGGCTTCGATGATAGTATGCACTGCAAGCTTTAATTTCTTATCTCTGTAATTGTTAAATCTAACTCATCCTGACTCAATAACCGTATATTTGTCAAGCCTGATTTTGCTAGCGCTATGCTTTCTATGATAGTTGAAATTTTCTCTGACAAATATTTAGAATTCATACAAATATTGATTGAGTACAGTCCCATTGAAGCGCTGTTGCATATAGTTATTGCCTTTTTAACGATAAACACTATTAGATGAACCAAATTAATGCTGTTGTATTTTTTCAGTTGGTGGGTAAACATACAACAACCATATTTGGTACATGTACATAGGACAAATTCGGTGAGTCAAATAATACATCTACTCCCTATATTAATTGCGCTTAGATCAAAACAAATGCGTAGACTAATGTTTACATTAGTTCTTTAGACTAATGTTTACATTGGGCCCTCAATCGTTTTTGACAGCGGCGCGAATAAACAAAACAAGCCAAGCGCACTGGCTCAATCGATCGTCGTCGGTTTTCGTCAGTTTTCAGGACTAAAAATATAGGAAAACACCTTAACAATAAAAAAGACGCACTTTTACCTCACTTACTAAAAGCATCTCTGCATGGAGATTACTGGCTTGCCGGCGAGAAAAGAACATACCAACAACCGCGCTGGCTCACTTTACCGGCAGTTTTCGAATTTAGAACTTAAACAAAGGATAGCAAAATGAATCACGTGAAATGAAAGCAATTTCACGCACCCTTTACCCTATTTAACTGAAGGTTAAACAAATGCGCGCTGGCTCAATCGATCGTTTTTATCGACTTTATACCAAGTTCACGTTATCACGTTAAACCATTTTAAAATAACTGTTACGGTTGACGTTGATACGTATTTGATGACCAAATCGTATGCTGCTTTCTCTCTGCTCTTCTTTTCACTTCGCTTTAAAATGTATGCATGTAAAGCAGATTTGCGAACGATATTTGTTTGGGAAACAGATCTTACCGCACCGCCGTTGATGGTTCGGCAATATTGAACTGTAGATGATATTCTTTATGCAGTGCGTATGGTTTGTATTCTGTGTGCTGCACATTGGTGTTGTCACGTTATATCTAAACAGGCTTTGGTTCACGTGCCTACCCAGAAACGAAAAGTGTATTGAAGCGCTCTCTCATCGAGATTCAATCGAAAAATTATTATCAGTGAACCAGTGCTAATAGAAGTTATTTAAGGTAAGCGAAGCATGCCGTTTAAATAATTCTTTTCCTCTGTACTCATCGTCATCGCGATCAATAGTACAAATTGAGATCGACAGTGCAAGTTTTAGAAGTTCATTAAAGTAAGTTCGTTACTGTTAAGGTTAGCATTTTTGCTAATTACTCTCTGCATCCGACCTTGGGCTATTGTGTTTTTTTTTAGTTAAAAAAAGTGCCCACAATGTTCGACGACGAGCAAGTGGAACGGAAACGGCAACGCAACGCCAGTCCTACGCCGATCTCAGGGCAGCGGAGACAGTGGGCCAACGGGCGGTGCGCGTGGTGTGAGGCCGGACACGGCAAATTTGGCAACGCCATTACACGACCGAGTCCACAGGGCAGCCGGAGCCGGAGCAGGAGACCGAGCAAGGGCCAGCAGCAGGGCCGTCGATGGAGCGGGAACCTCCCGTACTGCCGCGCCCAGCATCAACATCCGTTGTAGCAAGGCTGCCAGTGTTGGTTGATAAGAAGGCAGGGTTAGGGGCCGATCGTTTGAATCTTCTGCGGCTAAGAGGGAGATTATGGGACGTCGTGTTTTAGTGGCGACTACACGGGCCAGAAGTCTGCGACGCTTGCGAATTGCTCTCAGTAACACGACGATTGTGGCCATCCAACGGAAGGGCGCCTTCTACTGCCGCCTGGCCGACCATGCGATTGACTTAGCTTTGGCCTACCGAAACTGGCATGATCTACTGCAAGTCGTGCTCCCCGCCTTCGAGGAACCGCCGCCCGAGTTGACCGCACTGTTCGATAAGCCCGCGTTTTATGGACAACATTCGGCGGTACAACAGTGCGTTTGCATTTACATCCAATTGGGCCTCTGTGAAAGCAGGTGATCGGGTACGGCAGGATGAGACCTTGCTGAAAGGAGAGAGAGGGCCGGTTCCCTTCCGTATTCAGGGAACTCTCTGCCACCGGATTGGTTCAAAGGAGTGCCCACTCGATCGGACACCTGCTTACGCCCAGCTCTACTATTACGATGCGCAGGAAGAGCAGCAGTAAATGCATGCAGTAAATGTATGCAGTAAATGCACGGACCAACATGTTCCCGCAAGTAGAGCTTGGCAGCGACATCGTTGCCAAAATCACACGCACCCTGGCCGAACACCATCCGTATGAGGGGTGCATAACCGTGGGCCGCCTGGAGGAGCCGAGGGAAATGAGCAGACGGCATCATGCCATTTCTTCATCCGAAGCCGCATACCCGAGCTCGACCGACGTCGCTACAATGGGCCAACAGCGGATGAAGTGGCGGGCACCCTAATCGATCCGCCAGGATAAAGATAACGATACGTCCCGATCTGATGGTGCAAGAACCGTCCTCCTGAAACAGGCGGTCAAGTAGAACCATATGGTCGTCAGGAGTGTCCGTTGTTGCACCCATACGGCGAGGTTGCTTGGACCAAAGGTATTGCCAAGCGAAGTCGTGGGGCAAATCAGCGAATCATCACGATGAGTGATCAGGTCGCCACAGCCATGGTGGAACCGAGGAAGGGAACGGACGCCACCTATCGGTTGGCACAGGGTCGATCGATGGTTCCTGCCGCCATTGATCGTCGGTAGCGACCAATACATGCGCACCCATTACCAGGACCAGGAGGATGCAATCGTCGATGTCCCGAGATCACGCAACATCTTTGGACGGGCAAGCCACCGACCGACCTGACCTAGCGGCGCGCATCTTTTGCCTGAGGCTGCAAGCCATCCTGCAGGATCTATCCTACGCATTAAAACTATGCTTCGTCTATGTTCTTTCAGATTCAGTCAAGCAACAAGTCAGGCTGCCATCGAACGCGCCCAGCATACGGCCACGGATTAGTTGTCACAGATTAGTTTTACTGACGACCATGCTTCAAATGGGCGATCATTTGAGTCAAATTATATTTCCTCATTTATGCTTCTATGAATTATATTATGCTTCCTATATCTTTTTTTAAGGTGGTAAAAAATGCTGCGTGATGACACGATGGTTGTAGCGAATCTCCACGAAGGGAAAACAAAAATCCCAAACTCAATCATCAGAACCCAACAAATCTCAAGCAAACGCCTGTATAAGTTGAAAAAAACTAAGAATTCAATTCATTCGATGTATTTTTATTTATATTTCATAAAACTTAAACCTGTGAGACCAGGGGTCTGGGAGCGCCAGGATACCTGGCTACAAAAAACTAGTTATATATATTTATTTAATTAATTTTGTCCGCCATTAATTAAGAAGAAACGATGTATGTGGAGGATTTGTGGGATAGGTGATAGGGATTGTGTACATGTTTTTTCATACATTTATTGTTGATAGGGAAAATTTGAATTTTCTGATAAATCTCTTGTTGCATCTGGGGAAAGTTTACAATTAACACGATTTCATTTTTGCTGATTGCTTTGTGTTTGTGTATGTTAGGGCTTCGATGATAGTATGCACAGCAAGCTTTAATTTCTTATCTCTGTAATTGTTAAATCTAACTCATCCTGACTCAATAACCGTATATTTGTCAAGCCTGATTTTGCTAGCGCTATGCTTTCTATCATAGTTGAAATTTTCTCTGACAAATATTTAGAATTTATAAATATATTAATTGAGTACAGTCCCATTGAAGCGCTGTTAAATATAGTTATTGCCTTTTTAACGATAAACACTATTAGATGAACCAAATTAATGCTGTTGTATTTTTTCAGTTGGTGGGTAAACATACAACAAACATAGTTGGTATATGTACATAGGACAAATTCGGTGAGTCAAATAATACATTATATATATTTATTTAATTAATTTTGTCCGCCATTAATTAAGAAGGAACGATGTATGTGGAGGATTTGTGGGATAGGTGATAGGGATTGTGTACATGTTGTTTGTTACATTTATTGTTGATAGGGAAAATTTGAATTCTCTGATAAATCTCTTGTTTCAACTGGGGAACGTTTACAATTAACACGAGTTCATTTTTGCTGATTGCATTGTGTTTGTGTATGTTAGGGCTTCGATGATAGTATGCACTGCAAGCTTTAATTTCTTATCTCTGTAATTGTTAAATCTAACTCATCCTGACTCAATAACCGTATATTTGTCAAGCCTGATTGTGCTAGCGCTATGCTTTCTATGTTAGTTGAAATTTTCTCTGACAAATATTTAGAATTCATAAAAATATTAATTGAGTACAGTCCCATTGAAGCGCTGTTGAATATAGTTATTGCCTTTTTAACGATAAACACTATTAGATGAACCAAATTAATGCTGTTGTATTTTTTCAGTTGGTGGGTAAACATACAACAAACATAGTTGGTACATGTACATAGGACAAATTCGGTGAGTCAAATATTACATTATATATATTTATTTAATTAACTAGCTGGCCCGACGAACTTCGCTCCGTCCAATATCTATGATTGTATGCACTAAGGTTTTTCTTGAAGGTTTCTAATTTTAATGAAAATAAGTTTGAATTAATTATATTGGAAATCATTGATGCTAATTATATTACTGCTTTCAAATGTACAGAGAAGGCGGTTTTCCAAAGCGTTAACACGCCACGTATAGCATGGTCATGTGAGTAACATGGAATTTCAAGATTTGTACTACACACTTCCATCGACTGTTGAAAATTGAATACGCTTAAATTGAAATGGCATATCGTTGGAACTTAAGGGAATGCTCGGTGTTAAACATGCTGCCTCCTTATAAGTCTCTATCACATTGTTCGAAAGCTGCGTGACAAACAGTCATTTTCCTTGACATAATTTGGGGCATGAAGGTTTCGGAGCATAATAATAACACTTCCATTTTTATGTCGCAAATGATGCGGTGGCCAAGAATCCAAGAATCCAAATCCATGAAGTTTAGAATTTGCACACAGAGTTCGCTGAAAAGTTTTCAATGATTCCCCGGCTGCACTCTTTAAAGCAATTGCTCTTAGTAGGCTGCGAAAGAAGAGAACGATTGCTCTTATAGCTGACTCATATGATTTTTGAGTTTTAGCGTTACAAACAAACATACATCCATTTTTATATATATAATAGATTTTGTCCGCCATTAATTAAGAAGAAACGATGTATGTGGAGGATTTGTGGGATAGGTGATAGGGATTGTGTACATGTTGTTTGTTACATTTATTGTTGATAGGGAAAATTTGAATTCTCTGATAAATCTCTTGTTTCAACTGGGGAACGTTTACAATTAACACGATTTCATTTTTGCTGATTGCATTGTGTTTGTGTATGTTAGGGCTTCGATGATAGTATGCACTGCATGCTTTAATTTCTTATCTCTGTAATTGTTAAATCTAACTCATCCTGACTCAATAACCGTATATTTGTCAAGCCTGATTTTGCTAGCGCTATGCTTTCTATGATAGTTGAAATTTTCTCTGACAAATATTTAGAATTCATACAAATATTGATTGAGTACAGTCCCATTGAAGCGCTGTTGCATATAGTTATTGCCTTTTTAACGATAAACACTATTAGATGAACCAAATTAATGCTGTTGTATTTTTTCAGTTGGTGGGTAAACATACAACAACCATAGTTGGTACATGTACATAGGACAAATTCGGTGAGTCAAATAATACATTATATATATTTATTTAATTAATTTTGTCCGCCATTAATTAAGAAGAAACGATGTATGTGGAGGATTTGTGGGATAGGTGATAGGGATTGTGTACATGTTTTTTCATACATTTATTGTTGATAGGGAAAATTTGAATTTTCTGATAAATCTCTTGTTGCATCTGGGGAAAGTTTACAATTAACACGATTTCATTTTTGCTGATTGCTTTGTGTTCGTGTATGTTAGGGCTTCGATGATAGTATGCACAGCAAGCTTTAATTTCTTATCTCTGTCATTGTTAAATCTAACTCATCCTGACTCAATAACCGTATATTTGTCAAGCCTGATTTTGCTAGCGCTATGCTTTCTATCATAGTTGAAATTTTCTCTGACAAATATTTAGAATTTATAAATATATTAATTGAGTACAGTCCCATTGAAGCGCTGTTAAATATAGTTATTGCCTTTTTAACGATAAACACTATTAGATGAACCAAATTAATGCTGTTGTATTTTTTCAGTTGGTGGGTAAACATACAACAAACATAGTTGGTACATGTACATAGGACAAATTCGGTGAGTCAAATAATACATTATATATATTTATTTAATTAATTTTGTCCGCCATTAATTAAGAAGAAACGATGTATGTGGAGGATTTGTGGGATGGGTGATAGGGATTGTGTACATGTTGTTTGTTACATTTATTGTTGATAGGGAAAATTTGAATTCTCTGATAAATCTCTTGTTTCAACTGGGGAACGTTTACAATTAACACGAGTTCATTTTTGCTGATTGCATTGTGTTCGTGTATGTTAGGGCTTCGATGATAGTATGCACAGCAAGCTTTAATTTCTTATCTCTGTAATTGTTAAATCTAACTCATCCTGACTCAATAACCGTATATTTGTCAAGCCTGATTTTGCTAGCGCTAAATCACTATTAGATGAACCAAATTAATGCTGTTGTATTTTTTCAGTTGGTGGGTAAACATACAACAAACATAGTTGGTACATGTACATAGGACAAATTCGGCGAGTCAAATAGTACATTATATATATTTGATCGAACACATGCAAAGTAAAAAGTAAACATTGCGTCAGCCATTATGGTTAGTGGAATTTCGCCCGGGCTAGGAGCTGGGTTCGGACCCACAGAAGAAATTTATAAATAAAGCCGCGATAAGCGAATTCTCTCTCTCTTCGCTACTCTACACTTCTGCTGTTCGGTAACTATTAAAAGAAACCAGAAAAATCCGAAACTGATCCGAAAATAAGCGCAAGAACATTGGTGCCGTGACCAGGATATTTCAAAACGAACTTTGGTGAATTCTGTCTTCGCAAATATTTCGGGTCGTTCGTGAAAAATACGCGCAAAAAGTTCATCGTTAACGCTAACGGTCCGCGTACGTCAAAATTCAAAATGCCCGCGGATCCCATTATCCTTTCGTCAAGACGCGCGATTCTTCTCGTTTCGGTCAGCCGTTACGAAGGTTTTATACGCGCTGCAGCAGGAGCTTGAGGACGTAGCTGCCACAGCAGAGGAAATAGCGCAGAACGCAGCGTTGCGCGCTGACTTTGAGCCCCGTCTGATACGGGTAGAAGCGGAGCTTAAAGCAAAAAGACCTCCACAAGGCTCGCAACTTAATACCACCGGCAGTTCCTTGGCTGGTATTAAGCTTCCGACCATCTCCTTGCCAGAGTTTAACGGAGATTATATGCAATGGCTCACTTTCCGCGACACATTCGAGTGTCTGATTCATGACAACCGCGATCTTCCCGCCATACAAAAATTTCACTATCTTCGCGCAGCGGTCAAGGGTGAAGCGGCACAAGTGATTGAAGCCATCACAATTAGCGCGGCAAACTACGAGATTGCATGGCAAGCACTAACGGCGCGCTATTCAAATGAATATTTGCTCAAAAAACGCCACTTACAAGCATTATTCACTATGGCAACCGCGAAAAGGGAAAGCGCGACCGCACTGCACCTTCTGGTGGACGAGTTTGAGCGTCACAAGAAAACACTGGAGCATCTCGGGGAAAGAACGGAAACATGGAGTAGCTTGCTCGAGCATTTGTTGTGCACCAAGTTGCCTACGAGTACATTGAGAGACTGGGAGGAACATGCGTCAAGTGAAGAAAGCCCCACGTATGCTTGCTTGATCGTTTTCTTGCAGCGCCGTATGAGGGTGCTCGAAACCTTATCGGTAAACAAGGAGCAAGATATTGTTCTAAATGATTCGCACCAGTATACAAAACGAATGCCTCTTACGCGACTCGGCAGTTTTGCAGCGGCATCCAATGTTGCACGGAAATGCTCTCTGTGCGATTTAGAGCATTCCATCGCCAAATGTCCACGATTTATAGCCATGCACCCGATCGAACGCCATCGCACTATAATGAACGCACGGTTATGTTTGAATTGTCTTCGAGACAACCATCGCGCCCGCGACTGCTCTTCGCAGTACAAATGCCGCCATTGTAATTCACAACACCACACTATGTTACACACTTCACAAGATCACTCTGCCGGAGCATTCTCCACTGCGATGCCAGCTGCGAGCAATCGACCAGCAGCTAGCGATCACCCGGCCAATCTTCAGCGAACTTTCGCAGCAGCAATGGAGCGAGCGCCAACGCAGGTTTTGCTCCAAACTGCTATTATTAATATTGTCGACCCATTCGGGTTGGTTCATTCTGCTCGAGCACTCTTGGACAGTGCCTCGCAGCCGGACATGATGGGCAGCCAACTAGCAAATCGACTAAAATTAAAAAAGAAGAAGGTTAATGTTATCCTGCAAGGTGCAGGCCAATCTATCCGTCCGTTGAAAGAGTCCGTGCACGCGAAGATTGCCTCACGTACTCAACAGTTCGAAGCAGGAGTTGAGTTTTTGATCGTAGAAAAGTTGATGGCGAATCTACCGTTGCATGATATAAACACGACGGGCTGGAATATCCCGTCCGAGCTGGTTTTGGCCGATCCTGAATTCTTCAAATCTTCGGCAATCGACATTATCCTTGGTGCTCGACATTATGCCTCTTTCTTCGAAGGTAGCGCCCAAGTCAAGCTAGCGCCTACTCTTCCAACGCTGCAAGAGAGCGTATTTGGCTGGGTGGTTACTGGCTCGGTTGAATCGCCGGAGCTTACGGACGGCGCCTCTAACGTTGCCCATACAACAGCGGTCGTTTGCATGACAACGTTAGAAGAATCGATCGAGCGGTTCTGGAAATCAGAGGAACTATGGGTTAACGATGGCTACTCACCCGACGAACGCCATTGTGAGGCAATCTACAAAAGTACTACGCAGCGGGATCCATCGGGTCGGTACATAGTTCGTCTGCCCAAGCAACCCGATTTCTTTGACAAACTTGGCCTGTCAAAGGATATGGCTTTGAATCGATTCACACTGCTTGAAAGGAGACTGCAACGCGATCCGGGCCTGAAAGAAGAGTACCATAAATTTATGAAGGAGTACCTGGAGCTGAAGCATATGAGTCTAACGACACCGACTGGAAACGACCACGGTTACTACTTGCCGCACCATCCAGTGTTGAAAGCTTCCAGTTCGACGACAAAGTTGCGGGTTGTTTTCGACGGATCAGCTAAAACGTCTACCGGCTATTCACTAAACGAAGCATTACGTGTCGGTCCAGTAGTGCAAGACGATTTGCTGGACATAATACTCAGGTTTCGCACCTATAAAGTAGCACTCGTTGGCGACATCGCGAAAATGTACAGGCAGATAGTGGTTCATCCTGATGATCGCCGCTTTCAACGCGTTCTCTTCCGCTTCTCACCGGATGACTCAGTGGAGACTTACGAGCTGAATACGGTGACTTACGGGCTTTCACCATCCTCTTTCTTGGCTACGCGTACGTTGCTGCAGCTCGCCGAAGATGAAGGTTCAAGCTTTCCGCATGCTGCACAAGCTTTGGCGCAGAATTTTTACGTCGACGACTTCATCGGTGGTGCTGATTCGGTGGAGCAAGCACAACAGCTGCGAGAAGAGCTCTCCCAAATGCTGAATAACGGCGGATTCTCACTGCGAAAATGGACCTCAAATCAGCTGGCGGTTCTTTCCGGTTTGACTGAGGATCAAATCGGGACGCAATCGACACTTCAATTTATGCCCGACGAGAAGATAAAGGCACTCGGAATCGCTTGGGAGCCCGAAGCTGACGTTTTATCCTTCGAGTCGCGGATTGACGCCGACACCAGCCACCCCACCATGCGACTAATCTTCTCCGGCATCTCCCGAATGTTCGATCCGATAGGATTGATATCGCCGATCATCATTCGTGCTAAGTTGCTGATGCAAGAATTGTGGGTGCAGAAGTCGGGCTGGGACAATCCTGTTTCTGACAGCATCTACAAAAAGTGGACATCTATTAAATCCGATTGGCCAATCATTTCCGGTTATAAAAGCGATCGTTATGCTCTCTTACCTGATTCTCGCGTCCAATTACATACGTTTTGTGATGCCTCCGAAGCCGCCTTCGGAGCATGTATCTACGCGCGGTGTGAAAATAATCAAGGACAAGTGCGAGTATCGCTGTTGGCATCGAAGTCACGTTTAGCACCACTAAAGCGAATTACGTTACCGCGATTGGAACTTAATGCGGCCGTTACGGGAGCACATCTGTACGAACGCGTAAGGCAGGCCATGAGACTCGATTCAGTAGAGTCATATTTTTGGTCCGACTCTACCGTTACGCTGCACTGGCTGAGTTCACCACCCAACAACTGGAAAACTTACGTAGGGAATCGTGTCGCAGAAGTTCAAAACTACACGCATCAACATCCCTGGAAGCACATCGCGGGTTGTTCCAATCCTGCTGATTTAGTTTCACGTGGCGTGACTGCAGCAGATTTTGTCAAGAATGCATTGTGGAGCTGCGGTCCAGAATGGTTAATTCTTCCAGCGTCTGAATGGCCAAACTCAACGTCGACAGTTGCGGATGGAACAGAGCTGGAGACTCGCCATGTGTTTGCCGCAACCGCCGTCATCCAGGCTGTGCATCCGTGGTTTGAGCGCTACTCTTCATTCACTCGGCTCTTACGCGTAATTGGGTATTGCATTCGATTCATACGCAATGCTAAGGAGAAGTGTCGCATTCATCGTGAGCCATCGGAAGCCCCAGCTTCGCCAACCATCACTCCGAACTTCCTTGAAGCTGCGAAAACTGTGCTTTGCAGGCTGGCACAGCAAGACGCATTTCCCGCGGAGCTCGAGCAGTTGAAGAAGCGTGAGGTAATTGCGAAGCGCTCACCGCTAAGACGTCTAACTCCATTCATCGATCCCGAAGGAGTAATGAGAGTAGGAGGACGTCTCCAGCTGTCGAAGCTGCCTTACGAATCGAAGCACCCAATTCTCCTACCGAAAAAGCACATCTTCGCACGCCGTATCGCAGAACATCTTCACCGGGAGCTCATACATGGTGGCGGAAGATTGTTGCTTTCCCAGATTCGCGAGCAATATTGGCCACTCGACGGACGTCACCTAGTGAAAGGCGTTGTGAGACACTGCTTCCGATGCATTCGTCAGCAGCCAACACTAGCGCAGCAGCAAATTGGACAGTTACCATCATCGCGAATCACACCAAGTCGACCGTTTTCGATCATCGGAGTGGATTATGCCGGACCAATCTACTTGCGACCGATTCATAAGCGTGCGGAGCCCGCCAAGGCATATCTTTGCGTGTTCGTTTGCTTTGCCACGAAAGCTGTTCACTTCGAACTTGTGGGTGATTTGACCACCGCTGGTTTCTTGGCTGCGCTACGACGATTTGCATCGCGAAGAGGACGTCCGTCGCATATCTACTCGGACAACGGAAAAAACTTCGAGGGCGCAGCACGTGAGTTAAGCGAACTATTCGAAATGTTCCGCGATGAGGAGCAACGCAACACCATCATCTCGAATTGCGCGGAGATGGGTATCACTTGGCACTTCAGCCCGCCGAGGGCCCCGCACTTTGGCAGACTATGGGAAGCAGCAGTGAAGACGGCCAAAAGACACCTCTTTCGTCAGCTAGGCAGCACAAAGTTGCCTTACGAGGGCTACATCACCGTCCTGCACCAGATCGAAGCGGCGATGAATTCTCGTCCGCTGTTACCCATGTCGGACGACCCAAACGAACTGGCCGCACTAACACCTGCACATTTTTTGATAGGCACCTCGATGAACGCGATGCCAGAGCCGGACTACACTGTCAGGAAAACATACACGCTGAGCGATTGGCAGAAGTGGCAACTGGTCGTGCAGCACTTTTGGAAGCATTGGGCCACCGAGTACCTGCAGGAGATGCAAAGAGACACGATGAGGACCTGCAGCACTAATGATTTCTCACCTGGTCGTCTAGTAATACTGATGGACGATGCTCTCCCGACAACCCAATGGCCACTCGCGCGGATCATCGAAACGCATCCCGGAATGGACAAGCTGACACGGGTAGTCACTTTGAGAACGGCGAAGGGGATATCCGTGAGGCCAATAACAAAAATTTGCCTGCTACCGGAGGCTGGTAGCGAGATCGAGTCAACACATGCCGATTAGGTATGTACGTACGTCAAGGGGTTGGAGGATGATCGAACACAAGCAAAGTAAAAAGTAAACATTGCGTCAGCCATTATGGTTAGTGGAATTTCGCCCGCTACAATTTCGCCCGGGCTAGGAGCTGGGTTCGGACCCACAGAAGAAATTTATAAATAAAGCCGCGATAAGCGAATTCTCTCTCTCTTCGCTACTCTACACTTCTGCTGTTCGGTAACTATTAAAAGAAACCAGAAAAATCCGAAACTGATCCGAAAATAAGCGTAAGAACAATATTTATTTAATTAATTTTGTCCGCCATTAATTAAGAAGAAACGATGCATGTGGAGGATTTGTGGGATAGGTGATAGGGATTGTGTACATGTTTTATCTTACATTTATTGTTGATAGGGAAAATTTGAATTTTCTGATAAATCTCTTGTTGCATCTGGGGAACGTTTACAATTAATACGAGTTCATTTTTGCTGATTGCTTTGTGTTCGTGTATGTTAGGGCTTCGATGATAGTATGCACTGCAAGCTTTAATTTCTTATCTCTGTAATTGTTAAATCTAACACATCCTGACTCAATAACCGTATATTTGTCAAGCCTGATTTTGCTAGCGCTATGCTTTCTATGATAGTTGAAATTTTCTGTGACAAATATTTAGAATTCATACAAATATTGATTGAGTACAGTCCCATTGAAGCGCTGTTGAATATAGTTATTGCCTTTTTAACGATAAACACTATTAGATTAACCAAATTAATGCTGTTGTATTTTTTCAGTTGGTGGGTAAACATACAACAAACATAGTTGGTACATGTACATAGGACAAATTCGGTGAGTCAAATATTACATTATATATATTTATTTAATTAACTAGCTGGCCCGACGAACTTCGCTCCGTCCAATATCTATGATTGTATGCACTAAGGTTTTTCTTGAAGGTTTCTAATTTTAATGAAAATAAGTTTGAATTAATTATATTGGAAATCATTGATGCTAATTATATTACTGCTTTCAAATGTACAGAGAAGGCGGTTTTCCAAAGCGTTAACACGCCACGTATAGCATGGTCATGTGAATAACATGGAATTTCAAGATTTGTACTACACACTTCCATCGACTGTTGAAAATTGAATACGCTTAAATTGAAATGGCATATCGTTGGAACTTAAGGGAATGCTCGGTGTTAAACATGCTGCCTCCTTATAAGTCTCTATCACATTGTTCGAAAGCTGCGTGACAAACAGTCATGTTCCTTGACATAATTTGGGGCATGAAGGTTTCGGAGCATAATAATAACACTTCCATTTTTATGTCGCAAATGATGCGGTGGCCAAGAATCCAAGAATCCAAATCCATGAAGTTTAGAATTTGCACACAGAGTTCGCTGAAAAGTTTTCAATGATTCCCCGGCTGCACTCTTTAAAGCAATTGCTCTTAGTAGGCTGCGAAAGAAGAGTACGATTGCTCTTATAGCTGACTCATATGATTTTTGAGTTTTAGCGTTACAAACAAACATACATCCATTTTTATATATATAATAGATTTTGTCCGCCATTAATTAAGAAGAAACGATGTATGTGGAGGATTTGTGGGATAGGTGATAGGGATTGTGAACATGTTTTTTCTTACATTTATTGTTGATAGGGAAAATTTGAATTCTCTGATAAATCTCTTGTTTCAACTGGGGAACGTTTACAATTGATACGAGTTAATTTTTGCTGATTTCTTTGTGTTTGTGTATGTTAGGGCTTCGATGATAGTATGCACTGCAAGCTTTAATTTCTTATCTCTGTAATTGTTAAATCTAACTCATCCTGACTCAATAACCGTATATTTGTCAAGCCTGATTTTGCTAGCGCTATGCTTTCTATGATAGTTGAAATTCTCTCTGACAAATATTTAGAATTCATACAAATATTGATTGAGTACAGTCCCATTGAAGCGCTGTTGCATATAGTTATTGCCTTTTTAACGATAAACACTATTAGATGAACCAAATTAATGCTGTTGTATTTTTTCAGTTGGTGGGTAAACATACAACAACTATAGTTGGTACATGTACATAGGACAAATTCGGTGAGTCAAATAATACATTATATATATTTATTTAATTAATTTTGTCCGCCATTAATTAAGAAGAAACGATGTATGTGGAGGATTTGTGGGATAGGTGATAGGGATTGTGTACATGTTTTTTCATACATTTATTGTTGATAGGGAAAATTTGAATTTTCTGATAAATCTCTTGTTGCATCTGGGGAAAGTTTACAATTAACACGATTTCATTTTTGCTGATTGCTTTGTGTTCGTGTATGTTAGGGCTTCGATGATAGTATGCACTGCAAGCTTTAATTTCTTATCTCTGTAATTGTTAAATCTAACTCATCCTGACTCAATAACCGTATATTTGTCAAGCCTGATTTTGCTAGCACTATGATTTCTATCATAGTTGAAATTTTCTCTGACAAATATTTAGAATTTATAAATATATTAATTGAGTACAGTCCCATTGAAGCGCTGTTAAATATAGTTATTGCCTTTTTAACGATAAACACTATTAGATGAACCAAATTAATGCTGTTGTATTTTTTCAGTTGGTGGGTAAACATACAACAAACATAGTTGGTACATGTACATAGGACAAATTCGGTGAGTCAAATAATACATTATATATATTTATTTAATTAATTTTGTCCGCCATTAATTAAGAAGAAACGATGTATGTGGAGGATTTGTGGGATAGTGATAGGGATTGTGTACATGTTGTTTGTTACATTTATTGTTGATAGGGAAAATTTGAATTTTCTGATAAATCTCTTGTTTCAACTGGGGAACGTTTAGAATTAACACGAATTCATTTTTGCTGATTGCTTTGTGTTTGTGTATGTTAGGGCTTCGATGATAGTATGCACTGCAAGCTTTAATTTCTTATCTCTTACATTATATATATTTATTTAATTAATTTTGTCCGCCATTAATTAAGAAGAAACGATGTATGTGGAGGATTTGTGGGATAGTGATAGGGATTGTGTACATGTTTTTTCTTACATTTATTGTTGATAGGGAAAATTTGAATCCTCTGATAAATCTCTTGTTTCAACTGGGGAACGTTTACAATTGATACGAGTGAATTTTTGCTGATTGCTTTGTGTTTGTGTATGTTAGGGCTTCGATGATAGTATGCACTGCAAGCTTTAATTTCTTATCTCTGTAATTGTTAAATCTAACTCATCCTGACTCAATAACCGTATATTTGTCAAGCCTGATTTTGCTAGCGCTATGCTTTCTATGATAGTTGAAATTTTCTCTGACAAATATTTAGAATTCATAAAAATATTAATTGAGTACAGTCCCATTGAAGCGCTGTTGAATATAGTTATTGCCTTTTTAACGATAAACACTATTAGATGAACCAAATTAATGCTGTTGTATTTTTTCAGTTGGTGGGTAAACATACAACAAACATAGTTGGTACATGTACATAGGACAAATTCGGTGAGTCAAATAGTACATTATATATATTTATTTAATTAATTTTGTCCGCCATTAATTAAGAAGAAACGATGTATGTGGAGGATTTGTGGGATAGTGATAGGGATTGTGTACATGTTGTTTGTTACATTTATTGTTGATAGGGAAAATTTGAATTTTCTGATAAATCTCTTGTTTCAACTGGGGAACGTTTACAATTAACACGAATTCATTTTTGCTGATTGCTTTGTGTTCGTGTATGTTAGGGCTTCGATGATAGTATGCACTGCAAGCTTTAATTTCTTATCTCTGTAATTGTTAAATCTAACTCATCCTGACTCAATAACCGTATATTTGTCAAGCCTGATTTTGCTAGCACTATGATTTCTATCATAGTTGAAATTTTCTCTGACAAATATTTAGAATTTATAAATATATTAATTGAGTACAGTCCCATTGAAGCGCTGTTAAATATAGTTATTGCCTTTTTAACGATAAACACTATTAGATGAACCAAATTAATGCTGTTGTATTTTTTCAGTTGGTGGGTAAACATACAACAAACATAGTTGGTATATGTACATAGGACAAATTCGGTGAGTCAAATAATACATTATATATATTTATTTAATTAATTTTGTCCGCCATTAATTAAGAAGGAACGATGTATGTGGAGGATTTGTGGGATAGGTGATAGGGATTGTGTACATGTTGTTTGTTACATTTATTGTTGATAGGGAAAATTTGAATTCTCTGATAAATCTCTTGTTTCAACTGGGGAACGTTTACAATTAACACGAGTTCATTTTTGCTGATTGCATTGTGTTTGTGTATGTTAGGGCTTCGATGATAGTATGCACTGCAAGCTTTAATTTCTTATCTCTGTAATTGTTAAATCTAACTCATCCTGACTCAATAACCGTATATTTGTCAAGCCTGATTTTGCTAGCGCTATGCTTTCTATGATAGTTGAAATTTTCTCTGACAAATATTTAGAATTCATACAAATATTGATTGAGTACAGTCCCATTGAAGCGCTGTTGCATATAGTTATTGCCTTTTTAACGATAAACACTATTAGATGAACCAAATTAATGCTGTTGTATTTTTTCAGTTGGTGGGTAAACATACAACAACTATAGTTGGTACATGTACATAGGACAAATTCGGTGAGTCAAATAATACATTATATATATTTATTTAATTAATTTTGTCCGCCATTAATTAAGAAGAAACGATGTATGTGGAGGATTTGTGGGATAGGTGATAGGGATTGTGTACATGTTTTTTCATACATTTATTGTTGATAGGGAAAATTTGAATTTTCTGATAAATCTCTTGTTGCATCTGGGGAAAGTTTACAATTAACACGATTTCATTTTTGCTGATTGCTTTGTGTTCGTGTATGTTAGGGCTTCGATGATAGTATGCACTGCAAGCTTTAATTTCTTATCTCTGTAATTGTTAAATCTAACTCATCCTGACTCAATAACCGTATATTTGTCAAGCCTGATTTTGCTAGCACTATGATTTCTATCATAGTTGAAATTTTCTCTGACAAATATTTAGAATTTATAAATATATTAATTGAGTACAGTCCCATTGAAGCGCTGTTAAATATAGTTATTGCCTTTTTAACGATAAACACTATTAGATGAACCAAATTAATGCTGTTGTATTTTTTCAGTTGGTGGGTAAACATACAACAAACATAGTTGGTACATGTACATAGGACAAATTCGGTGAGTCAAATAATACATTATATATATTTATTTAATTAATTTTGTCCGCCATTAATTAAGAAGAAACGATGTATGTGGAGGATTTGTGGGATAGTGATAGGGATTGTGTACATGTTGTTTGTTACATTTATTGTTGATAGGGAAAATTTGAATTTTCTGATAAATCTCTTGTTTCAACTGGGGAACGTTTAGAATTAACACGAATTCATTTTTGCTGATTGCTTTGTGTTTGTGTATGTTAGGGCTTCGATGATAGTATGCACTGCAAGCTTTAATTTCTTATCTCTTACATTATATATATTTATTTAATTAATTTTGTCCGCCATTAATTAAGAAGAAACGATGTATGTGGAGGATTTGTGGGATAGTGATAGGGATTGTGTACATGTTTTTTCTTACATTTATTGTTGATAGGGAAAATTTGAATCCTCTGATAAATCTCTTGTTTCAACTGGGGAACGTTTACAATTGATACGAGTGAATTTTTGCTGATTGCTTTGTGTTTGTGTATGTTAGGGCTTCGATGATAGTATGCACTGCAAGCTTTAATTTCTTATCTCTGTAATTGTTAAATCTAACTCATCCTGACTCAATAACCGTATATTTGTCAAGCCTGATTTTGCTAGCGCTATGCTTTCTATGATAGTTGAAATTTTCTCTGACAAATATTTAGAATTCATAAAAATATTAATTGAGTACAGTCCCATTGAAGCGCTGTTGAATATAGTTATTGCCTTTTTAACGATAAACACTATTAGATGAACCAAATTAATGCTGTTGTATTTTTTCAGTTGGTGGGTAAACATACAACAAACATAGTTGGTACATGTACATAGGACAAATTCGGTGAGTCAAATAGTACATTATATATATTTATTTAATTAATTTTGTCCGCCATTAATTAAGAAGAAACGATGTATGTGGAGGATTTGTGGGATAGTGATAGGGATTGTGTACATGTTGTTTGTTACATTTATTGTTGATAGGG
Organism: Anopheles atroparvus; assembly: GCA_914969975.1. Classification (NCBI taxonomy): domain Eukaryota; kingdom Metazoa; phylum Arthropoda; class Insecta; order Diptera; family Culicidae; genus Anopheles; species Anopheles atroparvus. The sequence continues at coordinate 110,678 of CAJZCY010000001.1, read as the reverse complement.
AAAATTTGAATTTTCTGATAAATCTCTTGTTTCAACTGGGGAACGTTTACAATTAACACGAATTCATTTTTGCTGATTGCTTTGTGTTCGTGTATGTTAGGGCTTCGATGATAGTATGCACTGCAAGCTTTAATTTCTTATCTCTGTAATTGTTAAATCTAACTCATCCTGACTCAATAACCGTATATTTGTCAAGCCTGATTTTGCTAGCGCTATGCTTTCTATCATAGTTGAAATTTTCTCTGACAAATATTTAGAATTTATAAATATATTAATTGAGTACAGTCCCATTGAAGCGCTGTTAAATATAGTTATTGCCTTTTTAACGATAAACACTATTAGATGAACCAAATTAATGCTGTTGTATTTTTTCAGTTGGTGGGTAAACATACAACAAACATAGTTGGTACATGTACATAGGACAAATTCGGTGAGTCAAATAATACATTATATATATTTATTTAATTAATTTTGTCCGCCATTAATTAAGAAGAAACGATGTATGTGGAGGATTTGTGGGATAGTGATAGGGATTGTGTACATGTTGTTTGTTACATTTATTGTTGATAGGGAAAATTTGAATTTTCTGATAAATCTCTTGTTTCAACTGGGGAACGTTTAGAATTAACACGAATTCATTTTTGCTGATTGCTTTGTGTTTGTGTATGTTAGGGCTTCGATGATAGTATGCACTGCAAGCTTTAATTTCTTATCTCTTACATTATATATATTTATTTAATTAATTTTGTCCGCCATTAATTAAGAAGAAACGATGTATGTGGAGGATTTGTGGGATAGTGATAGGGATTGTGTACATGTTTTTTCTTACATTTATTGTTGATAGGGAAAATTTGAATCCTCTGATAAATCTCTTGTTTCAACTGGGGAACGTTTACAATTGATACGAGTTAATTTTTGCTGATTGCTTTGTGTTTGTGTATGTTAGGGCTTCGATGATAGTATGCACTGCAAGCTTTAATTTCTTATCTCTGTAATTGTTAAATCTAACTCATCCTGACTCAATAACCGTATATTTGTCAAGCCTGATTTTGCTAGCGCTATGCTTTCTATGATAGTTGAAATTTTCTCTGACAAATATTTAGAATTCATAAAAATATTAATTGAGTACAGTCCCATTGAAGCGCTGTTGAATATAGTTATTGCCTTTTTAACAATAAACACTATTAGATGAACCAAATTAATGCTGTTGTATTTTTTCAGTTGGTGGGTAAACATACAACAAACATAGTTGGTACATGTACATAGGACAAATTCGGTGAGTCAAATAGTACATTATATATATTTATTTAATTAATTTTGTCCGCCATTAATTAAGAAGAAACGATGTATGTGGAGGATTTGTGGGATAGTGATAGGGATTGTGTACATGTTGTTTGTTACATTTATTGTTGATAGGGAAAATTTGAATTTTCTGATAAATCTCTTGTTTCAACTGGGGAACGTTTACAATTAACACGAATTCATTTTTGCTGATTGCTTTGTGTTCGTGTATGTTAGGGCTTCGATGATAGTATGCACTGCAAGCTTTAATTTCTTATCTCTGTAATTGTTAAATCTAACTCATCCTGACTCAATAACCGTATATTTGTCAAGCCTGATTTTGCTAGTGCTATGCTTTCTATGATAGTTGAAATTTTCTGTGACAAATATTTAGAATTCATAAAAATATTAATTGAGTACAGTCCCATTGAAGCGCTGTTGAATATAGTTATTGCCTTTTTAACGATAAACACTATTAGATGAACCAAATTAATGCTGTTGTATTTTTTCAGTTGGTGGGTAAACATACAACAAACATAGTTGGTACATGTACATAGGACAAATTCGGTGAGTCAAATATTACATTATATATATTTATTTAATTAACTAGCTGGCCCGACGAACTTCGCTCCGTCCAATATCTATGATTGTATGCACTAAGGTTTTTCTTGAAGGTTTCTAATTTTAATGAAAATAAGTTTGAATTAATTATATTGGAAATCATTGATGCTAATTATATTACTGCTTTCAAATGTACAGAGAAGGCGGTTTTCCAAAGCGTTAACACGCCACGTATAGCATGGTCATGTGAATAACATGGAATTTCAAGATTTGTACTACACACTTCCATCGACTGTTGAAAATTGAATACGCTTAAATTGAAATGGCAAATCGTTGGAACTTAACGGAATGCTCGGTGTTAAACATGCTGCCTCCTTATAAGTCTCTATCACATTGTTCGAAAGCTGCGTGACAAACAGTCATGTTCCTTGACATAATTTGGGGCATGAAGGTTTCGGAGCATAATAATAACACTTCCATTTTTATGTCGCAAATGATGCGGTGGCCAAGAATCCAAGAATCCAAATCCATGAAGTTTAGAATTTGCACACAAAGTTCGCTGAAAAGTTTTCAATGATTCCCCGGCTGCACTCTTTAAAGCAATTGCTCTTAGTAGGCTGCGAAAGAAGAGAACGATTGCTCTTATAGCTGACTCATATGATTTTTGAGTTTTAGCGTTACAAACAAACATACATCCATTTTTATATATATAAAAGATTTTGTCCGCCATTAATTAAGAAGAAACGATGTATGTGGAGGATTTGTGGGATAGGTGATAGGGATTGTGAACATGTTTTTTCTTACATTTATTGTTGATAGGGAAAATTTGAATTCTCTGATAAATCTCTTGTTTCAACTGGGGAACGTTTACAATTGATACGAGTTAATTTTTGCTGATTTCTTTGTGTTTGTGTATGTTAGGGCTTCGATGATAGTATGCACTGCAAGCTTTAATTTCTTATCTCTGTAATTGTTAAATCTAACTCATCCTGACTCAATAACCGTATATTTGTCAAGCTTGATTTTGCTAGCGCTATGCTTTCTATGATAGTTGAAATTTTCTCTGACAAATATTTAGAATTCATACAAATATTGATTGAGTACATTGAAGCGCTGTTGCATATAGTTATTGCCTTTTTAACGATAAACACTATTAGATGAACCAAATTAATGCTGTTGTATTTTTTCAGTTGGTGGGTAAACATACAACAACCATAGTTGGTACATGTACATAGGACAAATTCGGTGAGTCAAATAATACATTATATATATTTATTTAATTAATTTTGTCCGCCATTAATTAAGAAGAAACGATGTATGTGGAGGATTTGTGGGATAGGTGATAGGGATTGTGTACATGTTTTTTCATACATTTATTGTTGATAGGGAAAATTTGAATTTTCTGATAAATCTCTTGTTGCATCTGGGGAAAGTTTACAATTAACACGATTTCATTTTTGCTGATTGCTTTGTGTTCGTGTATGTTAGGGCTTCGATGATAGTATGCACAGCAAGCTTTAATTTCTTATCTCTGTAATTGTTAAATCTAACTCATCCTGACTCAATAACCGTATATTTGTCAAGCCTGATTTTGCTAGCGCTATGCTTTCTATCATAGTTGAAATTTTCTCTGACAAATATTTAGAATTTATAAATATATTAATTGAGTACAGTCCCATTGAAGCGCTGTTAAATATAGTTATTGCCTTTTTAACGATAAACACTATTAGATGAACCAAATTAATGCTGTTGTATTTTTTCAGTTGGTGGGTAAACATACAACAAACATAGTTGGTACATGTACATAGGACAAATTCGGTGAGTCAAATAATACATTATATATATTTATTTAATTAATTTTGTCCGCCATTAATTAAGAAGAAACGATGTATGTGGAGGATTTGTGGGATAGGTGATAGGGATTGTGTACATGTTGTTTGTTACATTTATTGTTGATAGGGAAAATTTGAATTCTCTGATAAATCTCTTGTTTCAACTGGGGAACGTTTACAATTAACACGAGTTCATTTTTGCTGATTGCATTGTGTTTGTGTATGTTAGGGCTTCGATGATAGTATGCACTGCAAGCTTTAATTTCTTATCTCTGTAATTGTTAAATCTAACTCATCCTGACTCAATAACCGTATATTTGTCAAGCCTGATTTTGCTAGCGCTATGCTTTCTATGATAGTTGAAATTTTCTCTGACAAATATTTAGAATTCATACAAATATTGATTGAGTACAGTCCCATTGAAGCGCTGTTGCATATAGTTATTGCCTTTTTAACGATAAACACTATTAGATGAACCAAATTAATGCTGTTGTATTTTTTCAGTTGGTGGGTAAACATACAACAACCATAGTTGGTACATGTACATAGGACAAATTCGGTGAGTCAAATAATACATTATATATATTTATTTAATTAATTTTGTCCGCCATTAATTAAGAAGAAACGATGTATGTGGAGGATTTGTGGGATAGGTGATAGGGATTGTGTACATGTTTTTTCATACATTTATTGTTGATAGGGAAAATTTGAATTTTCTGATAAATCTCTTGTTGCATCTGGGGAAAGTTTACAATTAACACGATTTCATTTTTGCTGATTGCTTTGTGTTCGTGTATGTTAGGGCTTCGATGATAGTATGCACAGCAAGCTTTAATTTCTTATCTCTGTAATTGTTAAATCTAACTCATCCTGACTCAATAACCGTATATTTGTCAAGCCTGATTTTGCTAGCGCTATGCTTTCTATCATAGTTGAAATTTTCTCTGACAAATATTTAGAATTTATAAATATATTAATTGAGTACAGTCCCATTGAAGCGCTGTTAAATATAGTTATTGCCTTTTTAACGATAAACACTATTAGATGAACCAAATTAATGCTGTTGTATTTTTTCAGTTGGTGGGTAAACATACAACAAACATAGTTGGTACATGTACATAGGACAAATTCGGTGAGTCAAATAATACATTATATATATTTATTTAATTAATTTTGTCCGCCATTAATTAAGAAGAAACGATGTATGTGGAGGATTTGTGGGATGGGTGATAGGGATTGTGTACATGTTGTTTGTTACATTTATTGTTGATAGGGAAAATTTGAATTCTCTGATAAATCTCTTGTTTCAACTGGGGAACGTTTACAATTAACACGAGTTCATTTTTGCTGATTGCATTGTGTTTGTGTATGTTAGGGCTTCGATGATAGTATGCACTGCAAGCTTTAATTTCTTATCTCTGTAATTGTTAAATCTAACTCATCCTGACTCAATAACCGTATATTTGTCAAGCCTGATTTTGCTAGCGCTAAATCACTATTAGATGAACCAAATTAATGCTGTTGTATTTTTTCAGTTGGTGGATAAACATACAACAAACATAGTTGGTACATGTACATAGGACAAATTCGGTGAGTCAAATAATACATTATATATATTTGATCGAAGTAAAAGCAAAGTAAAGCAAAGTAAAAAGTAAACATTGCGTCAGCCATTATGGTTAGTGGAATTTCGCCCGCTACAATTTCGCCCGGGCTAGGAGCTGGGTTCGGACCCACAGAAGAAATTTATAAATAAAGCCGCGATAAGCGAATTCTCTCTCTCTTCGCTACTCTACACTTCTGCTGTTCGGTAACTATTAAAAGAAACCAGAAAAATCCGAAACTGATCCGAAAATAAGCGCAAGAACATTGGTGCCGTGACCAGGATATTTCAAAACGAACTTTGGTGAATTCTGTCTTCGCAAATATTTCGGGTCGTTCGTGAAAAATGCGCGCAAAAAGTTCATCGTTAACGCTAACGGACCGCGTACGTCAAAATTCAAAATGCCCGCGGATCCCATTATCCTTTCGTCAAGACGCGCGATTCTTCTCGTTTCGGTCAGCCGTTACGAAGGTTTTATACGCGATTTCCAACAAGACCGCGATCTTGTTGAAGTTGAAGCTCGGGTAGCTAAATTCGACCGACTTTGCCAAGACTTGGAGAAGCTGCAGCAGGAGCTTGAGGACGTAGCTGCCACAGCAGAGGAAATAGCGCAGAACGCAGCGTTGCGCGCTGACTTTGAGCCCCGTCTGATACGGGTAGAAGCGGAGCTTAAAGCAAAAAGACCTCCACAAGGCTCGCAACTTAATACCACCGGCAGTTCCTTGGCTGGTATTAAGCTTCCGACCATCTCCTTGCCAGAGTTTAACGGAGATTATATGCAATGGCTCACTTTCCGCGACACATTCGAGTGTCTGATTCATGACAACCGCGATCTTCCCGCCATACAAAAATTTCACTATCTTCGCGCAGCGGTCAAGGGTGAAGCGGCACAAGTGATTGAAGCCATCACAATTAGCGCGGCAAACTACGAGATTGCATGGCAAGCACTAACGGCGCGCTATTCAAATGAATATTTGCTCAAAAAACGCCACTTACAAGCATTATTCACTATGGCAACCGCGAAAAGGGTGTAACGGAACGATCCTGGTGAACTAGGGAACGCACTCATAAGTTTATGAGTGCCCCGCCGAAATAGTATAAAGCAAGGTAGCACGAATAAAATCATCCTCTTTTTGCCTGTTGGCTGCATCAGAACAGACTTGCCCGACAGATACCAATACATGGCGATCCTGCCAGGAGTCAAGAAGCAGTAGTTATTTATCGCCACCGCACGTGTCCGCATATTCGCATACCCATATCAATAGCTGCACGCGTTCACTTCTGCCCCCGCACGAAGGTGATAACGTTACGTTGGAGCAAGTGCAAGTGTGGAAGCAGCCGTAAAGCAACAGCAAGCAGCAGCGAAGCAGTGGAACAGGAGATCAGATTCAAGCAGCACAACTCATCGAAGCAGATGCAAGCAGTACGACTCACGGAAGCAGATGCAAGCAGTACAACTCTCGGGAGCAGATGAAAGCAATACAATTAACGAAGGCAAGTAACTAAAACAAAGCTTTACAAGATGTACACGCTTAAAAACCAATTCTACTAGTCTAAGTAAAAAAAAACAAAAAAACAAAAAAAAAAAATCCTAAAGTAAAAACTCATCAGAATTCAGAAATTCCCGAACTGACTGTGCGTTGCAGTGTGCGTATAAAGTAGTTATCTTGAAACAAAAGAACCATTCCATTAGAACAAAGAAAAAAAAAAGAAAGAAAAAACCAAGAGTTGCAGAAAACGTCCTGAGTGTTAGTATTAAGAAGTGTAGTTTGTAAGTTTTTAGTCAAAATTTTTATTTTATTTTTTATTTCGTAAAAAGACGCTCTGAGTGTTACTATTAAGAAGTGTAGTATGTAAGAAAATTGTCAGGCTAGAAAAATACTAGGAACCCCGCTATGAACAGGAGCATTGAGATGTGTAGTACGTAAAACATTTAATAGCCGTAGCGTTCCCATACCGCAAAAGTGTGTAAGATAGTTGCCGCAAAAGTGTGTGTTTCACATTTACATCAGTTACATTTTATATTGAACACGTTTTATACCAGCATCAGATCCATTTTAAACACGTTTTAACTTTACACAAGTTACATTTTATTAAGAGGCTCACAAAATTCGCAACCCTCAAATCTGTTACCAGAAGTTTCAAATAACCAAGGTTCGGTCAGTTAGTTTTTAATTTTTTCTTCTCATAGTACCGTTATCAGTTTTTCTTCTTCCCCTTTTTGTTTCTACCAACTATACCTTTTGTCATTGTATGTTACAAGCAAAGCGTACACGCTCGTCGCGAGTAGCTAGCACGACATTAAAAACACGTGGTAGACCGAAACTGAAGCCAGAAAACAAAATGACGGAAGAAAACAAAATGGCCATAAAGTTGGATTTGGGTTTAGCACTCAAACTGGTTAAACCCTTTACGGGAGATTCCACAAATTTATCAAGCTACGTGGAAAGTGTCGAAATGTTGCGGGATTATTCAGATAAAGTAGATGAGGCACAAATTTTACGGTTAATGAGATTAACATTGACTGGTGCCGCACATGGTTCTATTGATGGTGCCACCTCTTTAGAAGGAGCATTCAAACAGCTAAGGTCGAGATTTGGTGTAAAAATTTCACCTAATGCCGTCGAAAACGAAATCAAGGCTACTAAGCAAGTGAGAGGGAAGTCGATCACGGATTTTGGGTCCGAAATTGAGGCACTTGCAACCAAGTTGGCAGCGGCTCATGTATCGATGGGAACTTTCCAAACCGAAGCAGCGGCAGCCAACGTAGTGCAACCAATAGCGGTACGAGCGTTCGTCAACGGGCTGTCCAATGCGACTACACGGTTTTTTCTGAAAGCTCGAAATCCCAAGTGCATGACATCGGCGATTTCTGACGCCCTTGAGTGCAATGACACGACACACGATTCAGAACAAGCAGAATCAGTGTCATTTATCAATTCATATTATACGCCAAGGCGGAATATGCAATACAGGCAACCTCAATACAACAGAGGGCAATATCACAGAAGCTACTACCGGGGATATCAACCGAATAGAGGTTTTTATCCACCAACCAGACGAGCACGAGGCGGTAATCATTTTCGAGGCCAGAATCAGTATCCTCGAAACAGAGGCAATAACGCAAATTTGGCGGTATTGTCGCAGGAACAAAACGATAAAGAAGCAAGTGAGACAGAGGGAAACGAAGACACCTCACCATTAACTGATCTTTTTCGTTAATTTTGATAATTACGGTACTATCAATGGCTCATTTATAATCTTTGAAAATCCAATCAACTTAGTTATTGACAGTGGAGCTTCGTGCTGTGTTTTGGATCAAACTTGTATTCCTAATAATGTTCCCATCAATAGATCAATTATATTAAATGTCCGAGGCATAAACGGAAAAACTCAAACCCTTGGGTACATAGACACAACAATAACCTACCAATCCAACACATTTCCAATAAGATTTCATATTTTATCAGGACTACCATCGCACATACCCGGACTGCTTGGAACCAACTTTTTGAAGAAGTTTTCAGCCATTCTCAATTTTGGAAATATGACATTTAGTTTTGCGAATATACATAATTTTGATAATACATTTAGCATTCCAGCCAGAACGGAAATTATAAGATTAGTTCAAACCCTAGAAACAAACACTTGTGTTGTTTGGAACGAAGAAATATCTCCTAATGTTTATGTTTCAAATTGCCTTTCGCAACCATTTGAAGGAAAGATTGCTATTAAATTAATTAATATGAATGCTAAAGAAGTACAAATATCTAATATTAAACCCATTATCAAACCAGCATCAGATTATTCTATATTATCACTAACCACATCAAAACTCAATGTGGCTCATGCTGAGAAAACTATAAAAGAACTGAACCTTGAGCATCTGAATGAGACAGAAAAACAATTGATTCAAACCATTTGTGTTAAGTATAATGATATATTTTGTGTAGAGAATGATAGTCTAAGCACTACAAAGTTGTATCAAGCGTCACTTCAATTAAAAGATAATGTTGGACCTTCATATTCAAAACAGTATAGGTTACCTCATGCACAGAAGCAGGAAATTAATTCTCAAATTACGAAAATGCTTAAGGAAAACACAATTGAAGAAGCGAAATCCGCCTGGAACAGTCCCATCTTATTAGTTCCGAAGAAAACAGCTCATGATACTAAGAAATGGAGACTCGTCGTAGATTACCGAAAGGTAAATAATACACTTGAAGACGATAAATTTCCTTTACCCAATATCGAAGAAGTAATAGACTCTCTTAGCGGTGCAAATTTTTTTTCACACTTAGATTTATCCCAAGGCTATTATCAATGTGAATTACAAAACAAAGATAGACCTATTACCGCGTTCACAACACCGTTGGGTCAATTTCAAATGACGCGTCTTCCCATGGGCCTAAAGGTAAGCCCATCAATTTTCTCACGGCTCATGACAGTTGCTTTAGCCGGATTAACTCTTGAAAAATGTCTTGTCTATCTAGACGACATTATAGTATTCGGTAAATCTATGCAAGAGCATAATATGAATCTTATTTCAGTTTTTAATCGCTTAAGGAAAGTAAATTTAAAATTAAATCCCCAGAAATGTCATTTCCTTAAAAAAGAACTTGTTTATTTAGGACATCTCATTTCTGCTGAAGGGGTCAAACCAGATCCGCAAAAGGTTGAATGTATAAAAAGTTGGCCTATTCCCACATCCCCGGAAGAAGTGAAGCGATTTGTCGCTTTTGCCAACTATTATAGGAAACATATAAAAAAATTTGCAAGTATATACCATCCGTTAAATGTGCTAACACGAAAAGATACCACATTTCAATGGGACAAGGAACATCAAGACGCATTTAATAACTTAAAAACTAAATTCATAAACCCCCCTGTTCTAGATTTTCCAGACTTTAGCGATAACAATTCTTTTGTTCTTCACACAGATGCCTCAGGGAAAGCCATTGGAGCCGTATTGAGTAACGCCAATGGAAAACCTGTTGCATATGCAAGCAGAGCATTAAACTCAGCCGAACTAAATTACGGCACAATAGAAAAGGAGCTACTGGCCATTGTTTGGGCTATAAAGCATTTCCGACCGTATTTGTACGGTAAACAGTTTGACATTTATACAGATCACAGGCCTTTGGTCTATCTGTTTTCAATGAATGACCCATCCAGCCGACTGACTAAATTCAGACTAGCTCTGGAAGAGTATTCATTCACAGTGCATTACGAGAAGGGCTGCGAAAATGGAGCAGCAGACGCATTATCACGGATACACATCTCTGACTTGAAGAAATTAAACCAGCAAGTTTTGGTAGTTACAAGATCCCAAACAGCAAGTAAAAGAAGTATGGATAGAGAGATTGTTGATGAAAAAATAGCAAAGGAGGAAAGAAGAAACAGTTGTGAAGCAATGGGACTTGATCAACCCAGAGTTTCAACTGTGTTTATAGAATTGAAAATATGCAACAGCATTCCAAACATTAAAATAGAAAAAGACACAATACAAATTCCAGAAGTCACTTGCTTGATTCACCTACGGGGAATCTTGACACAGATAAAGGAATATCTAAAAACAATAAAAGGGAAGGTATGCCTGGTTATGAAAAATGAAAATGCAAATGAAGGAAAATTTATGGAAAAGTTGAAAACATTAAAAATGAAAGGACTACCGAAAATAATCATCATCAACAAAGATATTAAAATCATAAAGGATCACGAAAAGAAAAAGAAACTTCTCATAATGAATGAACATCATATATTACCAACGGCAGGTCATGCAGGAGTTCACCGCACCTTGAACACCATAAGACAGAGGTATACTTGGAGAGGAATAGAAGCGGATGTGAGAAGAATGGTGGCAGGTTGTAAAGAATGTCAGATGAATAAGGCTAAACACGAACCAAGAATACCACTTAAACTTACAACAACGGCAAGCGAGCCTATGGAAAAAATTTATCTGGACTTAGTGGGGCCTTTGGTGAAGTCTGAAGGTTGCGAATATATATTGACCACACAATGTGACCTCACAAAATTTATAACAGCTACACCCATTCCAGACAAACGGGCTAGTACGGTAGCTAAAACATTTTTGGAAAGGGTAATCCTCAAATACGGAGTACCTCATGAAATTTGTACCGATAGAGGAACCGAGTTTATGTCTAACGTGTTTCAAAACCTATGTAACGCACTAAAAATTAAAAAACTAAATTCAACTGCCTATCACCATGAGACCATAGGTGCATTAGAAAACTCACACGCAATGCTGGGCAACTTTTTGCGAATATATTGCAATGGCGAGCCTTTAGTATGGAAAGACTGGATTATGTTTTATGAATTTGCATACAATAACACAGTGCATTCTTCAACTGGTTACACTCCGTTTTACTTATTGTATGGTAGACAGGCAAACCTACCGACAGAACTATTAGAAAAGAAAAAAAGAATAACATACGCTATAGATGATTACTCTGAACTCATAATGGCAAAACTCAATATAACACACAAAGAAGTCAGGGATAGGTTAATAAAAAGAAAAATGAATTCGAAACTAATATACGATAAAAAATGCAAACAAAAAATATTTAGAAAAGGTGACGACATCCTCATAAAAAACGAAACGGCCAGGAAACTCCAGCCTAAATATTTGGGGCCATTTGGTATCTTGGAGGACTGCGCCGAAAATGTAAAAATCAATGTAAACGGAAAAACAGATGTTATTCATAAGAATAGGATTAAGAAATTCACTACACTATAAACATAAGAATAGGATTAAGAAACTCACTACACTTTAACCATAAGAATAGGATTAAGAAATTCACTACATTGTAAAAAAAAAAAAAAAAAAAAAAAAAAAAAACAGGGCGTGTAACGGAACGATCCTGGTGAACTAGGGAACGCACTCATAAGTTTATGAGTGCCCCGCCGAAATAGTATAAAGCAAGGTAGCACGAATAAAATCATCCTCTTTTTGCCTGTTGGCTGCATCAGAACAGACTTGCCCGACAGATACCAATACAAGGGAAAGCGCGACCGCACTGCACCTTCTGGTGGACGAGTTTGAGCGTCACAAGAAAACACTGGAGCATCTCGGGGAAAGAACGGAAACATGGAGTAGCTTGCTCGAGCATTTGTTGTGCACCAAGTTGCCTACGAGTACATTGAGAGACTGGGAGGAACATGCGTCAAGTGAAGAAAGCCCCACGTATGCTTGCTTGATCGTTTTCTTGCAGCGCCGTATGAGGGTGCTCGAAACCTTATCGGTAAACAAGGAGCAAGATATTGTTCTAAATGATTCGCACCAGTATACAAAACGAATGCCTCTTACGCGACTCGGCAGTTTTGCAGCGGCATCCAATGTTGCACGGAAATGCTCTCTGTGCGATTTAGAGCATTCCATCGCCAAATGTCCACGATTTATAGCCATGCACCCGATCGAACGCCATCGCACTATAATGAACGCACGGTTATGTTTGAATTGTCTTCGAGACAACCATCGCGCCCGCGACTGCTCTTCGCAGTACAAATGCCGCCATTGTAATTCACAACACCACACTATGTTACACACTTCACAAGATCACTCTGCCGGAGCATTCTCCACTGCGATGCCAGCTGCGAGCAATCGACCAGCAGCTAGCGATCACCCGGCCAATCTTCAGCGAACTTTCGCAGCAGCAATGGAGCGAGCGCCAACGCAGGTTTTGCTCCAAACTGCTATTATTAATATTGTCGACCCATTCGGGTTGGTTCATTCTGCTCGAGCACTCTTGGACAGTGCCTCGCAGCCGGACATGATGAGCAGCCAACTAGCAAATCGACTAAAATTAAAAAAGAAGAAGGTTGATGTTATCCTGCAAGGTGCAGGCCAATCTATCCGTCCGTTGAAAGAGTCCGTGCACGCGAAGATTGCCTCACGTACTCAACAGTTCGAAGCAGGAGTTGAGTTTTTGATCGTAGAAAAGTTGATGGCGAATCTACCGTTGCATGATATAAACACGACGGGCTGGAATATCCCGTCCGAGCTGGTTTTGGCCGATCCTGAATTCTTCAAATCTTCGGCAATCGACATTATCCTTGGTGCTCGACATTATGCCTCTTTCTTCGAAGGTAGCGCCCAAGTCAAGCTAGCGCCTACTCTTCCAACGCTGCAAGAGAGCGTATTTGGCTGGGTGGTTACTGGCTCGGCCGGTAATCGCCGGAGCTTACGGACGGCGCCTCTAACGTTGCCCATACAACAGCGGTCGTTTGCATGACAACGTTAGAAGAATCGATCGAGCGGTTCTGGAAATCAGAGGAACTATGGGTTAACGATGGCTACTCACCCGACGAACGCCATTGTGAGGCAATATACAAAAGTACTACGCAGCGGGATCCATCGGGTCGGTACATAGTTCGTCTGCCCAAGCAACCCGATTTCTTTGACAAACTTGGCCTGTCAAAGGATATGGCTTTGAATCGATTCACACTGCTTGAAAGGAGACTGCAACGCGATCCGGGCCTGAAAGAAGAGTACCATAAATTTATGAAGGAGTACCTGGAGCTGAAGCATATGAGTCTAACGACACCGACTGAAAACGACCACGGTTACTACTTGCCGCACCATCCAGTGTTGAAAGCTTCCAGTTCGACGACAAAGTTGCGGGTTGTTTTCGACGGATCAGCTAAAGCGTCTACCGGCTATTCACTAAACGAAGCATTACGTGTCGGTCCAGTAGTGCAAGACGATTTGCTGGACATAATACTCAGGTTTCGCACCTATAAAGTAGCACTCGTTGGCGACATCGCGAAAATGTACAGGCAGATAGTGGTTCATCCTGATGATCGCCGCTTTCAACGCGTTCTCTTCCGCTTCTCACCGGATGACTCAGTGGAGACTTACGAGCTGAATACGGTGACTTACGGGCTTTCACCATCCTCTTTCTTGGCTACGCGTACGTTGCTGCAGCTCGCCGAAGATGAAGGTTCAAGCTTTCCGCATGCTGCACAAGCTTTGGCGCAGAATTTTTACGTCGTCGACTTCATCGGTGGTGCTGATTCGGTGGAGCAAGCACAACAGCTGCGAGAAGAGCTCTCCCAAATGCTGAATAACGGCGGATTCTCACTGCGAAAATGGACCTCAAATCAGCTGGCGGTTCTTTCCGGTTTGACTGAGGATCAAATCGGGACGCAATCGACACTTCAATTTATGCCCGACGAGAAGATAAAGGCACTCGGAATCGCTTGGGAGCCCGAAGCTGACGTTTTATCCTTCGAGTCGCGGATTGACGCCGACACCAGCCACCCCACCATGCGACTAATCTTCTCCGGCATCTCCCGAATGTTCGATCCGATAGGATTGATATCGCCGATCATCATTCGTGCTAAGTTGCTGATGCAAGAATTGTGGGTGCAGAAGTCGGGCTGGGACAATCCTGTTTCTGACAGCATCTACAAAAAGTGGACATCTATTAAATCCGATTGGCCAATCATTTCCGGTTATAAAAGCGATCGTTATGCTCTCTTACCTGATTCTCGCGTCCAATTACATACGTTTTGTGATGCCTCCGAAGCCGCCTTCGGAGCATGTATCTACGCGCGGTGTGAAAATAATCAAGGACAAGTGCGAGTATCGCTGTTGGCATCGAAGTCACGTTTAGCACCACTAAAGCGAATTACGTTACCGCGATTGGAACTTAATGCGGCCGTTACGGGAGCACATCTGTACGAACGCGTAAGGCAGGCCATGAGACTCGATTCAGTAGATTCATATTTTTGGTCCGACTCTACCGTTACGCTGCACTGGCTGAGTTCACCACCCAACAACTGGAAAACTTACGTAGGGAATCGTGTCGCAGAAGTTCAAAACTACACGCATCAACATCCCTGGAAGCACATCGCGGGTTGTTCCAATCCTGCTGATTTAGTTTCACGTGGCGTGACTGCAGCAGATTTTGTCAAGAATGCATTGTGGAGCTGCGGTCCAGAATGGTTAATTCTTCCAGCGTCTGAATGGCCAAACTCAACGTCGACAGTTGCGGATGGAACAGAGCTGGAGACTCGCCATGTGTTTGCCGCAACCGCCGTCATCCAGGCTGTGCATCCGTGGTTTGAGCGCTACTCTTCATTCACTCGTCTCTTACGCGTAATTGGGTATTGCATTCGATTCATACGCAATGCTAAGGAGAAGTGTCGCACTCATCGTGAGCCATCGGAAGCCCCAGCTTCGCCAACCATCACTCCGAACTTCCTTGAAGCTGCGAAAACTGTGCTTTGCAGGCTGGCACAGCAAGACGCATTTCCCGCGGAGCTCGAGCAGTTGAAGAAGCGTGAGGTAATTGCGAAGCGCTCACCGCTAAGACGTCTAACTCCATTCATCGATCCCGAAGGAGTAATGAGAGTAGGAGGACGTCTCCAGCTGTCGAAGCTGCCTTACGAATCGAAGCACCCAATTCTCCTACCGAAAAAGCACATCTTCGCACGCCGTATCGCAGAACATCTTCACCGGGAGCTCATACATGGTGGCGGAAGATTGTTGCTTTCCCAGATTCGCGAGCAATATTGGCCACTCGACGGACGTCACCTAGTGAAAGGCGTTGTGAGACACTGCTTCCGATGCATTCGTCAGCAGCCAACACTAGCGCAGCAGCAAATTGGACAGTTACCATCATCGCGAATCACACCAAGTCGACCGTTTTCGATCATCGGAGTGGATTATGCCGGACCAATCTACTTGCGACCGATTCATAAGCGTGCGGAGCCCGCCAAGGCATATCTTTGCGTGTTCGTTTGCTTTGCCACGAAAGCTGTTCACTTCGAACTTGTGGGTGATTTGACCACCGCTGGTTTCTTGGCTGCGCTACGACGATTTGCATCGCGAAGAGGACGTCCGTCGCATATCTACTCGGACAACGGAAAAAACTTCGAGGGCGCAGCACGTGAGTTAAGCGAACTATTCGAAATGTTCCGCGATGAGGAGCAACGCAACACCATCATCTCGAATTGCGCGGAGATGGGTATCACTTGGCACTTCAGCCCGCCGAGGGCCCCGCACTTTGGCGGACTATGGGAAGCAGCAGTGAAGACGGCCAAAAGACACCTCTTTCGTCAGCTAGGCAGCACAAAGTTGCCTTACGAGGGCTACATCACCGTCCTGCACCAGATCGAAGCGGCGATGAATTCTCGTCCGCTGTTACCCATGTCGGACGACCCAAACGAACTGGCCGCACTAACACCTGCACATTTTTTGATAGGCACCTCGATGAACGCGATGCCAGAGCCGGACTACACTGTCAGGAAAACATACACGCTGAGCGATTGGCAGAAGTGGCAACTGGTCGTGCAGCACTTTTGGAAGCATTGGGCCACCGAGTACCTGCAGGAGATGCAAAGAGACACGATGAGGACCTGCAGCACTAATGATTTCTCACCTGGTCGGCTAGTAATACTGATGGACGATGCTCTCCCGACAACCCAATGGCCACTCGCGCGGATCATCGAAACGCATCCCGGAATGGACAAGCTGACACGGGTAGTCACTTTGAGAACGGCGAAGGGGATATCCGTGAGGCCAATAACAAAAATTTGCCTGCTACCGGAGGCTGGTAGCGAGATCGAGTCAACACATGCCGATTAGGTATTGACGTACGTCAAGGGGTTGGAGGATGATCGAACACAAGCAAAGTAAAAAGTAAACGTTGCGTCAGCCATTATGGTTAGTGGAATTTCGCCCGCTACAATTTCGCCCGGGCTAGGAGCTGGGTTCGGACCCACAGAAGAAATTTATAAATAAAGCCGCGATAAGCGAATTCTCTCTCTCTTCGCTACTCTACACTTCTGCTGTTCGGTAACTATTAAAAGAAACCAGAAAAATCCGAAACTGATCCGAAAATAAGCGCAAGAACAATATTTATTTAATTAATTTTGTCCGCCATTAATTAAGAAGAAACGATGCATGTGGAGGATTTGTGGGATAGGTGATAGGGATTGTGTACATGTTTTATTATACATTTATTGTTGATAGGGAAAATTTGAATTTTCTGATAAATCTCTTGTTGCATCTGGGGAAAGTTTACAATTAATACGAGTTCATTTTTGCTGATTGCTTTGTGTTCGTGTATGTTAGGGCTTCGATGATAGTATGCACAGCAAGCTTTAATTTCTTATCTCTGTAATTGTTAAATCTAACACATCCTGACTCAATAACCGTATATTTGTCAAGCCTGATTTTGCTAGCGCTATGCTTTCTATGATAGTTGAAATTTTCTCTGACAAATATTTAGAATTCATACAAATATTGATTGAGTACAGTCCCATTGAAGCGCTGTTGAATATAGTTATTGCCTTTTTAACGATAAACACTATTAGATTAACCAAATTAATGCTGTTGTATTTTTTCAGTTGGTGGGTAAACATACAACAAACATAGTTGGTACATGTACATAGGACAAATTCGGTGAGTCAAATAGTACATTATATATATTTATTTAATTAATTTTGTCCGCCATTAATTAAGAAGAAACGATGTATTTGGAGGATTTGTGGGATAGTGATAGGGATTGTGTACATGATGTTTGTTACATTTATTGTTGATAGGGAAAATTTGAATTTTCTGATAAATCTCTTGTTTCAACTGGGGAACGTTTAGAATTAACACGAATTCATTTTTGCTGATTGCTTTGTGTTTGTGTATGTTAGGGCTTCGATGATAGTATGCACTGCAAGCTTTAATTTCTTATCTCTTACATTATATATATTTATTTAATTAATTTTGTCCGCCATTAATTAAGAAGAAACGATGTATGTGGAGGATTTGTGGGATAGTGATAGGGATTGTGTACATGTTTTTTCTTACATTTATTGTTGATAGGGAAAATTTGAATCCTCTGATAAATCTCTTGTTTCAACTGGGGAACGTTTACAATTGATACGAGTTAATTTTTGCTGATTGCTTTGTGTTTGTGTATGTTAGGGCTTCGATGATAGTATGCACTGCAAGCTTTAATTTCTTATCTCTTACATTATATATATTTATTTAATTAATTTTGTCCGCCATTAATTAAGAAGAAACGATGTTTGTGGAGGATTTGTGGGATAGTTATAGGGATTGTGTACATGTTTTTTCTTACATTTATTGTTGATAGGGAAAATTTGAATCCTCTGATAAATCTCTTGTTTCAACTGGGGTACGTTTACAATTGATACGAGTTAATTTTTGCTGATTGCTTTGTGTTTGTGTATGTTAGGGCTTCGATGATAGTATGCACAGCAAGCTTTAATTTCTTATCTCTGTAATTGTTAAATCTAACTCATCCTGACTCAATAACCGTATATTTGTCAAGCCTGATTTTGCTAGCGCTATGCTTTCTATGATAGTTGAAATTTTCTGTGACAAATATTTAGAATTCATAAAAATATTAATTGAGTACAGTCCCATTGAAGCGCTGTTGAATATAGTTATTGCCTTTTTAACGATAAACACTATTAGATGAACCAAATTAATGCTGTTGTATTTTTTCAGTTGGTGGGTAAACATACAACAAACATAGTTGGTACATGTACATAGGACAAATTCGGTGAGTCAAATATTACATTATATATATTTATTTAATTAACTAGCTGGCCCGACGAACTTCACTCCGTCCAATATCTATGATTGTATGCACTAAGGTTTTTCTTGAAGGTTTCTAATTTTAATGAAAATAAGTTTGAATTAATTATATTGGAAATCATTGATGCTAATTATATTACTGCTTTCAAATGTACAGAGAAGGCGGTTTTCCAAAGCGTTAACACGCCACGTATAGCATGGTCATGTGAATAACATGGAATTTCAAGATTTGTACTACACACTTCCATCGACTGTTGAAAATTGAATACGCTTAAATTGAAATGGCATATCGTTGGAACTTAACGGAATGCTCGGTGTTAAACATGCTGCCTCCTTATAAGTCTCTATCACATTGTTCGAAAGCTGCGTGACAAACAGTCATGTTCCTTGACATAATTTGGGGCATGAAGGTTTCGGAGCATAATAATAACACTTCCATTTTTATGTCGCAAATGATGCGGTGGCCAAGAATCCAAGAATCCAAATCCATGAAGTTTAGAATTTGCACACAAAGTTCGCTGAAAAGTTTTCAATGATTCCCCGGCTGCACTCTTTAAAGCAATTGCTCTTAGTAGGCTGCGAAAGAAGAGAACGATTGCTCTTATAGCTGACTCATATGATTTTTGAGTTTTAGCGTTACAAACAAACATACATCCATTTTTATATATATAAAAGATTTTGTCCGCCATTAATTAAGAAGAAACGATGTATGTGGAGGATTTGTGGGATAGGTGATAGGGATTGTGAACATGTTTTTTCTTACATTTATTGTTGATAGGGAAAATTTGAATTCTCTGATAAATCTCTTGTTTCAACTGGGGAACGTTTACAATTGATACGAGTTAATTTTTGCTGATTTCTTTGTGTTTGTGTATGTTAGGGCTTCGATGATAGTATGCACTGCAAGCTTTAATTTCTTATCTCTGTAATTGTTAAATCTAACTCATCCTGACTCAATAACCGTATATTTGTCAAGCTTGATTTTGCTAGCGCTATGCTTTCTATGATAGTTGAAATTTTCTCTGACAAATATTTAGAATTCATACAAATATTGATTGAGTACATTGAAGCGCTGTTGCATATAGTTATTGCCTTTTTAACGATAAACACTATTAGATGAACCAAATTAATGCTGTTGTATTTTTTCAGTTGGTGGGTAAACATACAACAACCATAGTTGGTACATGTACATAGGACAAATTCGGTGAGTCAAATAATACATTATATATATTTATTTAATTAATTTTGTCCGCCATTAATTAAGAAGAAACGATGTATGTGGAGGATTTGTGGGATAGGTGATAGGGATTGTGTACATGTTTTTTCATACATTTATTGTTGATAGGGAAAATTTGAATTTTCTGATAAATCTCTTGTTGCATCTGGGGAAAGTTTACAATTAACACGATTTCATTTTTGCTGATTGCTTTGTGTTCGTGTATGTTAGGGCTTCGATGATAGTATGCACAGCAAGCTTTAATTTCTTATCTCTGTAATTGTTAAATCTAACTCATCCTGACTCAATAACCGTATATTTGTCAAGCCTGATTTTGCTAGCGCTATGCTTTCTATCATAGTTGAAATTTTCTCTGACAAATATTTAGAATTTATAAATATATTAATTGAGTACAGTCCCATTGAAGCGCTGTTAAATATAGTTATTGCCTTTTTAACGATAAACACTATTAGATGAACCAAATTAATGCTGTTGTATTTTTTCAGTTGGTGGGTAAACATACAACAAACATAGTTGGTACATGTACATAGGACAAATTCGGTGAGTCAAATAATACATTGTAAATATTTATTTAATTAACTAGCTGGCCCGACGAACTTCGCTCCGTCCAATATCTATGATTGTATGCACTAAGGTTTTTCTTGAAAGTTTCTAATTTTAATGAAAATAAGTTTGAATTAATTATATTGGAAATCATTGATGCTAATTATATTACTGCTTTCAAATGTACAGAGAAGGCGGTTTTCCAAAGCGTTAACACGCCACGTATAGCATGGTCATGTGAATAACATGGAATTTCAAGATTTGTACTACACACTTCCATCGACTGTTGAAAATTGAATACGCTTAAATTGAAATGGCATATCGTTGGAACTTAACGGAATGCTCGGTGTTAAACATGCTGCCTCCTTATAAGTCTCTATCACATTGTTCGAAAGCTGCGTGACAAACAGTCATGTTCCTTGACATAATTTGGGGCATGAAGGTTTCGGAGCATAATAATAACACTTCCATTTTTATGTCGCAAATGATGCGGTGGCCAAGAATCCAAGAATCCAAATCCATGAAGTTTAGAATTTGCACACAAAGTTCGCTGAAAAGTTTTCAATGATTCCCCGGCTGCACTCTTTAAAGCAATTGCTCTTAGTAGGCTGCGAAAGAAGAGAACGATTGCTCTTATAGCTGACTCATATGATTTTTGAGTTTTAGCGTTACAAACAAACATACATCCATTTTTATATATATAAAAGATTTTGTCCGCCATTAATTAAGAAGAAACGATGTATGTGGAGGATTTGTGGGATAGGTGATAGGGATTGTGAACATGTTTTTTCTTACATTTATTGTTGATAGGGAAAATTTGAATTCTCTGATAAATCTCTTGTTTCAACTGGGGAACGTTTACAATTGATACGAGTTAATTTTTGCTGATTTCTTTGTGTTTGTGTATGTTAGGGCTTCGATGATAGTATGCACTGCAAGCTTTAATTTCTTATCTCTGTAATTGTTAAATCTAACTCATCCTGACTCAATAACCGTATATTTGTCAAGCTTGATTTTGCTAGCGCTATGCTTTCTATGATAGTTGAAATTTTCTCTGACAAATATTTAGAATTCATACAAATATTGATTGAGTACATTGAAGCGCTGTTGCATATAGTTATTGCCTTTTTAACGATAAACACTATTAGATGAACCAAATTAATGCTGTTGTATTTTTTCAGTTGGTGGGTAAACATACAACAACCATAGTTGGTACATGTACATAGGACAAATTCGGTGAGTCAAATAATACATTATATATATTTATTTAATTAATTTTGTCCGCCATTAATTAAGAAGAAACGATGTATGTGGAGGATTTGTGGGATAGGTGATAGGGATTGTGTACATGTTTTTTCATACATTTATTGTTGATAGGGAAAATTTGAATTTTCTGATAAATCTCTTGTTGCATCTGGGGAAAGTTTACAATTAACACGATTTCATTTTTGCTGATTGCTTTGTGTTCGTGTATGTTAGGGCTTCGATGATAGTATGCACAGCAAGCTTTAATTTCTTATCTCTGTAATTGTTAAATCTAACTCATCCTGACTCAATAACCGTATATTTGTCAAGCCTGATTTTGCTAGCGCTATGCTTTCTATCATAGTTGAAATTTTCTCTGACAAATATTTAGAATTTATAAATATATTAATTGAGTACAGTCCCATTGAAGCGCTGTTAAATATAGTTATTGCCTTTTTAACGATAAACACTATTAGATGAACCAAATTAATGCTGTTGTATTTTTTCAGTTGGTGGGTAAACATACAACAAACATAGTTGGTACATGTACATAGGACAAATTCGGTGAGTCAAATAATACATTGTAAATATTTATTTAATTAATTTTGTCCGCCATTAATTAAGAAGAAACGATGTATGTGGAGGATTTGTGGGATAGGTGATAGGGATTGTGTACATGTTGTTTGTTACATTTATTGTTGATAGGGAAAATTTGAATTCTCTGATAAATCTCTTGTTTCAACTGGGGAACGTTTACAATTAACACGAGTTCATTTTTGCTGATTGCATTGTGTTTGTGTATGTTAGGGCTTCGATGATAGTATGCACTGCATGCTTTAATTTCTTATCTCTGTAATTGTTAAATCTAACTCATCCTGACTCAATAACCGTATATTTGTCAAGCCTGATTTTGCTAGCGCTATGCTTTCTATGATAGTTGAAATTTTCTCTGACAAATATTTAGAATTCATACAAATATTGATTGAGTACAGTCCCATTGAAGCGCTGTTGCATATAGTTATTGCCTTTTTAACGATAAACACTATTAGATGAACCAAATTAATGCTGTTGTATTTTTTCAGTTGGTGGGTAAACATACAACAACCATAGTTGGTACATGTACATAGGACAAATTCGGTGAGTCAAATAATACATTATATATATTTATTTAATTAATTTTGTCCGCCATTAATTAAGAAGAAACGATGTATGTGGAGGATTTGTGGGATAGGTGATAGGGATTGTGTACATGTTTTTTCATACATTTATTGTTGATAGGGAAAATTTGAATTTTCTGATAAATCTCTTGTTGCATCTGGGGAAAGTTTACAATTAACACGATTTCATTTTTGCTGATTGCTTTGTGTTCGTGTATGTTAGGGCTTCGATGATAGTATGCACAGCAAGCTTTAATTTCTTATCTCTGTAATTGTTAAATCTAACTCATCCTGACTCAATAACCGTATATTTGTCAAGCCTGATTTTGCTAGCGCTATGCTTTCTATCATAGTTGAAATTTTCTCTGACAAATATTTAGAATTTATAAATATATTAATTGAGTACAGTCCCATTGAAGCGCTGTTAAATATAGTTATTGCCTTTTTAACGATAAACACTATTAGATGAACCAAATTAATGCTGTTGTATTTTTTCAGTTGGTGGGTAAACATACAACAAACATAGTTGGTACATGTACATAGGACAAATTCGGTGAGTCAAATAATACATTATATATATTTATTTAATTAATTTTGTCCGCCATTAATTAAGAAGAAACGATGTATGTGGAGGATTTGTGGGATAGGTGATAGGGATTGTGTACATGTTGTTTGTTACATTTATTGTTGATAGGGAAAATTTGAATTCTCTGATAAATCTCTTGTTTCAACTGGGGAACGTTTACAATTAACACGAGTTCATTTTTGCTGATTGCATTGTGTTTGTGTATGTTAGGGCTTCGATGATAGTATGCACTGCAAGCTTTAATTTCTTATCTCTGTAATTGTTAAATCTAACTCATCCTGACTCAATAACCGTATATTTGTCAAGCCTGATTTTGCTAGCGCTAAATCACTATTAGATGAACCAAATTAATGCTGTTGTATTTTTTCAGTTGGTGGGTAAACATACAACAAACATAGTTGGTACATGTACATAGGACAAATTCGGTGAGTCAAATAGTACATTATATATATTTGATCGAACACATGCAAAGTAAAAAGTAAACATTGCGTCAGCCATTATGGTTAGTGGAATTTCGCCCGCTACAATTTCGCCCGGGCTAGGAGCTGGGTTCGGACCCACAGAAGAAATTTATAAATAAAGCCGCGATAAGCGAATTCTCTCTCTCTTCGCTACTCTACACTTCTGCTGTTCGGTAACTATTAAAAGAAACCAGAAAAATCCGAAACTGATCCGAAAATAAGCGCAAGAACATTGGTGCCGTGACCAGGATATTTCAAAACGAACTTTGGTGAATTCTGTCTTCGCAAATATTTCGGGTCGTTCGTGAAAAATACGCGCAAAAAGTTCATCGTTAACGCTAACGGACCGCGTACGTCAAAATTCAAAATGCCCGCGGATCCCATTATCCTTTCGTCAAGACGCGCGATTCTTCTCGTTTCGGTCAGCCGTTACGAAGGTTTTATACGCGATTTCCAACAAGACCGCGATCTTGTTGAAGTTGAAGCTCGGGTAGCTAAATTCGACCGACTTTGCCAAGACTTGGAGAAGCTGCAGCAGGAGCTTGAGGACGTAGCTGCCACAGCAGAGGAAATAGCGCAGAACGCAGCGTTGCGCGCTGACTTTGAGCCCCGTCTGATACGGGTAGAAGCGGAGCTTAAAGCAAAAAGACCTCCACAAGGCTCGCAACTTAATACCACCGGCAGTTCCTTGGCTGGTATTAAGCTTCCGACCATCTCCTTGCCAGAGTTTAACGGAGATTATATGCAATGGCTCACTTTCCGCGACACATTCGAGTGTCTGATTCATGACAACCGCGATCTTCCCGCCATACAAAAATTTCACTATCTTCGCACAGCGGTCAAGGGTGAAGCGGCACAAGTGATTGAAGCCATCACAATTAGCGCGGCAAACTACGAGATTGCATGGCAAGCACTAACGGCGCGCTATTCAAATGAATATTTGCTCAAAAAACGCCACTTACAAGCATTATTCACTATGGCAACCGCGAAAAGGGAAAGCGCGACCGCACTGCACCTTCTGGTGGACGAGTTTGAGCGTCACAAGAAAACACTGGAGCATCTCGGGGAAAGAACGGAAACATGGAGTAGCTTGCTCGAGCATTTGTTGTGCACCAAGTTGCCTACGAGTACATTGAGAGACTGGGAGGAACATGCGTCAAGTGAAGAAAGCCCCACGTATGCTTGCTTGATCGTTTTCTTGCAGCGCCGTATGAGGGTGCTCGAAACCTTATCGGTAAACAAGGAGCAAGATATTGTTCTAAATGATTCGCACCAGTATACAAAACGAATGCCTCTTACGCGACTCGGCAGTTTTGCAGCGGCATCCAATGTTGCACGGAAATGCTCTCTGTGCGATTTAGAGCATTCCATCGCCAAATGTCCACGATTTATAGCCATGCACCCGATCGAACGCCATCGCACTATAATGAACGCACGGTTATGTTTGAATTGTCTTCGAGACAACCATCGCGCCCGCGACTGCTCTTCGCAGTACAAATGCCGCCATTGTAATTCACAACACCACACTATGTTACACACTTCACAAGATCACTCTGCCGGAGCATTCTCCACTGCGATGCCAGCTGCGAGCAATCGACCAGCAGCTAGCGATCACCCGGCCAATCTTCAGCGAACTTTCGCAGCAGCAATGGAGCGAGCGCCAACGCAGGTTTTGCTCCAAACTGCTATTATTAATATTGTCGACCCATTCGGGTTGGTTCATTCTGCTCGAGCACTCTTGGACAGTGCCTCGCAGCCGGACATGATGAGCAGCCAACTAGCAAATCGACTAAAATTAAAAAAGAAGAAGGTTAATGTTATCCTGCAAGGTGCAGGCCAATCTATCCGTCCGTTGAAAGAGTCCGTGCACGCGAAGATTGCCTCACGTACTCAACAGTTCGAAGCAGGAGTTGAGTTTTTGATCGTAGAAAAGTTGATGGCGAATCTACCGTTGCATGATATAAACACGACGGGCTGGAATATCCCGTCCGAGCTGGTTTTGGCCGATCCTGAATTCTTCAAATCTTCGGCAATCGACATTATCCTTGGTGCTCGACATTATGCCTCTTTCTTCGAAGGTAGCGCCCAAGTCAAGCTAGCGCCTACTCTTCCAACGCTGCAAGAGAGCGTATTTGGCTGGGTGGTTACTGGCTCGGTTGAATCGCCGGAGCTTACGGACGGCGCCTCTAACGTTGCCCATACAACAGCGGTCGTTTGCATGACAACGTTAGAAGAATCGATCGAGCGGTTCTGGAAATCAGAGGAACTATGGGTTAACGATGGCTACTCACCCGACGAACGCCATTGTGAGGCAATCTACAAAAGTACTACGCAGCGGGATCCATCGGGTCGGTACATAGTTCGTCTGCCCAAGCAACCCGATTTCTTTGTCAAACTTGGCCTGTCAAAGGATATGGCTTTGAATCGATTCACACTGCTTGAAAGGAGACTGCAACGCGATCCGGGCCTGAAAGAAGAGTACCATAAATTTATGAAGGAGTACCTGGAGCTGAAGCATATGAGTCTAACGACACCGACTGGAAACGACCACGGTTACTACTTGCCGCACCATCCAGTGTTGAAAGCTTCCAGTTCGACGACAAAGTTGCGGGTTGTTTTCGACGGATCAGCTAAAACGTCTACCGGCTATTCACTAAACGAAGCATTACGTGTCGGTCCAGTAGTGCAAGACGATTTGCTGGACATAATACTCAGGTTTCGCACCTATAAAGTAGCACTCGTTGGCGACATCGCGAAAATGTACAGGCAGATAGTGGTTCATCCTGATGATCGCCGCTTTCAACGCGTTCTCTTCCGCTTCTCACCGGATGACTCAGTGGAGACTTACGAGCTGAATACGGTGACTTACGGGCTTTCACCATCCTCTTTCTTGGCTACGCGTACGTTGCTGCAGCTCGCCGAAGATGAAGGTTCAAGCTTTCCGCATGCTGCACAAGCTTTGGCGCAGAATTTTTACGTCGACGACTTCATCGGTGGTGCTGATTCGGTGGAGCAAGCACAACAGCTGCGAGAAGAGCTCTCCCAAATGCTGAATAACGGCGGATTCTCACTGCGAAAATGGACCTCAAATCAGCTGGCGGTTCTTTCCGGTTTGACTGAGGATCAAATCGGGACGCAATCGACACTTCAATTTATGCCCGACGAGAAGATAAAGGCACTCGGAATCGCTTGGGAGCCCGAAGCTGACGTTTTATCCTTCGAGTCGCGGATTGACGCCGACACCAGCCACCCCACCATGCGACTAATCTTCTCCGGCATCTCCCGAATGTTCGATCCGATAGGATTGATATCGCCGATCATCATTCGTGCTAAGTTGCTGATGCAAGAATTGTGGGTGCAGAAGTCGGGCTGGGACAATCCTGTTTCTGACAGCATCTACAAAAAGTGGACATCTATTAAATCCGATTGGCCAATCATTTCCGGTTATAAAAGCGATCGTTATGCTCTCTTACCTGATTCTCGCGTCCAATTACATACGTTTTGTGATGCCTCCGAAGCCGCCTTCGGAGCATGTATCTACGCGCGGTGTGAAAATAATCAAGGACAAGTGCGAGTATCGCTGTTGGCATCGAAGTCACGTTTAGCACCACTAAAGCGAATTACGTTACCGCGATTGGAACTTAATGCGGCCGTTACGGGAGCACATCTGTACGAACGCGTAAGGCAGGCCATGAGACTCGATTCAGTAGAGTCATATTTTTGGTCCGACTCTACCGTTACGCTGCACTGGCTGAGTTCACCACCCAACAACTGGAAAACTTACGTAGGGAATCGTGTCGCAGAAGTTCAAAACTACACGCATCAACATCCCTGGAAGCACATCGCGGGTTGTTCCAATCCTGCTGATTTAGTTTCACGTGGCGTGACTGCAGCAGATTTTGTCAAGAATGCATTGTGGAGCTGCGGTCCAGAATGGTTAATTCTTCCAGCGTCTGAATGGCCAAACTCAACGTCGACAGTTGCGGATGGAACAGAGCTGGAGACTCGCCATGTGTTTGCCGCAACCGCCGTCATCCAGGCTGTGCATCCGTGGTTTGAGCGCTACTCTTCATTCACTCGGCTCTTACGCGTAATTGGGTATTGCATTCGATTCATACGCAATGCTAAGGAGAAGTGTCGCATTCATCGTGAGCCATCGGAAGCCCCAGCTTCGCCAACCATCACTCCGAACTTCCTTGAAGCTGCGAAAACTGTGCTTTGCAGGCTGGCACAGCAAGACGCATTTCCCGCGGAGCTCGAGCAGTTGAAGAAGCGTGAGGTAATTGCGAAGCGCTCACCGCTAAGACGTCTAACTCCATTCATCGATCCCGAAGGAGTAATGAGAGTAGGAGGACGTCTCCAGCTGTCGAAGCTGCCTTACGAATCGAAGCACCCAATTCTCCTACCGAAAAAGCACATCTTCGCACGCCGTATCGCAGAACATCTTCACCGGGAGCTCATACATGGTGGCGGAAGATTGTTGCTTTCCCAGATTCGCGAGCAATATTGGCCACTCGACGGACGTCACCTAGTGAAAGGCGTTGTGAGACACTGCTTCCGATGCATTCGTCAGCAGCCAACACTAGCGCAGCAGCAAATTGGACAGTTACCATCATCGCGAATCACACCAAGTCGACCGTTTTCGATCATCGGAGTGGATTATGCCGGACCAATCTACTTGCGACCGATTCATAAGCGTGCGGAGCCCGCCAAGGCATATCTTTGCGTGTTCGTTTGCTTTGCCACGAAAGCTGTTCACTTCGAACTTGTGGGTGATTTGACCACCGCTGGTTTCTTGGCTGCGCTACGACGATTTGCATCGCGAAGAGGACGTCCGTCGCATATCTACTCGGACAACGGAAAAAAATTCGAGGGCGCAGCACGTGAGTTAAGCGAACTATTCGAAATGTTCCGCGATGAGGAGCAACGCAACACCATCATCTCGAATTGCGCGGAGATGGGTATCACTTGGCACTTCAGCCCGCCGAGGGCCCCGCACTTTGGCAGACTATGGGAAGCAGCAGTGAAGACGGCCAAAAGACACCTCTTTCGTCAGCTAGGCAGCACAAAGTTGCCTTACGAGGGCTACATCACCGTCCTGCACCAGATCGAAGCGGCGATGAATTCTCGTCCGCTGTTACCCATGTCGGACGACCCAAACGAACTGGCCGCACTAACACCTGCACATTTTTTGATAGGCACCTCGATGAACGCGATGCCAGAGCCGGACTACACTGTCAGGAAAACATACACGCTGAGCGATTGGCAGAAGTGGCAACTGGTCGTGCAGCACTTTTGGA
The DNA here is from genome assembly GCA_914969975.1 of Anopheles atroparvus. NCBI lineage: Eukaryota > Metazoa > Arthropoda > Insecta > Diptera > Culicidae > Anopheles > Anopheles atroparvus. The sequence goes on along the minus strand of CAJZCY010000001.1, from coordinate 81,287 downwards.
AGCATTGGGCCACCGAGTACCTGCAGGAGATGCAAAGAGACACGATGAGGACCTGCAGCACTAATGATTTCTCACCTGGTCGTCTAGTAATACTGATGGACGATGCTCTCCCGACAACCCAATGGCCACTCGCGCGGATCATCGAAACGCATCCCGGAATGGACAAGCTGACACGGGTAGTCACTTTGAGAACGGCGAAGGGGATATCCGTGAGGCCAATAACAAAAATTTGCCTGCTACCGGAGGCTGGTAGCGAGATCGAGTCAACACATGCCGATTAGGTATGTACGTACGTCAAGGGGTTGGAGGATGATCGAACACAAGCAAAGTAAAAAGTAAACATTGCGTCAGCCATTATGGTTAGTGGAATTTCGCCCGCTACAATTTCGCCCGGGCTAGGAGCTGGGTTCGGACCCACAGAAGAAATTTATAAATAAAGCCGCGATAAGCGAATTCTCTCTCTCTTCGCTACTCTACACTTCTGCTGTTCGGTAACTATTAAAAGAAACCAGAAAAATCCGAAACTGATCCGAAAATAAGCGTAAGAACAATATTTATTTAATTAATTTTGTCCGCCATTAATTAAGAAGAAACGATGCATGTGGAGGATTTGTGGGATAGGTGATAGGGATTGTGTACATGTTTTATTATACATTTATTGTTGATAGGGAAAATTTGAATTTTCTGATAAATCTCTTGTTGCATCTGGGGAACGTTTACAATTAACACGATTTCATTTTTGCTGATTGCTTTGTGTTCGTGTATGTTAGGGCTTCGATGATAGTATGCACTGCAAGCTTTAATTTCTTATCTCTGTAATTGTTAAATCTAACACATCCTGACTCAATAACCGTATATTTGTCAAGCCTGATTTTGCTAGCGCTATGCTTTCTATGATAGTTGAAATTTTCTGTGACAAATATTTAGAATTCATACAAATATTGATTGAGTACAGTCCCATTGAAGCGCTGTTGAATATAGTTATTGCCTTTTTAACGATAAACACTATTAGATTAACCAAATTAATGCTGTTGTATTTTTTCAGTTGGTGGGTAAACATACAACAAACATAGTTGGTACATGTACATAGGACAAATTCGGTGAGTCAAATAATACATTATATATATTTATTTAATTAATTTTGTCCGCCATTAATTAAGAAGAAACGATGTATTTGGAGGATTTGTGGGATAGTGATAGGGATTGTGTACATGTTGTTTGTTATATTTATTGTTGATAGGGAAAATTTGAATTTTCTGATAAATCTCTTGTTTCAACTGGGGAACGTTTACAATTAACACGAATTCATTTTTGCTGATTGCTTTGTGTTTGTGTATGTTAGGGCTTCGATGATAGTATGCACTGCAAGCTTTAATTTCTTATCTCTTACATTATATATATTTATTTAATTAATTTTGTCCGCCATTAATTAAGAAGAAACGATGTATGTGGAGGATTTGTGGGATAGTGATAGGGATTGTGTACATGTTTTTTCTTACATTTATTGTTGATAGGGAAAATTTGAATCCTCTGATAAATCTCTTGTTTCAACTGGGGAACGTTTACAATTGATACGAGTTAATTTTTGCTGATTGCTTTGTGTTTGTGTATGTTAGGGCTTCGATGATAGTATGCACTGCAAGCTTTAATTTCTTATCTCTTACATTATATATATTTATTTAATTAATTTTGTCCGCCATTAATTAAGAAGAAACGATGTTTGTGGAGGATATGTGGGATAGTGATAGGGATTGTGTACATGTTTTTTCTTACATTTATTGTTGATAGGGAAAATTTGAATCCTCTGATAAATCTCTTGTTTCAACTGGGGTACGTTTACAATTGATACGAGTTAATTTTTGCTGATTGCTTTGTGTTTGTGTATGTTAGGGCTTCGATGATAGTATGCACAGCAAGCTTTAATTTCTTATCTCTGTAATTGTTAAATCTAACTCATCCTGACTCAATAACCGTATATTTGTCAAGCCTGATTTTGCTAGCGCTATGCTTTCTATGATAGTTGAAATTTTCTGTGACAAATATTTAGAATTCATAAAAATATTAATTGAGTACAGTCCCATTGAAGCGCTGTTGAATATAGTTATTGCCTTTTTAACGATAAACACTATTAGATGAACCAAATTAATGCTGTTGTATTTTTTCAGTTGGTGGGTAAACATACAACAAACATAGTTGGTACATGTACATAGGACAAATTCGGTGAGTCAAATATTACATTATATATATTTATTTAATTAACTAGCTGGCCCGACGAACTTCGCTCCGTCCAATATCTATGATTGTATGCACTAAGGTTTTTCTTGAAGGTTTCTAATTTTAATGAAAATAAGTTTGAATTAATTATATTGGAAATCATTGATGCTAATTATATTACTGCTTTCAAATGTACAGAGAAGGCGGTTTTCCAAAGCGTTAACACGCCACGTATAGCATGGTCATGTGAATAACATGGAATTTCAAGATTTGTACTACACACTTCCATCGACTGTTGAAAATTGAATACGCTTAAATTGAAATGGCATATCGTTGGAACTTAAGGGAATGCTCGGTGTTAAACATGCTGCCTCCTTATAAGTCTCTATCACATTGTTCGAAAGCTACGTGACAAACAGTCATGTTCCTTGACATAATTTGGGGCATGAAGGTTTCGGAGCATAATAATAACACTTCCATTTTTATGTCGCAAATGATGCGGTGGCCAAGAATCCAAGAATCCAAATCCATGAAGTTTAGAATTTGCACACAGAGTTCGCTGAAAAGTTTTCAATGATTCCCCGGCTGCACTCTTTAAAGCAATTGCTCTTAGTAGGCTGCGAAAGAAGAGTACGATTGCTCTTATAGCTGACTCATATGATTTTTGAGTTTTAGCGTTACAAACAAACATACATCCATTTTTATATATATAATAGATTTTGTCCGCCATTAATTAAGAAGAAACGATGTATGTGGAGGATTTGTGGGATAGGTGATAGGGATTGTGAACATGTTTTTTCTTACATTTATTGTTGATAGGGAAAATTTGAATTCTCTGATAAATCTCTTGTTTCAACTGGGGAACGTTTACAATTGATACGAGTTAATTTTTGCTGATTTCTTTGTGTTTGTGTATGTTAGGGCTTCGATGATAGTATGCACTGCAAGCTTTAATTTCTTATCTCTGTAATTGTTAAATCTAACTCATCCTGACTCAATAACCGTATATTTGTCAAGCCTGATTTTGCTAGCGCTATGCTTTCTATGATAGTTGAAATTTTCTCTGACAAATATTTAGAATTCATACAAATATTGATTGAGTACAGTCCCATTGAAGCGCTGTTGCATATAGTTATTGCCTTTTTAACGATAAACACTATTAGATGAACCAAATTAATGCTGTTGTATTTTTTCAGTTGGTGGGTAAACATACAACAACTAAAGTTGGTACATGTACATAGGACAAATTCGGTGAGTCAAATAATACATTATATATATTTATTTAATTAATTTTGTCCGCCATTAATTAAGAAGAAACGATGTATGTGGAGGATTTGTGGGATAGGTGATAGGGATTGTGTACATGTTTTTTCATACATTTATTGTTGATAGGGAAAATTTGAATTTTCTGATAAATCTCTTGTTGCATCTGGGGAAAGTTTACAATTAACACGATTTCATTTTTGCTGATTGCTTTGTGTTCGTGTATGTTAGGGCTTCGATGATAGTATGCACTGCAAGCTTTAATTTCTTATCTCTGTAATTGTTAAATCTAACTCATCCTGACTCAATAACCGTATATTTGTCAAGCCTGATTTTGCTAGCACTATGATTTCTATCATAGTTGAAATTTTCTCTGACAAATATTTAGAATTTATAAATATATTAATTGAGTACAGTCCCATTGAAGCGCTGTTAAATATAGTTATTGCCTTTTTAACGATAAACACTATTAGATGAACCAAATTAATGCTGTTGTATTTTTTCAGTTGGTGGGTAAACATACAACAAACATAGTTGGTACATGTACATAGGACAAATTCGGTGAGTCAAATAATACATTATATATATTTATTTAATTAATTTTGTCCGCCATTAATTAAGAAGAAACGATGTATGTGGAGGATTTGTGGGATAGTGATAGGGATTGTGTACATGTTGTTTGTTACATTTATTGTTGATAGGGAAAATTTGAATTTTCTGATAAATCTCTTGTTTCAACTGGGGAACGTTTAGAATTAACACGAATTCATTTTTGCTGATTGCTTTGTGTTTGTGTATGTTAGGGCTTCGATGATAGTATGCACTGCAAGCTTTAATTTCTTATCTCTTACATTATATATATTTATTTAATTAATTTTGTCCGCCATTAATTAAGAAGAAACGATGTATGTGGAGGATTTGTGGGATAGTGATAGGGATTGTGTACATGTTTTTTCTTACATTTATTGTTGATAGGGAAAATTTGAATCCTCTGATAAATCTCTTGTTTCAACTGGGGAACGTTTACAATTGATACGAGTGAATTTTTGCTGATTGCTTTGTGTTTGTGTATGTTAGGGCTTCGATGATAGTATGCACTGCAAGCTTTAATTTCTTATCTCTGTAATTGTTAAATCTAACTCATCCTGACTCAATAACCGTATATTTGTCAAGCCTGATTTTGCTAGCGCTATGCTTTCTATGATAGTTGAAATTTTCTCTGACAAATATTTAGAATTCATAAAAATATTAATTGAGTACAGTCCCATTGAAGCGCTGTTGAATATAGTTATTGCCTTTTTAACGATAAACACTATTAGATGAACCAAATTAATGCTGTTGTATTTTTTCAGTTGGTGGGTAAACATACAACAAACATAGTTGGTACATGTACATAGGACAAATTCGGTGAGTCAAATAGTACATTATATATATTTATTTAATTAATTTTGTCCGCCATTAATTAAGAAGAAACGATGTATGTGGAGGATTTGTGGGATAGTGATAGGGATTGTGTACATGTTGTTTGTTACATTTATTGTTGATAGGGAAAATTTGAATTTTCTGATAAATCTCTTGTTTCAACTGGGGAACGTTTACAATTAACACGAATTCATTTTTGCTGATTGCTTTGTGTTCGTGTATGTTAGGGCTTCGATGATAGTATGCACTGCAAGCTTTAATTTCTTATCTCTGTAATTGTTAAATCTAACTCATCCTGACTCAATAACCGTATATTTGTCAAGCCTGATTTTGCTAGCGCTATGCTTTCTATCATAGTTGAAATTTTCTCTGACAAATATTTAGAATTTATAAATATATTAATTGAGTACAGTCCCATTGAAGCGCTGTTAAATATAGTTATTGCCTTTTTAACGATAAACACTATTAGATGAACCAAATTAATGCTGTTGTATTTTTTCAGTTGGTGGGTAAACATACAACAAACATAGTTGGTACATGTACATAGGACAAATTCGGTGAGTCAAATAATACATTATATATATTTATTTAATTAATTTTGTCCGCCATTAATTAAGAAGAAACGATGTATGTGGAGGATTTGTGGGATAGTGATAGGGATTGTGTACATGTTGTTTGTTACATTTATTGTTGATAGGGAAAATTTGAATTTTCTGATAAATCTCTTGTTTCAACTGGGGAACGTTTAGAATTAACACGAATTCATTTTTGCTGATTGCTTTGTGTTTGTGTATGTTAGGGCTTCGATGATAGTATGCACTGCAAGCTTTAATTTCTTATCTCTTACATTATATATATTTATTTAATTAATTTTGTCCGCCATTAATTAAGAAGAAACGATGTATGTGGAGGATTTGTGGGATAGTGATAGGGATTGTGTACATGTTTTTTCTTACATTTATTGTTGATAGGGAAAATTTGAATCCTCTGATAAATCTCTTGTTTCAACTGGGGAACGTTTACAATTGATACGAGTTAATTTTTGCTGATTGCTTTGTGTTTGTGTATGTTAGGGCTTCGATGATAGTATGCACTGCAAGCTTTAATTTCTTATCTCTGTAATTGTTAAATCTAACTCATCCTGACTCAATAACCGTATATTTGTCAAGCCTGATTTTGCTAGCGCTATGCTTTCTATGATAGTTGAAATTTTCTCTGACAAATATTTAGAATTCATAAAAATATTAATTGAGTACAGTCCCATTGAAGCGCTGTTGAATATAGTTATTGCCTTTTTAACGATAAACACTATTAGATGAACCAAATTAATGCTGTTGTATTTTTTCAGTTGGTGGGTAAACATACAACAAACATAGTTGGTACATGTACATAGGACAAATTCGGTGAGTCAAATAGTACATTATATATATTTATTTAATTAATTTTGTCCGCCATTAATTAAGAAGAAACGATGTATGTGGAGGATTTGTGGGATAGTGATAGGGATTGTGTACATGTTGTTTGTTACATTTATTGTTGATAGGGAAAATTTGAATTTTCTGATAAATCTCTTGTTTCAACTGGGGAACGTTTACAATTAACACGAATTCATTTTTGCTGATTGCTTTGTGTTCGTGTATGTTAGGGCTTCGATGATAGTATGCACTGCAAGCTTTAATTTCTTATCTCTGTAATTGTTAAATCTAACTCATCCTGACTCAATAACCGTATATTTGTCAAGCCTGATTTTGCTAGTGCTATGCTTTCTATGATAGTTGAAATTTTCTGTGACAAATATTTAGAATTCATAAAAATATTAATTGAGTACAGTCCCATTGAAGCGCTGTTGAATATAGTTATTGCCTTTTTAACGATAAACACTATTAGATGAACCAAATTAATGCTGTTGTATTTTTTCAGTTGGTGGGTAAACATACAACAAACATAGTTGGTACATGTACATAGGACAAATTCGGTGAGTCAAATATTACATTATATATATTTATTTAATTAACTAGCTGGCCCGACGAACTTCGCTCCGTCCAATATCTATGATTGTATGCACTAAGGTTTTTCTTGAAGGTTTCTAATTTTAATGAAAATAAGTTTGAATTAATTATATTGGAAATCATTGATGCTAATTATATTACTGCTTTCAAATGTACAGAGAAGGCGGTTTTCCAAAGCGTTAACACGCCACGTATAGCATGGTCATGTGAATAACATGGAATTTCAAGATTTGTACTACACACTTCCATCGACTGTTGAAAATTGAATACGCTTAAATTGAAATGGCATATCGTTGGAACTTAACGGAATGCTCGGTGTTAAACATGCTGCCTCCTTATAAGTCTCTATCACATTGTTCGAAAGCTGCGTGACAAACAGTCATGTTCCTTGACATAATTTGGGGCATGAAGGTTTCGGAGCATAATAATAACACTTCCATTTTTATGTCGCAAATGATGCGGTGGCCAAGAATCCAAGAATCCAAATCCATGAAGTTTAGAATTTGCACACAAAGTTCGCTGAAAAGTTTTCAATGATTCCCCGGCTGCACTCTTTAAAGCAATTGCTCTTAGTAGGCTGCGAAAGAAGAGAACGATTGCTCTTATAGCTGACTCATATGATTTTTGAGTTTTAGCGTTACAAACAAACATACATCCATTTTTATATATATAAAAGATTTTGTCCGCCATTAATTAAGAAGAAACGATGTATGTGGAGGATTTGTGGGATAGGTGATAGGGATTGTGAACATGTTTTTTCTTACATTTATTGTTGATAGGGAAAATTTGAATTCTCTGATAAATCTCTTGTTTCATCTGGGGAACGTTTACAATTGATACGAGTTAATTTTTGCTGATTTCTTTGTGTTTGTGTATGTTAGGGCTTCGATGATAGTATGCACTGCAAGCTTTAATTTCTTATCTCTGTAATTGTTAAATCTAACTCATCCTGACTCAATAACCGTATATTTGTCAAGCTTGATTTTGCTAGCGCTATGCTTTCTATGATAGTTGAAATTTTCTCTGACAAATATTTAGAATTCATACAAATATTGATTGAGTACATTGAAGCGCTGTTGCATATAGTTATTGCCTTTTTAACGATAAACACTATTAGATGAACCAAATTAATGCTGTTGTATTTTTTCAGTTGGTGGGTAAACATACAACAACCATAGTTGGTACATGTACATAGGACAAATTCGGTGAGTCAAATAATACATTATATATATTTATTTAATTAATTTTGTCCGCCATTAATTAAGAAGAAACGATGTATGTGGAGGATTTGTGGGATAGGTGATAGGGATTGTGTACATGTTTTTTCATACATTTATTGTTGATAGGGAAAATTTGAATTTTCTGATAAATCTCTTGTTGCATCTGGGGAAAGTTTACAATTAACACGATTTCATTTTTGCTGATTGCTTTGTGTTCGTGTATGTTAGGGCTTCGATGATAGTATGCACAGCAAGCTTTAATTTCTTATCTCTGTAATTGTTAAATCTAACTCATCCTGACTCAATAACCGTATATTTGTCAAGCCTGATTTTGCTAGCGCTATGCTTTCTATCATAGTTGAAATTTTCTCTGACAAATATTTAGAATTTATAAATATATTAATTGAGTACAGTCCCATTGAAGCGCTGTTAAATATAGTTATTGCCTTTTTAACGATAAACACTATTAGATGAACCAAATTAATGCTGTTGTATTTTTTCAGTTGGTGGGTAAACATACAACAAACATAGTTGGTACATGTACATAGGACAAATTCGGTGAGTCAAATAATACATTATATATATTTATTTAATTAATTTTGTCCGCCATTAATTAAGAAGAAACGATGTATGTGGAGGATTTGTGGGATAGGTGATAGGGATTGTGTACATGTTGTTTGTTACATTTATTGTTGATAGGGAAAATTTGAATTCTCTGATAAATCTCTTGTTTCAACTGGGGAACGTTTACAATTAACACGAGTTCATTTTTGCTGATTGCATTGTGTTTGTGTATGTTAGGGCTTCGATGATAGTATGCACTGCAAGCTTTAATTTCTTATCTCTGTAATTGTTAAATCTAACTCATCCTGACTCAATAACCGTATATTTGTCAAGCCTGATTTTGCTAGCGCTATGCTTTCTATGATAGTTGAAATTTTCTCTGACAAATATTTAGAATTCATACAAATATTGATTGAGTACAGTCCCATTGAAGCGCTGTTGCATATAGTTATTGCCTTTTTAACGATAAACACTATTAGATGAACCAAATTAATGCTGTTGTATTTTTTCAGTTGGTGGGTAAACATACAACAACCATAGTTGGTACATGTACATAGGACAAATTCGGTGAGTCAAATAATACATTATATATATTTATTTAATTAATTTTGTCCGCCATTAATTAAGAAGAAACGATGTATGTGGAGGATTTGTGGGATAGGTGATAGGGATTGTGTACATGTTTTTTCATACATTTATTGTTGATAGGGAAAATTTGAATTTTCTGATAAATCTCTTGTTGCATCTGGGGAAAGTTTACAATTAACACGATTTCATTTTTGCTGATTGCTTTGTGTTCGTGTATGTTAGGGCTTCGATGATAGTATGCACAGCAAGCTTTAATTTCTTATCTCTGTAATTGTTAAATCTAACTCATCCTGACTCAATAACCGTATATTTGTCAAGCCTGATTTTGCTAGCGCTATGCTTTCTATCATAGTTGAAATTTTCTCTGACAAATATTTAGAATTTATAAATATATTAATTGAGTACAGTCCCATTGAAGCGCTGTTAAATATAGTTATTGCCTTTTTAACGATAAACACTATTAGATGAACCAAATTAATGCTGTTGTATTTTTTCAGTTGGTGGGTAAACATACAACAAACATAGTTGGTACATGTACATAGGACAAATTCGGTGAGTCAAATAATACATTATATATATTTATTTAATTAATTTTGTCCGCCATTAATTAAGAAGAAACGATGTATGTGGAGGATTTGTGGGATGGGTGATAGGGATTGTGTACATGTTGTTTGTTACATTTATTGTTGATAGGGAAAATTTGAATTCTCTGATAAATCTCTTGTTTCAACTGGGGAACGTTTACAATTAACACGAGTTAATTTTTGCTGATTGCATTGTGTTTGTGTATGTTAGGGCTTCGATGATAGTATGCACTGCAAGCTTTAATTTCTTATCTCTGTAATTGTTAAATCTAACTCATCCTGACTCAATAACCGTATATTTGTCAAGCCTGATTTTGCTAGCGCTAAATCACTATTAGATGAACCAAATTAATGCTGTTGTATTTTTTCAGTTGGTGGATAAACATACAACAAACATAGTTGGTACATGTACATAGGACAAATTCGGTGAGTCAAATAGTACATTATATATATTTGATCGAACACATGCAAAGTAAAAAGTAAACATTGCGTCAGCCATTATGGTTAGTGGAATTTCGCCCGCTACAATTTCGCCCGGGCTAGGAGCTGGGTTCGGACCCACAGAAGAAATTTATAAATAAAGCCGCGATAAGCGAATTCTCTCTCTCTTCGCTACTCTACACTTCTGCTGTTCGGTAACTATTAAAAGAAACCAGAAAAATCCGAAACTGATCCGAAAATAAGCGCAAGAACATTGGTGCCGTGACCAGGATATTTCAAAACGAACTTTGGTGAATTCTGTCTTCGCAAATATTTCGGGTCGTTCGTGAAAAATGCGCGCAAAAAGTTCATCGTTAACGCTAACGGACCGCGTACGTCAAAATTCAAAATGCCCGCGGATCCCATTATCCTTTCGTCAAGACGCGCGATTCTTCTCGTTTCGGTCAGCCGTTACGAAGGTTTTATACGCGATTTCCAACAAGACCGCGATCTTGTTGAAGTTGAAGCTCGGGTAGCTAAATTCGACCGACTTTGCCAAGACTTGGAGAAGCTGCAGCAGGAGCTTGAGGACGTAGCTGCCACAGCAGAGGAAATAGCGCAGAACGCAGCGTTGCGCGCTGACTTTGAGCCCCGTCTGATACGGGTAGAAGCGGAGCTTAAAGCAAAAAGACCTCCACAAGGCTCGCAACTTAATACCACCGGCAGTTCCTTGGCTGGTATTAAGCTTCCGACCATCTCCTTGCCAGAGTTTAACGGAGATTATATGCAATGGCTCACTTTCCGCGACACATTCGAGTGTCTGATTCATGACAACCGCGATCTTCCCGCCATACAAAAATTTCACTATCTTCGCGCAGCGGTCAAGGGTGAAGCGGCACAAGTGATTGAAGCCATCACAATTAGCGCGGCAAACTACGAGATTGCATGGCAAGCACTAACGGCGCGCTATTCAAATGAATATTTGCTCAAAAAACGCCACTTACAAGCATTATTCACTATGGCAACCGCGAAAAGGGTGTAACGGAACGATCCTGGTGAACTAGGGAACGCACTCATAAGTTTATGAGTGCCCCGCCGAAATAGTATAAAGCAAGGTAGCACGAATAAAATCATCCTCTTTTTGCCTGTTGGCTGCATCAGAACAGACTTGCCCGACAGATACCAATACATGGCGATCCTGCCAGGAGTCAAGAAGCAGTAGTTATTTATCGCCACCGCACGTGTCCGCATATTCGCATACCCATATCAATAGCTGCACGCGTTCACTTCTGCCCCCGCACGAAGGTGATAACGTTACGTTGGAGCAAGTGCAAGTGTGGAAGCAGCCGTAAAGCAACAGCAAGCAGCAGCGAAGCAGTGGAACAGGAGATCAGATTCAAGCAGCACAACTCATCGAAGCAGATGCAAGCAGTACGACTCACGGAAGCAGATGCAAGCAGTACAACTCTCGGGAGCAGATGAAAGCAATACAATTAACGAAGGCAAGTAACTAAAACAAAGCTTTACAAGATGTACACGCTTAAAAACCAATTCTACTAGTCTAAGTAAAAAAAAACAAAAAAACAAAAAAAAAAATCCTAAAGTAAAAACTCATCAGAATTCAGAAATTCCCGAACTGACTGTGCGTTGCAGTGTGCGTATAAAGTAGTTATCTTGAAACAAAAGAACCATTCCATTAGAACAAAGAAAAAAAAAAGAAAGAAAAAACCAAGAGTTGCAGAAAACGTCCTGAGTGTTAGTATTAAGAAGTGTAGTTTGTAAGTTTTTAGTCAAAATTTTTATTTTATTTTTTATTTCGTAAAAAGACGCTCTGAGTGTTACTATTAAGAAGTGTAGTATGTAAGAAAATTGTCAGGCTAGAAAAATACTAGGAACCCCGCTATGAACAGGAGCATTGAGATGTGTAGTACGTAAAACATTTAATAGCCGTAGCGTTCCCATACCGCAAAAGTGTGTAAGATAGTTGCCGCAAAAGTGTGTGTTTCACATTTACATCAGTTACATTTTATATTGAACACGTTTTATACCAGCATCAGATCCATTTTAAACACGTTTTAACTTTACACAAGTTACATTTTATTAAGAGGCTCACAAAATTCGCAACCCTCAAATCTGTTACCAGAAGTTTCAAATAACCAAGGTTCGGTCAGTTAGTTTTTAATTTTTTCTTCTCATAGTACCGTTATCAGTTTTTCTTCTTCCCCTTTTTGTTTCTACCAACTATACCTTTTGTCATTGTATGTTACAAGCAAAGCGTACACGCTCGTCGCGAGTAGCTAGCACGACATTAAAAACACGTGGTAGACCGAAACTGAAGCCAGAAAACAAAATGACGGAAGAAAACAAAATGGCCATAAAGTTGGATTTGGGTTTAGCACTCAAACTGGTTAAACCCTTTACGGGAGATTCCACAAATTTATCAAGCTACGTGGAAAGTGTCGAAATGTTGCGGGATTATTCAGATAAAGTAGATGAGGCACAAATTTTACGGTTAATGAGATTAACATTGACTGGTGCCGCACATGGTTCTATTGATGGTGCCACCTCTTTAGAAGGAGCATTCAAACAGCTAAGGTCGAGATTTGGTGTAAAAATTTCACCTAATGCCGTCGAAAACGAAATCAAGGCTACTAAGCAAGTGAGAGGGAAGTCGATCACGGATTTTGGGTCCGAAATTGAGGCACTTGCAACCAAGTTGGCAGCGGCTCATGTATCGATGGGAACTTTCCAAACCGAAGCAGCGGCAGCCAACGTAGTGCAACCAATAGCGGTACGAGCGTTCGTCAACGGGCTGTCCAATGCGACTACACGGTTTTTTCTGAAAGCTCGAAATCCCAAGTGCATGACATCGGCGATTTCTGACGCCCTTGAGTGCAATGACACGACACACGATTCAGAACAAGCAGAATCAGTGTCATTTATCAATTCATATTATACGCCAAGGCGGAATATGCAATACAGGCAACCTCAATACAACAGAGGGCAATATCACAGAAGCTACTACCGGGGATATCAACCGAATAGAGGTTTTTATCCACCAACCAGACGAGCACGAGGCGGTAATCATTTTCGAGGCCAGAATCAGTATCCTCGAAACAGAGGCAATAACGCAAATTTGGCGGTATTGTCGCAGGAACAAAACGATAAAGAAGCAAGTGAGACAGAGGGAAACGAAGACACCTCACCATTAACTGATCTTTTTCGTTAATTTTGATAATTACGGTACTATCAATGGCTCATTTATAATCTTTGAAAATCCAATCAACTTAGTTATTGACAGTGGAGCTTCGTGCTGTGTTTTGGATCAAACTTGTATTCCTAATAATGTTCCCATCAATAGATCAATTATATTAAATGTCCGAGGCATAAACGGAAAAACTCAAACCCTTGGGTACATAGACACAACAATAACCTACCAATCCAACACATTTCCAATAAGATTTCATATTTTATCAGGACTACCATCGCACATACCCGGACTGCTTGGAACCAACTTTTTGAAGAAGTTTTCAGCCATTCTCAATTTTGGAAATATGACATTTAGTTTTGCGAATATACATAATTTTGATAATACATTTAGCATTCCAGCCAGAACGGAAATTATAAGATTAGTTCAAACCCTAGAAACAAACACTTGTGTTGTTTGGAACGAAGAAATATCTCCTAATGTTTATGTTTCAAATTGCCTTTCGCAACCATTTGAAGGAAAGATTGCTATTAAATTAATTAATATGAATGCTAAAGAAGTACAAATATCTAATATTAAACCCATTATCAAACCAGCATCAGATTATTCTATATTATCACTAACCACATCAAAACTCAATGTGGCTCATGCTGAGAAAACTATAAAAGAACTGAACCTTGAGCATCTGAATGAGACAGAAAAACAATTGATTCAAACCATTTGTGTTAAGTATAATGATATATTTTGTGTAGAGAATGATAGTCTAAGCACTACAAAGTTGTATCAAGCGTCACTTCAATTAAAAGATAATGTTGGACCTTCATATTCAAAACAGTATAGGTTACCTCATGCACAGAAGCAGGAAATTAATTCTCAAATTACGAAAATGCTTAAGGAAAACACAATTGAAGAAGCGAAATCCGCCTGGAACAGTCCCATCTTATTAGTTCCGAAGAAAACAGCTCATGATACTAAGAAATGGAGACTCGTCGTAGATTACCGAAAGGTAAATAATACACTTGAAGACGATAAATTTCCTTTACCCAATATCGAAGAAGTAATAGACTCTCTTAGCGGTGCAAATTTTTTTTCACACTTAGATTTATCCCAAGGCTATTATCAATGTGAATTACAAAACAAAGATAGACCTATTACCGCGTTCACAACACCGTTGGGTCAATTTCAAATGACGCGTCTTCCCATGGGCCTAAAGGTAAGCCCATCAATTTTCTCACGGCTCATGACAGTTGCTTTAGCCGGATTAACTCTTGAAAAATGTCTTGTCTATCTAGACGACATTATAGTATTCGGTAAATCTATGCAAGAGCATAATATGAATCTTATTTCAGTTTTTAATCGCTTAAGGAAAGTAAATTTAAAATTAAATCCCCAGAAATGTCATTTCCTTAAAAAAGAACTTGTTTATTTAGGACATCTCATTTCTGCTGAAGGGGTCAAACCAGATCCGCAAAAGGTTGAATGTATAAAAAGTTGGCCTATTCCCACATCCCCGGAAGAAGTGAAGCGATTTGTCGCTTTTGCCAACTATTATAGGAAACATATAAAAAAATTTGCAAGTATATACCATCCGTTAAATGTGCTAACACGAAAAGATACCACATTTCAATGGGACAAGGAACATCAAGACGCATTTAATAACTTAAAAACTAAATTCATAAACCCCCCTGTTCTAGATTTTCCAGACTTTAGCGATAACAATTCTTTTGTTCTTCACACAGATGCCTCAGGGAAAGCCATTGGAGCCGTATTGAGTAACGCCAATGGAAAACCTGTTGCATATGCAAGCAGAGCATTAAACTCAGCCGAACTAAATTACGGCACAATAGAAAAGGAGCTACTGGCCATTGTTTGGGCTATAAAGCATTTCCGACCGTATTTGTACGGTAAACAGTTTGACATTTATACAGATCACAGGCCTTTGGTCTATCTGTTTTCAATGAATGACCCATCCAGCCGACTGACTAAATTCAGACTAGCTCTGGAAGAGTATTCATTCACAGTGCATTACGAGAAGGGCTGCGAAAATGGAGCAGCAGACGCATTATCACGGATACACATCTCTGACTTGAAGAAATTAAACCAGCAAGTTTTGGTAGTTACAAGATCCCAAACAGCAAGTAAAAGAAGTATGGATAGAGAGATTGTTGATGAAAAAATAGCAAAGGAGGAAAGAAGAAACAGTTGTGAAGCAATGGGACTTGATCAACCCAGAGTTTCAACTGTGTTTATAGAATTGAAAATATGCAACAGCATTCCAAACATTAAAATAGAAAAAGACACAATACAAATTCCAGAAGTCACTTGCTTGATTCACCTACGGGGAATCTTGACACAGATAAAGGAATATCTAAAAACAATAAAAGGGAAGGTATGCCTGGTTATGAAAAATGAAAATGCAAATGAAGGAAAATTTATGGAAAAGTTGAAAACATTAAAAATGAAAGGACTACCGAAAATAATCATCATCAACAAAGATATTAAAATCATAAAGGATCACGAAAAGAAAAAGAAACTTCTCATAATGAATGAACATCATATATTACCAACGGCAGGTCATGCAGGAGTTCACCGCACCTTGAACACCATAAGACAGAGGTATACTTGGAGAGGAATAGAAGCGGATGTGAGAAGAATGGTGGCAGGTTGTAAAGAATGTCAGATGAATAAGGCTAAACACGAACCAAGAATACCACTTAAACTTACAACAACGGCAAGCGAGCCTATGGAAAAAATTTATCTGGACTTAGTGGGGCCTTTGGTGAAGTCTGAAGGTTGCGAATATATATTGACCACACAATGTGACCTCACAAAATTTATAACAGCTACACCCATTCCAGACAAACGGGCTAGTACGGTAGCTAAAACATTTTTGGAAAGGGTAATCCTCAAATACGGAGTACCTCATGAAATTTGTACCGATAGAGGAACCGAGTTTATGTCTAACGTGTTTCAAAACCTATGTAACGCACTAAAAATTAAAAAACTAAATTCAACTGCCTATCACCATGAGACCATAGGTGCATTAGAAAACTCACACGCAATGCTGGGCAACTTTTTGCGAATATATTGCAATGGCGAGCCTTTAGTATGGAAAGACTGGATTATGTTTTATGAATTTGCATACAATAACACAGTGCATTCTTCAACTGGTTACACTCCGTTTTACTTATTGTATGGTAGACAGGCAAACCTACCGACAGAACTATTAGAAAAGAAAAAAAGAATAACATACGCTATAGATGATTACTCTGAACTCATAATGGCAAAACTCAATATAACACACAAAGAAGTCAGGGATAGGTTAATAAAAAGAAAAATGAATTCGAAACTAATATACGATAAAAAATGCAAACAAAAAATATTTAGAAAAGGTGACGACATCCTCATAAAAAACGAAACGGCCAGGAAACTCCAGCCTAAATATTTGGGGCCATTTGGTATCTTGGAGGACTGCGCCGAAAATGTAAAAATCAATGTAAACGGAAAAACAGATGTTATTCATAAGAATAGGATTAAGAAATTCACTACACTATAAACATAAGAATAGGATTAAGAAACTCACTACACTTTAACCATAAGAATAGGATTAAGAAATTCACTACATTGTAAAAAAAAAAAAAAAAAAAAAAAAAAAACAGGGCGTGTAACGGAACGATCCTGGTGAACTAGGGAACGCACTCATAAGTTTATGAGTGCCCCGCCGAAATAGTATAAAGCAAGGTAGCACGAATAAAATCATCCTCTTTTTGCCTGTTGGCTGCATCAGAACAGACTTGCCCGACAGATACCAATACAAGGGAAAGCGCGACCGCACTGCACCTTCTGGTGGACGAGTTTGAGCGTCACAAGAAAACACTGGAGCATCTCGGGGAAAGAACGGAAACATGGAGTAGCTTGCTCGAGCATTTGTTGTGCACCAAGTTGCCTACGAGTACATTGAGAGACTGGGAGGAACATGCGTCAAGTGAAGAAAGCCCCACGTATGCTTGCTTGATCGTTTTCTTGCAGCGCCGTATGAGGGTGCTCGAAACCTTATCGGTAAACAAGGAGCAAGATATTGTTCTAAATGATTCGCACCAGTATACAAAACGAATGCCTCTTACGCGACTCGGCAGTTTTGCAGCGGCATCCAATGTTGCACGGAAATGCTCTCTGTGCGATTTAGAGCATTCCATCGCCAAATGTCCACGATTTATAGCCATGCACCCGATCGAACGCCATCGCACTATAATGAACGCACGGTTATGTTTGAATTGTCTTCGAGACAACCATCGCGCCCGCGACTGCTCTTCGCAGTACAAATGCCGCCATTGTAATTCACAACACCACACTATGTTACACACTTCACAAGATCACTCTGCCGGAGCATTCTCCACTGCGATGCCAGCTGCGAGCAATCGACCAGCAGCTAGCGATCACCCGGCCAATCTTCAGCGAACTTTCGCAGCAGCAATGGAGCGAGCGCCAACGCAGGTTTTGCTCCAAACTGCTATTATTAATATTGTCGACCCATTCGGGTTGGTTCATTCTGCTCGAGCACTCTTGGACAGTGCCTCGCAGCCGGACATGATGAGCAGCCAACTAGCAAATCGACTAAAATTAAAAAAGAAGAAGGTTGATGTTATCCTGCAAGGTGCAGGCCAATCTATCCGTCCGTTGAAAGAGTCCGTGCACGCGAAGATTGCCTCACGTACTCAACAGTTCGAAGCAGGAGTTGAGTTTTTGATCGTAGAAAAGTTGATGGCGAATCTACCGTTGCATGATATAAACACGACGGGCTGGAATATCCCGTCCGAGCTGGTTTTGGCCGATCCTGAATTCTTCAAATCTTCGGCAATCGACATTATCCTTGGTGCTCGACATTATGCCTCTTTCTTCGAAGGTAGCGCCCAAGTCAAGCTAGCGCCTACTCTTCCAACGCTGCAAGAGAGCGTATTTGGCTGGGTGGTTACTGGCTCGGCCGGTAATCGCCGGAGCTTACGGACGGCGCCTCTAACGTTGCCCATACAACAGCGGTCGTTTGCATGACAACGTTAGAAGAATCGATCGAGCGGTTCTGGAAATCAGAGGAACTATGGGTTAACGATGGCTACTCACCCGACGAACGCCATTGTGAGGCAATATACAAAAGTACTACGCAGCGGGATCCATCGGGTCGGTACATAGTTCGTCTGCCCAAGCAACCCGATTTCTTTGACAAACTTGGCCTGTCAAAGGATATGGCTTTGAATCGATTCACACTGCTTGAAAGGAGACTGCAACGCGATCCGGGCCTGAAAGAAGAGTACCATAAATTTATGAAGGAGTACCTGGAGCTGAAGCATATGAGTCTAACGACACCGACTGAAAACGACCACGGTTACTACTTGCCGCACCATCCAGTGTTGAAAGCTTCCAGTTCGACGACAAAGTTGCGGGTTGTTTTCGACGGATCAGCTAAAGCGTCTACCGGCTATTCACTAAACGAAGCATTACGTGTCGGTCCAGTAGTGCAAGACGATTTGCTGGACATAATACTCAGGTTTCGCACCTATAAAGTAGCACTCGTTGGCGACATCGCGAAAATGTACAGGCAGATAGTGGTTCATCCTGATGATCGCCGCTTTCAACGCGTTCTCTTCCGCTTCTCACCGGATGACTCAGTGGAGACTTACGAGCTGAATACGGTGACTTACGGGCTTTCACCATCCTCTTTCTTGGCTACGCGTACGTTGCTGCAGCTCGCCGAAGATGAAGGTTCAAGCTTTCCGCATGCTGCACAAGCTTTGGCGCAGAATTTTTACGTCGACGACTTCATCGGTGGTGCTGATTCGGTGGAGCAAGCACAACAGCTGCGAGAAGAGCTCTCCCAAATGCTGAATAACGGCGGATTCTCACTGCGAAAATGGACCTCAAATCAGCTGGCGGTTCTTTCCGGTTTGACTGAGGATCAAATCGGGACGCAATCGACACTTCAATTTATGCCCGACGAGAAGATAAAGGCACTCGGAATCGCTTGGGAGCCCGAAGCTGACGTTTTATCCTTCGAGTCGCGGATTGACGCCGACACCAGCCACCCCACCATGCGACTAATCTTCTCCGGCATCTCCCGAATGTTCGATCCGATAGGATTGATATCGCCGATCATCATTCGTGCTAAGTTGCTGATGCAAGAATTGTGGGTGCAGAAGTCGGGCTGGGACAATCCTGTTTCTGACAGCATCTACAAAAAGTGGACATCTATTAAATCCGATTGGCCAATCATTTCCGGTTATAAAAGCGATCGTTATGCTCTCTTACCTGATTCTCGCGTCCAATTACATACGTTTTGTGATGCCTCCGAAGCCGCCTTCGGAGCATGTATCTACGCGCGGTGTGAAAATAATCAAGGACAAGTGCGAGTATCGCTGTTGGCATCGAAGTCACGTTTAGCACCACTAAAGCGAATTACGTTACCGCGATTGGAACTTAATGCGGCCGTTACGGGAGCACATCTGTACGAACGCGTAAGGCAGGCCATGAGACTCGATTCAGTAGATTCATATTTTTGGTCCGACTCTACCGTTACGCTGCACTGGCTGAGTTCACCACCCAACAACTGGAAAACTTACGTAGGGAATCGTGTCGCAGAAGTTCAAAACTACACGCATCAACATCCCTGGAAGCACATCGCGGGTTG
Organism: Anopheles atroparvus; assembly: GCA_914969975.1. NCBI lineage: Eukaryota > Metazoa > Arthropoda > Insecta > Diptera > Culicidae > Anopheles > Anopheles atroparvus. The sequence continues at coordinate 61,116 of CAJZCY010000001.1, read as the reverse complement.
TTCCAATCCTGCTGATTTAGTTTCACGTGGCGTGACTGCAGCAGATTTTGTCAAGAATGCATTGTGGAGCTGCGGTCCAGAATGGTTAATTTTTCCAGCGTCTGAATGGCCAAACTCAACGTCGACAGTTGCGGATGGAACAGAGCTGGAGACTCGCCATGTGTTTGCCGCAACCGCCGTCATCCAGGCTGTGCATCCGTGGTTTGAGCGCTACTCTTCATTCACTCGTCTCTTACGCGTAATTGGGTATTGCATTCGATTCATACGCAATGCTAAGGAGAAGTGTCGCACTCATCGTGAGCCATCGGAAGCCCCAGCTTCGCCAACCATCACTCCGAACTTCCTTGAAGCTGCGAAAACTGTGCTTTGCAGGCTGGCACAGCAAGACGCATTTCCCGCGGAGCTCGAGCAGTTGAAGAAGCGTGAGGTAATTGCGAAGCGCTCACCGCTAAGACGTCTAACTCCATTCATCGATCCCGAAGGAGTAATGAGAGTAGGAGGACGTCTCCAGCTGTCGAAGCTGCCTTACGAATCGAAGCACCCAATTCTCCTACCGAAAAAGCACATCTTCGCACGCCGTATCGCAGAACATCTTCACCGGGAGCTCATACATGGTGGCGGAAGATTGTTGCTTTCCCAGATTCGCGAGCAATATTGGCCACTCGACGGACGTCACCTAGTGAAAGGCGTTGTGAGACACTGCTTCCGATGCATTCGTCAGCAGCCAACACTAGCGCAGCAGCAAATTGGACAGTTACCATCATCGCGAATCACACCAAGTCGACCGTTTTCGATCATCAGAGTGGATTATGCCGGACCAATCTACTTGCGACCGATTCATAAGCGTGCGGAGCCCGCCAAGGCATATCTTTGCGTGTTCGTTTGCTTTGCCACGAAAGCTGTTCACTTCGAACTTGTGGGTGATTTGACCACCGCTGGTTTCTTGGCTGCGCTACGACGATTTGCATCGCGAAGAGGACGTCCGTCGCATATCTACTCGGACAACGGAAAAAACTTCGAGGGCGCAGCACGTGAGTTAAGCGAACTATTCGAAATGTTCCGCGATGAGGAGCAACGCAACACCATCATCTCGAATTGCGCGGAGATGGGTATCACTTGGCACTTCAGCCCGCCGAGGGCCCCGCACTTTGGCGGACTATGGGAAGCAGCAGTGAAGACGGCCAAAAGACACCTCTTTCGTCAGCTAGGCAGCACAAAGTTGCCTTACGAGGGCTACATCACCGTCCTGCACCAGATCGAAGCGGCGATGAATTCTCGTCCGCTGTTACCCATGTCGGACGACCCAAACGAACTGGCCGCACTAACACCTGCACATTTTTTGATAGGCACCTCGATGAACGCGATGCCAGAGCCGGACTACACTGTCAGGAAAACATACACGCTGAGCGATTGGCAGAAGTGGCAACTGGTCGTGCAGCACTTTTGGAAGCATTGGGCCACCGAGTACCTGCAGGAGATGCAAAGAGACACGATGAGGACCTGCAGCACTAATGATTTCTCACCTGGTCGTCTAGTAATACTGATGGACGATGCTCTCCCGACAACCCAATGGCCACTCGCGCGGATCATCGAAACGCATCCCGGAATGGACAAGCTGACACGGGTAGTCACTTTGAGAACGGCGAAGGGGATATCCGTGAGGCCAATAACAAAAATTTGCCTGCTACCGGAGGCTGGTAGCGAGATCGAGTCAACACATGCCGATTAGGTATGTACGTACGTCAAGGGGTTGGAGGATGATCGAACACAAGCAAAGTAAAAAGTAAACATTGCGTCAGCCATTATGGTTAGTGGAATTTCGCCCGCTACAATTTCGCCCGGGCTAGGAGCTGGGTTCGGACCCACAGAAGAAATTTATAAATAAAGCCGCGATAAGCGAATTCTCTCTCTCTTCGCTACTCTACACTTCTGCTGTTCGGTAACTATTAAAAGAAACCAGAAAAATCCGAAACTGATCCGAAAATAAGCGCAAGAACAATATTTATTTAATTAATTTTGTCCGCCATTAATTAAGAAGAAACCATGCATGTGGAGGATTTGTGGGATAGGTGATAGGGATTGTGTACATGTTTTATTATACATTTATTGTTGATAGGGAAAATTTGAATTTTCTGATAAATCTCTTGTTGCATCTGGGGAAAGTTTACAATTAATACGAGTTCATTTTTGCTGATTGCTTTGTGTTCGTGTATGTTAGGGCTTCGATGATAGTATGCACAGCAAGCTTTAATTTCTTATCTCTGTAATTGTTAAATCTAACACATCCTGACTCAATAACCGTATATTTGTCAAGCCTGATTTTGCTAGCGCTATGCTTTCTATGATAGTTGAAATTTTCTCTGACAAATATTTAGAATTCATACAAATATTGATTGAGTACAGTCCCATTGAAGCGCTGTTGAATATAGTTATTGCCTTTTTAACGATAAACACTATTAGATTAACCAAATTAATGCTGTTGTATTTTTTCAGTTGGTGGGTAAACATACAACAAACATAGTTGGTACATGTACATAGGACAAATTCGGTGAGTCAAATAATACATTATATATATTTATTTAATTAATTTTGTCCGCCATTAATTAAGAAGAAACGATGTATGTGGAGAATTTGTGGGATAGGTGATAGGGATTGTGTACATGTTGTTTGTTACATTTATTGTTGATAAGGAAAATTTGAATTTTCTGACAAATCTCTTGTTTCAACTGGGGAACGTTTACAATTAACACGAATTCATTTTTGCTGATTGCTTTATGTTTGTGTATGTTAGGGCTTCGATGATAGTATGCACTGCAAGCTTTAATTTCTTATCTCTCACATTATATATATTTATTTAATTAATTTTGTCCGCCATTAATTAAGAAGAAACGATGTTTGTGGAGGATTTGTGGGATAGTGATAGGGATTGTGTACATGTTTTTTCTTACATTTATTGTTGATAGGGAAAATTTGAATGCTCTGATAAATCTCTTGTTTCAACTGGGGAACGTTTACAATTGATACGAGTTAATTTTTGCTGATTGCTTTGTGTTTGTGTATGTTAGGGCTTCGATGATAGTATGCACAGCAAGCTTTAATTTCTTATCTCTGTAATTGTTAAATCTAACTCATCCTGACTCAATAACCGTATATTTGTCAAGCCTGATTTTGCTAGCGCTATGCTTTCTATGATAGTTGAAATTTTCTCTGACAAATATTTAGAATTCATAAAAATATTAATTGAGTACAGTCCCATTGAAGCGCTGTTGAATATAGTTATTGCCTTTTTAACGATAAACACTATTAGATGAACCAAATTAATGCTGTTGTATTTTTTCAGTTGGTGGGTAAACATACAACAAACATAGTTGGTACATGTACATAGGACAAATTCGGTGAGTCAAATAGTACATTATATATATTTATTTAATTAATTTTGTCCGCCATTAATTAAGAAGAAACGATGTATTTGGAGGATTTGTGGGATAGTGATAGGGATTGTGTACATGTTGTTTGTTACATTTATTGTTGATAGGGAAAATTTGAATTTTCTGATAAATCTCTTGTTTCAACTGGGGAACGTTTAGAATTAACACGAATTCATTTTTGCTGATTGCTTTGTGTTTGTGTATGTTAGGGCTTCGATGATAGTATGCACTGCAAGCTTTAATTTCTTATCTCTTACATTATATATATTTATTTAATTAATTTTGTCCGCCATTAATTAAGAAGAAACGATGTATGTGGAGGATTTGTGGGATAGTGATAGGGATTGTGTACATGTTTTTTCTTACATTTATTGTTGATAGGGAAAATTTGAATCCTCTGATAAATCTCTTGTTTCAACTGGGGAACGTTTACAATTGATACGAGTTAATTTTTGCTGATTGCTTTGTGTTTGTGTATGTTAGGGCTTCGATGATAGTATGCACTGCAAGCTTTAATTTCTTATCTCTTACATTATATATATTTATTTAATTAATTTTGTCCGCCATTAATTAAGAAGAAACGATGTTTGTGGAGGATTTGTGGGATAGTGATAGGGATTGTGTACATGTTTTTTCTTACATTTATTGTTGATAGGGAAAATTTGAATCCTCTGATAAATCTCTTGTTTCAACTGGGGTACGTTTACAATTGATACGAGTTAATTTTTGCTGATTGCTTTGTGTTTGTGTATGTTAGGGCTTCGATGATAGTATGCACAGCAAGCTTTAATTTCTTATCTCTGTAATTGTTAAATCTAACTCATCCTGACTCAATAACCGTATATTTGTCAAGCCTGATTTTGCTAGCGCTATGCTTTCTATGATAGTTGAAATTTTCTGTGACAAATATTTAGAATTCATAAAAATATTAATTGAGTACAGTCCCATTGAAGCGCTGTTGAATATAGTTATTGCCTTTTTAACGATAAACACTATTAGATGAACCAAATTAATGCTGTTGTATTTTTTCAGTTGGTGGGTAAACATACAACAAACATAGTTGGTACATGTACATAGGACAAATTCGGTGAGTCAAATATTACATTATATATATTTATTTAATTAACTAGCTGGCCCGACGAACTTCACTCCGTCCAATATCTATGATTGTATGCACTAAGGTTTTTCTTGAAGGTTTCTAATTTTAATGAAAATAAGTTTGAATTAATTATATTGGAAATCATTGATGCTAATTATATTACTGCTTTCAAATGTACAGAGAAGGCGGTTTTCCAAAGCGTTAACACGCCACGTATAGCATGGTCATGTGAATAACATGGAATTTCAAGATTTGTACTACACACTTCCATCGACTGTTGAAAATTGAATACGCTTAAATTGAAATGGCATATCGTTGGAACTTAAGGCAATGCTCGGTGTTAAACATGCTGCCTCCTTATAAGTCTCTACCACATTGTTCGAAAGCTGCGTGACAAACAGTCATGTTCCTTGACATAATTTGGGGCATGAAGGTTTCGGAGCATAATAATAACACTTCCATTTTTATGTCGCAAATGATGCGGTGGCCAAGAATCCAAGAATCCAAATCCATGAAGTTTAGAATTTGCACACAGAGTTCGCTGAAAAGTTTTCAATGATTCCCCGGCTGCACTCTTTAAAGCAATTGCTCTTAGTAGGCTGCGAAAGAAGAGTACGATTGCTCTTATAGCTGACTCATATGATTTTTGAGTTTTAGCGTTACAAACAAACATACATCCATTTTTATATATATAATAGATTTTGTCCGCCATTAATTAAGAAGAAACGATGTATGTGGAGGATTTGTGGGATAGGTGATAGGGATTGTGAACATGTTTTTTCTTACATTTATTGTTGATAGGGAAAATTTGAATTCTCTGATAAATCTCTTGTTTCAACTGGGGAACGTTTACAATTGATACGAGTTAATTTTTGCTGATTTCTTTGTGTTTGTGTATGTTAGGGCTTCGATGATAGTATGCACTGCAAGCTTTAATTTCTTATCTCTGTAATTGTTAAATCTAACTCATCCTGACTCAATAACCGTATATTTGTCAAGCCTGATTTTGCTAGCGCTATGCTTTCTATGATAGTTGAAATTTTCTCTGACAAATATTTAGAATTCATACAAATATTGATTGAGTACAGTCCCATTGAAGCGCTGTTGCATATAGTTATTGCCTTTTTAACGATAAACACTATTAGATGAACCAAATTAATGCTGTTGTATTTTTTCAGTTGGTGGGTAAACATACAACAACTATAGTTGGTACATGTACATAGGACAAATTCGGTGAGTCAAATAATACATTATATATATTTATTTAATTAATTTTGTTCGCCATTAATTAAGAAGAAACGATGTATGTGGAGGATTTGTGGGATAGGTGATAGGGATTGTGTACATGTTTTTTCATACATTTATTGTTGATAGGGAAAATTTGAATTTTCTGATAAATCTCTTGTTGCATCTGGGGAAAGTTTACAATTAACACGATTTCATTTTTGCTGATTGCTTTGTGTTCGTGTATGTTAGGGCTTCGATGATAGTATGCACTGCAAGCTTTAATTTCTTATCTCTGTAATTGTTAAATCTAACTCATCCTGACTCAATAACCGTATATTTGTCAAGCCTGATTTTGCTAGCGCTATGCTTTCTATCATAGTTGAAATTTTCTCTGACAAATATTTAGAATTTATAAATATATTAATTGAGTACAGTCCCATTGAAGCGCTGTTAAATATAGTTATTGCCTTTTTAACGATAAACACTATTTGTCAAAACATTGACGAGCTGACAGCCCGATCGCGTTCCCCAATTCTAAGTCCTAAGTCCGGGAGTGGGGAACGTTCCGAAATAGGCACCACCATCCTTGCAGGGAAGGATATAAAAGGGCCGGCAAAGGGAAGATGGCTTGTTTTGGAACGAATTGCGAAACAGAGAACGGGAAATAAATTGTAATTTTGGCGCTACGACGCAGCCTAAAATTAAATCGCGTTTAGTTTAATTCGTGGTGGGAAAATATTTCCCACATTCCAAAATTACATTTATCATTCGCGAGTGATAATGCCGGTCGAGAAGTCCAGCGAACAGCGGCAAGTGGCGTTGGACGACACAGTGTGCACCGAACAGCGGCAAGTGGCGGTGAACGAGCCGGAGGGACGGGTGTCCGATATCCTCGTTCCCTCGGCAAACTCTACGACGGTATCACCAAGCGAACGAAGGAGAGAGGTGAACAGCGCGGAGCGGCTCAGGGAAATTACGAGCCAGCTTCAGCTCCTGGAATTGGAGCGGGCGGCGATTATCACCGGCGGAAGAACGTGCACCTTTCCGACGGAGATGCCCTCGAGCGCTTCAACGGTACGATACCCACCGTCGACGGAACCAGCCCGCCAAACGATGGTTAGCGACACCTTGCTTGGGTCAACGAACGTCTCCGCGTCGAGACCGTACGGGAGGTGTGTTAGTGTTGGTGCGTCGCGCGACCAGCTGATCGTGAGAGCGACGTTCGATCATACGGTCACCGGGGCAATGACCGACCCATCTACGCAAGGTAGAATGGCGAACGTTTCGACGCGAACGACGGGACGTTCGGTCTCGTTCGCGATGGCGGGCGCCCCGACGCCGCAGATGACCGACGCTTCACCGGAGGCAACAAGATGGGGCTTTCCTACGGTTCCACCGGCGGGTTTGAACCATTACCGGCCCACGGTATCACCTTCGCCCGAAATGCACAGAACCACAGTTTACGACCACGCGGCACCACACACAACACTGAACGCGAGTCAAGTATCTTCCCGACAGGCCACCAGCCGGGACTTACCCATCTTCTCCGGGGCACCGGAGGAATGGCCAATGTTCATTTCGAACTACCAACGTTCGACTGCACTGTGCGGCTATTCCCCGGACGAAAATCTTCTGCGCTTACAACGGGCGCTGAAAGGGGAAGCACTCGAGGCGGTGCGTTATCTCCTTATCGCTCCTTCTCGTGCTTGGATGACGCCATCGAATTATTGAGGACGCTTTTCGGACGGCCGGAGTTGATCGTCCATTCACTGGTCCGCCGCGTACGACGAATGCCTTCACCGGACGCGGAGCATCCTCAGTCGCTGGTGAAATTCAGTGTGGCGATTCTGAATATATGTGCCACCGTGAGAGCGTGCGGGATGCAGGAGTTTGAGTGTAACGCGACCATGTTACACGAGATCGTGGCGAAGCTGCCCCCGACGGAGCGGTTACGGTGGAACGACTACCGGTTGGACTTGGCGTGCGTGACACTGGCCGACCTGGAGCGATGGTTGAAACGGCTAGTGAGGGCATCGAGTCTGTCGGTCACCCTGGACGACCCTAGGGGAACGGCACAAAATCGTCGCGGCCAGGTAAGCCGTTTAAACACACACGATATCTCTTCCAGCATCGATGCGCCACCACTCCCTTCGACGACGAAGAGTCACGTATGCCCGATATGCCACGATGCCGGACACAAGCTCCCGAACTGCCGGAAGTTTATTCAACGCGACGTCGAAGGCCGATGGGCGATTGTGAGGGAACGCGGTATTTGTCGGCGATGCCTAAATCGACACCACAATCGCTGTCGAATTCGAACGCCGTGCGGGAAACATGGATGTAGCTCACCACACCACGAGCTCTTGCACGACGACATAACTGAGCCTGCGCCAATCCTGACGGGAGAAAGCTGCAACACGCACACGGGAGGTCAATCCGTCGTACTTTTCCGGTACATTCCCGTAACGGTGTACGGGAAAGACGGGCATATCGATACCTACGCGTTCTTTGACGAAGGATCGTCCTCGACCTTCGTTGAACAAGGCCTAGTGGACGAGTTGGGTCTCGTCGGCACGCCCAACCCACTCTGCCTACGATGGACCGGGGAGACGGAACGCCAGGAAGACGAGTCCCATCGTCTCTCGCTACAAGTGTCTGGCCGAGGGAAACGGAACCAGTCTTACATTATGCCGAAGGTCCACACCTTACGCAACTTGGCGCTCCCGGAACAAACAATAGCGATGTCGGACCTCGAGGAACGCTTCCCGTACCTTCGCGGGCTACCCTTGACGTCGTACCATAAGGTGAAGCCGCGCATCTTAATCGGCATCGACAACTGTCACCTAGGGCAACCACTCCGTAGCGCCGAAGGCAACGCGAACGAACCAGTGGCAACAAAGACGCGTCTAGGCTGGACCGTGTTCGGTCCGTGTCCGGGAAAGCGTACCCATTCCAACGTGTGCCACAGCTACCACTTTGGCGCCTGCGGATCCGGCGGAGACGATGCCCTCGACCTTGCGTGTGGGATGCGGAACGAGACAGGCCTCCACTGGAAGTTCGACGACGTCAAACTTCCATGCAACCGGGACACGGCCCTCCGAAGATACGCGAGCCTACGGGAACGAAGGGAGAAGGAGCGGCTGCGTCTGCGCGAACGCGAAGTCCGCGAGCGGCTGGGCAAGCTGCGACCCGCCTCGCCACCACGGATGCGAGCGGTCGCCGTTTCACCGGTTTCGTCGTGGGGAGACGGCGGTGGAGAACCGTTACAGGGCAAGGGCAAGAAGAGTCCCGAGCGCCGCCTTTCCCCGGTTTCGTCGTGGGGAGACGGCGGTGGAGAATCCCGCCTTTCGTCGCCCATACCGTCGTCGCGCTACCGGGAGATGACGCCAATGCGCCGTGGGCGCTCGCCCGAGCTAGCGCGGGACGAACGTCGGCGGAGCCACGAGGCGCTAAAGGAAAGCGAGTGGCGAGTGCGGGAGGTGATGCGCAGTAAGGATCGTGATGACGTACTGGCAAGAAAGCGCAAGCGCGACCGATTGTCCGTCAAAGAGCAGCACCAGCAGCCTCAACAGCAGCAGTATCTTCACCCGCACCAGCACCAAAAGCAGCAGCCAACGCAGCAGCAACAGCAGTTGCAACCGCAGGTCCGCACTCAGCGGCGCGACAACGACGGCGGGTTGGAGAAGCCGGACCGCCACCGACCAGTCGAACGGTTGCTGCCCCGGCCGGCGGAACGGGCCCGTGCCTTGGCATCTGCTCGGTCGCCAGGCAAGCCGGTAGACCGGGACCGTAGCCGCTCACCAGGGTCCCCGTGCCAGCGCGTGGTGCGTGAACGCGAGCGATCATACGAGCGAAGCTCCTACATGCATGAGCTACATGAAAGGCGCACGATGAGTCGATCGCAGGATCGCGACTACGTGACGGCATGCGGCTGCAACGGGACGCGATTCGTCCGGAGGTGGCGGAATGCGCCTGGATCGGGATGACAGCCAGAACGGAAACAAACGAGCGAGGCGCACGAGTGTTTGGGGAGACGATGTCAAAACATTGACGAGCTGACAGCCCGATCGCGTTCCCCAATTCTAAGTCCTAAGTCCGGGAGTGGGGAACGTTCCGAAATAGGCACCACCATCCTTGCAGGGAAGGATATAAAAGGGCCGGCAAAGGGAAGATCCCAAGGAACCACGGAACTGTTAATCACCTGATGAACAACTGGAACATTACCGGGTGATTAAGGACCCAATAGTGGGTTGATCACCGGGTGATTGGAGGACCTATTCCCCCTCGCTGTCAAAATTTTTGTGGGGGATCGAAAAAGATGAGTGTGTCCTCCCCTCCTTTGGCGCTGCGCTCCTGGTGCGCTGGTGCCGGTGCTTGCGTTATCTTCTTTAGGTTTTGTGGTTAGAATTTTTATTATTTCGCATTTTCAAGTGATTTTACATCACGGCAGTACTGAAATATATCCAAGTAAATTTAACTATTTAACTTTAAAGTTGCATCATATTAATTTTTCTAATGAGATTCGATCGCTTATCTTTCGTGTTGACAGACTTGAATGCATCCTCTCGACCACGGGAGCTGTTGTTATATTTGAAGCCAATGATGAAACATAAAGAGTCTTCAACGTCAGTAGAGCGAATGCTATCATCCAATCACCAGGGGTAGTTTCATTTGAAACTAGTTTGAAAATATTCCATTTCAAACCATTCTGAACCTAGATCATCAATACACTTTTCACGTACATGCGTGGGATTACGCTACAGTATAAACAACCACTAGTGGTGGATAACTCAGTCGGACCGGGGGAATAAGACTCTGACAGGCCGCTTGGGATGGCTTGTTTTGGAACGAATTGCGAAACAGAGAACGGGAAATAAATTGTAATTTTGGCGCTACGACGCAGCCTAAAATTAAATCGCGTTTAGTTTAATTCGTGGTGGGAAAATATTTCCCAGATGAACCAAATTAATGCTGTTGTATTTTTTCAGTTGGTGGGTAAACATACAACAAACATAGTTGGTACATGTACATAGGACAAATTCGGTGAGTCAAATAATACATTATATATATTTATTTAATTAATTTTGTCCGCCATTAATTAAGAAGAAACGATGTATGTGGAGGATTTGTGGGATAGGTGATAGGGATTGTGTACATGTTGTTTGTTACATTTATTGTTGATAGGGAAAATTTGAATTCTCTGATAAATCTCTTGTTTCAACTGGGGAACGTTTACAATTGATACGAGTTCATTTTTGCTGATTGCATTGTGTTTGTGTATGTTAGGGCTTCGATGATAGTATGCACTGCAAGCTTTAATTTCTTATCTCTGTAATTGTTAAATCTAACTCATCCTGACTCAATAACCGTATATTTGTCAAGCCTGATTTTGCTAGCGCTATGCTTTCTATGATAGTTGAAATTTTCTCTGACAAATATTTAGAATTCATACAAATATTGATTGAGTACAGTCCCATTGAAGCGCTGTTGCATATAGTTATTGCCTTTTTAACGATAAACACTATTAGATGAACCAAATTAATGCTGTTGTATTTTTTCAGTTGGTGGGTGAACATACAACAACCATAGTTGGTACATGTACATAGGACAAATTCGGTGAGTCAAATAATACATTATATATATTTATTTAATTAATTTTGTCCGCCATTAATTAAGAAGAAACGATGTATGTGGAGGATTTGTGGGATAGGTGATAGGGATTGTGTACATGTTTTTTCATACATTTATTGTTGATAGGGAAAATTTGAATTTTCTGATAAATCTCTTGTTGCATCTGGGGAAAGTTTACAATTAACACGATTTCATTTTTGCTGATTGCTTTGTGTTCGTGTATGTTAGGGCTTCGATGATAGTATGCACAGCAAGCTTTAATTTCTTATCTCTGTAATTGTTAAATCTAACTCATCCTGACTCAATAACCGTATATTTGTCAAGCCTGATTTTGCTAGCGCTAATTCACTATTAGATGAACCAAATTAATGCTGTTGTATTTTTTCAGTTGATGGGTAAACATACAACAAACATAGTTGGTACATGTACATAGGACAAATTCGGTGAGTCAAATAGTACATTATATATATTTGATCGAACACATGCAAAGTAAAATGTAAACATTGCGTCAGCCATTATGGTTAGTGGAATTTCGCCCGCTACAATTTCGCCCGGGCTAGGAGCTGGGTTCGGACCCACAGAAGAAATTTATAAATAAAGCCGCGATAAGCGAATTCTCTCTCTCTTCGCTACTCTACACTTCTGCTGTTCGGTAACTATTAAAAGAAACCAGAAAAATCCGAAACTGATCCGAAAATAAGCGCAAGAACAATATTTATTTAATTAATTTTGTCCGCCATTAATTAAGAAGAAACGATGCATGTGGAGGATTTGTGGGATAGGTGATAGGGATTGTGTACATGTTTTATTATACATTTATTGTTGATAGGGAAAATTTGAATTTTCTGATAAATCTCTTGTTGCATCTGGGGAAAGTTTACAATTAATACGAGTTCATTTTTGCTGATTGCTTTGTGTTCGTGTATGTTAGGGCTTCGATGATAGTATGCACAGCAAGCTTTAATTTCTTATCTCTGTAATTGTTAAATCTAACACATCCTGACTCAATAACCGTATATTTGTCAAGCCTGATTTTGCTAGCGCTATGCTTTCTATGATAGTTGAAATTTTCTCTGACAAATATTTAGAATTCATACAAATATTGATTGAGTACAGTCCCATTGAAGCGCTGTTGAATATAGTTATTGCCTTTTTAACGATAAACACTATTAGATTAACCAAATTAATGCTGTTGTATTTTTTCAGTTGGTGGGTAAACATACAACAAACATAGTTGGTACATGTACATAGGACAAATTCGGTGAGTCAAATAATACATTATATATATTTATTTAATTAATTTTGTCCGCCATTAATTAAGAAGAAACGATGTATGTGGAGAATTTGTGGGATAGGTGATAGGGATTGTGTACATGTTGTTTGTTACATTTATTGTTGATAAGGAAAATTTGAATTTTCTGACAAATCTCTTGTTTCAACTGGGGAACGTTTACAATTAACACGAATTCATTTTTGCTGATTGCTTTATGTTTGTGTATGTTAGGGCTTCGATGATAGTATGCACTGCAAGCTTTAATTTCTTATCTCTCACATTATATATATTTATTTAATTAATTTTGTCCGCCATTAATTAAGAAGAAACGATGTTTGTGGAGGATTTGTGGGATAGTGATAGGGATTGTGTACATGTTTTTTCTTACATTTATTGTTGATAGGGAAAATTTGAATGCTCTGATAAATCTCTTGTTTCAACTGGGGAACGTTTACAATTGATACGAGTTAATTTTTGCTGATTGCTTTGTGTTTGTGTATGTTAGGGCTTCGATGATAGTATGCACAGCAAGCTTTAATTTCTTATCTCTGTAATTGTTAAATCTAACTCATCCTGACTCAATAACCGTATATTTGTCAAGCCTGATTTTGCTAGCGCTATGCTTTCTATGATAGTTGAAATTTTCTCTGACAAATATTTAGAATTCATAAAAATATTAATTGAGTACAGTCCCATTGAAGCGCTGTTGAATATAGTTATTGCCTTTTTAACGATAAACACTATTAGATGAACCAAATTAATGCTGTTGTATTTTTTCAGTTGGTGGGTAAACATACAACAAACATAGTTGGTACATGTACATAGGACAAATTCGGTGAGTCAAATAGTACATTATATATATTTATTTAATTAATTTTGTCCGCCATTAATTAAGAAGAAACGATGTATTTGGAGGATTTGTGGGATAGTGATAGGGATTGTGTACATGATGTTTGTTACATTTATTGTTGATAGGGAAAATTTGAATTTTCTGATAAATCTCTTGTTTCAACTGGGGAACGTTTAGAATTAACACGAATTCATTTTTGCTGATTGCTTTGTGTTTGTGTATGTTAGGGCTTCGATGATAGTATGCACTGCAAGCTTTAATTTCTTATCTCTTACATTATATATATTTATTTAATTAATTTTGTCCGCCATTAATTAAGAAGAAACGATGTATGTGGAGGATTTGTGGGATAGTGATAGGGATTGTGTACATGTTTTTTCTTACATTTATTGTTGATAGGGAAAATTTGAATCCTCTGATAAATCTCTTGTTTCAACTGGGGAACGTTTACAATTGATACGAGTTAATTTTTGCTGATTGCTTTGTGTTTGTGTATGTTAGGGCTTCGATGATAGTATGCACTGCAAGCTTTAATTTCTTATCTCTTACATTATATATATTTATTTAATTAATTTTGTCCGCCATTAATTAAGAAGAAACGATGTTTGTGGAGGATTTGTGGGATAGTGATAGGGATTGTGTACATGTTTTTTCTTACATTTATTGTTGATAGGGAAAATTTGAATCCTCTGATAAATCTCTTGTTTCAACTGGGGTACGTTTACAATTGATACGAGTTAATTTTTGCTGATTGCTTTGTGTTTGTGTATGTTAGGGCTTCGATGATAGTATGCACAGCAAGCTTTAATTTCTTATCTCTGTAATTGTTAAATCTAACTCATCCTGACTCAATAACCGTATATTTGTCAAGCCTGATTTTGCTAGCGCTATGCTTTCTATGATAGTTGAAATTTTCTGTGACAAATATTTAGAATTCATAAAAATATTAATTGAGTACAGTCCCATTGAAGCGCTGTTGAATATAGTTATTGCCTTTTTAACGATAAACACTATTAGATGAACCAAATTAATGCTGTTGTATTTTTTCAGTTGGTGGGTAAACATACAACAAACATAGTTGGTACATGTACATAGGACAAATTCGGTGAGTCAAATATTACATTATATATATTTATTTAATTAACTAGCTGGCCCGACGAACTTCACTCCGTCCAATATCTATGATTGTATGCACTAAGGTTTTTCTTGAAGGTTTCTAATTTTAATGAAAATAAGTTTGAATTAATTATATTGGAAATCATTGATGCTAATTATATTACTGCTTTCAAATGTACAGAGAAGGCGGTTTTCCAAAGCGTTAACACGCCACGTATAGCATGGTCATGTGAATAACATGGAATTTCAAGATTTGTACTACACACTTCCATCGACTGTTGAAAATTGAATACGCTTAAATTGAAATGGCATATCGTTGGAACTTAAGGGAATGCTCGGTGTTAAACATGCTGCCTCCTTATAAGTCTCTACCACATTGTTCGAAAGCTGCGTGACAAACAGTCATGTTCCTTGACATAATTTGGGGCATGAAGGTTTCGGAGCATAATAATAACACTTCCATTTTTATGTCGCAAATGATGCGGTGGCCAAGAATCCAAGAATCCAAATCCATGAAGTTTAGAATTTGCACACAGAGTTCGCTGAAAAGTTTTCAATGATTCCCCGGCTGCACTCTTTAAAGCAATTGCTCTTAGTAGGCTGCGAAAGAAGAGTACGATTGCTCTTATAGCTGACTCATATGATTTTTGAGTTTTAGCGTTACAAACAAACATACATCCATTTTTATATATATAATAGATTTTGTCCGCCATTAATTAAGAAGAAACGATGTATGTGGAGGATTTGTGGGATAGGTGATAGGGATTGTGAACATGTTTTTTCTTACATTTATTGTTGATAGGGAAAATTTGAATTCTCTGATAAATCTCTTGTTTCAACTGGGGAACGTTTACAATTGATACGAGGTTATTTTTGCTGATTTCTTTGTGTTTGTGTATGTTAGGGCTTCGATGATAGTATGCACTGCAAGCTTTAATTTCTTATCTCTGTAATTGTTAAATCTAACTCATCCTGACTCAATAACCGTATATTTGTCAAGCCTGATTTTGCTAGCGCTATGCTTTCTATGATAGTTGAAATTTTCTCTGACAAATATTTAGAATTCATACAAATATTGATTGAGTACAGTCCCATTGAAGCGCTGTTGCATATAGTTATTGCCTTTTTAACGATAAACACTATTAGATGAACCAAATTAATGCTGTTGTATTTTTTCAGTTGGTGGGTAAACATACAACAACTATAGTTGGTACATGTACATAGGACAAATTCGGTGAGTCAAATAATACATTATATATATTTATTTAATTAATTTTGTTCGCCATTAATTAAGAAGAAACGATGTATGTGGAGGATTTGTGGGATAGGTGATAGGGATTGTGTACATGTTTTTTCATACATTTATTGTTGATAGGGAAAATTTGAATTTTTTGATAAATCTCTTGTTGCATCTGGGGAAAGTTTACAATTAACACGATTTCATTTTTGCTGATTGCTTTGTGTTCGTGTATGTTAGGGCTTCGATGATAGTATGCACTGCAAGCTTTAATTTCTTATCTCTGTAATTGTTAAATCTAACTCATCCTGACTCAATAACCGTATATTTGTCAAGCCTGATTTTGCTAGCGCTATGCTTTCTATCATAGTTGAAATTTTCTCTGACAAATATTTAGAATTTATAAATATATTAATTGAGTACAGTCCCATTGAAGCGCTGTTAAATATAGTTATTGCCTTTTTAACGATAAACACTATTTGTCAAAACATTGACGAGCTGACAGCCCGATCGCGTTCCCCAATTCTAAGTCCTAAGTCCGGGAGTGGGGAACGTTCCGAAATAGGCACCACCATCCTTGCAGGGAAGGATATAAAAGGGCCGGCAAAGGGAAGATGGCTTGTTTTGGAACGAATTGCGAAACAGAGAACGGGAAATAAATTGTAATTTTGGCGCTACGACGCAGCCTAAAATTAAATCGCGTTTAGTTTAATTCGTGGTGGGAAAATATTTCCCACATTCCAAAATTACATTTATCATTCGCGAGTGATAATGCCGGTCGAGAAGTCCAGCGAACAGCGGCAAGTGGCGTTGGACGACACAGTGTGCACCGAACAGCGGCAAGTGGCGGTGAACGAGCCGGAGGGACGGGTGTCCGATATCCTCGTTCCCTCGGCAAACTCTACGACGGTATCACCAAGCGAACGAAGGAGAGAGGTGAACAGCGCGGAGCGGCTCAGGGAAATTACGAGCCAGCTTCAGCTCCTGGAATTGGAGCGGGCGGCGATTATCACCGGCGGAAGAACGTGCACCTTTCCGACGGAGATGCCCTCGAGCGCTTCAACGGTACGATACCCACCGTCGACGGAACCAGCCCGCCAAACGATGGTTAGCGACACCTTGCTTGGGTCAACGAACGTCTCCGCGTCGAGACCGTACGGGAGGTGTGTTAGTGTTGGTGCGTCGCGCGACCAGCTGATCGTGAGAGCGACGTTCGATCATACGGTCACCGGGGCAATGACCGACCCATCTACGCAAGGTAGAATGGCGAACGTTTCGACGCGAACGACGGGACGTTCGGTCTCGTTCGCGATGGCGGGCGCCCCGACGCCGCAGATGACCGACGCTTCACCGGAGGCAACAAGATGGGGCTTTCCTACGGTTCCACCGGCGGGTTTGAACCATTACCGGCCCACGGTATCACCTTCGCCCGAAATGCACAGAACCACAGTTTACGACCACGCGGCACCACACACAACACTGAACGCGAGTCAAGTATCTTCCCGACAGGCCACCAGCCGGGACTTACCCATCTTCTCCGGGGCACCGGAGGAATGGCCAATGTTCATTTCGAACTACCAACGTTCGACTGCACTGTGCGGCTATTCCCCGGACGAAAATCTTCTGCGCTTACAACGGGCGCTGAAAGGGGAAGCACTCGAGGCGGTGCGTTATCTCCTTATCGCTCCTTCTCGTGCTTGGATGACGCCATCGAATTATTGAGGACGCTTTTCGGACGGCCGGAGTTGATCGTCCATTCACTGGTCCGCCGCGTACGACGAATGCCTTCACCGGACGCGGAGCATCCTCAGTCGCTGGTGAAATTCAGTGTGGCGATTCTGAATATATGTGCCACCGTGAGAGCGTGCGGGATGCAGGAGTTTGAGTGTAACGCGACCATGTTACACGAGATCGTGGCGAAGCTGCCCCCGACGGAGCGGTTACGGTGGAACGACTACCGGTTGGACTTGGCGTGCGTGACACTGGCCGACCTGGAGCGATGGTTGAAACGGCTAGTGAGGGCATCGAGTCTGTCGGTCACCCTGGACGACCCTAGGGGAACGGCACAAAATCGTCGCGGCCAGGTAAGCCGTTTAAACACACACGATATCTCTTCCAGCATCGATGCGCCACCACTCCCTTCGACGACGAAGAGTCACGTATGCCCGATATGCCACGATGCCGGACACAAGCTCCCGAACTGCCGGAAGTTTATTCAACGCGACGTCGAAGGCCGATGGGCGATTGTGAGGGAACGCGGTATTTGTCGGCGATGCCTAAATCGACACCACAATCGCTGTCGAATTCGAACGCCGTGCGGGAAACATGGATGTAGCTCACCACACCACGAGCTCTTG
Organism: Anopheles atroparvus; assembly: GCA_914969975.1. NCBI lineage: Eukaryota > Metazoa > Arthropoda > Insecta > Diptera > Culicidae > Anopheles > Anopheles atroparvus. The sequence continues at coordinate 42,898 of CAJZCY010000001.1, read as the reverse complement.
CACGACGACATAACTGAGCCTGCGCCAATCCTGACGGGAGAAAGCTGCAACACGCACACGGGAGGTCAATCCGTCGTACTTTTCCGGTACATTCCCGTAACGGTGTACGGGAAAGACGGGCATATCGATACCTACGCGTTCTTTGACGAAGGATCGTCCTCGACCTTCGTTGAACAAGGCCTAGTGGACGAGTTGGGTCTCGTCGGCACGCCCAACCCACTCTGCCTACGATGGACCGGGGAGACGGAACGCCAGGAAGACGAGTCCCATCGTCTCTCGCTACAAGTGTCTGGCCGAGGGAAACGGAACCAGTCTTACATTATGCCGAAGGTCCACACCTTACGCAACTTGGCGCTCCCGGAACAAACAATAGCGATGTCGGACCTCGAGGAACGCTTCCCGTACCTTCGCGGGCTACCCTTGACGTCGTACCATAAGGTGAAGCCGCGCATCTTAATCGGCATCGACAACTGTCACCTAGGGCAACCACTCCGTAGCGCCGAAGGCAACGCGAACGAACCAGTGGCAACAAAGACGCGTCTAGGCTGGACCGTGTTCGGTCCGTGTCCGGGAAAGCGTACCCATTCCAACGTGTGCCACAGCTACCACTTTGGCGCCTGCGGATCCGGCGGAGACGATGCCCTCGACCTTGCGTGTGGGATGCGGAACGAGACAGGCCTCCACTGGAAGTTCGACGACGTCAAACTTCCATGCAACCGGGACACGGCCCTCCGAAGATACGCGAGCCTACGGGAACGAAGGGAGAAGGAGCGGCTGCGTCTGCGCGAACGCGAAGTCCGCGAGCGGCTGGGCAAGCTGCGACCCGCCTCGCCACCACGGATGCGAGCGGTCGCCGTTTCACCGGTTTCGTCGTGGGGAGACGGCGGTGGAGAACCGTTACAGGGCAAGGGCAAGAAGAGTCCCGAGCGCCGCCTTTCCCCGGTTTCGTCGTGGGGAGACGGCGGTGGAGAATCCCGCCTTTCGTCGCCCATACCGTCGTCGCGCTACCGGGAGATGACGCCAATGCGCCGTGGGCGCTCGCCCGAGCTAGCGCGGGACGAACGTCGGCGGAGCCACGAGGCGCTAAAGGAAAGCGAGTGGCGAGTGCGGGAGGTGATGCGCAGTAAGGATCGTGATGACGTACTGGCAAGAAAGCGCAAGCGCGACCGATTGTCCGTCAAAGAGCAGCACCAGCAGCCTCAACAGCAGCAGTATCTTCACCCGCACCAGCACCAAAAGCAGCAGCCAACGCAGCAGCAACAGCAGTTGCAACCGCAGGTCCGCACTCAGCGGCGCGACAACGACGGCGGGTTGGAGAAGCCGGACCGCCACCGACCAGTCGAACGGTTGCTGCCCCGGCCGGCGGAACGGGCCCGTGCCTTGGCATCTGCTCGGTCGCCAGGCAAGCCGGTAGACCGGGACCGTAGCCGCTCACCAGGGTCCCCGTGCCAGCGCGTGGTGCGTGAACGCGAGCGATCATACGAGCGAAGCTCCTACATGCATGAGCTACATGAAAGGCGCACGATGAGTCGATCGCAGGATCGCGACTACGTGACGGCATGCGGCTGCAACGGGACGCGATTCGTCCGGAGGTGGCGGAATGCGCCTGGATCGGGATGACAGCCAGAACGGAAACAAACGAGCGAGGCGCACGAGTGTTTGGGGAGACGATGTCAAAACATTGACGAGCTGACAGCCCGATCGCGTTCCCCAATTCTAAGTCCTAAGTCCGGGAGTGGGGAACGTTCCGAAATAGGCACCACCATCCTTGCAGGGAAGGATATAAAAGGGCCGGCAAAGGGAAGATGGCTTGTTTTGGAACGAATTGCGAAACAGAGAACGGGAAATAAATTGTAATTTTGGCGCTACGACGCAGCCTAAAATTAAATCGCGTTTAGTTTAATTCGTGGTGGGAAAATATTTCCCAGATGAACCAAATTAATGCTGTTGTATTTTTTCAGTTGGTGGGTAAACATACAACAAACATAGTTGGTACATGTACATAGGACAAATTCGGTGAGTCAAATAATACATTATATATATTTATTTAATTAATTTTGTCCGCCATTAATTAAGAAGAAACGATGTATGTGGAGGATTTGTGGGATAGGTGATAGGGATTGTGTACATGTTGTTTGTTACATTTATTGTTGATAGGGAAAATTTGAATTCTCTGATAAATCTCTTGTTTCAACTGGGGAACGTTTACAATTAACACGAGTTCATTTTTGCTGATTGCATTGTGTTTGTGTATGTTAGGGCTTCGATGATAGTATGCACTGCAAGCTTTAATTTCTTATCTCTGTAATTGTTAAATCTAACTCATCCTGACTCAATAACCGTATATTTGTCAAGCCTGATTTTGCTAGCGCTATGCTTTCTATGATAGTTGAAATTTTCTCTGACAAATATTTAGAATTCATACAAATATTGATTGAGTACAGTCCCATTGAAGCGCTGTTGCATATAGTTATTGCCTTTTTAACGATAAACACTATTAGATGAACCAAATTAATGCTGTTGTATTTTTTCAGTTGGTGGGTGAACATACAACAACCATAGTTGGTACATGTACATAGGACAAATTCGGTGAGTCAAATAATACATTATATATATTTATTTAATTAATTTTGTCCGCCATTAATTAAGAAGAAACGATGTATGTGGAGGATTTGTGGGATAGGTGATAGGGATTGTGTACATGTTTTTTCATACATTTATTGTTGATAGGGAAAATTTGAATTTTCTGATAAATCTCTTGTTGCATCTGGGGAAAGTTTACAATTAACACGATTTCATTTTTGCTGATTGCTTTGTGTTCGTGTATGTTAGGGCTTCGATGATAGTATGCACAGCAAGCTTTAATTTCTTATCTCTGTAATTGTTAAATCTAACTCATCCTGACTCAATAACCGTATATTTGTCAAGCCTGATTTTGCTAGCGCTAATTCACTATTAGATGAACCAAATTAATGCTGTTGTATTTTTTCAGTTGGTGGGTAAACGTACAACAAACATAGTTGGTACATGTACATAGGACAAATTCGGTGAGTCAAATAGTACATTATATATATTTGATCGAACACATGCAAAGTAAAATGTAAACATTGCGTCAGCCATTATGGTTAGTGGAATTTCGCCCGCTACAATTTCGCCCGGGCTAGGAGCTGGGTTCGGACCCACAGAAGAAATTTATAAATAAAGCCGCGATAAGCGAATTCTCTCTCTCTTCGCTACTCTACACTTCTGCTGTTCGGTAACTATTAAAAGAAACCAGAAAAATCCGAAACTGATCCGAAAATAAGCGCAAGAACATTGGTGCCGTGACCAGGATATTTCAAAACGAACTTTGGTGAATTCTGTCTTCGCAAATATTTCGGGTCGTTCGTGAAAAATACGCGCAAAAAGTTCATCGTTAACGCTAACGGACCGCGTACGTCAAAATTCAAAATGCCCGCGGATCCCATTATCCTTTCGTCAAGACGCGCGATTCTTCTCGTTTCGGTCAGCCGTTACGAAGGTTTTATACGCGATTTCCAACAAGACCGCGATCTTGTTGAAGTTGAAGCTCGGGTAGCTAAATTCGACCGACTTTGCCAAGACTTGGAGAAGCTGCAGCAGGAGCTTGAGGACGTAGCTGCCACAGCAGAGGAAATAGCGCAGAACGCAGCGTTGCGCGCTGACTTTGAGCCCCGTCTGATACGGGTAGAAGCGGAGCTTAAAGCAAAAAGACCTCCACAAGGCTCGCAACTTAATACCACCGGCAGTTCCTTGGCTGGTATTAAGCTTCCGACCATCTCCTTGCCAGAGTTTAACGGAGATTATATGCAATGGCTCACTTTCCGCGACACATTCGAGTGTCTGATTCATGACAACCGCGATCTTCCCGCCATACAAAAATTTCACTATCTTCGCACAGCGGTCAAGGGTGAAGCGGCACAAGTGATTGAAGCCATCACAATTAGCGCGGCAAACTACGAGATTGCATGGCAAGCACTAACGGCGCGCTATTCAAATGAATATTTGCTCAAAAAACGCCACTTACAAGCATTATTCACTATGGCAACCGCGAAAAGGGAAAGCGCGACCGCACTGCACCTTCTGGTGGACGAGTTTGAGCGTCACAAGAAAACACTGGAGCATCTCGGGGAAAGAACGGAAACATGGAGTAGCTTGCTCGAGCATTTGTTGTGCACCAAGTTGCCTACGAGTACATTGAGAGACTGGGAGGAACATGCGTCAAGTGAAGAAAGCCCCACGTATGCTTGCTTGATCGTTTTCTTGCAGCGCCGTATGAGGGTGCTCGAAACCTTATCGGTAAACAAGGAGCAAGATATTGTTCTAAATGATTCGCACCAGTATACAAAACGAATGCCTCTTACGCGACTCGGCAGTTTTGCAGCGGCATCCAATGTTGCACGGAAATGCTCTCTGTGCGATTTAGAGCATTCCATCGCCAAATGTCCACGATTTATAGCCATGCACCCGATCGAACGCCATCGCACTATAATGAACGCACGGTTATGTTTGAATTGTCTTCGAGACAACCATCGCGCCCGCGACTGCTCTTCGCAGTACAAATGCCGCCATTGTAATTCACAACACCACACTATGTTACACACTTCACAAGATCACTCTGCCGGAGCATTCTCCACTGCGATGCCAGCTGCGAGCAATCGACCAGCAGCTAGCGATCACCCGGCCAATCTTCAGCGAACTTTCGCAGCAGCAATGGAGCGAGCGCCAACGCAGGTTTTGCTCCAAACTGCTATTATTAATATTGTCGACCCATTCGGGTTGGTTCATTCTGCTCGAGCACTCTTGGACAGTGCCTCGCAGCCGGACATGATGAGCAGCCAACTAGCAAATCGACTAAAATTAAAAAAGAAGAAGGTTAATGTTATCCTGCAAGGTGCAGGCCAATCTATCCGTCCGTTGAAAGAGTCCGTGCACGCGAAGATTGCCTCACGTACTCAACAGTTCGAAGCAGGAGTTGAGTTTTTGATCGTAGAAAAGTTGATGGCGAATCTACCGTTGCATGATATAAACACGACGGGCTGGAATATCCCGTCCGAGCTGGTTTTGGCCGATCCTGAATTCTTCAAATCTTCGGCAATCGACATTATCCTTGGTGCTCGACATTATGCCTCTTTCTTCGAAGGTAGCGCCCAAGTCAAGCTAGCGCCTACTCTTCCAACGCTGCAAGAGAGCGTATTTGGCTGGGTGGTTACTGGCTCGGCCGGTAATCGCCGGAGCTTACGGACGGCGCCTCTAACGTTGCCCATACAACAGCGGTCGTTTGCATGACAACGTTAGAAGAATCGATCGAGCGGTTCTGGAAATCAGAGGAACTATGGGTTAACGATGGCTACTCACCCGACGAACGCCATTGTGAGGCAATCTACAAAAGTACTACGCAGCGGGATCCATCGGGTCGGTACATAGTTCGTCTGCCCAAGCAACCCGATTTCTTTGACAAACTTGGCCTGTCAAAGGATATGGCTTTGAATCGATTCACACTGCTTGAAAGGAGACTGCAACGCGATCCGGGCCTGAAAGAAGAGTACCATAAATTTATGAAGGAGTACCTGGAGCTGAAGCATATGAGTCTAACGACACCGACTGAAAACGACCACGGTTACTACTTGCCGCACCATCCAGTGTTGAAAGCTTCCAGTTCGACGACAAAGTTGCGGGTTGTTTTCGACGGATCAGCTAAAACGTCTACCGGCTATTCACTAAACGAAGCATTACGTGTCGGTCCAGTAGTGCAAGACGATTTGCTGGACATAATACTCAGGTTTCGCACCTATAAAGTAGCACTCGTTGGCGACATCGCGAAAATGTACAGGCAGATAGTGGTTCATCCTGATGATCGCCGCTTTCAACGCGTTCTCTTCCGCTTCTCACCGGATGACTCAGTGGAGACTTACGAGCTGAATACGGCGACTTACGGGCTTTCACCATCCTCTTTCTTGGCTACGCGTACGTTGCTGCAGCTCGCCGAAGATGAAGGTTCAAGCTTTCCGCATGCTGCACAAGCTTTGGCGCAGAATTTTTACGTCGACGACTTCATCGGTGGTGCTGATTCGGTGGAGCAAGCACAACAGCTGCGAGAAGAGCTCTCCCAAATGCTGAATAACGGCGGATTCTCACTTCGAAAATGGACCTCAAATCAGCTGGCGGTTCTTTCCGGTTTGACTGAGGATCAAATCGGGACGCAATCGACACTTCAATTTATGCCCGACGAGAAGATAAAGGCACTCGGAATCGCTTGGGAGCCCGAAGCTGACGTTTTATCCTTCGAGTCGCGGATTGACGCCGACACCAGCCACCCCACCATGCGACTAATCTTCTCCGGCATCTCCCGAATGTTCGATCCGATAGGATTGATATCGCCGATCATCATTCGTGCTAAGTTGCTGATGCAAGAATTGTGGGTGCAGAAGTCGGGCTGGGACAATCCTGTTTCTGACAGCATCTACAAAAAGTGGACATCTATTAAATCCGATTGGCCAATCATTTCCGGTTATAAAAGCGATCGTTATGCTCTCTTACCTGATTCTCGCGTCCAATTACATACGTTTTGTGATGCCTCCAAAGCTGCCTTCGGAGCATGTATCTACGCGCGGTGTGAAAATAATCAAGGACAAGTGCGAGTATCGCTGTTGGCATCGAAGTCACGTTTAGCACCACTAAAGCGAATTACGTTACCGCGATTGGAACTTAATGCGGCCGTTACGGGAGCACATCTGTACGAACGCGTAAGGCAGGCCATGAGACTCGATTCAGTAGAGTCATATTTTTGGTCCGACTCTACCGTTACGCTGCACTGGCTGAGTTCACCACCCAACAACTGGAAAACTTACGTAGGGAATCGTGTCGCAGAAGTTCAAAACTACACGCATCAACATCCCTGGAAGCACATCGCGGGTTGTTCCAATCCTGCTGATTTAGTTTCACGTGGCGTGACTGCAGCAGATTTTGTCAAGAATGCATTGTGGAGCTGCGGTCCAGAATGGTTAATTCTTCCAGCGTCTGAATGGCCAAACTCAACGTCGACAGTTGCGGATGGAACAGAGCTGGAGACTCGCCATGTGTTTGCCGCAACCGCCGTCATCCAGGCTGTGCATCCGTGGTTTGAGCGCTACTCTTCATTCACTCGGCTCTTACGCGTAATTGGGTATTGCATTCGATTCATACGCAATGCTAAGGAGAAGTGTCGCACTCATCGTGAGCCATCGGAAGCCCCAGCTTCGCCAACCATCACTCCGAACTTCCTTGAAGCTGCGAAAACTGTGCTTTGCAGGCTGGCACAGCAAGACGCATTTCCCGCGGAGCTCGAGCAGTTGAAGAAGCGTGAGGTAATTGCGAAGCGCTCACCGCTAAGACGTCTAACTCCATTCATCGATCCCGAAGGAGTAATGAGAGTAGGAGGACGTCTCCAGCTGTCGAAGCTGCCTTACGAATCGAAGCACCCAATTCTCCTACCGAAAAAGCACATCTTCGCACGCCGTATCGCAGAACATCTTCACCGGGAGCTCATACATGGTGGCGGAAGATTGTTGCTTTCCCAGATTCGCGAGCAATATTGGCCACTCGACGGACGTCACCTAGTGAAAGGCGTTGTGAGACACTGCTTCCGATGCATTCGTCAGCAGCCAACACTAGCGCAGCAGCAAATTGGACAGTTACCATCATCGCGAATCACACCAAGTCGACCGTTTTCGATCATCGGAGTGGATTATGCCGGACCAATCTACTTGCGACCGATTCATAAGCGTGCGGAGCCCGCCAAGGCATATCTTTGCGTGTTCGTTTGCTTTGCCACGAAAGCTGTTCACTTCGAACTTGTGGGTGATTTGACCACCGCTGGTTTCTTGGCTGCGCTACGACGATTTGCATCGCGAAGAGGACGTCCGTCGCATATCTACTCGGACAACGGAAAAAACTTCGAGGGCGCAGCACGTGAGTTAAGCGAACTATTCGAAATGTTCCGCGATGAGGAGCAACGCAACACCATCATCTCGAATTGCGCGGAGATGGGTATCACTTGGCACTTCAGCCCGCCGAGGGCCCCGCACTTTGGCGGACTATGGGAAGCAGCAGTGAAGACGGCCAAAAGACACCTCTTTCGTCAGCTAGGCAGCACAAAGTTGCCTTACGAGGGCTACATCACCGTCCTGCACCAGATCGAAGCGGCGATGAATTCTCGTCCGCTGTTACCCATGTCGGACGACCCAAAAGAACTGGCCGCACTAACACCTGCACATTTTTTGATAGGCACCTCGATGAACGCGATGCCAGAGCCGGACTACACTGTCAGGAAAACATACACGCTGAGCGATTGGCAGAAGTGGCAACTGGTCGTGCAGCACTTTTGGAAGCATTGGGCCACCGAGTACCTGCAGGAGATGCAAAGAGACACGATGAGGACCTGCAGCACTAATGATTTCTCACCTGGTCGGCTAGTAATACTGATGGACGATGCTCTCCCAACAACCCAATGGCCACTCGCGCGGATCATCGAAACGCATCCCGGAATGGACAAGCTGACACGGGTAGTCACTTTGAGAACGGCGAAGGGGATATCCGTGAGGCCAATAACAAAAATTTGCCTGCTACCGGAGGCTGGTAGCGAGATCGAGTCTTCTTCTTCTTCTTCTTCTTCTGCGAGGATTTACACCAGTACGGCTATTGAATCCAGCTTCCTGGGCCTTCGCAAGCTAATCTGGTGACGTAGACCTCTATGAGTTAAGGACCGGCAACTCAGGCCATATGTCCCAATTTTCTGAGTATATTCCAACCTCCGTGAGGAAAGTAACAATTTTAGCTTTGCGATTAGTTCGGTGTTCTGCAAGCTATTTGTTTTGACTGCTCAGATAGGAGTTTCCTTCTGTCATTAACGTTGCTGTTTATAGCAGCCGATTGAGGACTCAAAACGAGCTCCTCTGTGGTTAAAGGGCTACCCGGCTGTTTCATTCTAGAAGTTCGTTTTTTTTCCAACTTTATCCAACCCGATTTTGTTCGCGACTTAAACTATATTTACGACGGGAAAAAAACCTTAAGGGCTGCCGTGCTTGGGACCTCGCAAAGTTCGCAATTTCTGTTAGAAGCAGCTTCCTCTTGTGAAGCCAGAAATTACCGTAAACGAGTCCTGTTGTAAATTCCAGCCTTGCTCTGCCTGCATTCTTGACTATTTGCATGAATTCTTGTTTAACAATTTCATGTCCTGTTCATTTTGTGTTGTTCTTGTTTTTATAGGTTTGTTTTTATCACGTGGTTCATATGAGCCATTATGATCTCTACGGAGTTGAGAGGAAGTGGTCTTCCTTCTCTCTTCTTTCGATCTCTTGGATCATAAGCTCCACGTCGCTAATAGATACCGATTTATCTATTACTACTTCCGAGTCGCTTATACTGAGTGTATCCTCCATTTCATACCCTTCTGAGGGAGTGGGTGATTCCGTAGTATTTTCGTCTTGTTCTTGCTCCATGTTGCTATTTAAGGAGAATTTCTCCTCCGGGTTTTTGTCCTGTTGCATGTTCTTTTGTTGTTTGTTAATCTTTGTTGTGTCTGTTACTGTCTGTGTTTCATTTTTGTTTTGTGAGGTAGCCTGTTTCACGAGGCTTGTATTAATTTCTGTGTCATTTTTAATTTTTTCGTTGATGTTGTGCGTGTGTTTATTATTACTGGCCGTGTGTGCGTACGATGTTTCACTGGTGTACCTTTTGGGTATTGTAGGGCATTGTCTGCGCCTGATTCTTTTAGCTTCACCATAGGTCACCCTGTTGATGGTCTTTATTTTTTGTATTTCTACTTCATCCATGTATACCGGACAGTTTTTGTTTAGAGTGTGGTGGTTATCACCGCACGATACACATTTTGTGTTCGAGCATTCGTTCTCGTGGTCGGGAAGGCTACAGTTTCCACATACCCGTTCCCCTCGACACCATTTCTTTGTGTGCCCGATCTTTAAACACGTGGTGCACCGCATCGGATTCGGGATGTACAACTCAACCAGGATCGGATACAGTCCGAAATCAACCGAGCGAGGTACCGTGGTCGAATTAAACAAGAGAATAGCTGTCCTGGTGTTCTTTAGTTCACCGTTGATTTTTCTCTTCATAATGGTGACTTCTGTGACCTTTTGTGATTTCAGTCCTACCTGAATTTCATTCTCCGTCATGAATTCAATATCGGGGCAGCGTATTATTCCTTTCGAAGTGTTCAGCGTGGGGTGCTCCTCCACCTTCACATCGATGTCGCCTTTGGTATAAGGGATTTTCTTTATCTTTGCGGCCTTGTTCGCCTGTCTCTCGTTGTTCAGCTTCAAAAGCAGCTTACCTCCTCTCTAACGTGTCACTTCTTCGGGTTTGCATCCAATGGCGGTTTCAATAACTTTTTGCAGCAGAAAAGGGTTGCATCTGCTGAGATCACGTCCCGTTACCGTCGATTCCATTACCATAAACGTTTGTTCGCATTTTTGGGAGGTGATGTTCAGCACTGGAGTGTTTTTTCTTCCTACTTTTCTTTTCGGCTCACTAAAATCACCTAACACATCGAAATAGTTACTGAGGGGGACTCCCCCCCCAGGGTCTTGGACCCCCATTATTTAGAAAAAAACACTCTTATAAATCTCCTCCTGCTTTCACTTGTAGGTAAAAAGTATTCGAAGAATACAAAGCGAGTCTGACAAAAGCCTTCACTCTATTCAAAGTCGCAGAAGAAAAAGTAAGTCAGTAACAGCCAAATCAAAACGCGTGCGAATCCGTCAAAAGCTAACTGTCGAATGCTGCGAGATCGAGTCAACACATGCCGATTAGGTATTGACGTACGTCAAGGGGTTGGAGGATGATCGAACACAAGCAAAGTAAAAAGTAAACATTGCGTCAGCCATTATGGTTAGTGGAATTTCGCCCGCTACAATTTCGCCCGGGCTAGGAGCTGGGTTCGGACCCACAGAAGAAATTTATAAATAAAGCCGCGATAAGCGAATTCTCTCTCTCTTCGCTACTCTACACTTCTGCTGTTCGGTAACTATTAAAAGAAACCAGAAAAATCCGAAACTGATCCGAAAATAAGCGCAAGAACAATATTTATTTAATTAATTTTGTCCGCCATTAATTAAGAAGAAACGATGCATGTGGAGGATTTGTGGGATAGGTGGTAGGGATTGTGTACATGTTTTATTATACATTTATTGTTGATAGGGAAAATTTGAATCCTCTGATAAATCTCTTGTTTCAACTGGGGAACGTTTACAATTGATACGAGTTAATTTTTGCTGATTGCTTTGTGTTTGTGTATGTTAGGGCTTCGATGATAGTATGCACAGCAAGCTTTAATTTCTTATCTCTGTAATTGTTAAATCTAACACATCCTGACTCAATAACCGTATATTTGTCAAGCCTGATTTTGCTAGCGCTATGCTTTCTATGATAGTTGAAATTTTCTGTGACAAATATTTAGAATTCATACAAATATTGATTGAGTACAGTCCCATTGAAGCGCTGTTGAATATAGTTATTGCCTTTTTAACGATAAACACTATTAGATTAACCAAATTAATGCTGTTGTATTTTTTCAGTTGGTGGGTAAACATACAACAAACATAGTTGGTACATGTACATAGGACAAATGCGGTGAGTCAGTACATTATATATATTTATTTAATTAATTTTGTCCGCCATTAATTAAGAAGAAACGATGTATGTGGAGGATTTGTGGGATAGTGATAGGGATTGTGTACATGTTTTTTCTTACATTTATTGTTGATAGGGAAAATTTGAATCCTCTGATAAATCTCTTGTTTCAACTGGGGAACGTTTACAATTGATACGAGTTAATTTTTGCTGATTGCTTTGTGTTTGTGTATGTTAGGGCTTCGATGATAGTATGCACAGCAAGCTTTAATTTCTTATCTCTGTAATTGTTAAATCTAACTCATCCTGACTCAATAACCGTATATTTGTCAAGCCTGATTTTGCTAGCGCTATGCTTTCTATGATAGTTGAAATTTTCTCTGACAAATATTTAGAATTCATAAAAATATTAATTGAGTACAGTCCCATTGAAGCGCTGTTGAATATAGTTATTGCCTTTTTAACGATAAACACTATTAGATTAACCAAATTAATGCTGTTGTATTTTTTCAGTTGGTGGGTAAACATACAACAAACATAGTTGGTACATGTACATAGGACAAATTCGGTGAGTCAAATAATACATTATATATATTTATTTAATTAATTTTGTCCGCCATTAATTAAGAAGAAACGATGTATGTGGAGGATTTGTGGGATAGGTGATAGGGATTGTGTACATGTTGTTTGTTACATTTATTGTTGATAGGGAAAATTTGAATTCTCTGATAAATCTCTTGTTTCAACTGGGGAACGTTTACAATTAACACGAGTTCATTTTTGCTGATTGCATTGTGTTTGTGTATGTTAGGGCTTCGATGATAGTATGCACTGCAAGCTTTAATTTCTTATCTCTGTAATTGTTAAATCTAACTCATCCTGACTCAATAACCGTATATTTGTCAAGCCTGATTTTGCTAGCGCTAATTCACTATTAGATGAACCAAATTAATGCTGTTGTATTTTTTCAGTTGGTGGGTAAACATACAACAAACATAGTTGGTACATGTACATAGGACAAATTCGGTGATTCAAATAGTACATTATATATATTTGATCGAACACATGCAAAGTAAAATGTAAACATTGCGTCAGCCATTATGGTTAGTGGAATTTCGCCCGCTACAATTTCGCCCGGGCTAGGAGCTGGGTTCGGACCCACAGAAGAAATTTATAAATAAAGCCGCGATAAGCGAATTCTCTCTCTCTTCGCTACTCTACACTTCTGCTGTTCGGTAACTATTAAAAGAAACCAGAAAAATCCGAAACTGATCCGAAAATAAGCGCAAGAACATTGGTGCCGTGACCAGGATATTTCAAAACGAACTTTGGTGAATTCTGTCTTCGCAAATATTTCGGGTCGTTCGTGAAAAATACGCGCAAAAAGTTCATCGTTAACGCTAACGGACCGCGTACGTCAAAATTCAAAATGCCCGCGGATCCCATTATCCTTTCGTCAAGACGCGCGATTCTTCTCGTTACGGTCAGCCGTTACGAAGGTTTTATACGCGATTTCCAACAAGACCTCGGGTTGTTGAAGTTGAAGCTCGGGTAGCTAAATTCGACCGACTTTGCCAAGACTTGGAGAAGCTGCAGCAGGAGCTTGAGGACGTAGCTGCCACAGCAGAGGAAATAGCGCAGAACGCAGCGTTGCGCGCTGACTTTGAGCCCCGTCTGATACGGGTAGAAGCGGAGCTTAAAGCAAAAAGACCTCCACAAGGCTCGCAACTTAATACCACCGGCAGTTCCTTGGCTGGTATTAAGCTTCCGACCATCTCCTTGCCAGAGTTTAACGGAGATTATATGCAATGGCTCACTTTCCGCGACACATTCGAGTGTCTGATTCATGACAACCGCGATCTTCCCGCCATACAAAAATTTCACTATCTTCGCACAGCGGTCAAGGGTGAAGCGGCACAAGTGATTGAAGCCATCACAATTAGCGCGGCAAACTACGAGATTGCATGGCAAGCACTAACGGCGCGCTATTCAAATGAATATTTGCTCAAAAAACGCCACTTACAAGCATTATTCACTATGGCAACCGCGAAAAGGGAAAGCGCGACCGCACTGCACCTTCTGGTGGACGAGTTTGAGCGTCACAAGAAAACACTGGAGCATCTCGGGGAAAGAACGGAAACATGGAGTAGCTTGCTCGAGCATTTGTTGTGCACCAAGTTGCCTACGAGTACATTGAGAGACTGGGAGGAACATGCGTCAAGTGAAGAAAGCCCCACGTATGCTTGCTTGATCGTTTTCTTGCAGCGCCGTATGAGGGTGCTCGAAACCTTATCGGTAAACAAGGAGCAAGATATTGTTCTAAATGATTCGCACCAGTATACAAAACGAATGCCTCTTACGCGACTCGGCAGTTTTGCAGCGGCATCCAATGTTGCACGGAAATGCTCTCTGTGCGATTTAGAGCATTCCATCGCCAAATGTCCACGATTTATAGCCATGCACCCGATCGAACGCCATCGCACTATAATGAACGCACGGTTATGTTTGAATTGTCTTCGAGACAACCATCGCGCCCGCGACTGCTCTTCGCAGTACAAATGCCGCCATTGTAATTCACAACACCACACTATGTTACACACTTCACAAGATCACTCTGCCGGAGCATTCTCCACTGCGATGCCAGCTGCGAGCAATCGACCAGCAGCTAGCGATCACCCGGCCAATCTTCAGCGAACTTTCGCAGCAGCAATGGAGCGAGCGCCAACGCAGGTTTTGCTCCAAACTGCTATTATTAATATTGTCGACCCATTCGGGTTGGTTCATTCTGCTCGAGCACTCTTGGACAGTGCCTCGCAGCCGGACATGATGAGCAGCCAACTAGCAAATCGACTAAAATTAAAAAAGAAGAAGGTTAATGTTATCCTGCAAGGTGCAGGCCAATCTATCCGTCCGTTGAAAGAGTCCGTGCACGCGAAGATTGCCTCACGTACTCAACAGTTCGAAGCAGGAGTTGAGTTTTTGATCGTAGAAAAGTTGATGGCGAATCTACCGTTGCATGATATAAACACGACGGGCTGGAATATCCCGTCCGAGCTGGTTTTGGCCGATCCTGAATTCTTCAAATCTTCGGCAATCGACATTATCCTTGGTGCTCGACATTATGCCTCTTTCTTCGAAGGTAGCGCCCAAGTCAAGCTAGCGCCTACTCTTCCAACGCTGCAAGAGAGCGTATTTGGCTGGGTGGTTACTGGCTCGGCCGGTAATCGCCGGAGCTTACGGACGGCGCCTCTAACGTTGCCCATACAACAGCGGTCGTTTGCATGACAACGTTAGAAGAATCGATCGAGCGGTTCTGGAAATCAGAGGAACTATGGGTTAACGATGGCTACTCACCCGACGAACGCCATTGTGAGGCAATCTACAAAAGTACTACGCAGCGGGATCCATCGGGTCGGTACATAGTTCGTCTGCCCAAGCAACCCGATTTCTTTGACAAACTTGGCCTGTCAAAGGATATGGCTTTGAATCGATTCACACTGCTTGAAAGGAGACTGCAACGCGATCCGGGCCTGAAAGAAGAGTACCATAAATTTATGAAGGAGTACCTGGAGCTGAAGCATATGAGTCTAACGACACCGACTGAAAACGACCACGGTTACTACTTGCCGCACCATCCAGTGTTGAAAGCTTCCAGTTCGACGACAAAGTTGCGGGTTGTTTTCGACGGATCAGCTAAAACGTCTACCGGCTATTCACTAAACGAAGCATTACGTGTCGGTCCAGTAGTGCAAGACGATTTGCTGGACATAATACTCAGGTTTCGCACCTATAAAGTAGCACTCGTTGGCAACATCGCGAAAATGTACAGGCAGATAGTGGTTCATCCTGATGATCGCCGCTTTCAACGCGTTCTCTTCCGCTTCTCACCGGATGACTCAGTGGAGACTTACGAGCTGAATACGGTGACTTACGGGCTTTCACCATCCTCTTTCTTGGCTACGCGTACGTTGCTGCAGCTCGCCGAAGATGAAGGTTCAAGCTTTCCGCATGCTGCACAAGCTTTGGCGCAGAATTTTTACGTCGACGACTTCATCGGTGGTGCTGATTCGGTGGAGCAAGCACAACAGCTGCGAGAAGAGCTCTCCCAAATGCTGAATAACGGCGGATTCTCACTTCGAAAATGGACCTCAAATCAGCTGGCGGTTCTTTCCGGTTTGACTGAGGATCAAATCGGGACGCAATCGACACTTCAATTTATGCCCGACGAGAAGATAAAGGCACTCGGAATCGCTTGGGAGCCCGAAGCTGACGTTTTATCCTTCGAGTCGCGGATTGACGCCGACACCAGCCACCCCACCATGCGACTAATCTTCTCCGGCATCTCCCGAATGTTCGATCCGATAGGATTGATATCGCCGATCATCATTCGTGCCAAGTTGCTGATGCAAGAATTGTGGGTGCAGAAGTCGGGCTGGGACAATCCTGTTTCTGACAGCATCTACAAAAAGTGGACATCTATTAAATCCGATTGGCCAATCATTTCCGGTTATAAAAGCGATCGTTATGCTCTCTTACCTGATTCTCGCGTCCAATTACATACGTTTTGTGATGCCTCCGAAGCCGCCTTCGGAGCATGTATCTACGCGCGGTGTGAAAATAATCAAGGACAAGTGCGAGTATCGCTGTTGGCATCGAAGTCACGTTTAGCACCACTAAAGCGAATTACGTTACCGCGATTGGAACTTAATGCGGCCGTTACGGGAGCACATCTGTACGAACGCGTAAGGCAGGCCATGAGACTCGATTCAGTAGAGTCATATTTTTGGTCCGACTCTACCGTTACGCTGCACTGGCTGAGTTCACCACCCAACAACTGGAAAACTTACGTAGGGAATCGTGTCGCAGAAGTTCAAAACTACACGCATCAACATCCCTGGAAGCACATCGCGGGTTGTTCCAATCCTGCTGATTTAGTTTCACGTGGCGTGACTGCAGCAGATTTTGTCAAGAATGCATTGTGGAGCTGCGGTCCAGAATAGTTAATTCTTCCAGCGTCTGAATGGCCAAACTCAACGTCGACAGTTGCGGATGGAACAGAGCTGGAGACTCGCCATGTGTTTGCCGCAACCGCCGTCATCCAGGCTGTGCATCCGTGGTTTGAGCGCTACTCTTCATTCACTCGGCTCTTACGCGTAATTGGGTATTGCATTCGATTCATACGCAATGCTAAGGAGAAGTGTCGCACTCATCGTGAGCCATCGGAAGCCCCAGCTTCGCCAACCATCACTCCGAACTTCCTTGAAGCTGCGAAAACTGTGCTTTGCAGGCTGGCACAGCAAGACGCATTTCCCGCGGAGCTCGAGCAGTTGAAGAAGCGTGAGGTAATTGCGAAGCGCTCACCGCTAAGACGTCTAACTCCATTCATCGATCCCGAAGGAGTAATGAGAGTAGGAGGACGTCTCCAGCTGTCGAAGCTGCCTTACGAATCGAAGCACCCAATTCTCCTACCGAAAAAGCACATCTTCGCACGCCGTATCGCAGAACATCTTCACCGGGAGCTCATACATGGTGGCGGAAGATTGTTGCTTTCCCAGATTCGCGAGCAATATTGGCTACTCGACGGACGTCACCTAGTGAAAGGCGTTGTGAGACACTGCTTCCGATGCATTCGTCAGCAGCCAACACTAGCGCAGCAGCAAATTGGACAGTTACCATCATCGCGAATCACACCAAGTCGACCGCTTTCGATCATCGGAGTGGATTATGCCGGACCAATCTACTTGCGACCGATTCATAAGCGTGCGGAGCCCGCCAAGGCATATCTTTGCGTGTTCGTTTGCTTTGCCACGAAAGCTGTTCACTTCGAACTTGTGGGTGATTTGACCACCGCTGGTTTCTTGGCTGCGCTACGACGATTTGCATCGCGAAGAGGACGTCCGTCGCATATCTACTCGGACAACGGAAAAAACTTCGAGGGCGCAGCACGTGAGTTAAGCGAACTATTCGAAATGTTCCGCGATGAGGAGCAACGCAACACCATCATCTCGAATTGCGCGGAG
This sequence comes from Anopheles atroparvus, assembly GCA_914969975.1. Lineage (NCBI taxonomy): Eukaryota > Metazoa > Arthropoda > Insecta > Diptera > Culicidae > Anopheles > Anopheles atroparvus. The sequence goes on along the minus strand of CAJZCY010000001.1, from coordinate 25,232 downwards.
ATGGGTATCACTTGGCACTTCAGCCCGCCGAGGGCCCCGCACTTTGGCGGACTATGGGAAGCAGCAGTGAAGACGGCCAAAAGACACCTCTTTCGTCAGCTAGGCAGCACAAAGTTGCCTTACGAGGGCTACATCACTGGCAAAAGAACTGGCCGCACTAACACCTGCACATTTTTTGATAGGCACCTCGATGAACGCGATGCCAGAGCCGGACTACACTGTCAGGAAAACATACACGCTGAGCGATTGGCAGAAGTGGCAACTGGTCGTGCAGCACTTTTGGAAGCATTGGGCCACCGAGTACCTGCAGGAGATGCAAAGAGACACGATGAGGACCTGCAGCACTAATGATTTCTCACCTGGTCGGCTAGTAATACTGATGGACGATGCTCTCCCGACAACCCAATGGCCACTCGCGCGGATCATCGAAACGCATCCCGGAATGGACAAGCTGACACGGGTAGTCACTTTGAGAACGGCGAAGGGGATATCCGTGAGGCCAATAACAAAAATTTGCCTGCTACCGGAGGCTGGTAGCGAGATCGAGTCAACACATGCCGATTAGGTATTGACGTACGTCAAGGGGTTGGAGGATGATCGAACACAAGCAAAGTAAAAAGTAAACGTTGCGTCAGCCATTATGGTTAGTGGAATTTCGCCCGCTACAATTTCGCCCGGGCTAGGAGCTGGGTTCGGACCCACAGAAGAAATTTATAAATAAAGCCGCGATAAGCGAATTCTCTCTCTCTTCGCTACTCTACACTTCTGCTGTTCGGTAACTATTAAAAGAAACCAGAAAAATCCGAAACTGATCCGAAAATAAGCGCAAGAACAATATTTATTTAATTAATTTTGTCCGCCATTAATTAAGAAGAAACCATGCATGTGGAGGATTTGTGGGATAGGTGATAGGGATTGTGTACATGTTTTATTATACATTTATTGTTGATAGGGAAAATTTGAATTTTCTGATAAATCTCTTGTTGCATCTGGGGAAAGTTTACAATTAATACGAGTTCATTTTTGCTGATTGCTTTGTGTTCGTGTATGTTAGGGCTTCGATGATAGTATGCACAGCAAGCTTTAATTTCTTATCTCTGTAATTGTTAAATCTAACACATCCTGACTCAATAACCGTATATTTGTCAAGCCTGATTTTGCTAGCGCTATGCTTTCTATGATAGTTGAAATTTTCTCTGACAAATATTTAGAATTCATACAAATATTGATTGAGTACAGTCCCATTGAAGCGCTGTTGAATATAGTTATTGCCTTTTTAACGATAAACACTATTAGATTAACCAAATTAATGCTGTTGTATTTTTTCAGTTGGTGGGTAAACATACAACAAACATAGTTGGTACATGTACATAGGACAAATTCGGTGAGTCAAATAATACATTATATATATTTATTTAATTAATTTTGTCCGCCATTAATTAAGAAGAAACGATGTATGTGGAGAATTTGTGGGATAGGTGATAGGGATTGTGTACATGTTGTTTGTTACATTTATTGTTGATAAGGAAAATTTGAATTTTCTGACAAATCTCTTGTTTCAACTGGGGAACGTTTACAATTGATACGAGTTAATTTTTGCTGATTGCTTTGTGTTTGTGTATGTTAGGGCTTCGATGATAGTATGCACAGCAAGCTTTAATTTCTTATCTCTGTAATTGTTAAATCTAACTCATCCTGACTCAATAACCGTATATTTGTCAAGCCTGATTTTGCTAGCGCTATGCTTTCTATGATAGTTGAAATTTTCTCTGACAAATATTTAGAATTCATACAAATATTGATTGAGTACAGTCCCATTGAAGCGCTGTTGAATATAGTTATTGCCTTTTTAACGATAAACACTATTAGATTAACCAAATTAATGCTGTTGTATTTTTTCAGTTGGTGGGTAAACATACAACAAACATAGTTGGTACATGTACATAGGACAAATTCGGTGAGTCAAATAGTACATTATATATATTTATTTAATTAATTTTGTCCGCCATTAATTAAGAAGAAACGATGTATGTGGAGGATTTGTGGGATAGTGATAGGGATTGTGTACATGTTGTTTGTTACATTTATTGTTGATAGGGAAAATTTGAATTTTCTGATAAATCTCTTGTTTCAACTGGGGAACGTTTAGAATTAACACGAATTCATTTTTGCTGATTGCTTTGTGTTTGTGTATGTTAGGGCTTCGATGATAGTATGCACTGCAAGCTTTAATTTCTTATCTCTTACATTATATATATTTATTTAATTAATTTTGTCCGCCATTAATTAAGAAGAAACGATGTCTGTGGAGGATTTGTGGGATAGTGATAGGGATTGTGTACATGTTTTTTCTTACATTTATTGTTGATAGGGAAAATTTGAATCCTCTGATAAATCTCTTGTTTCAACTGGGGAACGTTTACAATTGATACGAGTTAATTTTTGCTGATTGCTTTGTGTTTGTGTATGTTAGGGCTTCGATGATAGTATGCACTGCAAGCTTTAATTTCTTATCTCTGTAATTGTTAAATCTAACTCATCCTGACTCAATAACCGTATATTTGTCAAGCCTGATTTTGCTAGCGCTATGCTTTCTATGATAGTTGAAATTTTCTCTGACAAATATTTAGAATTCATAAAAATATTAATTGAGTACAGTCCCATTGAAGCGCTGTTGAATATAGTTATTGCCTTTTTAACGATAAACACTATTAGATGAACCAAATTAATGCTGTTGTATTTTTTCAGTTGGTGGGTAAACATACAACAAACATAGTTGGTACATGTACATAGGACAAATTCGGTGAGTCAAATAGTACATTATATATATTTATTTAATTAACTAGCTGGCCCGACGAACTTCGCTCCGTCCAATATCTATGATTGTATGCACTAAGGTTTTTCTTGAAGGTTTCTAATTTTAATGAAAATAAGTTTGAATTAATTATATTGGAAATCATTGATGCTAATTATATTACTGCTTTCAAATGTACAGAGAAGGCGGTTTTCCAAAGCGTTAACACGCCACGTATAGCATGGTCATGTGAATAACATGGAATTTCAAGATTTGTACTACACACTTCCATCGACTGTTGAAAATTGAATACGCTTAAATTGAAATATCGTTGGAACTTAAGGGAATGCTCAGTGTTAAACATGCTGCCTCCTTATAAGTCTCTATCACATTGTTCGAAAGCTGCGTGACAAACAGTCATGTTCCTTGACATAATTTGGGGCATGAAGGTTTCGGAGCATAATAATAACACTTCCATTTTTATGTCGCAAATGATGCGGTGGCCAAGAATCCAAGAATCCAAATCCATGAAGTTTAGAATTTGCACACAGAGTTCGCTGAAAAGTTTTCAATGATTCCCCGGCTGCACTCTTTAAAGCAATTGCTCTTAGTAGGCTGCGAAAGAAGAGTACGATTGCTCTTATAGCTGACTCATATGATTTTTGAGTTTTAGCGTTACAAACAAACATACATCCATTTTTATATATATAATAGATTTTGTCCGCCATTAATTAAGAAGAAACGATGTATGTGGAGGATTTGTGGGATAGGTGATAGGGATTGTGAACATGTTTTTTCTTACATTTATTGTTGATAGGGAAAATTTGAATTCTCTGATAAATCTCTTGTTTCAACTGGGGAACGTTTACAATTGATACGAGTTAATTTTTGCTGATTTCTTTGTGTTTGTGTATGTTAGGGCTTCGATGATAGTATGCACTGCAAGCTTTAATTTCTTATCTCTGTAATTGTTAAATCTAACTCATCCTGACTCAATAACCGTATATTTGTCAAGCCTGATTTTGCTAGCGCTATGCTTTCTATGATAGTTGAAATTTTCTCTGACAAATATTTAGAATTCATACAAATATTGATTGAGTACAGTCCCATTGAAGCGCTGTTGCATATAGTTATTGCCTTTTTAACGATAAACACTATTAGATGAACCAAATTAATGCTGTTGTATTTTTTCAGTTGGTGGGTAAACATACAACAACTATAGTTGGTACATGTACATAGGACAAATTCGGTGAGTCAAATAATACATTATATATATTTATTTAATTAATTTTGTCCGCCATTAATTAAGAAGAAACGATGTATGTGGAGGATTTGTGGGATAGGTGATAGGGATTGTGTACATGTTGTTTGTTACATTTATTGTTGATAGGGAAAATTTGAATTTTCTGATAAATCTCTTGTTGCATCTGGGGAAAGTTTACAATTAACACGATTTCATTTTTGCTGATTGCTTTGTGTTCGTGTATGTTAGGGCTTCGATGATAGTATGCACAGCAAGCTTTAATTTCTTATCTCTGTAATTGTTAAATCTAACTCATCCTGACTCAATAACCGTATATTTGTCAAGCCTGATTTTGCTAGCGCTATGCTTTCTATCATAGTTGAAATTTTCTCTGACAAATATTTAGAATTTATAAATATATTAATTGAGTACAGTCCCATTGAAGCGCTGTTAAATATAGTTATTGCCTTTTTAACGATAAACACTATTAGATGAACCAAATTAATGCTGTTGTATTTTTTCAGTTGGTGGGTAAACATACAACAAACATAGTTGGTACATGTACATAGGACAAATTCGGTGAGTCAAATAATACATTATATATATTTATTTAATTAATTTTGTCCGCCATTAATTAAGAAGAAACGATGTATGTGGAGGATTTGTGGGATAGGTGATAGGGATTGTGTACATGTTTTTTCATACATTTATTGTTGATAGGGAAAATTTGAATTCTCTGATAAATCTCTTGTTTCAACTGGGGAACGTTTACAATTAACACGAGTTCATTTTTGCTGATTGCATTGTGTTTGTGTATGTTAGGGCTTCGATGCTAGTATGCACTGCAAGCTTTAATTTCTTATCTCTGTAATTGTTAAATCTAACTCATCCTGACTCAATAACCGTATATTTGTCAAGCCTGATTTTGCTAGCGCTATGCTTTCTATGATAGTTGAAATTTTCTCTGACAAATATTTAGAATTCATACAAATAATGATTGAGTACAGTCCCATTGAAGCGCTGTTGCATATAGTTATTGCCTTTTTAACGATAAACACTATTAGATGAACCAAATTAATGCTGTTGTATTTTTTCAGTTGGTGGGTAAACATACAACAACCATAGTTGGTACATGTACATAGGACAAATTCGGTGAGTCAAATAATACATTATATATATTTATTTAATTAATTTTGTCCGCCATTAATTAAGAAGAAACGATGTATGTGGAGGATTTGTGGGATAGGTGATAGGGATTGTGTACATGTTTTTTCATACATTTATTGTTGATAGGGAAAATTTGAATTTTCTGATAAATCTCTTGTTGCATCTGGGGAAAGTTTACAATTAACACGATTTCATTTTTGCTGATTGCTTTGTGTTCGTGTATGTTAGGGCTTCGATGATAGTATGCACAGCAAGCTTTAATTTCTTATCTCTGTAATTGTTAAATCTAACTCATCCTGACTCAATAACCGTATATTTGTCAAGCCTGATTTTGCTAGCGCTATGCTTTCTATCATAGTTGAAATTTTCTCTGACAAATATTTAGAATTTATAAATATATTAATTGAGTACAGTCCCATTGAAGCGCTGTTAAATATAGTTATTGCCTTTTTAACGATAAACACTATTAGATGAACCAAATTAATGCTGTTGTATTTTTTCAGTTGGTGGGTAAACATACAACAAACATAGTTGGTACATGTACATAGGACAAATTCGGTGAGTCAAATAGTACATTATATATATTTGATCGAACACATGCAAAGTAAAAAGTAAACATTGCGTCAGCCATTATGGTTAGTGGAATTTCGCCCGCTACAATTTCGCCCGGGCTAGGAGCTGGGTTCGGACCCACAGAAGAAATTTATAAATAAAGCCGCGATAAGCGAATTCTCTCTCTCTTCGCTACTCTACACTTCTGCTGTTCGGTAACTATTAAAAGAAACCAGAAAAATCCGAAACTGATCCGAAAATAAGCGCAAGAACATTGGTGCCGTGACCAGGATATTTCAAAACGAACTTTGGTGAATTCTGTCTTCGCAAATATTTCGGGTCGTTCGTGAAAAATACGCGCAAAAAGTTCATCGTTAACGCTAACGGACCGCGTACGTCAAAATTCAAAATGCCCGCGGATCCCATTATCCTTTCGTCAAGACGCGCGATTCTTCTCGTTTCGGTCAGCCGTTACGAAGGTTTTATACGCGATTTCCAACAAGACCGCGATCTTGTTGAAGTTGAAGCTCGGGTAGCTAAATTCGACCGACTTTGCCAAGACTTGGAGAAGCTGCAGCAGGAGCTTGAGGACGTAGCTGCCACAGCAGAGGAAATAGCGCAGAACGCAGCGTTGCGCGCTGACTTTGAGCCCCGTCTGATACGGGTAGAAGCGGAGCTTAAAGCAAAAAGACCTCCACAAGGCTCGCAACTTAATACCACCGGCAGTTCCTTGGCTGGTATTAAGCTTCCGACCATCTCCTTGCCAGAGTTTAACGGAGATTATATGCAATGGCTCACTTTCCGCGACACATTCGAGTGTCTGATTCATGACAACCGCGATCTTCCCGCCATACAAAAATTTCACTATCTTCGCACAGCGGTCAAGGGTGAAGCGGCACAAGTGATTGAAGCCATCACAATTAGCGCGGCAAACTACGAGATTGCATGGCAAGCACTAACGGCGCGCTATTCAAATGAATATTTGCTCAAAAAACGCCACTTACAAGCATTATTCACTATGGCAACCGCGAAAAGGGAAAGCGCGACCGCACTGCACCTTCTGGTGGACGAGTTTGAGCGTCACAAGAAAACACTGGAGCATCTCGGGGAAAGAACGGAAACATGGAGTAGCTTGCTCGAGCATTTGTTGTGCACCAAGTTGCCTACGAGTACATTGAGAGACTGGGAGGAACATGCGTCAAGTGAAGAAAGCCCCACGTATGCTTGCTTGATCGTTTTCTTGCAGCGCCGTATGAGGGTGCTCGAAACCTTATCGGTAAACAAGGAGCAAGATATTGTTCTAAATGATTCGCACCAGTATACAAAACGAATGCCTCTTACGCGACTCGGCAGTTTTGCAGCGGCATCCAATGTTGCACGGAAATGCTCTCTGTGCGATTTAGAGCATTCCATCGCCAAATGTCCACGATTTATAGCCATGCACCCGATCGAACGCCATCGCACTATAATGAACGCACGGTTATGTTTGAATTGTCTTCGAGACAACCATCGCGCCCGCGACTGCTCTTCGCAGTACAAATGCCGCCATTGTAATTCACAACACCACACTATGTTACACACTTCACAAGATCACTCTGCCGGAGCATTCTCCACTGCGATGCCAGCTGCGAGCAATCGACCAGCAGCTAGCGATCACCCGGCCAATCTTCAGCGAACTTTCGCAGCAGCAATGGAGCGAGCGCCAACGCAGGTTTTGCTCCAAACTGCTATTATTAATATTGTCGACCCATTCGGGTTGGTTCATTCTGCTCGAGCACTCTTGGACAGTGCCTCGCAGCCGGACATGATGAGCAGCCAACTAGCAAATCGACTAAAATTAAAAAAGAAGAAGGTTAATGTTATCCTGCAAGGTGCAGGCCAATCTATCCGTCCGTTGAAAGAGTCCGTGCACGCGAAGATTGCCTCACGTACTCAACAGTTCGAAGCAGGAGTTGAGTTTTTGATCGTAGAAAAGTTGATGGCGAATCTACCGTTGCATGATATAAACACGACGGGCTGGAATATCCCGTCCGAGCTGGTTTTGGCCGATCCTGAATTCTTCAAATCTTCGGCAATCGACATTATCCTTGGTGCTCGACATTATGCCTCTTTCTTCGAAGGTAGCGCCCAAGTCAAGCTAGCGCCTACTCTTCCAACGCTGCAAGAGAGCGTATTTGGCTGGGTGGTTACTGGCTCGGTTGAATCGCCGGAGCTTACGGACGGCGCCTCTAACGTTGCCCATACAACAGCGGTCGTTTGCATGACAACGTTAGAAGAATCGATCGAGCGGTTCTGGAAATCAGAGGAACTATGGGTTAACGATGGCTACTCACCCGACGAACGCCATTGTGAGGCAATCTACAAAAGTACTACGCAGCGGGATCCATCGGGTCGGTACATAGTTCGTCTGCCCAAGCAACCCGATTTCTTTGACAAACTTGGCCTGTCAAAGGATATGGCTTTGAATCGATTCACACTGCTTGAAAGGAGACTGCAACGCGATCCGGGCCTGAAAGAAGAGTACCATAAATTTATGAAGGAGTACCTGGAGCTGAAGCATATGAGTCTAACGACACCGACTGAAAACGACCACGGTTACTACTTGCCGCACCATCCAGTGTTGAAAGCTTCCAGTTCGACGACAAAGTTGCGGGTTGTTTTCAACGGATCAGCTAAAACGTCTACCGGCTATTCACTAAACGAAGCATTACGTGTCGGTCCAGTAGTGCAAGACGATTTGCTGGACATAATACTCAGGTTTCGCACCTATAAAGTAGCACTCGTTGGCGACATCGCGAAAATGTACAGGCAGATAGTGGTTCATCCTGATGATCGCCGCTTTCAACGCGTTCTCTTCCGCTTCTCACCGGATGACTAAGTGGAGACTTACGAGCTGAATACGGTGAGTTACGGGCTTTCACCATCCTCTTTCTTGGCTACGCGTACGTTGCTGCAGCTCGCCGAAGATGAAGGTTCAAGCTTTCCGCATGCTGCACAAGCTTTGGCGCAGAATTTTTACGTCGACGACTTCATCGGTGGTGCTGATTCGGTGGAGCAAGCACAACAGCTGCGAGAAGAGCTCTCCCAAATGCTGAATAACGGCGGATTCTCACTTCGAAAATGGACCTCAAATCAGCTGGCGGTTCTTTCCGGTTTGACTGAGGATCAAATCGGGACGCAATCGACACTTCAATTTATGCCCGACGAGAAGATAAAGGCACTCGGAATCGCTTGGGAGCCCGAAGCTGACGTTTTATCCTTCGAGTCGCGGATTGACGCCGACACCAGCCACCCCACCATGCGACTAATCTTCTCCGGCATCTCCCGAATGTTCGATCCGATAGGATTGATATCGCCGATCATCATTCGTGCTAAGTTGCTGATGCAAGAATTGTGGGTGCAGAAGTCGGGCTGGGACAATCCTGTTTCTGACAGCATCTACAAAAAGTGGACATCTATTAAATCCGATTGGCCAATCATTTCCGGTTATAAAAGCGATCGTTATGATCTCTTACCTGATTCTCGCGTCCAATTACATACGTTTTGTGATGCCTCCGAAGCCGCCTTCGGAGCATGTATCTACGCGCGGTGTGAAAATAGGACAAGTGCGAGTATCGCTGTTGGCATCGAAGTCACGTTTAGCACCACTAAAGCGAATTACGTTACCGCGATTGGAACTTAATGCGGCCGTTACGGGAGCACATCTGTACGAACGCGTAAGGCAGGCCATGAAACTCGATTCAGTAGAGTCATATTTTTGGTCCGACTCTACCGTTACGCTGCACTGGCTGAGTTCACCACCCAACAACTGGAAAACTTACGTAGGGAATCGTGTCGCAGAAGTTCAAAACTACACGCATCAACATCCCTGGATTTGCCGCAACCGCCGTCATCCAGGCTGTGCATCCGTGGTTTGAGCGCTACTCTTCATTCACTCGGCTCTTACGCGTAATTGGGTATTGCATTCGATTCATACGCAATGCTAAGGAGAAGTGTCGCACTCATCGTGAGCCATCGGAAGCCCCAGCTTCGCCAACCATCACTCCGAACTTCCTTGAAGCTGCGAAAACTGTGCTTTGCAGGCTGGCACAGCAAGACGCATTTCCCGCGGAGCTCGAGCAGTTGAAGAAGCGTGAGGTAATTGCGAAGCGCTCACCGCTAAGACGTCTAACTCCATTCATCGATCCCGAAGGAGTAATGAGAGTAGGAGGACGTCTCCAGCTGTCGAAGCTGCCTTACGAATCGAAGCACCCAATTCTCCTACCGAAAAAGCACATCTTCGCACGCCGTATCGCAGAACATCTTCACCGGGAGCTCATACATGGTGGCGGAAGATTGTTGCTTTCCCAGATTCGCGAGCAATATTGGCCACTCGACGGACGTCACCTAGTGAAAGGCGTTGTGAGACACTGCTTCCGATGCATTCGTCAGCAGCCAACACTAGCGCAGCAGCAAATTGGACAGTTACCATCATCGCGAATCACACCAAGTCGACCGTTTTCGATCATCGGAGTGGATTATGCCGGACCAATCTACTTGCGACCGATTCATAAGCGTGCGGAGCCCGCCAAGGCATATCTTTGCGTGTTCGTTTGCTTTGCCACGAAAGCTGTTCACTTCGAACTTGTGGGTGATTTGACCACCGCTGGTTTCTTGGCTGCGCTACGACGATTTGCATCGCGAAGAGGACGTCCGTCGCATATCTACTCGGACAACGGAAAAAACTTCGAGGGCGCAGCACGTGAGTTAAGCGAACTATTCGAAATGTTCCGCGATGAGGAGCAACGCAACACCATCATCTCGAATTGCGCGGAGATGGGTATCACTTGGCACTTCAGCCCGCCGAGGGCCCCGCACTTTGGCGGACTATGGGAAGCAGCAGTGAAGACGGCCAAAAGACACCTCTTTCGTCAGCTAGGCAGCACAAAGTTGCCTTACGAGGGCTACATCACTGGCAAAAGAACTGGCCGCACTAACACCTGCACATTTTTTGATAGGCACCTCGATGAACGCGATGCCAGAGCCGGACTACACTGTCAGGAAAACATACACGCTGAGCGATTGGCAGAAGTGGCAACTGGTCGTGCAGCACTTTTGGAAGCATTGGGCCACCGAGTACCTGCAGGAGATGCAAAGAGACACGATGAGGACCTGCAGCACTAATGATTTCTCACCTGGTCGGCTAGTAATACTGATGGACGATGCTCTCCCGACAACCCAATGGCCACTCGCGCGGATCATCGAAACGCATCCCGGAATGGACAAGCTGACACGGGTAGTCACTTTGAGAACGGCGAAGGGGATATCCGTGAGGCCAATAACAAAAATTTGCCTGCTACCGGAGGCTGGTAGCGAGATCGAGTCAACACATGCCGATTAGGTATTGACGTACGTCAAGGGGTTGGAGGATGATCGAACACAAGCAAAGTAAAAAGTAAACATTGCGTCAGCCATTATGGTTAGTGGAATTTCGCCCGCTACAATTTCGCCCGGGCTAGGAGCTGGGTTCGGACCCACAGAAGAAATTTATAAATAAAGCCGCGATAAGCGAATTCTCTCTCTCTTCGCTACTCTACACTTCTGCTGTTCGGTAACTATTAAAAGAAACCAGAAAAATCCGAAACTGATCCGAAAATAAGCGCAAGAACAATATTTATTTAATTAATTTTGTCCGCCATTAATTAAGAAGAAACGATGCATGTGGAGGATTTGTGGGATAGGTGATAGGGATTGTGTACATGTTTTATTATACATTTACTGGGTTTTACGATTGAACTCAAAACGTTTGCCATTGATCTCAACATTTTCGATTTCGATGTCAACTCTATAGCGGGCTTACTTACAAACACAGCCATGTTCTCAACATGTTGTGTGCGGATGTCAACTCATACCGCTTCTTTCTGATAAATGTCAAATTTCAAACTGTTGGTTGGTCAAACGACGGGCGGTGTTCTTCTTCGCTACTGCTTGACATTGCTAAAACATGAAATGCAAATGCAGGTACATTTGTGTGCATGTTTATAAAACGTAAACTTTTTAAATTACTTCTTTCCTCAATCGATACTGTTGCTGCTCCGCATTGAACTGTTTCACCGAGGCTGTTTTCAAACCAAAACAAACGCACTTAAATTTGACGTTTATCAGAAAGAAGCGGTATGAGTTGACATCCACACACAACGTGTTGAGAACATGGCTGTGTATGTAAGTAAGCCCGCTATAGAGTTGACATGGAAATCGAAAATGTTGAGATCAATGGCAAACGTTTTGAGTTCAATCGTAAAACCCAGTATTGTTGATAGGGAAAATTTGAATTTTCTGATAAATCTCTTGTTGCATCTGGGGAAAGTTTACAATTAATACGAGTTCATTTTTGCTGATTGCTTTGTGTTCGTGTATGTTAGGGCTTCGATGATAGTATGCACAGCAAGCTTTAATTTCTTATCTCTGTAATTGTTAAATCTAACTCATCCTGACTCAATAACCGTATATTTGTCAAGCCTGATTTTGCTAGCGCTATGCTTTCTATGATAGTTGAAATTTTCTGTGACAAATATTTAGAATTCATACAAATATTGATTGAGTACAGTCCCATTGAAGCGCTGTTGAATATAGTTATTGCCTTTTTAACGATAAACACTATTAGATTAACCAAATTAATGCTGTTGTATTTTTTCAGTTGGTGGGTAAACATACAACAAACATAGTTGGTACATGTACATAGGACAAATTCGGTGAGTCAAATAGTACATTATATATATTTATTTAATTAATTTTGTCCGCCATTAATTAAGAAGAAACGATGTATGTGGAGAATTTGTGGGATAGGTGATAGGGATTGTGTACATGTTGTTTGTTACATTTATTGTTGATAAGGAAAATTTGAATTTTCTGACAAATCTCTTGTTTCAACTGGGGAACGTTTACAATTAACACGAATTCATTTTTGCTGATTGCTTTATGTTTGTGTATGTTAGGGCTTCGATGATAGTATGCACTGCAAGCTTTAATTTCTTATCTCTTACATTATATATATTTATTTAATTAATTTTGTCCGCCATTAATTAAGAAGAAACGATGTTTGTGGAGGATTTGTGGGATAGTGATAGGGATTGTGTACATGTTTTTTCTTACATTTATTGTTGATAGGGAAAATTTGAATCCTCTGATAAATCTCTTGTTTCAACTGGGGAACGTTTACAATTGATACGAGTTAATTTTTGCTGATTGCTTTGTGTTTGTGTATGTTAGGTCTTCGATGATAGTATGCACTGCAAGCTTTAATTTCTTATCTCTGTAATTGTTAAATCTAACTCATCCTGACTCAATAACCGTATATTTGTCAAGCCTGATTTTGCTAGCGCTATGCTTTCTATGATAGTTGAAATTTTCTCTGACAAATATTTAGAATTCATAAAAATATTAATTGAGTACAGTCCCATTGAAGCGCTGTTGAATATAGTTATTGCCTTTTTAACGATAAACACTATTAGATTAACCAAATTAATGCTGTTGTATTTCTTCAGTTGGTGGGTAAACATACAACAAACATAGTTGGTACATGTACATAGGACAAATTCGGTGAGTCAAATAGTACATTATATATATTTATTTAATTAATTTTGTCCGCCATTAATTAAGAAGAAACGATGTATGTGGAGGATTTGTGGGATAGTGATAGGGATTGTGTACATGTTGTTTGTTACATTTATTGTTGATAGGGAAAATTTGAATTTTCTGATAAATCTCTTGTTTCAACTGGGGAACGTTTAGAATTAACACGAATTCATTTTTGCTGATTGCTTTGTGTTTGTGTATGTTAGGGCTTCGATGATAGTATGCACTGCAAGCTTTAATTTCTTATCTCTTACATTATATATATTTATTTAATTAATTTTGTCCGCCATTAATTAAGAAGAAACGATGTATGTGGAGGATTTGTGGGATAGTGATAGGGATTGTGTACATGTTTTTTCTTACATTTATTGTTGATAGGGAAAATTTGAATCCTCTGATAAATCTCTTGTTTCAACTGGGGAACGTTTACAATTGATACGAGTTAATTTTTGCTGATTGCTTTGTGTTTGTGTATGTTAGGGCTTCGATGATAGTATGCACTGCAAGCTTTAATTTCTTATCTCTGTAATTGTTAAATCTAACTCATCCTGACTCAATAACCGTATATTTGTCAAGCCTGATTTTGCTAGCGCTATGCTTTCTATGATAGTTGAAATTTTCTCTGACAAATATTTAGAATTCATAAAAATATTAATTGAGTACAGTCCCATTGAAGCGCTGTTGAATATAGTTATTGCCTTTTTAACGATAAACACTATTAGATTAACCAAATTAATGCTGTTGTATTTTTTCAGTTGGTGGGTAAACATACAACAAACATAGTTGGTACATGTACATAGGACAAATTCGGTGAGTCAAATAGTACATTATATATATTTATTTAATTAATTTTGTCCGCCATTAATTAAGAAGAAACGATGTATGTGGAGGATTTGTGGGATAGGTGATAGGGATTGTGAACATGTTTTTTCTTACATTTATTGTTGATAGGGAAAATTTGAATTCTCTGATAAATCTCTTGTTTCAACTGGGGAACGTTTACAATTGATACGAGTTAATTTTTGCTGATTTCTTTGTGTTTGTGTATGTTAGGGCTTCGATGATAGTATGCACTGCAAGCTTTAATTTCTTATCTCTGTAATTGTTAAATCTAACTCATCCTGACTCAATAACCGTATATTTGTCAAGCCTGATTTTGCTAGCGCTATGCTTTCTATGATAGTTGAAATTTTCTCTGACAAATATTTAGAATTCATACAAATATTGATTGAGTACAGTCCCATTGAAGCGCTGTTGCATATAGTTATTGCCTTTTTAACGATAAACACTATTAGATGAACCAAATTAATGCTGTTGTATTTTTTCAGTTGGTGGGTAAACATACAACAACCATAGTTGGTACATGTACATAGGACAAATTCGGTGAGTCAAATAATACATTATATATATTTATTTAATTAATTTTGTCCGCCATTAATTAAGAAGAAACGATGTATGTGGAGGATTTGTGGGATAGGTGATAGGGATTGTGTACATGTTTTTTCATACATTTATTGTTGATAGGGAAAATTTGAATTTTCTGATAAATCTCTTGTTGCATCTGGGGAAAGTTTACAATTAACACGATTTCATTTTTGCTGATTGCTTTGTGTTCGTGTATGTTAGGGCTTCGATGATAGTATGCACAGCAAGCTTTAATTTCTTATCTCTGTAATTGTTAAATCTAACTCATCCTGACTCAATAACCGTATATTTGTCAAGCCTGATTTTGCTAGCGCTATGCTTTCTATCATAGTTGAAATTTTCTCTGACAAATATTTAGAATTTATAAATATATTAATTGAGTACAGTCCCATTGAAGCGCTGTTAAATATAGTTATTGCCTTTTTAACGATAAACACTATTAGATGAACCAAATTAATGCTGTTGTATTTTTTCAGTTGGTGGGTAAACATACAACAAACATAGTTGGTACATGTACATAGGACAAATTCGGTGAGTCAAATAATACATTGTAAATATTTATTTAATTAATTTTGTCCGCCATTAATTAAGAAGAAACGATGTATGTGGAGGATTTGTGGGATAGGTGATAGGGATTGTGTACATGTTGTTTGTTACATTTATTGTTGATAGGGAAAATTTGAATTCTCTGATAAATCTCTTGTTTCAACTGGGGAACGTTTACAATTAACACGAGTTCATTTTTGCTGATTGCATTGTGTTTGTGTATGTTAGGGCTTCGATGATAGTATGCACTGCATGCTTTAATTTCTTATCTCTGTAATTGTTAAATCTAACTCATCCTGACTCAATAACCGTATATTTGTCAAGCCTGATTTTGCTAGCGCTATGCTTTCTATGATAGTTGAAATTTTCTCTGACAAATATTTAGAATTCATACAAATATTGATTGAGTACAGTCCCATTGAAGCGCTGTTGCATATAGTTATTGCCTTTTTAACGATAAACACTATTAGATGAACCAAATTAATGCTGTTGTATTTTTTCAGTTGGTGGGTAAACATACAACAACCATAGTTGGTACATGTACATAGGACAAATTCGGTGAGTCAAATAATACATTATATATATTTATTTAATTAATTTTGTCCGCCATTAATTAAGAAGAAACGATGTATGTGGAGGATTTGTGGGATAGGTGATAGGGATTGTGTACATGTTTTTTCATACATTTATTGTTGATAGGGAAAATTTGAATTTTCTGATAAATCTCTTGTTGCATCTGGGGAAAGTTTACAATTAACACGATTTCATTTTTGCTGATTGCTTTGTGTTCGTGTATGTTAGGGCTTCGATGATAGTATGCACAGCAAGCTTTAATTTCTTATCTCTGTAATTGTTAAATCTAACTCATCCTGACTCAATAACCGTATATTTGTCAAGCCTGATTTTGCTAGCGCTATGCTTTCTATCATAGTTGAAATTTTCTCTGACAAATATTTAGAATTTATAAATATATTAATTGAGTACAGTCCCATTGAAGCGCTGTTAAATATAGTTATTGCCTTTTTAACGATAAACACTATTAGATGAACCAAATTAATGCTGTTGTATTTTTTCAGTTGGTGGGTAAACATACAACAAACATAGTTGGTACATGTACATAGGACAAATTCGGTGAGTCAAATAATACATTGTAAATATTTATTTAATTAATTTTGTCCGCCATTAATTAAGAAGAAACGATGTATGTGGAGGATTTGTGGGATAGGTGATAGGGATTGTGTACATGTTGTTTGTTACATTTATTGTTGATAGGGAAAATTTGAATTCTCTGATAAATCTCTTGTTTCAACTGGGGAACGTTTACAATTAACACGAGTTCATTTTTGCTGATTGCATTGTGTTTGTGTATGTTAGGGCTTCGATGATAGTATGCACTGCATGCTTTAATTTCTTATCTCTGTAATTGTTAAATCTAACTCATCCTGACTCAATAACCGTATATTTGTCAAGCCTGATTTTGCTAGCGCTATGCTTTCTATGATAGTTGAAATTTTCTCTGACAAATATTTAGAATTCATACAAATATTGATTGAGTACAGTCCCATTGAAGCGCTGTTGCATATAGTTATTGCCTTTTTAACGATAAACACTATTAGATGAACCAAATTAATGCTGTTGTATTTTTTCAGTTGGTGGGTAAACATACAACAACCATAGTTGGTACATGTACATAGGACAAATTCGGTGAGTCAAATAATACATTATATATATTTATTTAATTAATTTTGTCCGCCATTAATTAAGAAGAAACGATGTATGTGGAGGATTTGTGGGATAGGTGATAGGGATTGTGTACATGTTTTTTCATACATTTATTGTTGATAGGGAAAATTTGAATTTTCTGATAAATCTCTTGTTGCATCTGGGGAAAGTTTACAATTAACACGATTTCATTTTTGCTGATTGCTTTGTGTTCGTGTATGTTAGGGCTTCGATGATAGTATGCACAGCAAGCTTTAATTTCTTATCTCTGTAATTGTTAAATCTAACTCATCCTGACTCAATAACCGTATATTTGTCAAGCCTGATTTTGCTAGCGCTATGCTTTCTATCATAGTTGAAATTTTCTCTGACAAATATTTAGAATTTATAAATATATTAATTGAGTACAGTCCCATTGAAGCGCTGTTAAATATAGTTATTGCCTTTTTAACGATAAACACTATTAGATGAACCAAATTAATGCTGTTGTATTTTTTCAGTTGGTGGGTAAACATACAACAAACATAGTTGGTACATGTACATAGGACAAATTCGGTGAGTCAAATAATACATTATATATATTTATTTAATTAATTTTGTCCGCCATTAATTAAGAAGAAACGATGTATGTGGAGGATTTGTGGGATAGGTGATAGGGATTGTGTACATGTTGTTTGTTACATTTATTGTTGATAGGGAAAATTTGAATTCTCTGATAAATCTCTTGTTTCAACTGGGGAACGTTTACAATTAACACGAGTTCATTTTTGCTGATTGCATTGTGTTTGTGTATGTTAGGGCTTCGATGATAGTATGCACTGCAAGCTTTAATTTCTTATCTCTGTAATTGTTAAATCTAACTCATCCTGACTCAATAACCGTATATTTGTCAAGCCTGATTTTGCTAGCGCTAAATCACTATTAGATGAACCAAATTAATGCTGTTGTATTTTTTCAGTTGGTGGGTAAACATACAACAAACATAGTTGGTACATGTACATAGGACAAATTCGGTGAGTCAAATAGTACATTATATATATTTGATCGAACACATGCAAAGTAAAATGTAAACATTGCGTCAGCCATTATGGTTAGTGGAATTTCGCCCGCTACAATTTCGCCCGGGCTAGGAGCTGGGTTCGGACCCACAGAAGAAATTTATAAATAAAGCCGCGATAAGCGAATTCTCTCTCTCTTCGCTACTCTACACTTCTGCTGTTCGGTAACTATTAAAAGAAACCAGAAAAATCCGAAACTGATCCGAAAATAAGCGCAAGAACATTGGTGCCGTGACCAGGATATTTCAAAACGAACTTTGGTGAATTCTGTCTTCGCAAATATTTCGGGTCGTTCGTGAAAAATACGCGCAAAAAGTTCATCGTTAACGCTAACGGACCGCGTACGTCAAAATTCAAAATGCCCGCGGATCCCATTATCCTTTCGTCAAGACGCGCGATTCTTCTCGTTTCGGTCAGCCGTTACGAAGGTTTTATACGCGATTTCCAACAAGACCGCGATCTTGTTGAAGTTGAAGCTCGGGTAGCTAAATTCGACCGACTTTGCCAAGACTTGGAGAAGCTGCAGCAGGAGCTTGAGGACGTAGCTGCCACAGCAGAGGAAATAGCGCAGAACGCAGCGTTGCGCGCTGACTTTGAGCCCCGTCTGATACGGGTAGAAGCGGAGCTTAAAGCAAAAAGACCTCCACAAGGCTCGCAACTTAATACCACCGGCAGTTCCTTGGCTGGTATTAAGCTTCCGACCATCTCCTTGCCAGAGTTTAACGGAGATTATATGCAATGGCTCACTTTCCGCGACACATTCGAGTGTCTGATTCATGACAACCGCGATCTTCCCGCCATACAAAAATTTCACTATCTTCGCACAGCGGTCAAGGGTGAAGCGGCACAAGTGATTGAAGCCATCACAATTAGCGCGGCAAACTACGAGATTGCATGGCAAGCACTAACGGCGCGCTATTCAAATGAATATTTGCTCAAAAAACGCCACTTACAAGCATTATTCACTATGGCAACCGCGAAAAGGGAAAGCGCGACCGCACTGCACCTTCTGGTGGACGAGTTTGAGCGTCACAAGAAAACACTGGAGCATCTCGGGGAAAGAACGGAAACATGGAGTAGCTTGCTCGAGCATTTGTTGTGCACCAAGTTGCCTACGAGTACATTGAGAGACTGGGAGGAACATGCGTCAAGTGAAGAAAGCCCCACGTATGCTTGCTTGATCGTTTTCTTGCAGCGCCGTATGAGGGTGCTCGAAACCTTATCGGTAAACAAGGAGCAAGATATTGTTCTAAATGATTCGCACCAGTATACAAAACGAATGCCTCTTACGCGACTCGGCAGTTTTGCAGCGGCATCCAATGTTGCACGGAAATGCTCTCTGTGCGATTTAGAGCATTCCATCGCCAAATGTCCACGATTTATAGCCATGCACCCGATCGAACGCCATCGCACTATAATGAACGCACGGTTATGTTTGAATTGTCTTCGAGACAACCATCGCGCCCGCGACTGCTCTTCGCAGTACAAATGCCGCCATTGTAATTCACAACACCACACTATGTTACACACTTCACAAGATCACTCTGCCGGAGCATTCTCCACTGCGATGCCAGCTGCGAGCAATCGACCAGCAGCTAGCGATCACCCGGCCAATCTTCAGCGAACTTTCGCAGCAGCAATGGAGCGAGCGCCAACGCAGGTTTTGCTCCAAACTGCTATTATTAATATTGTCGACCCATTCGGGTTGGTTCATTCTGCTCGAGCACTCTTGGACAGTGCCTCGCAGCCGGACATGATGAGCAGCCAACTAGCAAATCGACTAAAATTAAAAAAGAAGAAGGTTAATGTTATCCTGCAAGGTGCAGGCCAATCTATCCGTCCGTTGAAAGAGTCCGTGCACGCGAAGATTGCCTCACGTACTCAACAGTTCGAAGCAGGAGTTGAGTTTTTGATCGTAGAAAAGTTGATGGCGAATCTACCGTTGCATGATATAAACACGACGGGCTGGAATATCCCGTCCGAGCTGGTTTTGGCCGATCCTGAATTCTTCAAATCTTCGGCAATCGACATTATCCTTGGTGCTCGACATTATGCCTCTTTCTTCGAAGGTAGCGCCCAAGTCAAGCTAGCGCCTACTCTTCCAACGCTGCAAGAGAGCGTATTTGGCTGGGTGGTTACTGGCTCGGTTGAATCGCCGGAGCTTACGGACGGCGCCTCTAACGTTGCCCATACAACAGCGGTCGTTTGCATGACAACGTTAGAAGAATCGATCGAGCGGTTCTGGAAATCAGAGGAACTATGGGTTAACGATGGCTACTCACCCGACGAACGCCATTGTGAGGCAATCTACAAAAGTACTACGCAGCGGGATCCATCGGGTCGGTACATAGTTCGTCTGCCCAAGCAACCCGATTTCTTTGACAAACTTGGCCTGTCAAAGGATATGGCTTTGAATCGATTCACACTGCTTGAAAGGAGACTGCAACGCGATCCGGGCCTGAAAGAAGAGTACCATAAATTTATGAAGGAGTACCTGGAGCTGAAGCATATGAGTCTAACGACACCGACTGAAAACGACCACGGTTACTACTTGCCGCACCATCCAGTGTTGAAAGCTTCCAGTTCGACGACAAAGTTGCGGGTTGTTTTCAACGGATCAGCTAAAACGTCTACCGGCTATTCACTAAACGAAGCATTACGTGTCGGTCCAGTAGTGCAAGACGATTTGCTGGACATAATACTCAGGTTTCGCACCTATAAAGTAGCACTCGTTGGCGACATCGCGAAAATGTACAGGCAGATAGTGGTTCATCCTGATGATCGCCGCTTTCAACGCGTTCTCTTCCGCTTCTCACCGGATGACTAAGTGGAGACTTACGAGCTGAATACGGTGACTTACGGGCTTTCACCATCCTCTTTCTTGGCTACGCGTACGTTGCTGCAGCTCGCCGAAGATGAAGGTTCAAGCTTTCCGCATGCTGCACAAGCTTTGGCGCAGAATTTTTACGTCGACGACTTCATCGGTGGTGCTGATTCGGTGGAGCAAGCACAACAGCTGCGAGAAGAGCTCTCCCAAATGCTGAATAACGGCGGATTCTCACTTCGAAAATGGACCTCAAATCAGCTGGCGGTTCTTTCCGGTTTGACTGAGGATCAAATCGGGACGCAATCGACACTTCAATTTATGCCCGACGAGAAGATAAAGGCACTCGGAATCGCTTGGGAGCCCGAAGCTGACGTTTTATCCTTCGAGTCGCGGATTGACGCCGACACCAGCCACCCCACCATGCGACTAATCTTCTCCGGCATCTCCCGAATGTTCGATCCGATAGGATTGATATCGCCGATCATCATTCGTGCTAAGTTGCTGATGCAAGAATTGTGGGTGCAGAAGTCGGGCTGGGACAATCCTGTTTCTGACAGCATCTACAAAAAGTGGACATCTATTAAATCCGATTGGCCAATCATTTCCGGTTATAAAAGCGATCGTTATGATCTCTTACCTGATTCTCGCGTCCAATTACATACGTTTTGTGATGCCTCCGAAGCCGCCTTCGGAGCATGTATCTACGCGCGGTGTGAAAATAATCAAGGACAAGTGCGAGTATCGCTGTTGGCATCGAAGTCACGTTTAGCACCACTAAAGCGAATTACGTTACCGCGATTGGAACTTAATGCGGCCGTTACGGGAGCACATCTGTACGAACGCGTAAGGCAGGCCATGAGACTCGATTCAGTAGAGTCATATTTTTGGTCCGACTCTACCGTTACGCTGCACTGGCTGAGTTCACCACCCAACAACTGGAAAACTTACGTAGGGAATCGTGTCGCAGAAGTTCAAAACTACACGCATCAACATCCCTGGATTTGCCGCAACCGCCGTCATCCAGGCTGTGCATCCGTGGTTTGAGCGCTACTCTTCATTCACTCGGCTCTTACGCGTAATTGGGTATTGCATTCGATTCATACGCAATGCTAAGGAGAAGTGTCGCACTCATCGTGAGCCATCGGAAGCCCCAGCTTCGCCAACCATCACTCCGAACTTCCTTGAAGCTGCGAAAACTGTGCTTTGCAGGCTGGCACAGCAAGACGCATTTCCCGCGGAGCTCGAGCAGTTGAAGAAGCGTGAGGTAATTGCGAAGCGCTCACCGCTAAGACGTCTAACTCCATTCATCGATCCCGAAGGAGTAATGAGAGTAGGAGGACGTCTCCAGCTGTCGAAGCTGCCTTACGAATCGAAGCACCCAATTCTCCTACCGAAAAAGCACATCTTCGCACGCCGTATCGCAGAACATCTTCACCGGGAGCTCATACATGGTGGCGGAAGATTGTTGCTTTCCCAGATTCGCGAGCAATATTGGCCACTCGACGGACGTCACCTAGTGAAAGGCGTTGTGAGACACTGCTTCCGATGCATTCGTCAGCAGCCAACACTAGCGCAGCAGCAAATTGGACAGTTACCATCATCGCGAATCACACCAAGTCGACCGTTTTCGATCATCGGAGTGGATTATGCCGGACCAATCTACTTGCGACCGATTCATAAGCGTGCGGAGCCCGCCAAGGCATATCTTTGCGTGTTCGTTTGCTTTGCCACGAAAGCTGTTCACTTCGAACTTGTGGGTGATTTGACCACCGCTGGTTTCTTGGCTGCGCTACGACGATTTGCATCGCGAAGAGGACGTCCGTCGCATATCTACTCGGACAACGGAAAAAACTTCGAGGGCGCAGCACGTGAGTTAAGCGAACTATTCGAAATGTTCCGCGATGAGGAGCAACGCAACACCATCATCTCGAATTGCGCGGAGATGGGTATCACTTGGCACTTCAGCCCGCCGAGGGCCCCGCACTTTGGCGGACTATGGGAAGCAGCAGTGAAGACGGCCAAAAGACACCTCTTTCGTCAGCTAGGCAGCACAAAGTTGCCTTACGAGGGCTACATCACTGGCAAAAGAACTGGCCGCACTAACACCTGCACATTTTTTGATAGGCACCTCGATGAACGCGATGCCAGAGCCGGACTACACTGTCAGGAAAACATACACGCTGAGCGATTGGCAGAAGTGGCAACTGGTCGTGCAGCACTTTTGGAAGCATTGGGCCACCGAGTACCTGCAGGAGATGCAAAGAGACACGATGAGGACCTGCAGCACTAATGATTTCTCACCTGGTCGGCTAGTAATACTGATGGACGATGCTCTCCCGACAACCCAATGGCCACTCGCGCGGATCATCGAAACGCATCCCGGAATGGACAAGCTGACACGGGTAGTCACTTTGAGAACGGCGAAGGGGATATCCGTGAGGCCAATAACAAAAATTTGCCTGCTACCGGAGGCTGGTAGCGAGATCGAGTCAACACATGCCGATTAGGTATTGACGTACGTCAAGGGGTTGGAGGATGATCGAACACAAGCAAAGTAAAAAGTAAACATTGCGTCAGCCATTATGGTTAGTGGAATTTCGCCCGCTACAATTTCGCCCGGGCTAGGAGCTGGGTTCGGACCCACAGAAGAAATTTATAAATAAAGCCGCGATAAGCGAATTCTCTCTCTCTTCGCTACTCTACACTTCTGCTGTTCGGTAACTATTAAAAGAAACCAGAAAAATCCGAAACTGATCCGAAAATAAGCGCAAGAACAATATTTATTTAATTAATTTTGTCCGCCATTAATTAAGAAGAAACCATGCATGTGGAGGATTTGTGGGATAGGTGATAGGGATTGTGTACATGTTTTATTATACATTTATTGTTGATAGGGAAAATTTGAATTTTCTGATAAATCTCTTGTTGCATCTGGGGAAAGTTTACAATTAATACGAGTTCATTTTTGCTGATTGCTTTGTGTTCGTGTATGTTAGGGCTTCGATGATAGTATGCACAGCAAGCTTTAATTTCTTATCTCTGTAATTGTTAAATCTAACACATCCTGACTCAATAACCGTATATTTGTCAAGCCTGATTTTGCTAGCGCTATGCTTTCTATGATAGTTGAAATTTTCTGTGACAAATATTTAGAATTCATACAAATATTGATTGAGTACAGTCCCATTGAAGCGCTGTTGAATATAGTTATTGCCTTTTTAACGATAAACACTATTAGATTAACCAAATTAATGCTGTTGTATTTTTTCAGTTGGTGGGTAAACATACAACAAACATAGTTGGTACATGTACATAGGACAAATTCGGTGAGTCAAATAATACATTATATATATTTATTTAATTAATTTTGTCCGCCATTAATTAAGAAGAAACGATGTATGTGGAGAATTTGTGGGATAGGTGATAGGGATTGTGTACATGTTGTTTGTTACATTTATTGTTGATAAGGAAAATTTGAATTTTCTGACAAATCTCTTGTTTCAACTGGGGAACGTTTACAATTAACACGAATTCATTTTTGCTGATTGCTTTATGTTTGTGTATGTTAGGGCTTCGATGATAGTATGCACTGCAAGCTTTAATTTCTTATCTCTTACATTATATATATTTATTTAATTAATTTTGTCCGCCATTAATTAAGAAGAAACGATGTTTGTGGAGGATTTGTGGGATAGTGATAGGGATTGTGTACATGTTTTTTCTTACATTTATTGTTGATAGGGAAAATTTGAATCCTCTGATAAATCTCTTGTTTCAACTGGGGGAAACGTTTACAATTGATACGAGTTAATTTTTGCTGATTGCTTTGTGTTTGTGTATGTTAGGTCTTCGATGATAGTATGCACTGCAAGCTTTAATTTCTTATCTCTGTAATTGTTAAATCTAACTCATCCTGACTCAATAACCGTATATTTGTCAAGCCTGATTTTGCTAGCGCTATGCTTTCTATGATAGTTGAAATTTTCTCTGACAAATATTTAGAATTCATAAAAATATTAATTGAGTACAGTCCCATTGAAGCGCTGTTGAATATAGTTATTGCCTTTTTAACGATAAACACTATTAGATTAACCAAATTAATGCTGTTGTATTTCTTCAGTTGGTGGGTAAACATACAACAAACATAGTTGGTACATGTACATAGGACAAATTCGGTGAGTCAAATAGTACATTATATATATTTATTTAATTAATTTTGTCCGCCATTAATTAAGAAGAAACGATGTATGTGGAGGATTTGTGGGATAATACTATCTCTCTATG